>CM040124.1:15225283-16425283 GCA_022559845.1 Amorphophallus konjac
AGAATCCTCACTCAAATGGATGTTTTAAGGTTCTTGAGTTCACATGACAATGTATTGAAGGATATAATATCATCTTCAGTTGGAGAGCTAGGGGCAGTCAAAGAGAATGTTTTCTCTATCACCACATGTGCAAGGGTTATAGATGCTCTGAAGTCCATGAGGGCTGGTTCTTTGAGTTCTGTTCCTATTGTTGAAGCTTATGGGGATGCAAAAGATGAAGATGTTCTTCTACATGTGAGTTTCTACTTCCATCAATTGTGTCCTCATTTGAGAACATTCCAGCTTGCTTGTGAGCTGGCATTATTTTCATTTTAGAAACATCTAGTTTTACTTATTCAATTAAAACTTGGAAATTCATCAATTGTAATTGTTATTTTTAGTTTAATATGTCTTTTCCCATATGATGCTTCTGGTGTCTGTCCTTCACTTTCATCAGCATCCACCCTTTAACGGTCTATATGTTCTGTTTTGTAGTTGAAAGGTGCCTATTATTTTCCATAGCATGCTAAGTTCAGGAATCTCATATCTCTAGTGTAAGTAAGAAACATAAAATTGAATGCCTGTCGTGTCTTTGGTTTGAGTTTGCTCAAGAAGTTCAAATCACATCCTCTATTATAGTTCCAGTAGTACAAAAGCAAAAACTGTTAAAATGGATTGAATTATAATAGACAACGAGTCTCTTTACATGTACTTCTAGTATCCTAAAGGGGAAAATTTTGATTCTAGAACCGCACTGAAACCCATTGAAATCCCCAGTTCCTTTTGTTTGGATTGATGCAAAATACAGAAATCTCTAGATTCCTTTCATTTGGATACACGAGCACTGAAATCTAAAGCCAGCATCCATGTTCCTTAACAGTGTCCATATCTATCATTTTGTATACTTTGTATTTGTATTAGCTTGATGCTTTTTGTATTGATGTGTTTCTGTTGATCTTTTTTCTCTTATTTCTTTCTCTCTTTTTTTTAAAAAATAACTTGTTTACAGAGAAAGGGGAGAAGACTCGTGGGGACCTTCTCTGCAACAGACCTGAAGGGATGTCCGATCGATCTACTCCAGTCATGGTTGTTCCTGACTGTCATGGAATTTATAGAGAAGGCATCCATGCATCGTACCGCTGCCCCAGCCCATGCCACTGACAAGCCGAGAACTCTAGTTACCTGTTACAACGAGACAAGCCTTGCCCAAGTCATGGAGCAGGCCATGGCCAGACGCGTACACAGAGTGTGGGTTGTGGATAGGCAAGACCTTCTTGTGGGTCTTGTCTCCCTCTCGGATATGCTGCGAGCTATCCGGGAGCCTCTGCTTTCAGCAGAACGAGAGCCATGAGGATCCGTACCAGCCTCTCAGTTGCAAGTACCTGTCTTATTAGGTGAGTTCGGATTTGTTGATCTGATACCTTGCTCAACATGTCATGAAACATGACCACACCGTGTGTCGGTCCATTTCATGATTTCATCATTCCTGGAAGCTGCTCTTAAGGGAGAAGAAATCTTGTATCAGATAACTTTGTATGTTGAGCTTATGTACACTTGTGAGTTGTGAATATCTAGGATTAGCTGTTTCCTGAGTTGGACAAGTGAAGATGAAATACTTGTGTTGTCACCCAGGAAATTTTGGAAGTTGTGCATGAGCTTTATCTATGCCTGTTCCTTGCGGATTAAAGGAGGTTAATGTGGGTGCACGAGCAAATGGGGTTCCAAAAAGGTTTAGATGTGCAATAGGGGGATACATTCATAACTTGATCAAGACAAGAGAAGGGTTTGATGGATCGGTCGCATCGGTAGTATCGATCTTTTATCGATATGGTACAGTACGATTTGATATTATTATATATTGAGGTGAGAGAGAATTATATATATATATATAATTATTTAATACAAGTGATTCGGATTTGACTTCACATTTGAACAAATTATATTTAACTGGTTTATCTATAAATTTTTTGATATAAAATAAAATACATAAAATTTAAAAGATATGAGTAATATATTGATTACATATCATGTGTCAGTTGTATCGATTAATCGACGTATCGTATCGATTTATTAAATTTTAAATAAAAATGAGTAAATATTGGGCAAGCCTTTGCTCTTTCTTAATTCATGTAATATGAATCTTGGTCTTAAATCCTTTGACCTCTCTTTGGTATTCATTTACCTCGGGATTAGTTCTAAGTTAACTCCGGGATAAATTTTTTTGTGTTTTGGTAAAGAGTTAGTGTTAGTCGGGTTAGGTTAAGGGTTAACTCAGAGATATTCCTGGATTTTGAAACGCACACCCAAGGGTGAGTTAAGGTGAGTTAACCTCTTATCTCAATAAATGTTCAATTAAATGTGTCTCTCTCATAATAAATGTTATTTCTCTCTCTCATTATTACTAGGTTAACATATTATTTATCAAATCATACTAGATTAAAATTAGGTTAGCCCACATCCTTACTCCCAGATTAACTACTCTCCTACCAAATAAAAAATGGGTTAATTCCGGGCTACTTTAATCGGGTTGACTTAGCCCAGCTTTAGCCTAACTCTATACCAAAGTCACCGAAATAGTTGGTATTGACTGCTGGGCAGAGAATCCAGGTAGCTAGCCAATGTTTAAGGGCATGTTTGATAAGCTGGCAGGGCACGCCTGGGCAGAGAATCCAGGTAGCTAGCCAATGTTTAAGGGCATGTTTGATAAGCTGGCAGGGCACGCCTGTGGACACACTTTTTTTTAAATAGTTGGTTATTCGTTTATTGAGTTTATTGAGTGCGTGGGCGTGTCAGTCATAAATTGACAATTTATTTGGGCTTCGAAGAGCTCATGGTGCGCTCGATCTGACTTCGGTCAGATAATTGTGTGATTCGTGTCGGGACCAAAATCCGCCGCGCTATAAAGGTCATGACGTCATTTACATCCCCCATACGAGGGAACACCCTTGATTAATCACCGAGAATCAGGGCCTCATGGCCAGAAAATTAATTGCATGGAAAGGCCTATTAGAAAGTATTGAAATCCTCGTGCGAGGGCGAGAAGAAAACCATTCGGGATCATATCGGTCATGTGCTGACCATTTAATGTTGGACGAATGTCCGTCTTGAGAAAATCGGGATCGTCGCGGAAACACCGGAACGCATGTATGCCGAGGTACGACAAATTTATTGTTCAGAAGAACGAAAAATGTTCGGCTAAATCTCGGTTAGAGCGGTCAGAAATCAGTAAGTCTGTTGGCCCGGTGCAAGATCAAGCGGCGACCATACTGCGGTGGGCCCCCCCGCGGTCGAAGTCAGGCTCGCATCAGCGTCATTAATATTTTCGGTGCCAAGGGGCAACGGGGGAATATCCCCTGGACCAGCTGGAAAGCCCTATGTCTTGGGGAGCGAACGTTCGAAACGTATCGGTCGTTCGAGAGACCGTTTAATATTCGGACGGGTGTCCGGCTTGAGAATATCGTAATCGTCGCGGGAGGACCTGGAACATATGTATGCCGGGATACGGTAAATATATTATTTCGAGATATTGAAAACATTCGGTTAAATCTCGGTTAGCGTAACAGGAAAGTAGTAAGTTTATTGGCCCGGTGCGAGATCGAGTCAGGACCATACCGGGGCGCCTCCCACGGTCCAAACGGGGCTTGCGTGGGCATCATTAATGTTTCCAGTGCCGGAGGGCAACGGGGAAGAGTCCTGGGACTAGATTCCAAAACCGAAAACGTGTTCAAAGGGAGCGGGCTGTAGGCCGGGGATATGGGTCGGACGATGACCATGATCGGGATGGACCCAAGGTCTAAGCGTGGCCCACGGAGGCCTTATTGATATTCCCATGCAAAGAGTCCAGGGATGACGGGAGCCACCTCGTTCTATTCCGATTTTGTCGGTCACTCGCGGACCACTTGATATTCGGACAAAGGTCCATATTGAAGATACAACGTAGATAGAAACAACCCCGTACAAATGTATGCCAAGTTTACGGCAATTTCAATGGAAGAGTGGAGACAAATCCCAATGGGAATGAGTCTGATTTGATGAACTATCGGCCCACGGCGAAGTCGGGTTACGGCCATATTGGGATGGCTCCCAAGATCCAAACCCGACTTGGAGGGGCGGCGTTAGTGTTCCCTTTACACCGGGTCTTTGAGGAGAACGAGGCTGCGGAGCGGGTCTCATCGTTTTATTATTGTTTGAGCGTTTATTATTATTTATCTATTTATTTATTTTCTATGTTGCTCATTAATTCTTCTTTTATTACATGTGCGTTATATCCTTTTCTTTTTCCCTTTTTTATTTATTTTCATCATCATTCTTTTATATATTTTTTTATTAGTACTTACTATTACTATACTATTTTTTTATTACACTATTGCATCTCAAGGGTGCCTGATGAAGGCTGGAGAGTGTGCCGTTGAAGGCCAAGGGAGTGTGCCGCTAGAGGCTGGTGGAGAGTGGGCCGTTGAAGGCTGGTGGAGAGTGTACCGTTGGAGGCTGGTGGAGAGTGTGCCGTTGAAGGCCAAGGGAGTGTGCTGCTGGAGGCTGGTGGAGAGTGTGCCGTCGAAGGCCAAGGGAGTGTGCCGCTGGAGGCTGGTGGAGAGTGTGCCGTTGAAGGCCAAGGGAGAAGGATGGGCTGGTGTGAGCGCTGAAAAGGGGCCCCTTTTGGCATATGAAGTTCAAATGGAGGCGTTCTGGGTGGCCATGTTCTCAATTCTTCATTGAGTGGTTAAGTCCGGGGCCACGTTCAGCAGCCCAATCCTCTGGGTCTCGTACGGTTCCATTGTTTTGATTAAAGCGCTTTACCGCTGTTCTTTTCATTTGTTTGTTGCTTTCTTTTTTGCCTTTTCAACGTGTTGCTGTTCCATTTGTTTGTTGCTTCCTTTTGTCCTTTTAATATGTTATCGTTTCTAATAAAAATTCGACAGCATCTCCCCTTGACCCGAGCATAAGGGAGATACAGGGAACGCGCCCACAACGAGTGGTGAAACCCGACAATTGGAGGTGGGCGCCCGAGAGCGGCAACACCTTAATAAAACTTCAGAAAACTCGGAGGGAACGATGGACAAGGGACCCCTCTAGGGGCGGCTTGGAAATGTACCTGGCTAAAGAGGTTGGGGGTGTGTCGGCGAAGAGTGACCTGGGACGTGCCGCTGGAGGCACAGTCGGGGTGTGCCGTTGGAGGCACAACTGGGTGTGCCGTTGGAGGCATAGTTAGGGTGTGCCGCTGGAGGCACAACTGGGTGTGCCGTTGGAGGCACAATTAGGGTGTGTCGTTGGAGGTATGGATGGGAGTGAACGAAGGTGAAAATGCTCGGCAGGAGGTGAACCCTAAAGAAGGGAAGAAAAGAAAGGGGCCTGAAACTCCGAAGGATGCAAACACGGAAGAAATGCCTTATAAAAACGTCTGAGAAAATATTTGCAAGCATTTTCTTTCTATTCTCATAAGAGGAATGCCCCGAAGGGGCTAATACATTGCAATGACGACAAAAAGGGAAGTGAAGGAAAAGAAAGAAGAAAAAGAAATATGGTGGGGGGGAAATGGAGCATGGACTCCCCTCTTCCTCTTCTCTTCTTCTCCTTTTCTTCTGTTCCCTCTTCGCACAGACGGCGGCTGTGGGCGGAGCGGCGAGGCCTCTCCCCTCTCTTCCTCTCTTCCCTCTTCTTCTCTTCTTTTTCCTCTTTTCTTCTTCTCTTTCTCTTCTCCTCTTCTGCGTGTGTGTTTGTGTCCTCCTCCTCTTCCTCCCTTCCCCTCTTTTTTGTGCTCCGAAGAAGAGGGGTTTTTATACCCCGGTGGCGGGAGCGTCCGAAGGCGGGAAGCGTCCGTCGGGCATTTAATGGGAGTTGACTCCCTTGTCCTTGGTGGCAGGAGGAGTAGGCAGCATGGCCCTCTCCCCGGGCGACACCTCAGCAAGTCCACTGTGCGCCAAGAATCCCTAGGGCATGGGCGTAAGATTTCGTCTGCCGGAACGTGCCGTTGAAGAGCCTGGACAGCGTGCCACTAGCGGGCTAAACAAGCGTGTCGCTGAGAGGGCCAAAAGGGCGTGCCGCTAGAAGACACGGCAAGTGTGCCGCTGAAGGGGCCTGCGGGCGTGCCGTTGAAGGCCATTGGGGCGTGCCGCTGAAGGGGCATCAGGGGCGTGCCGCTGGAGGGGGCACAAGGGTGTGCCGCTGAAGGGCCTGAGGGGCGTGCCGCTGAAGGGGGCACAAGGGTGTGCCGCTGAAGGCTGCTAGGGGCGTGCCATTGAAGGCTGCCAGGGCGTGTCGCTGAAGGGCCTTGAGGGCGTGCCGCTGAAGGGCTAAATGGGTATTTCTGAGCCCATTGTGAGCGCGAGTTGTGGCCCATTTGATTTTCTTCGAGGCCCATGGATTGTGGGGCTCCCGGTGGTTGATTTCTCTTCACTATCTTGATTCCAGAGACAGCTTCACGGCAGTGTATGTGCGTTCGGGGAGTCCGGATGGCCCCTCTTCCACGCGGTTTCTTCAGTTTTGGGTTGTTGTTGATGTTGGACTAGTTGGGACATACGGTCGTGTAATTTTGCATGTCCACAAATGCCCCCCACCCACGGGTAGCGCAGGCGAAGGATGAGCCGGGCGGTGCCCGTGGGTGTACTCGTCTCTTTTCTCTTCGTCGGCACCGACGGGGTGTTGGGAGCTGACGTGGCATGCTTGTCTCTTCTCTTCTTCGTCAGTGCCGACAGGATGTCGGGAGCTGCCATGGTTTATTTGTCTTTTCTTCTCTTCGTCAGTGCCGACAGAGTGCCGGGCGCTGACATGGTTTGTTTGTCTCTTCTTCTGTTTGTCAGTGCCGACAGGGTGTCTGGGGCTGGCGTAGAATGTGGGTCTCTTTGTCTCTTCGTCAGTGCCGACAGGGTGCCGGGGACTGACATAGCATGTTGGTCTCTTCTTCTCTTCGTCAGTGCCGACATGGTGTTGGGAGCTGACATGGCATGTTGGTCTCTTTGTCTCTTCGTCAGTGCCGACAGGGTGCCGGGAGCTGACATTTTATGTTGGTCTCTTCGTCCCTTCATCGGTGCCGACAGGGTGCCGGGGACTGACATAGCATGTTGGTCTCTTCTTCTCTTCGTCAGTGCCGACAGGGTGTCGGGAGCTGACATGATTTGTTGGTCTCTTTGTCTCTTCGTCAGTGCCGACAAGGCGCCGGGAGCTGACATGGTTTGTTAGTCTCTTTGTCACTTTTCTCTTCTTCTCTTCTCTTTTTTGTTATCTTTTTTTTTATCTTTTCTTTTTTTGTTGTTGTTTTTCTCTCTCTTTCCCTCTTCTTCTCTTCTTCCCTTCTTTTTTCTCTCTTTTTTTGAAGAACTCTGGGTGGCTGCTGGCGTGGATGCCAATGATATAAGCGCTGTCGGCACAGCGGCCGATAATTGAAAGCTGTTGACATGGGAGCCAATAATTGAAAAGTTATCGACCTGAAGGCCGATGATTAAAAGTTGTCGGCTCAGGGGCCGATAATTGAAAGTTGTCGGCTCAGGGGTCGATAATTGAAAGTTGTCGGCTCAGGGGCCGATAAGTGAATAGCTGTCGGCTCAGGGGCCGATAAGTGAGGCCAAAACAGCCAAGGCTGGAAGCGGGCTTCAAGAACCAAAGTTGCGAAAGGCGAGCCACGAGGGCAGAGAGAAGGGTTTATTGATGCAAAAGGGATGTTTGTCACCCGAAGGGACGAAGAGAAGAGTTTGTTGATTCAAAAGAAATGTTCGTCACCCGAGGGGACGGAGAGGTGGTTAAGTCATTGACACGGGCTAGTGTCGGTGCGAAGAAAGAGGGTTGATTCCTAACCCGATCGGCAGGCTCAGGCCAGGGTAAAAGGGTGTTTTGTTCTTTGATGCGCCGGGGGTACCGGCTGTGAAACCCGAACTCGGGAAAGTGGGCCGCAAGGGCCGGAGTTGGTGTTACGGAAGTAGGTCGCGAAGGCTGAAATCGGGGAGGCGGGCTGCAGAAGCCAAAATTGGGGCGCAAGATGTGAAAGCCCAAATCGAGGAAGCGGACTATAGAAGTCGGAGTGGGGAGATTAACGGGCCGTGAGGGCAAGAGGTAGGCCATAGGGGGCCAAGATTGGGCTCTACGAGCCGGAGCTAGGAAAGTAGGCTTCGATGGCCGAAATTGAGTTTATTGCATACGCACATTCTTCTTATTTTATTATTTTATTATTATTTTATATTTTTTATTTATTTATTTTGGTTGTCATCATTTTTTCTCTTCTTTTTTTTAAGCATGCAAGCATTCATTAGCAGGCATAACATAGATATAAGTAAGACGGCTCCCTCTATAGGGGGATAGGATAGGGACATCGTCCATAATTCGTAGATGCGATGCGGGCCGCAAGGCACAATTGAGGGGTGGTGCACCCGTCAAGAGGATATCGCATGTCTTGCATGCATAGCCTAAATTCACGCATTTCACCCGAGGAAATTCTCTGTGGCATAGCAGTGCAAATGTGTGAACAAAGAGCCCTAACCATAGGGATATGCATGTTTTCCTGGTGACACTTGAGGATCACTCTAGCGCCTACACATTAGTTCCAGGCTTTCGACTTTCGGTAGCTTCACACAGCCCCCATCTGTTTATTTTGGTAGCGAATTTCACCGTTCGACGTGAGTCTCCTCATGTGTCTCAATGGGGATTCCCGGCTACTAAGATTCGTCCTTATTGTGATTCGCTTCGCTATTTCGCGCGAGTCTCCTCATTTATTTCAGTGGGGATTCCCGGCTACTCAAACCCGAGTTTCTCTCTCTCTTCTTTTTTTCTTTTTTTCTCTTTTTTTTTACAGTGGGGGTAGGTAACTTTTTCCTCACGATTACCTTTCACGCGAGTGTAGGAATTCAAGTCTCCGTAGAATGCTAAGAAGAAATTCGGGTAATCCCTATAGTCGAAAGCTATTGAACACATTAAGTGCTAAGTGTGGGAGCGTTGCCTCAGGTTTATTTTGTGAGTTGGGCTTAGCGATTCAGCCATGACTCTTCCCCTTGACGTGTGCACCCGCCATAATCGGGTTCCCTTCGAGCGCGTGCCGTGACGCCCGTGCACCCGGAATCGGGCGATATTATTTAGCAAGGAAACACAGTCTTAGAAAATTTCAAGGAGGTGTAAGCAAACATGCAAACATGACAATCAAGCATTCTCTTCTTTCTTCTTTTTTTTTTACTTTTGTTTTGTTATTTTTTGTTTGTTTTTTTCTTCTTTTTTTTGCATAAGAAAATATTGTTGTTACGTATAAGTGTAGTGGTAGTAAAGGTATTAGGGAAGCAGGTCACGAACGGCTGAAAGGGTATTAGGGAAGCGGGCTATAGAGCCCAAGGGACATTAGGGGAGTGGGCCATAAGGGCTAAAGGATGCTGGGAAGCAGGCTGCGGGAGCCAGAATTGGGAAGAGAGGAGGGACGGATGGATTAATCATGATAGTGGGCCCCGGCCGAAATGGCCCTTCCGAGGGGCGTTGGGTAGCGGGATGTGAGAGTCGAAAAGAAGGGTCTCTTTTGTTCTCTAGCCGGGGAAGGGTCCGGACCAAAACAGAAGGTTTATTCTTTGATTCTCTGGCCGGGGAAGGATCCGAACCAAAGTGAGAGGTCTA
Source organism: Amorphophallus konjac (assembly GCA_022559845.1). Classification (NCBI taxonomy): domain Eukaryota; kingdom Viridiplantae; phylum Streptophyta; class Magnoliopsida; order Alismatales; family Araceae; genus Amorphophallus; species Amorphophallus konjac. The sequence continues at coordinate 15,234,842 of CM040124.1, forward strand.
TTTTTTTTAACTGGGAAGATATCGACTGGGGTGCCAATGATGAGGTAGCTGTCGGCTAGGAGCCGATGATGAGGTAGCTGTCGGCTAGGAGTCGATGATGTGGTAACTGTCAGCTCGGGGGTCGATGATGAGGTAGCTGTCGGCTAGGAGCTGATGATGAGGTAGCTTTCGGCTGGGAGCCGATGATGAGGTAGCTGTCGGCTCGGGGGCCGATGATGAGGTAGCTATCAGTTGGGAGCCAATGATGAGGTAGCTGTCGGCTGGGAGTCGATGATGAGGTAGTTGTTTGCTCGGGGGCCGATGATGAGGTAGCTGTCGGTTGGGAGCCGATGATGAGGTAGCTGTCGGCTAGGAGCCGATGATGAGGTAGCTGTCGACCCGAAGGCCGATGAAGGGGGTAGCTGTCGACCCAAAGGCCGATGGCTGAATATCAGTCGGCTTGAAGCCCTGATGGCTGAAAGTTGGTCGGTTTAGCGCCCCGTCGGCAGAAGGTCTAGTCGGTTTAACGCCCCGTCGGCGGAAGGTTTAGTCGGTTTAACGCCCCGTCGGTAGAAAGTTTAGTCAGTTTAACGCCCCGTCGGCGGAAGGTCTAGTCGGCTTAACGCCCCGTCGGCGGAAGGTCTAGTCCGTTTAACGCCCCGTCGGCGGAAGGTTTAGTCGGTTTAACGCCCCACCGGCGGAAGGTTTAATCGGTTTAACGCCCCGCCGGCGGAAGGTTTAGTCGGTTTAACGCCCCGCCGGCGGAAGGTTTTGTCGATTTAACGCCCCGATGGCTGGATATCTCTCGGCTTGAAGCCCCGATGGCTGAATATCTATCGGCTTGAAGCCCCGATGGCTGAGTATCTATCGGCTTGAAACCCCGATGGCTAGATATTTGACGGCTTGAAGCCTCGATGGCTAAATATCTGTCGGCTTGAAGCCCCGATGGCTGGATATCTCTCGGCTTGAAGCCCCGATGGCTGGATATTTTCTATTTTAACGCCCCGTCAGCGGAATGATGATTGGTTTCTATTTGTTGGATGGCTGGAGGTCGGAGGTAAAAGTTTACCTCATGACTCTTCTTTCTCTTCCACTCTTCTTCTTTTGTGTAGGGAGGCGGGTGCAAAGACCGCGTCTGCCTCGGGACTCTTTCTTTCTTTTCTTCTCTTCTTCTTTTGTGTGAAGAGACGGGTGCAAAGATCACATCTGTCTCGGGAATCTTTCTTTCTTTTCTTCTCTTCTTCTTTGTGTGAAGAGGCAGGTTCAAGGACCATGTTCGCCTCGTGACTGTTCTTTCTCTTCTTCTCTTCTTCTTTTATGTGGAGAGGCGGGTGTAAAGACCATGTTTGCCTCATGTATCTTTTTTTTCTTTTCTTTTCTTCTTTTTGTGTGATGAGACGGGCTCGAGGACCACGTCTGTCTCATGTGTCTTCTTTTGGTTCTGCTCTTCTTCTTTTGTGCGAAGAGGCGGGTCTCTTCTTCTTTTGTGTGAAGAGGCGGGTTCAAGGACCACGTCTGCCTCATGTGTCTCTTCTTCCTTTTCTTCTCTTCTTTTGCGTGATGAGGTGGGCTCGAAGACCACGTCTGCCTCATGCATATCTTTTTCTTTATTCTACTCTTCTTTTCTCATTACAGCTTCCGCGTTGGAGTCTATTGCTCTTAATGTGCCCCCAGGTTGGGGTGTAGCTTTATTTGGTATGCGGCCCCCCTGAGGGGTGTGTTTTGTCTCTTCACTTCTGTGCCCCCAGGCGGGGTGTATTTTTCATGGCTTCTATGTCCCCAGACCAGGGTGTGTTTTTTTAATGCCCCCGAGGCGGGGTGTAGCTCTCTTCAAATGCCCCCATGGTGGGGTATACTCTTCACGGCTTTTATGCCCCCAGGTGGGGTATGTTTCTTCTTCAAATGCCCCCAAAGCGGGGTGTAGCTCTCTTCAAATGCCCCCAAGCCAGGGTATACTCTTCACGGCTTCTATGCCCCCAAGCAGGGTATGTTTCTTATTCATATGCCCCTGGTGCGGGGCGTGTCTTTTGTTTCTTATACCCCCCCCCCCCATGGCGGGGGTGAATTCTGCTTTTTCTACCCCTGAAGGCAGAGGAGTGCTTCTCTTCATATGTCCCCGACACGTGGGTGTATCTTTTGCTTCTTATGCCCCCCTGAGGCGGGGGTGTATCTCTTTATGGCTTCTGTGCCCCCGAAGCAGGGTATGTTATTTCTTCAAATGCCGCTTGGGCGGAGTATATCTTTCTTCTTATGCTCCCAGATCGGGATGTATGTCTCTTCGCTTCTGTGCCCCGGGTCGGGGTAGATGCTTCTGCTTCTTATGCGCCAAGGGCGGAGTGTATTTTTTGTTCCCCCAGGCTGGGGTAGGTGCTTCTGCTTCTTATGTGCCAAGGGCGGAGTGTGTCTCTTTCTGTGTCCCCAGAGTGGGGTAGGTGCTTCTGCTTCTTATGCGCCAAGGGCAGAGTGTACGTTTTGTGCCCCCAGGCTGGGGTACATTCTTCATGTTTCTTATACCCTTTTTGCAGGGCGTATTCTCTTGCTTCTTATGTCCCTGGATCGGGGTGTATGTTTCTTCTTCTGACGCCCCTAAGTCAGGGTATATTCTTTCTTCATGTGCTCCCAGGTCGGGATGTATGTCTCTTTGCTTCGGTGCCCCTGGGTGGAGGTGTATTCTGTCTCTTTGCTTCTGCGTCCCCCAGGCGGGGTATGTTTCTTCTTCAAATGCGCTTGAGCCGGGGTGTATTCTTTGCTCTTTATGCCCCCGGATCGGGGTGGATTCTTCGTCAAATGCCCCGGAGCCGGGGTGTATTCTCTTCATGCGCCCCCAGGCGGGGTGTGTCTTTCATGGCTTCTATGCCCCCAGACGAGGTGTGGCTTCTGCTTCTCATGCTCCCTGGGGCGGGGTACATTCCTTGCTTCTCATGCCCCCATGGCGGGGTGTGGTTTCTCTCTTTGTGTGCCCCCATGGCGGGGCGGATCCTGCCTCCTTGCTTCTGTGCCCCGGGCGGCGTATGTTCTTTATGGCTTCTATGCCCCCAGGTGGGGCATGCTTCTTCTTCTGATGCCCCTGAGCCGGGGAGTCTCCTCTATGGCTTCTATGCCCCCAGGCGGGGTGTATGTTGCTTCATATGTCCCCAGGGGGGTGTAATTCTTGCTTCTTAAGCCCTCGAGGCGGGGTGAACTCTTCTTCTTTGCTTATGTGCTCCCATATCGGGGTGTATTACTTTCTTCATATGCTCCCCTAAGCCGGGGGATGTTGTTTGTTCTGCTTCAGATGCCTCCCCCCCCCGGGGGGGGGGGATATATGTTGCTTCATGGACCCCGAGGCCGGGATGTATTCCTTCTTCAGATGCCCGTAAGCCGGGGTGGACTCTTTTCTTCTTATGCTCCCAAGACGGGATGTAGCTTCTTCAAATGTCCCTAAGTCGGAGCGCATTCTTTAAGGTTTCTGTGCCCCCAGGTGGGGTATGTTTCTTCTTCAAATACCCCTAAGCTGGGGTGGACTTCTCTTCATATGCCCCTGAGTCGGGGCGTATTCTTTATAGCTTCTAGGCCCTCGAGGCGAGATATGCTTCTTCTTCAAATACCCCCAAGACGGGGGTGTGTTTCTTGGCTTCATGTGCCCCCAAGGCGGGTTGTATCCGTCTGCTTCCTCTGCCCCAGAGTGGGGTATATTTCTCTTCGTATTCCCCTAAGCTAGGGTGCATTCTTTGGTTTCATAGGCCCCTATACGGGGTGTATTCTTTACTTCTTTGCACCTAAGGTGCGGTGTGTCCTCTGCTTCTTATATCCCAGACCGGGGTGGATTCTTCTGCTTCTTACGCCCCGCCGGGGCGGGGTGCGTTTCTCTTCATATGCCCCCGACGTGGGGTATATCTTTTGTTTCTTATGCTCCCGAGCCGGGATGTAGCTTCTAGGCCTCATATGCTGCTGAGGTGAGGGGTATGTCGCTTCATGTGCCCCCGGGGGAATGCATTTTGCCTCTGCTGCCCCGTGGCGGGATATATCTCTTGGCTTCTTATGCCCCCAAGGTGGGGTGTGTTTTCTTCTTGTGCCCCCAGGGTGGGGTATATCTTTCGCTTCTTATGCCCCCCCCTGAGGCAGGGTGAAGTCTTTGCTTCAAATGCCCCTGAATCGGGGTATAATTTTATCTCATATGCCCCTAGAGCAGGGGTGTATTTCTGCAATGCCCTGGATCTTGCCGGATCCTTTGTGAATCTGTTTAGATCTTCATTGGATCTTTTGGATTGGTTTCGTTGAGTTTCGGTTCACTTTTGTGGCTTGCGAGTTGAGCTTTACGAGCCGTGTGGATTTTTCTCTCATACTAGTTACGGAACCCTAGGGTGAGTTTGTTTGTCAATTCCCGAACTCGTGGATGCTACAGCGACGATGTACCCTTCGAGCCAGTCGTTTCGACTATTTTTGCGTATTTTTCTGAATTTGTGCATTTTCGACGCATTTTCAGAATTTTCAGAAATTAGGAAAATTTCCTAATTTCTTTTCTTTTTCTTTCCTTTTCCTCTCTCCTCCTTCTCATTCGCCACCGCCGTCTCTCTCTCTTCCGTTCTCTCTCGTTTCCCCTCCTCGGCTCCGGCTGCAGACGGGGTGCCTAGGGGCGTGTGATAGGGACATGGTGGAGCTGGCTGGGTGCGCGATGGGGCGAGGATCGGATCGATTCTGGCGTGATCCCGTTCGATGGATTCAAAGCCGACGTTCGAGCTCGCGAGTGGTTTTCGGCGTGGTTTAGTCCCTCCGGGGCACGGTTTCTTCGGTGGAGGTAGGGTGACTGATCCACACTTCCTCCTCTCTGTTTTCCCTGCCATTGCACGTCGTTCGACTAGGAAACAGTCGAGTTTGGGCTTGTTTTGCCTAAACGTTGATTTTCGTGGTTTGCAGGGTTTGCCGGAAAACGGCGACCGTTTGCGGTGTAGTTAGTTTTAAACTGACCGCAGGGATGTTAGGATCCCATCCACGTTAGTTTCGTGTGGTTTGGTGTTCATTCGAGGCCGGTAGAAGCCCGGGAACCTCGGTGACCCATTTAGGGTCGATTTGTCTAAATCGTCCGGATCTTGAGTTTTTGAGCTTGCATGTGGGGTTTTTAGGCCCCTAATGTTATTTTTCATCGTCTACGTTGTGAACGCGTCACGTGGTGGACTGAGAGAGAGAGATGGGGTTTCTCCCTCTCCGAGTAATAAAGGGTGAAAGAAATGAGGACAAATAATGAAACGCGCGCTATATGGGATATGAAAGAACGATGGACAAATACAACCTACAAATAACACTCTAATGGAGACAGAAAGAACTTACACTGACCGAACTCCGGTACATGGCGGAGATAGGGGTCCGAAGACCCTCTCACGCAAACTGAACCCCTTCCCGGTAGGCGTAACCCACCGTTCCGAGAGTAACTTTTCAGATACCGAATTCGAGTCTTGGGACTCTACGTAATAGAATTTGACAGACGGGAAGACACGTAGACTCGGAAATTGTAACGATATATCACTCCCCGAACAGTTACAAGAATAATATGAATAAAAGCACACCACCGCAGGACATTGGTCTTTGCGGGGTTTTAACAACAATATTGCAAGATGAGCAGTAATTAATATATGTACATATGGAAACCACCGCGAGACATTGGCCTTATGGGATTTTTAATGTGATATAAATAATATATATATAAGTATATATATAAACCACCACGAGACATTGGCCTCTACGGGATTTTTACTATGACATAAATAATAAGTATAAGTATATAAATATATAAACCACCACGAGACTGTGGCCTCTGCGAAGTTTTTACTATGACATAAATAATAAGCATAAGTATATATCTATATATATATAGAAATCACCACGAGACTGTGGCCTCTGCGGGGTTTTTAATGCGACATAAATAATATAAATAATATATATATATATATAAACCACCACGAGACTGTGGCCTCTGCGGGATTTTTAATGCGACATAAATAATATAAATAATATATATATATATATATATATATAGAAACCACCACGAGACGGTGGCCTCTGCGGGATTTTTAGTATAATATAGATAATAAGTATTATATATATATATATATATATATATATATATATATAAACCACCACGAGACTTTGGCCTCTGCGGGGTCTTTACTATAATATAAGTATATATGACAGGAAAGGAAAAATGATGAAATAAACCACCGCGAGGTGTTGATCTCCGCGGGATTTTAAAGCGATGATAAGGGAATGCTGAAATTAAATAGTTAGGAGTTAGAAAGTAAAGTGTAGAAAATAAAATGCTGAAATGGAAACGGTCGCGGGAGGTGACCCACCGCACCAATTAGGAGTTAGATATACAGAAAGTAAATCACAGAAACCGCCGCGGGGAATAATCCTCCGCGCGGGTGAGGTCAGAGGCGGAAGAAGATAACCGCTGCGGGAAGTAACTCTCTGCGGGTGTTATTAAAACAAAGATGATCAAAATAAAGCGCACGTTACGAGTGTTGTGATCGCCAGGGACCGTGGGTCCCGAACTGATTGATTGATCGCTTTTACCTTTGACGGGGGAATTGCGTGGGTTCCTTCTTCCTCTTCTTTCGACAGGCCGAAGAAGAGGGCCTTTAACTGGTTACCCTTACACAAAGAACAAACAGAGGAAAACTGGTTGGTGAGACCGACGGTGGTATAGTACCAATCCTTAGGTAATGAAGCTGTAAATAACACAAACGAACACGTACCTGGTTGGTGTGTTTAAAACCCCTTTGGAACTAAAAGGGTGGGAGAATGACATGATGAAATGCGCAAACACAAAGACACTCACAAGCTAGGCCCTCTCGGAGAGAAAGGCATGGCACATATGTTAAATGATGCATGCAATATAATTAACTGACTGAATAAAAATAAGGGGGGAAAAAGCTTATCGGGGAAGACCGGCGACGAGCTTTGAGACGGGCTTCAATAGCACGAGCACAGCGCGACCAAAGAGCTTCAGAGCGAACTTCATAAACTGGTTAAGCCGGACATAAGAACACACACACTAACATATATATATGAACGATAAATATATTTACATAAACATATACTTAGACATATTAAAGATATTTGACATATACGTAAATACAAATATTTATAAACATATATGTAAACTGGTCGAAATAAAAGAACGAAAATTTGAGAAAGAAGGCGAGAAAGGGAGAGAGAAAACTCTTATTTTTATTTATTTTTAAGACTTTGTTTTTTAGAAGAAAGGAGAAGATATATATATATATATATATATGTATTATGTATATATATATGATATATATGTATATGTATTATGTATATATCTATTATATACAGGAGAGAGAAAGAAAGAGGGAGGGAGAGAGAGAGAGAGAGAAGAGAATAATAAAAAAATAAAAAAAAGGAGAGAGATCGAGAGGGTAAGAGAGAGGATTAAAAAAAATAAAAAATGTGGGAGAGAGAGAGAGATCGAGAAAGAGGAAGGGAGAGAGAGAGAAGAGATGAGACAGAGGGGGAGGAAAAACTAATAATAATAAAAAGAGAGAGAGTGTGTGGGAAAGACAGAAGAAAGAGAGAGAGGACATGTGAGAGAGAAAGAGAGAGAGAGAGAGAGGGGGGGGGATGATTAAAAAAATAAAAAAAAAGAGAGATCGAGAGGGAGAGAGAGAGAGAGAACGAGATGGAGAGGGAGAGAGAGAAAGAGAGAGCGGTTGAGGGAGAGAGAGAGAGAGGGGGGGACGCGATAGAGAAAAGAGAGGGGGAGAGAAGAGAGTGGGAAGAGAGAGGAACGGGAGAGGGGGGGGACGAGCAGAGGGAGAGAGAAAGAGTGTGAGAGGGAGAGAGAAGCAGGGAGAGGGGGGGGTCTCGCGAGGGCGGTGGCCGCGGCGTCGGGGGCGGAGGCGGAGGCGGCGGGGACGGTGCCGGAGCGGCGAGGGAGTCGCAAGGGGGGGCGTCGGACGGCGAAGGCGGGCGGCGGGAAGGCGGCTGACGGCGTCGGGGGGTGGCCAGAGGCGGCTGGCGGCGGCTGGCGGCGGCTGCGGGAGCGCCGGAGGCGGCTGGGGGGCGCTGGCGATGGCTGCGGAGGCTGGCCGGAGGCGATGGCAGTGGAAGCGGCAGCGGCGGAGGCGGTGGGGGTAAAGGGCCGTTGCGGCCCCTGTGGTTCAAAGGGGGGGCACGGGCGACGAGGCCCCCCTTGCGAACCCAACAAGTCATATTTTTTTTAAAAAAAAATGCAAGAGACAGAGAGAGGTTGAGGGAGGGGAAGAACAGAGGGAGAGAAAGAGAGAGTGGGAGAGAGAACCGAGAGGGGGAGAGAAGGAGTGAGAGAAAGAGAGAGAGTGAGAGAAGGGGGGCGAGAGGAGAGACAGAGACGGGGAGAGAGAGAGACGCGGGGGGCGGCAGCGGCTGTGAGCTAGTAAGAGGAAGGGGAGGGCGGAGGTGGCTGTCGTGGAGAGTGGTTAGCAGGCAGAGGGGAGTTCGACGGAGGCGTGGACACGCGAGTGCGACCACGGCGGACTGCAGGGGGAGCGGCGGCGTGCGCGTCCGGGGCGTGGAGTGGCAGCGGTGGTGAGGCTCGTGGCCGTGGAGGTGGGTCACGGCAGTGGGCTGCCGCTGGTGTGAGAGAGAGGGTGAGGGTGGAGGTGGACGTGAGAGGGCAGCGGTGGTGGTGGCGTCGGCTGGGTGGTTGTTAGCAGGAGAGGGAGGTGCTGGGAAGGTCGATGGGGGAGAGTGGAGGGTGAGGGTGGCGTTGCTCCGATGGTCTTCACGATGGTGGGATGGGGGGTGGTTGTGGAGGGAAAGAAAGGGTGAACTTGCGGGTTGGAGAGCGAGGGAGGGAGAGATGAGAGGCCGGATGTGGGAGCAGAGGGAATGAGTGAGGGATGAGGGTGAGTGTGCATGGGTGTGTGCCGTGAGGAAGAAGGGTGTGTGCAGTGAGGTGAGAGGGAAAGAAAGAGACGGAGGGGAGGGGATTACGTGAGAGAGAGGGAAGGGAATAGAAAATAGAAAGAGACCTAGAGATAATAAAATGGGGTAGGGAATATTATCTCATTATTTATTATATTTTATGTTTGTTTGTTTTGTTTATTTTTGTTTGCTTTTTTAATACTTATATATATATATATTATTTATGGTTATTATATTTTTTTACTTTTTAATAAATATATACTAACCACTTATATATATATTTATTTTATGTAGTAAAAAAATCAATTATATTATTTTTACGTAAACACAACTACACACATTTTTTTTGAATTTATTTTTATCTTTTTATTTATTTTATATGGACACATATTTTAATTTTCTCCCTTTCACAAAATAATGTAATTTAACCACAATTATGAAAATCACTCAAATAAAAGAAAATGTAAGCCACTTCAGGGCATTACGGTGTAATATGGGATTTACTCGTCGTAACGTCAGAAACGGCGTGTCTACAGCTGCCCCACCTTGGCATCCACTTTGTAGGGGAAGGACGTGTAATGGAATGAAATGAAGTGTATTGGAGTGAAATGGAATGGACTGAAAAGCGGATGTCAAGGTGTGATGAGACACGCTTCTGACGTCATAGGACGGGAATCTTTCCCGAGTTTCACGAAGCAACCTTTAGGAAGGTTCTCCGAAATCAACGATTGTTTGGATGGTAAACAAACTGGGAAGGACATTGTGTGCACTGGGGCACAAACAAATTAAAAGGACCAACTTCACGGTGCGGAAGTACCTGGGTCGTAAACCTCATGTTTCACCATTGGGGAGCGGTTACCAGCTATTGTGGACGTGCTACAACCAAGGTTGGTCCGAGGGAAATTTAACAGATGATTGGAGACAAATCCAAACAATGGTTTCTTCCAGAGAAACGTCCGAAGGCAACCTCGGGGAAACTCAGTACTCGACTCGGAATGGAATATCCCATATTCAAACAACTACACACAGTAGCTCACACAATCAAAGTAAGTGAATGATTTTCCACAATGAACTCAAAGTCCTACATGAATGCATGCTGGGTTTAAAAGAAAAATAAAACAAACTAAAATAGAAACTAGCCAAGGATAATATTGCTAAGCTGTGGAGAGTGGGTCAGGATACCGATCCAATGAGCTGATACTGAGCCGGGGCCCGTTTATCCACGTACCGACTCATCGAACGGAACCGTCGTCCCCATTCTATCATAACTTAACGGCCTATCCGTACGTCCTGAACTCCTCCGGGATCATCACTGTTTTTGTTGAAGGGGAACTCAAATCCCGGATTTGTCCAAGGCGTAAGGTCCTTGACATGCTCTAGTAGCGTAAATATCATACGATACAATGCATGATAAGGGGGGACCACAATGATTGAATGATTAGGAGACAAGGCGGGACAAGGTGGGGCATCGGTGGGACAGTGGTACCCCACTCGATAATTAACATAACAAAACAAGATCACAACTATGCAAGCAAATTATCACACACAACAAAACGAAACTGCCAACACTGTTCCTAGATTCCTTTCCTCACTATAAGTATCACCCCTTTGGCCTTAAGAAAATGCATTCAAGGGCGAGCTAAGGAAGTTGAAGCTTAGGAGGAGATCAGAGTTCGAGATGGAAGGGGAGTCTTCCCGTCCCATGAAGAAAAGCAAGCCCAGCAACGAGTGCAAACGGCTTACCGACTTCGAAGGGCATCTTAGCGGGAGAATCCAGTCTCGAATGGTGAGTTAACATTTCTTTTTTGTGTTTCTGCAAGACTTTCTTGTGCCCATTTTCGCCTTCTCCACTTTTCTATTTCCAGCCGTATCCTCTCTTTCCTGGCCCGAGGAAGTTTTCAAGGTTGCCATGGCTGTCGAAACTCACTTCGAACATCTCGATCAGTATGAGGGCCATCATCAGAAAGTGGCATCTCCAAAAGCTCGTAACTCATGCCAACCATTACAACGAGATTCACATGGATTGGGCGGCTATGGGTGCACTGGTAGAGCTTTGGCACCCTCAAACCCATACATTCATTTTCTCCACTTTCGAGGCAATTATTCTTCTCGAAGAAGCAGAACTTCTACTTGGCGTGAAGAAATTCCAGAGAAATGGCAAGGTAAAGGTTATGCGCATGCTAAGAAGGGTGACTTCCGAGGAGGTACTCAGAAGTTTTATGCCGTCCGAAGCCATCAAGGGCGTCCAGACTCAGAAGGGAATCCATCTGCAAAAACTTGCAGATTGGGTCATAAATGCTCTTGAAAGGTTGACAAGTGATGATGATCACATTGAAGGGCTTATGAGGGGATTCACCATCTGCTTAGCGGGTGCTCTCTTATTCCCTTATATTGACAACATAGTGGAGGAAGATCAGCTAAGTGCCATCTGTGGAATTTGGGAAGGAAAGAGAGTGGGACCGGCTATCCTTGCTTATCTCTATAGCGGACTCACGGCTTCCAGTATGGGTAAGCCTCCTTTTGGTTGCGCCCTCCTTTTGAATTGCTGGACTGACTTGCATTTCAAATTTAACCATCGTGAGGGAATGTCGTCTACTTCAAGACTCTTCCAACAAAGCCCGCTTCACCATATGGTCAATGTGTTAGGCTCTAGTGGTAGTATAGCAAATCGTGTTCCCTGGCTGAAGAAACGTGAAGACTGGCGGGCTCACTTCAGTACCATTGAAGAGTATATGTTCACTCGTGTACCGACATGCTTACTCCCATATGAGCTTCTCACGAGGTCTTCTCTTAACATGGAGCTCCAGCTTGTTGGCGCGTCTGAATTCATCATTTATAACACGCACCGGTGTCATACTCAGATGGGCCTCCCTCGCCATTCATTCCCACTGCTATCCAACCTTCTTTCAATCAGGAAAAGGGAACTGGGCACATGGGGTGACGCAAGAAATGTGAAAACGATCAAAGCGTCATGGAAGGCCAGCATTACACTGAGGGCAACAGAGTCTGTGTGTAATATCCCGGACCTTTCGGATCCTTTCTTCGTGGGTCTCGGATCTGATTTTCAGAGTGTCCGGCTCCATTGTGTCCGAAATTTCGTTTCGGACATCTTTCGTGTTCGGATCGGCGCGATCCGGAGTTGTTTCGGAGGCCCGGAGGCGTTCCGCGGCTTTTCCGCGCGTGTTTTCCGATTTTCGGTGTGTGTTTCGACTCTTCCTTCGGAAGCTCGCTGCGGGCGAACCGGGCAGTTCCCCCAGGCACGAGTGGTACCGTTGCGATCGGTGCGTTCCGAGGATTTCGGAAATGTATTTTTCTAATTTTTGATATTTTTCCGAAAAATCAGATTTTCCTATAGAACCCCTTTTCTTTTCTTTTTTCTTTTCTCCTTTCTCTTTCTTCTTCTTCTTCCTCCTTCATTCCCCAACCGTGGCCGCCGTCTCCTCTCTCCCTCTCTCCCATTCGGGCGCGGCGGACCCCTCCCCGGCGGTTGACGGCGGCAGGGCGACGGCGCGGACGCGTGGGCGACGGCGAGACGATCGTGCGGGCGTGCGGCAAGCGTGGGAAGCGTGGGGAGTTCGTGAAGCTTCAAGCGTTCTTTGTGATTCATGGGTGATTCGGCGGAGCATTCGCTCCATTGAGGTAGGGTGACGTTCCTTAGCCTCTTGTCGTTCATTCCCGTGATTTATAGGCCGAGGGGAGGCCGAGAGGGGCTTATTTGAGCATGTTTGGGGTTTTTCCATGATTTGGGGAGAGCTCGCCCGATCTATGGATTTGATGCATGATTTCGTGTTTTGATGGCCTAGAATCATGCTAGGGGTCCCCAGGGGTCTTCCCCTTTGATTTCCCCCTCTTCGGTGAAGGTATGGGGGCGTGGAATGGTGTTTTTAGCCGTTCCCGGCTGTTCTCGGTTTTCCGGGATGATAGCGGTCCACCAGTAACCGCCTTCATCAGGTAGCGGTCAGGTGGGGACCGCCTTCATCAAGGTTTCGAGCGTTGGGGCTTGTGCTGTCGACAGGCGGTCGCGGTCTCGCGACTGACCGCGACTGTTGGTGGCGGTGGGGGGGGGGGGGGGGGGCGACCGCTTTCACCGTGGGTCCGGCACGGTCTTCGAGACGGGTTTTTGACCGTTGGAGTCTGGTCGCGGTCTCCAGGAGACCGCTACCAGGTGAAGGCAGTCTTCACGCGACCGCTTTCACGTTTTCGTGAACCAGGGTGGTCGCGGTTCCAGGCCGACCGTGACTAGGTGATAGCGGTCCTGGGTCGACCGCTACCACAGGAGGTGGTCCTCCGGTGACCGCGACTCCCCTTCTTCACCGATTTGAGTCCCGGACGAGCTAGTCTCGATCCCTGTGCTGACCCGTAGTCTGACTGATGTGGGGCATCATGTGGGGGCTACACGTGGGGTGCCGTGGGGTCCCGGGAGGTGGTGACTTCGGCTTGTGTCACCGTGCGTCGGTGTTGGTACAAGGAGCGTTCCTCGTACCTGCGGTTGCGAAGTGTTTTCCGTTGACTTGAGAGTCTACTCCTTCAGTGACCCTCCACTAGTCGTAGCCCACCAGTATGAGGTGCTGGTCTCACCTGGGAGTGGTGTACGGGCATTCACCTTTGAGACGGTTTGTGGACCGGTTACCGTAGGCCCCTCGTCGGTAGCCAGAGTCCGGCTACGGGGGAAAACCGGTCAGAGGACCAGACCTAGTGACGCAAGGTCTGTGTGTGTACACGTGGCTGGGGGTGGTTGGACCCACGTCGACGGGCGTGACCCCAGCTAGTTACTTGTTCGTGGTTACTTGTTCGGTGTCTGCGCCTCGGGTAGGACCTACCACGTCAGGCGGTTCACCTGCGGTGCGGTGTAAGACGTCAGGGGACGCTACCGGCTGTGCTTCTAGTGGGTGGTACTCCTGTCGAGTACGGAGTGTCAGACTGTCAGTCGAGTGTTTCCGACCTTCGGGTTTTACCGGTTCGACCGTTGAGTTTCGGTCTTCTCGTACCGTGGCACGTGTGTCGGTTTGCGTGCCGTAGGGTCTAGTTCTGTAGAGTACAGGACTTTCCTTTTCGAGGTACCTTCCTACCGCTAGTGTAGTGGTTTCTCGTTTTACGAGGTAGGGTTCGAATGATCCCTACTGAGTCTTGTTCCGAGACTCATTCCCTGCGTGTTTTCACCGCGTTTCAGGTGAGGCGCCACCTTCGGGGAGCGCGTCAGGAGCGCAGCGTGGTGCGGGTGCCCAGAGGTAGTGCCAGAGGTCAGAGCCGGGGTTTGCCCCGTGTAGCTGTACTTTCCTTTCTTGTCACTGTACTAGTCGTGGACTATTGTTATTGTTGTTAATTTCTATTGTGGACCATATAAATTGTTAATTTATTTTCTGCAATTATCTGTGATGCTTGTGTAGTTTCCACACCATCCTTTTAACCCTTCCGAGTCTTCGGGCTCGTGGGTGGCGGTACGAGTCTCGGGTTATCGGGCCTTCCCGGTAATCGGATTCTCGGGTCGTTACACTGTGAGTGAGGACGAAGAACTGCTGAAAGCTTATGTAATTGAATTAGGGAAATTGAGGCCTGAGATGCCCAAACCCTAATGTATCTTTTCTTGTAATAAATATGAAAGCTTTAATGCCGTTTACATCCTTTGAGTCTTACTCTTTTTTTCTTTTTTTTTCTTTTTTTTCTTCTTTTTTTTGTCTTTGGCACAAACATCTGCAATAGCCAGTGCTAGGTGGTAGCCAACCATTCCAGACAAGAGCCAAAAACTCAAGGCGACTAGCATGAGGAGTTGCCCTGAGATGCCCGGGAGCTAAAGATTTCTCTCCGAATGGCTAAGAGAGAGATAAAGCAAGAGATAGTAGAGAGAGAAAAGGTAAAAATAGAGCAGCACAAGAGGCGCTGGAGTTGGAGCTCTGAGAGAAAGAGCATCCAGACATGGCTTGCTCTGTAGATTAGAGGGGATTAGAGCTCGCAACAGAGGAGCTCCTGGAGTTGGTAGCATCTTCATCGGCAGAGCATAGGGCAGCTCAACTAGCGGCCTTGACTTCAAGAGCTTCGCGGCCATCAGGGTCACGAGAGAGACAGGAGGACGGCGAGGAGCACTGCCGAAGAGCAGGTGGGAACGCATGACGCGACAAAGCGATTGCTGCGTCACAGAACTATAAAAGGCCTCCAAGGGACTTCTTACCTTGAGAGAGAGAAGAGAAGCGACCAGGAGGGTGATGCGGGTTAGTGAGTGGCTTGTTCACTCACCCCCTTCTCATGACGGGCACAAACCCTTATATATATGTGCGAGTAAAATATGTTGGTTTGAACACGGCTGGTTCACCCTGGATATGTTCCTTTTGCTCTACAGCTCTTCTCTACCACATGGGTTCCCGCGAGACGTACTCGACGAGATGTCTCCTTAAAACACGGGGCGGTGACTCACCATAGCCATGATTTTCAAAGGGGATCATCCACGGATTTCAACAATATCAGCCCGTGGTGCTCTTTTCCCACGTGAATGTCCCTTATTTCCATATTTGCGCTAAAAGTAGTCGCAATAGGATAAGAGATAGGGGGAATTTTTGGACCGAATAGGAGTGGCAGGTCAACAAATCACAGCTCTGCTCCATTTACTTCACATGACAAAGTGGCACGCGAGTGTGCCGTGGCCATGACTTTCAAAGGAATCTATCACCAATTTCAACAATGTCGGTCCCTGGTCCTATTTTCCCGTATAAATGTCCCCCACTTTCTTCTTTGCGCTAGCAGTAGTCGCAACGGGACAGTAAACACGGGAAATCTTTAGACCGCATGGGGAGGACAAGTCAACAGATCACGCGTCCGAATTGATCACTCCAGATGGCAGAGTGACATGCGAGAGTAAAGAGAGGGCGACTTGTCGAAAAGGATGTTGCTGGGGTGATGGTGATAGATCCAGATCACATTCTTTCCAATCCTATAAATACCGTCCCCTTTCGCTTGACTTGGAAACACCGAAGTCCAGAGAGTAGACTTGAGGAGTGCAAATTTATAAGGAAGGGAGGTTGCGAGTGTTGCTCACTTTTTCAGGATGGAAGGTGAATCCAGCTTTAGAGCAGAAGGTGAGTCTTCCCGCTCCTCGAAGAGGAGCAGATCAGGTAGCAGTTCCAGGAGACTCTCAGAAGTCGAAGGACAACTGAGTGAGAGGACCCGATCACAGCTTGTAAGTGGCTTCTTTGGTTTCCTTCCTTCATCCTTTTCTTCTCCTTTCTTGCTTAGCAATGCTCCCCTTTTCACCTCTTGTATGTGTGCAGAGCATGATGCGCTCGCACATCTCGTGGGAGCTCGTAGTGGCAGCATATCGAGGTCTCCCGGACTTCCAAAAGGCCAGGCTAGACGTGATGGGGTTCTGTGCCTTCCTCCGAATCGAGCCGATAAAGCTCGACCTTGCCCTGATCCAAGCATTACATGAAAGATGGGATCCGGCGAGTCGGGCATTCCTGATGCCTTGGGGGCACATGGTGCCCAGTTTGGAAGATATGGTCCGCATTACGGGCCTCAAAGTGGATGGAGAGGCAGTGACCGGCGTCACTTATGCGGATTACCGAGAAGGTGCCCAGAAACTGTTAGGACTGGAACTCGATGGACGGAAGAATAGGTCAGTAGCCAAGACATCGATCCTGGAGGTGTTAGGGCTTATTGACATCCGTCCACGGGATGACGAGTCCTTGGAGGAATTTATGGAAAGGGCAGAGAGAGGTGCCCGTGCTGTATACTGTGCAGATGCCAGTAACTGGGAAAGGTCCAACATGGACCTGAGGAGGTTCCTCCTTTTTCTGCTGGGTAGGCTGCTACTGGGCTCCAAGGGAGACAACATACATTGCCGCTTCTTGGAGCTGCTCGTGGACTTAGAGAGAGTAGGACAGTACGCCTGGGGAGCTGCCGTACTAGCGCATCTATTCACAGGTCTGTCGCAAAGGACAGGCCGAGAGGTGACAATAAATGGATTTACGCCCTTCATCCAGGTAAAATATTATTTTTTATGGTTTTTGTTTTATGCCTTTTTTTCTTGTATTTGTTGATGCCAATGACACATGATGGTGTAGCTATGGAGCTACTATTATATTCCAATGGGGAGAGCTCGACACTGTCGGCCAGTGACGATCCCGTTGGCTAGGCGGTGGCAACCCATCATGAGTACAACACCATTATCCTACCAGCTGATGGTATCGAGACGGGAGCTGCAAGAGTTCCCTGCAGCGATGGTAGGATACTTTTTCTCTTTTTTATATGTTTTGTTCATTTTTTTTCTATTTTTTTGTATTTTTGAGTAACTAAGAAGATATGTACAACCCAACATAGGTGAACTGGAGGCCTTACTCGAATATGGTCGATGTCGACTAGCCATGGGTAATTGGAAGCCGTGCCCGATTCGGACGGGATCTCTGGCTCCATTGCTTGAATGAAATTGAGCCACTAAGGCTACGATTAGTCATGAGAACCATCGGACTTGCCCAAGAATGGATGGATATAACCTCCTCACCCAGCGTTGGGAAGAAGACGCGTGGGCCGGCAACCTGCGTTGATTGGAGGGTGCGCTTCCCCGAACAGTATGAAGACTGGCAGCGGGGTGGCACGCTCCTAGAATCACAAGCGCAAGACAGTGAAGATTACCTACGGCTCTATAGGGCAATGTATGCGGAGAGGCTCCAGCTTGGAGGGCTTATAGAGGTAAAGTAAAACACCATTTTTTTGTCTTTTATAATTTCTATTTTTTTTATTTTTATTTGTGAACTCAAGAGCCATGGCTGTAGGATGCCCGTGACACCATAATAACGAACTTACGAGCTCGTTTGGCGGACACGGAGCAAGAGTTAACTGATACCCGAGCGGCTCTGGGTTCATCAGTAAGTGTATATATACATACTCCTGGCATGATTTGAAATTCATGGCGTTAACCATTTAACTGTCACCTCTCGTATGTGTACGCAGCGTGCCCAGCTCGATGTAGTTTCATCGGCAATGGGGGCAGACGGCGTTTCTTCCAGTCTATGGATTCCCACTTCAGAGTTAGATTCACTACACGAGCAACTTGCTTATGCCACACAGCGGGCTGCGGAAGCAGAAGGGATGCTTTCTGTACAGGTGAGAGCCTCACCATTTAAAATCCCTTGTTCAAGCATTACCAGAAGCCTGAGATGAAACGTCTGGCAGGAGAAAGAAACGGAGGAGGCACTCGCACATGCCGCCCAGAAGGAAGCTAGAATAGCCGAGCTAGAAGAGGAACTGCAACGTCGTCCAGGTGATGACTTTTCTAGGGACGCTATAGAGCTGAGGATCACCCTTCAGCTGGAGAGGGAAGATAGAGCGAGAGAACGTGCTGAGAGGGAAAAGGCCAAGGAAAGAGAGAAGGCCAAGAGGTCGGCCGAGAAAGAGGAGAAGAGGGCCCTGGAGGCCCAATTATTTGAATTGAAGACCAGTCTCGGCCTCGCCGAGCAGTGGCTAAAGGACGGTGAGGAACGCTACCGAAGAGCACGAGAGCGTGGCTTTCGTGTCAGCAGCTTCTTTGGTGCCCCCGCAGATCGGCGTCGGGGAGTAGAGATAGAAAGAGGCTCACAAAGCGGTAGAAGGACCGCATTCCATGATTGGATAGCTCCCTCAAGAGTGTCTCGCCCGGAGAGTGGCGGGACAAGTAATGTGGAGAGAGAATGTGAAACCTGATGTAATCTCTTTGTTGTTTATTTTTATTTTGAATAGAAGTGAAATAAAGTGTTTTGTGTTTGATTATTTGCTTCTTCCTGAGCTCTCGAATTCCTGCACACACCTAAGCAAACAAGTCAGTATTTCTGCTCTGACTTGCCCCTTGCTCAACAAGCAAACGAAGTTTTGAACTATCCTTGATAACGAGTCAAGGGGCAAGCCTTTATTAACAAAGGCAATAATAAAGGATAATGAATGCGACAGACAAGCACACGGATGCAAACGAGAATTTTAAATGAATGGTGCATACAAATGCGATCATGCGAAGATGTGATTTTCTTTGTTTTTGTAGGTGTATTCATTTTTTTTGTATTTTGTTGTTTGTTTATATTTTATTTTGGTCTTTTATATTTCTATTTTTTTTTGTGCATGTACATTTTTTGCTTTTTTTTTGGATTTGTTATTTTTTTTGTTTGTTTTTGGTTTATTTATTTTTTTTGTTTTTGCTAATGCATGATGACCACTTGATATAACATCTAACCTGAATGAGAACGAGGGTTTCTTGCTAACCTCCCAGGCATCCTAAGTGCACATCTAAGTTAGTTTGGGCCTCTAGACTCCTCGAATGATAATCCCGCCGGCTAAGACTTATCTTGATGACAATGCCGTCATGCCATGCTTAGGCTTCCAGTTGCTTCCGACCACAGGGATTCACCCAAAAAATGTTCGAGGTAAATGATTTGCCCGACCCGGGTCTATTTCCTCACAACTCTAGATGGTATGTAATGGAACACCTTGGAACCCAAATGACCAACCGCGCGACGCTGACCCGGAATCAGACGCCGTCGCACCTATAGGTGACGCGCTTGCATTGGTCTAAGCCCGAGGTTAAACTAAGAAGATATTAAGGTGGTAGATAAAGGTCTTGACCAGCCAGAAACACGGAGACTCCTTCACGATAATGACTTCTGCTTTCAAAATGGACAACCATATGCTTGTGTTAAAATAAAGTCGCAAGCCTTGGTGGGTCTCACCCTTTGGATACTCCATTTAGCCTTTATCTTCAGGGGAAGAAGGAAGAGTATTGGGGGTAAATCTCCTGAGAGGACCGGCAAAATCGTTAACCCGGCGAGCCAATAGAGGCACACTTAACTTCCCCTTTCGGGCAACTTCGGACTAACTCTCGAGCATTTACATCTCGTGACCCCCTTTTGTGTAATTTGACTTTCAGTCAAAGAGGTTTCATTTAGTGGAATCAGGCACGGTACGACCAGGCCTTTCTTTTGACTTTGATTTCTTTGCTTCTTTTTTTTTGATTTTTTTGGTAGATTTTTGTGAGGGATATAAACATTGTAGAATCCCTCTTGGATGCGTGCGGGGACACTGCCCTCTTCTCGTGCTCTGATTCATGCTCGAAGAATTGGATCCTACTCTCACCCTAGGGGTTGTGGTCATGTTTCCCATGCTCAGCGTTTTAAGGGCGCCGACTGTCTCATTCGGTCGAGAAGAGGAGAATAAAGATTCGAGCTTTCTTGGAGACCTTTTGAGTGATGCCCTACCATAAGCGATGCTATCAATTTTTATAACACAGATGTGTATACATGTTGTCTTCTTTTGAGGGGGCATAGGCCGAACTGGCCGGACAGGGGTCTCCACGGTTCTGGCAAACCAAGACTTGAGACCTACCAAGTCTTAATGGGCCATTTCCTAACATGGAGATTAGATGCAATAACTTGATTCCATGGTGGTCTCCAAACATCAGCATTTTGAATTTTCCATTTTTTTTGGTTTTTCTTTTTTTGTTTTATGTACATATTTTTGTTATTTTCATTTTATCATTTTTTTTCATTCATTCATTTTTTTCATTTTTTGTTGTTTTTCTTTTTCTTTTTTTTTCTTTTCGTTTTTGACAGTATGTACACCTATCTAAGGGTAGTACTTCTTAAGATAAAGTCCATTCCAAGGGTGGGATAACTCAACTCCCTCAGCATTGACTAGCCTGTAAGCGTTACCAGGATACATAGCCTGAACCACGTATGGTCCTTCCCAATTGGGTTGGAGCTTAGAACGTGGCCCGCCAGGTTTTACAAAGATCATTTTCACTACCATTTCACCAACTTTGAACTTTCTCTCAATAACCTTCTTCTGGTAAAAACGTGCGAGTCTGTTTTGATAGACGCGAGCATGCTCGGCAGCAACCAGACGTTTCCCGTCTAAGAGTTCCAACTAGGCAAGGAGAGAATCGCGACGTTCATCGAGGGGAAGGTCCTTGTCCAATTGTACTCTCAGAGAGGGAATCAGAATCTCATATGGAACTACCGCGTCCATCCCGTAAGTGAGGGCGAACGGAGTTTGCCCAGTAGGAGTTCGGATTGAAGTGCGATAGGCCCATAGAGCTTCGATAAGCTTCTCTGGCCAATCCGAGAATATGCTAGGCTCACATGTTTTCTTTATGACTTTAATCAGTGTTTTATTAGTGGCCTCTGCTTGGCCATTACCTTGTGGATAATATGGTGACGAATGATACAATGTAATTTTATTCCTTTGGCAGAGGTCCTGAAGATCCTGAGAGATGAATTGTGGCCCATTGTCGGTGATGATAGTTCTTGGAATGCCGAACCTGGCGATGATGTTCTTCATGATGAACTTGCAGACTGTGGATGCCTTGACTTCTGCATTGGCTTCGGCTTCAGCCCATTTGGTGAAGTACTCCGTTGCAGTAAGGATGAAGGATTTTTGTTTAGTAAGGGAGTTAGGATCACCGAGAGGACCAATGATGTCGAATGCCCACATGGAGAAAGGCCATGGGGAGGATACTGGATGGAGAGAGGAAGATGGGGAATGGATCTTATCGGCGTGAAGTTGACACTTGACACACCTACGGACATAGACAACACAATCTTCTCCATGGTGGGCCAGTAAAAGCTTGCCGAATGATCTTCTTAGCAAGCATTTGGCTATTTACATGGCCACCACACACACCTGAGTGTGCTTCCTCTACACACTTCCAGGACTCATCATCATTAAGACACCTCAGAAGAACACCAGTGAGGCTTCTTTTATACAGCAACCCTCCAACTAGTGTGTTTATTTTGAAGGAGTGATAACAAGACCAGGATGAGGTGGAAGATGCCTAGAAGAATTTACAGAGTGAGAAGAAATCAAAGAAAAGAGTGAGGACTAAAGCCTCGAAAGCAGTGTGAGAATAGGGAGATACCCGAGGTAGTTGATGTGGCAAGAATCGAGGCTGACTCAGGATTAGGATCGGGAGGAATTAGAAATCGATGAATTGAGAGAGACGGATCCGGAGGGTCCGGATGTAAAGGAAGAGAATTAGAGGAGAATAGATCCGGAGGTTCCGGAGGAACATAAAGAGGGATGCGATACCCTGGGAAGAGGTATGCAAAAAGGTAATTTAAAGGGATGAAAAGGACAAATGATACAATGCCACGGAAAAACAAAAGGATAAATCGGAAGAAGGAAAAGTCCGAAAACTTCGGATGGATATGAAAAGGTAGGGCACGATGCCCTAGGAGGGATGGATAACAAGATGAGAAATCCGGAGGTTCCGGAGGGATATAAAAAGGAAGGGTGCGATGCCCTGAGAGAGATGGAGAAAGATATGAGAAATCCGGAGGATCTGGAGGGGATGAGAGACAGATAAAGATAAGACATTAAACATGGAGGGGTCCAGAGGTTCCGGACGGGGTGGAATGTGAGGGTAGAATAAAGACAAGGAACTAAACAGAGCAGGGTCCGGAGGTTCCGGACGGGGACGATGATGCGGGATGATAAAAAGATAGAATTAAATAGGGAAGGGTCCGGAGGTCCCGGACAGGGATGAATATAGGGATCCGGAGATTCCAGACAAGGTGGAAGGTAAGGGTCCGGAAGCTCCGGAGGGGGATGAGAGATGGATAAAGACAGAGGATTAAACATGGAGGGGTCCGGGGGCTCCGGACAAGGATAGAAGGTGGATAAAGACGTGGAATTAAACAGGGAGGGGTCCGGAGGTTCCGGACGAAGATGAATATAGGGGTCCGGAGATTCCGGACGAGGTGGAAGGTAAGGATCCGGAGGCTCCGGAGGGGGTTGAATGTGAGGGTCCAAAGACCCTAGAACAGAGGAGGTGCTTGATTGCGTAGATCTAGATGATGAAAAGTGTCCCCTTAGCCAATAGATTACCCATAAAAAGAAGCTGAATAACAGCATAAGCAGTGATGGAATGGGATATGAAGTAGATGGGCTACAAGATGGCTCCTCAACATGGGATTTCTCGCCCTTAAGTTTCACTTTATGCTTTCCTTTCTTCCTGGTGGATACTCTCTCACAGGACGACCTCTCAACCTTCAACATAACTTCTCGGCCTCTTGGGTTCGCAGACCGATCCCAATGATGTGCCCAAACAGACGGCCTCATCTTTCTCTGACTAACCGGCTTAATCGGTGCGGTCAGGGCCCACAGGTTCTCATTTGACGGACTTTTAATAAGACCCCTTGAACGTTCAAAAGCGAACGGCAACTCTCTTGGCAAATGATGATAGCAAAATTTTGAGAGTTCTGCTTGTGAAGTAAGGATCTTAATATGAAATAGCTCCTTGAGAAATAACTCCCTTGATAGACGAATGGTGTCTACTATTGGAAGTTCGATGTTTGGCATAAGAAGCTTCATGTTTGGGGCATTGGTAAGGGCCATTGGAATATCCTGCGTGAATGTGATTGGTAGCACAGGCGTGTGCCCTTTGCATGGACGTTGGTGGGGAGTAGACAAAACGTCAAAGACTTCCAACAAGGAGTGACCTAACCCGACCTTGAGCATAGAATTCATCATCTCCTCGGCAGTAGAACGTGTCATTATTATGCTCGAGGAGAACCCCTTCTTTTGATTGGCCATTTGCACTATGACAGAACAAGGGGTAATGAGAGCCGTGAAAGAATGTTGGCCAATGAGTAACATGACCGCTATCATTTTGGCCGTTGATTTACTTAGCACCAATTCCTGAGAGTCCTTTTTGATGAATATTGGTGGAGATGGAGATTCGGGCTTCTCAAAAATAACCGACACAAGAACGCGAATCGGCATTCGGCATATAAAATCTTGAATTTTGAATGGCATAGCCGTAACCAAATTCTTCTTGTCCGGTTCTTGATCATCATCTTTGGCACATGTATTTATAGGAATACACCCACTCCGAGAGGTGATGGGAGGAAGTGAGATGGAAACAACAGACTGAACGGGTAATAGAGATTCAACGATGGGGGCTATAGGAAGGGTAAGTGGAGGTTGAAACACGACGAGTTTCTCCTGTTGCTCGGGAGCAGACGAGGTTAGCTCGGGTGCAAAAATAGATGGACCCTGCTCAGGACTAATCAGGGGTTTGGGTAAGGGGTCAAGTGGAGGAGTAAGAGGGGTTAGGTTTGAAGTTATAGGGATGGTGGAAGCCTTAAGTGACGGAGGCGAGATGAAGGCAATGGGCTCAACGGGTAATAAAGGTTCAATGAAAGGGATTGTAGGAAAGGTAGGTGAAGGTTGAAACACGACGAGCTTCTCCCCTTGCTCGGAAGCAGATGAGGTTGGCTTGGGTGCAAAAATAGATGGGCCATGCTCAGGGTTAATCACGGGTTTAGGTAAGGGATCACGTGGAAGAACATGAATAGGTTGGGGACAAGGGGTTATAGGGATGGTGGAGGCCTTAGGTGAGGGCAGTGGAAGGTTACTGGGTTGGGGACAAGGGTTAACTGGAGGCTCAATGGAGGCTGATGGTATGGGGGTTACTTGTGTAGTTAGAGGGGTAACAGTAGGAGACTTGGTGTGCAGGAAGCGTCGAGTTTTGGTGGTACGCAAGGAGTTCTGAGTAGGGGGCGATTCATGGTGTATTGATGCGGGTTGTTGGGATACGGACCCGTCATCGTAAACACCACGATGTCTCATAGGTAGGGGTAGGGACAATGGGAGACTCATGGTACGTTGACGCGGGTTGCTGGTGCATTGACCCATCGTCATAATGCCATGATGTCTCGTAGGTAGGGGTAGAATCAGTGACTTCATCCTGAGCATATGAGTCTTCTGGTGGTGGTGGAAGAGGGAAAGAACGAAGAAAACTAGGAATAGGTGCAGCAGTGACTTCATCCTGATCAAAGGGCTCTTCTGGTGGTGGAAGAGGGAAGGAACGAAGAAGCCTCAGAATGGGTGCAGATTCTTCAAAATCTTGAGAAATCTCATCATGTGCCATTTCCACTTCTCCGTAATGATCAAATTCAAATGGATGCCATGGTTGCGGCGTATTAATAAGGGGAGGTGATGTATATTGGTGTGGAGGATTTTGCATATATGGATATGAATGTGGAGATGGAGGGTCATATGAATTAGCGTGATGAATGAGTGATGGGTAGACGGTATCCATTTGATCGTAACGACTTGAAAGAAGCTCTTGCTCATACTCATCTCTTACCTTTTTCCACTCCTTGTCTTTTTCAGCGATTTTAGCGTGAAGGGGGTTGACTTGAGGAGGAGGAGGTGATAGCAGAATTGCGAGCTCCTTTAACTCTTCCTCGATTTGATCAACTTTGTTGATGAGAGCTTGTTGGAGAGGTGTGACCTGTGAAGTAGAAAGTTGAGCTTGGGGCATTGGAGGGGTGGCATGACATGGAGGCTTGAAAGAGAAGGGGAGCAAGGCTCTCCCATAGAGTGACCCGGTCGGACCGAGGTACGAGGGGCAGACAAATTTTGGGGCCATGAGGGGTGAGGAAAAGAGAGCGAAGATTGGGCCTGCCACTGAGGCGAAAGAGGCCTCGTTGAGGCCTGAGAAAGGAACCCTGAACCAGAGGGGTATGACAGCCCACCAGTGGACAGACCCGTTTGGGGTACCGTATGAAGGATGACAGGGGCTTGAGATTGTGGAGGGGGAAATTGGTAAGAGGCGACTGTTGACTCGCCTGCCCTTGAAGCGAAGAAGAGAGAGTGACATATACATGTGATGGAGATGCAGTAGCCTGGAGCGGCTGTTGGTAGATGTAGGAGCCGGAGTCGACTCCTGAGAAGAGAGAGAAATAGATTTCCCCTTTAAAACTGCCTGAAAGACCAGAAGTTGCTCAGGGCTGAGCTGTGTAGTAGTGAGGACACCCAATAGGGAGAAGATGTCCTGGGGTGGAGAAATTTCCCGTGGAACAGTGGGGACCTCCTGTGAGGTCTCACGGGAAGGGCCTGAGTCCATTGCATGGACGCATGGGTCAACTTACTGACCACGACCTGATTGATTCTCTTCGGATGAGTCGTGAGCCATTCCTGTAATTTTACCAGAGCGTAAATGCATACACTAGCAAACAAGTATCAGAGATTAACAGACAAGTGGATGATCTTACGCCATTTTTTTTGTTTTTGTTTTAACCTTTTTTTTGTGTTTTGATTTACTTAATTTTTTTTGATTTTTCTTTTTCTCTTTTTTTTGATTTTAACAAATATAAAATTCACACTTAGTAGGAGGGACCCTAATTGCACTTTGTTTTACCGCCGTGTCAGCTAGGGGCACTCGTCTCACCACGAATAGGTAACTAACTCCGGGGTACTTCAGTGGTACAACCAGCCCAGTGAACGAAGAGGGAATCCTTCGCTGTCGGGGACTTACGGAGGTCTCAATGGAGGAGATCCTAGTCCGTCGAGAGGAATTCCCGACGGAGAGTCCTTCCTTCACCGAGAGGGTTAATCCTTAAATAAGTAAAAGAAAGAAAAGAAAAGGGGTAAATGCATGAAATGCAGGGCTGAATAAAAGATGTATAACACACAAATACCAGAGATAAACACACAAATAGAACAGAGATAATCACAATGATATAACGAGATATAAAAGCAATAAACAGATGGAGTAGGATACAATCGTTCCTCTTTTCGAGACACGTAGATCACTTGGAAAAAGAGAAAGGGGCTCTAAGGGTGCACGTAGTGCACGAGGGGAATGACGTAGCGCACGTGGGTGCAACAAGGAGGGGCACGCGTTGGTGCCGAGTAGAGGAGGCACACGTGGGTGCTAGATGGAAGGGCACACGTGGGTGCCAAATAGAGGAAAGCACACGTGGGTGCCGAATGGTAGGGGCACACGTGGGTGCCGAATGGAGGGAGGGCACACGTGGGTGCCGAATAGCGGAGGGGAAATGCACGTGGTGCACGAGACAACGTTAACCTCTCAAGTAACCACAAAGGACCGGGGGAGTGCACGAAGTGCACGAGGGAAGTGGGCGCACGGGGGCGCAATAAGGAAGGGCACACGTAGGTGCCGAAAAGAGGGACACACGTGGGTGTCAAAAGGAGGGACACATGTGGGTGCCGAAAATTTGCCGGGTAACCAAAAAAGCAAAAAGCAGGTCCCACCGTGATCACCAGAGATGTGAACGCGTCACGTGGTGGACTGAGAGAGAGAGATGTGGTTTCTCCCTCTCCGAGTAATAAAGGGTGAAAGAAATGAGGATAAAACAATGAAACGCGCGCTATAGGGGATATGAAAGAACGGTGGACAAGTACAACCTACAGATGACACTCTAATGGAGATAGAAAGAATTTACACTGACCGAACTCCGGTACATGGCGGAGATAGGGGTCCGAAGACCCTCTCACGCAAACTGAACCCCTTCCCGGTAGGCGTAACCCATCGTTCCGAGAGCAGCTTTTCAGATACCGAATTCGAGTCCTGGGACTCTACGTAATAGAATTTGACAGACGGTAAGACACGTAGACTCAGAAATTGTAACGATATATCACTCCTCGAACAGTTACAAGAACAATATGAATAAAGGCACACCACCGCAGGACATTGGTCTTTGCGGGGTTTTAACAATAATGTTGCAATATGAGCAGTAATTAATATATGTACATCTAGAAACCACCGCGAGACATTGGCCTTACGGGATTTTTTAAAGCAATATAAATAATGAATAAAAGTATATATATATACCACCACGAGACATTGGCCTCTGCGGGGTTTTTAATGTATTATAAATAATAAATATAAACATGTATATATACCACCACGAGACATTGGCCTCTGCGGGGTTTTTACTATGACATAGATAATAAATATAAGTATATAAATATATGAACCACCACGAGACTGTGACCTCTGCGGGGTTTTTATTGTGACATAAATAATAAGTATAAGTATATATATATATATATAGAAACCACCACGAGACTGTGACCTCTGCGGAGTTTTTAATGCGACATAACTAATATAAATAATATATATATATATATTTATTTATTTATTTATTATTTATTATTTATATTATTTATGTCACATTAAAGACCCCTCAAAGGCCAAAGCCTCTGAGACTGTGGCCTCTGAGGGGTCTTTACTATAATATAAGTATATGTGACTGGAAAGGAAAAGGGATCAAATAAACCGCCGCGAGATGTTGATCTCCACGGGGTTTTAAAGCGATGATAGGGGAATGCTGAAATTAAATAGTTAGGAATTAGAAAGTAAAGTGCAGAAAATAAAATGCTGAAATGGAAACGGTCGCGAGAGGTGACCCACCGCACCAGTTAGGAATTAGATATACAGAAAGTAAATCACAGAAACCGCCGCGGGGAATAATCCTCCGCGCGGGTGAGGTCTGAGACAGAAGAAGATAACCGCTGCGGGAAGCAACTCTCCGCGGGTGTTATTAAAACAAAGATGATCAAAATGGAGCGCGCGTTAAGAGTGTTGTGATCGCCAGGGACCGAGGGTCCCGAGTGGATTGATTGATCGCTTTTGCCTTTGACGCGGGAATTGCGTGGGTTCCTTCTTCCTCTTCTTTCGACAGGCCGAAGAAGAGGGCCTTTAACTGGTTACCTCTTGCACAAAGAATAAACAGAGAAAAACAACTAAGTGAGAACGACGGCGGTGTAGTACCAATCCTTAGGTAATGAAATTGTAAATAACGTAAACGAACACATACCTGGTTGGTGTGTTTAAAACCCCTTTAGAACTAAAAGGGTGGAAGAATGACATGATGAAATGCACAAACACAAAGACACTCACAAGCTATGCCCTCTCGGAGAGAAAGGCATGGCACATATGTTAAATGATGCATGCGATATAATTAACTGACTGATTAAAAATAAGGGGAGAAAAGCTTATCGGTGGAGGCCAGCAACGAGCTTTGAGAAGGGCTTCAATATCACGAGCGTGGCACGACCGAAGGACTTCAAAACGGACTTCAGAAACTGATTAGGCCGAACATAATAACACACACAAGCGTATACATGTGAATGATAAGTATCTTTATATAAACATATATATAAACATATTATACGTCTTAAAGATATTTAACATATTCATAAATACAAATGTGTATAAACATACACGTAAACTGGTCAAGATAGAAGAACAAGGATTTGAGAGACAGAAAAGGAGAGAGGAAAATTAATTTTTTTTATTATTATTTTTTAAACTTGTTTAGAAGAGAGAGGGTGTAAACTTAAAAGAAAATAAAAATGAAAGAAAGAAAGAAAAATAAGAGATAGGATTATATATATATATATATATATATATATATATATATAGGAGGGAGAGATGAAGAGAGAGAAAGAGAGGGGGTACGAGAGGAGAGAGAAAGAGAGAGAGATGGGAGAGGAAGAGAAAGGAAATAGAGAGCGGTTGAGAGAGAGAGAAAGAGGGAGAGAAAAGAGAGAGGGGGGGGGCGACAGAGAAAAGAGACGGGGAAGAGAAGAGAGAGGAGAAAATAAAATAATAAAAAAAGAAAAAAAGGCAGAGAGAGAGAGGGACCGACAGGGAGAGGAGAGAGAGAGAGAGAGAGAGAGAGAGAGAGAGAGAGAGAGAGAGAGAGAGGGAGTCACGTCGCGGCGAGAGAGAAAGAGAGAGGGTGAGTGAGAGTTAACCGGAGAGAGAGAGGGACCGGCAGGGAGAGGAGAAAGAGAGAGAGAGAGAGAGAGAGGGAGGCCGGCGACGGGAGGCGACCGTGAGAGGGCGTCCGCGTTGGGGGGCTCCGCGGCGGCGGCGTGGGGAGGTGACCGGAGGGTGCATGCGGCAGTGGGCGGACGTGGAGGTGAGTGGCGGCCGGCGGACGGTGCATGCAGAGGTTGCTGCGGCGATGGAGCTCGGACGCGGACGTGGGCGGCTCTGCGACAGTCGGAGGTGGAGGAGAAAAGGTGGTGGTGAAGTCGACGTGGAAGGTGGCCGAAGGGTGTAAGGCGGTGCGTGGTGGTGGAGAACGACGATGACGACGGCGGTGGAGGGCTTCCCGGCGGGCTTCACGGCAGGGGGGAGGGCTTCCCGGCGGGCTTCACGGCAGGGGGGAGGGTGTCCGGCGGTGCAGTCGCGGCTGGGTTTTGCGGTGAGGTGGGCTGGAGGTGGCTGGAGACGTTGCGGTGTAGTCGGGGTTGCGTTGTGGTGAGAGGGGGGGGGGGGCGCTACGGGTGTAAAAGGGAGAGAGGGAGAGTTGTGGGAGAGGGTCTGTTGCTTGGAGAGGAGAGGGAGTGAAACCGGAGGGGGGTCGGCTGGTTCGCGGCAAGAGGTGCATGCGCAGGGGGCCTCGCGCGGGAGATGGCCAGAGGGGGTTGTGTGTGTAAGATGAGACGAGGGGAGTGGGAAGTGAAAGATGGATAGGGAAGTGATGGGAGGTGTGTTCGGAGTGGGGGAAGTGGAGGGCTGCCGTGTGAGTGGGGGTGAGAACAGGAAAGTGGGTTGCGTGAGAAGGGGGGTGAAAATAGGAAATAGAAAGGGACTTAGAGAATAAGACGGGTAGGGAATATTATTTTATTATTAATTATATATTTTTTATATTTTATGTTTATTTGTTTTGTTTATTTTTGTTTGCTTTTCTTATGCTTTTTTGTTTATAATTATTATTATTTTTTTTATAATCATCATATCTTTTACTTTTCAATAAATATATTTTTATCAATTATATATATATATATATTTACAAAAATAAATTTATTATTAAAGAAGATCAACTACATATTTTTTATGTAAACATAATTGTACACATTTTTTTGAATTTCATTTTCTCTTTTGTTTATTTATATATGTATGTATTTTAATTTTCTCCCTCTCACAAAATAAATGTAATTTAACCATAATTACGGAAATCACTCAAATAAAAGAAAATGTAAGCCACTTCAGGGCATTACGGTACAATATGAGATTTACTCATCGTAACGTCAGAAATTGCGTGTCTACAAGTGCTGCTTCTAATTAAGGCCTAGTCCGTTTTACATCAGATATAACATATTGTTCCTGAAATATGTCTCTGTAACGAGTAATGTATACCTTTTTCTTTGATACGCAAGTTTTATTTTTCTATAGGAGAGAGAAAAGATGGGATGGAACCCTTACCCTCGTGCGCCGATAACATAGATGAGGTGTCCACTTTGTCATTGGCGCGGGACAACGAGTAATGTATACTTGTTGCACACTGGGTGTGCAACATGTTACACACTCGTCGCATCATGACGTGGGGCTATGGATTGTCGATCTTGTCTATTGACGTGGACTAGTAGTGTGACGGTTTGTACTCTTGTCGTACACCAAGTTGTGCAGCAAATATTACTCTATCATAATTATGTACACCCTGGAGAAATGCTGCGGTACCACTCCACTTTAGGAGTGATATACTAGCCTTCATCTCTCTCATTTGATCTAAGATCGAACGGTTGAGATGAAGTTTACCGTTTGAGAAGTGAACTTTAAAATCAATGCTCTCACTACGGGGAACTTTCCTGACAAGTGTGTTTTACCTCAATCATCTGGTCATAAAATTGGACAAGGCAACTTAAATGAAGAGTGGTATATCACTACTAAAGAGAACCCATGCCGAACCTTTTCTCTATGTACATCCTTAGGCCAGTTTGAGAACGGGGTGAGATGATTTACTCAGCGCCCCACCGGACGAGTAAATCATCCGACCCTAGTTAGGGAGAGATGGATGTGAGAAGGGTAAGTGGGGTTCACTGTTCTCACTCATCGGTGGAGATATCTCGACCCGTTCTCAAACTGGCGCTTAATTAAGATCTCACCTGTCGGTAAGTTAATCTCCTTCTCCGCATGGCGCGCCACTATGCACATGCACGGTTGACGTTGCCGGGGAGGTCCACCTCTTAGGCTCATGGAACCGGCCTTGTTCCCAACAGCCCAATGGGCCGGACGTCGGTGTCGGTGAGGCGAACAGGCTTTCAGGGGCCGAACGAGGCGCTTCGGAATGCCGTTCACATCTCGATGTGATGGGCGGTGTAGGCAAGGATTGGATTCTCTCCGCGTATTCACAAATTCCGGGCCCTCTCACACGAGCTCGTCCCCATCATAATAACATCGGGGGATGAGACGTCCGTGGCGTTCACATGCTCGAAACCCTACCTAGCGAGCGCCCATGGGTCGGTCACTTGGCACTGCACACATGTCCTCTTGAGGCGGGTTGGGAAGTAATGCTCACGTTGGAAGCTGACTGAGGTTGACGTCAGTTACTTTTCCGGACAGCCTGTTACTCCTGCGATAAGGACCCAACGCAGCAGCTTGAGATTTCAAATTAATTATCGACTCTTGCAATCTAATATGCACTTATGAAGGATTAGACTCGTTAGTCTTAACATTTACTTACCGACTCCTCATAATTATAATTTTACTTGATAAATCTCTTCTTGAAAAGATATTTTTACAATTTTTGAACAGTTAACTATTATTAACTTTTTGAGGGTTTACTAGGTAGCACAAGATTATGAGGGGTTATCAATAAATATCACGGCAGAAAAAATATTAATCTCTAAATCTCAGAATTAAAAAGAAGGAAAATGTCGACGGCTCCCCTGGTCAAAACGGTGGCTGTCTCAAGAATTTTATTGAAATTAGTTTACATGTCGGTTAACTCCTCGTCACTGCCATTCATTGATGTGCTTGACCTCCATAGAATTTCTTTCTCCATACATCTTAGTTTTTTATTATTGTTCCTTATTCATGTCACAAGGTCATCGTCGAGACGACCAATTTGACGATTAAGATTTATAATAATATCATATCAAATCAACTCAATTTATTAAGAATAATATTTTGTGTAACATTCCGCGAAATTACACCATA
Source organism: Amorphophallus konjac (assembly GCA_022559845.1). Taxonomy (NCBI): domain Eukaryota; kingdom Viridiplantae; phylum Streptophyta; class Magnoliopsida; order Alismatales; family Araceae; genus Amorphophallus; species Amorphophallus konjac. The sequence goes on from CM040124.1 coordinate 15,267,435, forward strand.
AGATATTACATATTCAACACTCTTTATTTTTTTAAAATTTTTAAATATCTCCACGTCTAATTAATTTAGTGTGTCATTCACGTCACCGGATGACGTGACGTGAGAGTCATATAAAAATAAAATTTCATCTATGTGAATAGTAAAATTAGGTCAATTTTATTATTCACGGAGAGATAAATTTTTTTTACGTGATATTCACGTCGCATTATCTAGTGACATGAACGATACACCAAGTTAATTAGACGTGGAGATCATTCAATTTTTTTTTAAAAGAATAAGTGTTAAATGTACAACACTTCGAGATGTAATTACTCGAGATGTTACACTAAATATTCTAATTTATTAATGATACATTGCGATACGATGAATTTATTTACGATAGTCAAACTTAGGCCCCGTTTGGGAACGCAACCTATAGGTGAGAAGATTATATAATTCGGTCTTTCGTACAATGCTCTGACCAGAGATAGATTTTTCATCACGAGAAATCTCAATAATCCTTCTTCCACCGAAAGATTAGAGGACATCTTTATTTTTCTCCCTGCTTCTCTTTCTTCCGAATTTTCAACCAACCCATAACCGAGATATGCCATAGCCCCATTTGTTGGCGCTCAAACCGTGTCGGGGATTCCAATGTCTCCCGACATTGGAATCCCCGCAAGTGTAATTCTCAAACGCGGCCTTATAAGGTGTTTGGGAACAACTTTTTTTAAAAAACTCTTTCTACTTTAAAAATTATGTTGTGTCAATTTTAACTTAAAATTTAAAATTGATAAAAATTGACATTTTTTGTTTGACAAACGTGTCATAATTTTTAAAATATATGTAGGCATGTTTGACACATAAAAATAATACATAGAAACACACGTAAATATACAAATGAATACACATATTCACTGGGGGAAGGGGGGAGGGAGAGGTCGGCGGGCAGGCGGACGCAGGGAGAGGGAAGGAAGGGAGACGAGAAGGGGGGAAGGAGAGGTCGGCGGGCGGGTGGACGCAGGGAGAGGGAAGGGAGGGAGGGAGAATACGTGCGCAGGAGGAGGGGGGGCCGCGCATGGGAGGGGGAGAACGAGAGCGATGAGAGAGTGATCTCAAAATAGAAATTAGTAAGAAGTTAATTTTATTTAGAAATAGATTATAACATAGTGAGATTCTCTCTCTAAAATTTAAGAAAGAAGGATCAAATGAGATCAGAGAGTTTCTTACTTTTATTTTTAAATTAAAAAAAATAGTAACCAGACACCCAATTAGATCTTGTGACTTTTTTTTGATCTCTTCGCTCTATAAGGGGGTCTCGTATCAATGACCTGCGAATCTAAATATTCCACGTATAAAATGAGTTGGTTGACTCGCATTGGTACGCTAAGAGTAGACAAATAATGGTGTGGAATAAAATCCAAACGAATATCATTATATCTAAATATAATATATTTTAAAAACATTATATAATTTAATTCATATCCGATAAGATTAATGGATTCCGGATTCGATTAAATGTGTATCTATTACCCTGTCCACTGTGCATCTCAATTTGACAATTTTATTCGTTATTGCATCCACGGTGTATATCGGTTTGAAAAATTATGTCCATTAACCATCCTTTAAGCTAACAATAAGTCAAATATAAAGAATTATCGGTTATCACTTGTAAATTGTAATATTGAGTAGAATATTTGAAAAAAAACCAAAAAATTATAAACTTATCTCTAAAATCCAGAGAACTTGGACGCCCGCGGCAGCTGCCGCAGCGCCGTTTGGCGCGCTGCGTGCTTGTGTGACGCAACTGCCCTTCTCCTTTCAAATCCCCGTCTTGCCGTCTCCGTTGCCACCTCTCCACCGCAGAGACGGCCAACGTGTCCGTGTGAGCTGGCATGCCAAGAAATAGAACAAACTCGTGAGGGTATTATTGTCAAATTATTTTCACCGTAAATAATACGCACTTTTTTTCCATGACAGTCCTAATCGGATTCGAGAAGTAGTGCATTTTGAAATTTAACCCCCTCCGTAACGGCTGGCAATATTTTTAATTTATTAATATTTTAAAAAAAGAATACCCCCTTCCCTCTCCTCTCTCTGTCCCCGCCACGGCGCCAACCCCCCCCCCCGGTGCTGCTGTGCATAACCAGGAGCGGTGGAAAAGATGGAAACTTGAACAGTTGCCTTTCCTCTTCGTGGGAACGCCCTCCCCCGCCAGGTCTTTTCATCTTCCTTCGTCCTAGGGAACTTTGCAGACCCCCCCTTTCTCTCCATTGGTCCTCCTCCTCCTCCTCTCTCTCTCTCTCTTTCTCTCCAGTTTTTGTGTCCCAGCAGTGTGCTCTTGGTCGCTGTAGCGTCTTTCTCATGGGTTGGAGGAAGCTTCTCTCCCTCGAGCATCTGTTCCAGGTTCTGTGTTCCAACAGGAGGGTGATATCCGGGTTGGGCGCCGGCGTCTTGGCGTCGCTACTGGTCCTAACCCTGCTGTTTTCTGTCGGCGGCAACGGTGGCGCTGCCACTGTTGCTTCGACCCCTTCCTCCCTCCTTTCTTGGTTCTTTTCGGTGCCGGGTGACGGGTCCGGAAGGGCAGGGCAGGAACCCCATGAGCTGAGTCCCGGGAAGGTGTTGGTTTCTGAAGGGGAAGCAAATGTGGAGGGAACAGCCCCCTGGAGGGATGCACAGGGAAGCGCTGGGGAGGAGGGAAGGGTTTCGCTGAACGCCCATTTGGAGAATCCGATTGGAAATGGCACAGAGGGAGGAAGCAGTGCGCTGGAACAGGGAGGAGGTTTGTCGGGTTCCGTTGATGGGAACGTCACTGGCACTGGGAGTGGCACTGTGCCGGTGAGAGGTGGAGTCTTGGGGAAACCCAATGAAACGAATGTGTACGGCAAGGTCGCAGGTATAAGGAGCCCCCGTGGGGAAGAATTGTCCCCAGGGCAAACCCATACCACAAATCTTTCTGTGCATGAAAACAACACCCGGGCTTCTGCGATAGGCACAAGTGAGGAGAAGACAAATATAACAAGTTTCTTGGATGGAAGAGGAAATGGAACTCTCGGCCATGGTGAAGCGGAGGAACGACATGAGGTTGCAGGTGGTCACGGAGGCTCTGGTCCAGGGATTGTGAGCAGTGGGCTTCAGAAGAAGTGTGATATTTTCAGTGGCAGATGGGTCAGAGATGAAACCAAGCCTTATTATCCACCGCGTTCTTGTCCTTTTATTGATGAGAGTTTCGATTGTCACAAGAATGGAAGACCTGATCATGAGTTCTTGAAATGGAGGTGGCAGCCTAATGATTGTGACATCCCCAGGTGAGATCCTACTTGACCTATAGAGGCAGTCAAGGAAACAGATGAACCTGCCATTTCCATCTGTTTTGAAAGATCTCGAAATGATGTTACTTTTCTTGCTGGAAATAAGAATTGCTTTAATATTCGCTGCATATTTTGAATTTCGATGTTTCCTATGTTTTAGGAGTTTATATGTTGTAGCAACTTTGTTCATGTATGGTTTATTCCTTTCTTGATTCTTGGAACAGTTGCTACGTTCTAGTGTCTTCTTTTTCTCAGGAGTCCACACATTGTGATGGTTCTGTTGATATCTTATCCAGATTTTTATAAACTTCCCTATCAACACATTTCTAGGTTACGTTTGTCACGAAGGTACTTTCTTGGCCTAAAGGCGAATCTTCCCAAGCAGTTGGAATGGCATCATACATCTTCAATACATGTGACTTATAGAATATCTTGGCATGGTAGCTTTTTTTCCCCTTAAAAATAACCAAGACTGACCCAAAATAGAAAATAGGAACAACGTCTTGTCAAACTCACCTAAAAAGGTTGCAAGTGAGATTTAGTCTTGTACAAGAGGGAAAAAGGGGCAAATAATGATTCAGACTAGACAGTACATCCATGTCTCAGAGCTATGTCTCATCCAAATTCACTGATGGGAGAAGGAAAATTGGATCTTTGCATGAGGGCAGGACTCTTCGTGGATTCAATATCCAAGGTTGATCTTTAAGGGCCTCTTTGACGCGCGGATAAGGAAGTGCGAATAGGCAACCGATGAGAGAGAAAAAGGTGGGCCCCACCTTTTCTCCTCACACACAAGCCGCCTTAACCGGGGTGGGGTGGCGTTTTCGCCCCCCCCCCCCCCCCCCCCCCCACGTCAAAGGCGCCCTAAAAGAATTCTCCATCAATTATTACTTTGTGTTTCATCAGATATTGCAAGGACACTCTAGGAACTGTCTTTCTGATTCTTAAATATATGTCATTGTTGGCCATTCAGTATACCATCCTGGCTATCAGGCTGCCTTTTCATCATGAAGCACTTTGAATCCACACAATATAACATGTACAAAAATATTGCAAGGTGGAACGATGATTCTTTTTTATTCCTTTTTTCTTTTTTCCCATGACAAGCTAAAAGGGTAGTTGACCTGATTTTTCTAATTAAAGAGTTGCAAAACGAAGCATGAAAGATCTTTCTAAAACTCCAAGAGAAAAAACAATGTTTCTATTCTTCTTATCAGCATTCTGTCTTTTAGCTAGATTTCATGTTCATTGTTATGTATAAGTTCTTCTCCTAAAAGCAAGTTTACTTATTCCTTTGTCTCAAATAGCTTTGATGCAACTGATTTTCTGAGGAGATTGAGTGGACAAAGGCTCATTTTTGTCGGGGATTCATTAAATCGAAACATGTGGGAATCTCTTGTTTGTATGCTTCGACATAGCATCAAAAATAAGAAGAAAGTTTATGAAATGTCAGGAAGAACGCAGTTCAAAACAGAAGGGTACTACTCCTTCATTTTCAAGGTAACTTCCATGATGTGTCTATTTTATTAAGACGTTGGAAGATGTTTTCCTTCTACTAAAAATTGTTTGTTATTATGTCTCCTTTCTTGTTTGTCTCCATGGCACCATAGGATTACAACTGCTCTGTAGACTTTGTGAGATCACCTTTCCTGGTTAAAGAGTACACCAATATTGTAAATGGATCAGAAGATGAGAAGCTTAGACTGGATGTAATGGATGCAACAACTTTAGCATATCATGAGGCAGATATTGTGGTTTTCAACACTGGACACTGGTGGACTCATGAGAAAACGTCTAGAGGGTAAGGACTACCATTTTAATTACATGGCCTTCCCTTTTAAGTTTTGATGACTGTCATTCACATGCAAGTTCAACTGTTTAAGCCGCCTGCCCTTTTCTCTTGTTGGTTAACAGAGTTGATTATTATCAAGAAGGTGATCATGTGTATCCAATTCTTAAAGCTTTGGACGCTTATAGGAGGGCTCTTTCAACTTGGGCAAAGTGGGTTGACAAGAGTATCAATCCCAACAAAACTCAGGTTGTCTTCAGAGGATATTCTCTCACTCATTTCAGGTACCATGCTAAACAATTTTCATTTCCTTATTTGCACTGAATGTATGAGCCAAATTTTCATGTTAAAACTGTAGGAACTATAATTAATGTTCCAAGGTCAAAAATGTTCAGCTTTCATTGTGAAGAATTATCATCATGAATTTGCTGTACCTCTGTCGAACAAGAATGAAATATCTTCTTAATGAAGGTTGATGGCCTATCTTTATCCCATTTGTCGTCTTCCTTGATTTCCTTACCTATTGAGCAATAGCTTTACTCATTTGTTATCATCTAGAAAATAAAGACAGGTTTTAATCTCTATGTAATGCATTTTCCATTCCTATAATAGAACCTTATGTTACCTTTTTCACACTGAAATCCTGGAACATCTCACGCCAAGAACCCACTAGAAGTCTCATATCTCCAGCTAGTCATCAGGAAATACATCTTGACTTTCAAAGAAGCGTTTGTTGAGCATTGTGTGTGTCTAGTCTCTTCATAGGTCTTCAATGCATGTTAGAACAAGTCTACAGGTAAAGATAAGTTTATGCCAACATCCAAGCTGCTGCAAAGAGAACAAGAGGGCAAAACATGGTAAATAAAGAGTAATAGCTGTTGGATTTTGAACTTTGTTAGCTTACTAAGTTTGTGCCACAATCTGAAATTTTCTAATTTGCCCTATCTGTGAAAACATGTTCAACATCATTATGACTGCAGTACTAGAAAAATCAACACAAACAGCAATTAATGTTTCTTTTACGAGTTATGCTTGTAATGTCTAGGCTGAATCAACTCATGAAGTTGGTCACCGCACTGTCCAGACTATTGTGAAGTCTCAAATTTCTGACAATTCAGTTGCTAAGCAATTAAGGAACAAGGGCGGCTTTTGACGTTGTGCTGCCCCCAATATGTTAGTGATTTAGCTTTATCCACAGATTCCATATGTTTCTCTTATTTATGTTATATATAAACAATTTTTATCATCATAATTTTTTAAATCATCGAGAATAAGCAAGTGTTGTCAGTGAGGAAATTTCAGGGCCTAAGCCGACTGAAATCATCGAATAAGTTAAGCAAGATAACATATACAATATATTTTCCAAAAAGGTACTTGATAAAGGTTCCCTGATGATATATTTGTAAAGTTGAATAGAAAGGACACATATGACCAGTATTTTCAGTGTTTATGCCTTTTAGTCACCAAGAAGAACTAGACATTCACCTAGGTCAGTATGCAATGAAACAGTTGCACTGGATCTAACAACCCTATGTTAGAATACTCTGCACCAGAAATCCCTTATTTGCTCCTGATAAACAATTGAATAACTAAAGAGGCCCTGCATGGCAAGTAAATGGAAATACATTTCAGTAGGATGGATAATTGGAGTTGATCATGGGAGATTCAGTTGCAGGCTCTGACGTCAATCACTTTGATTATGTACATAGCCTACATGTGCATTACATCCTAGCTCAATTATTGCTTCATGTGCATATAACTTTTGGTAGCTCGTCAGTTAAAACTCCACTCTAAAAGTTTATTTCTTGCTTCACAGTATTGATTAATCCATCATAGACATATTGTCTCAAATTCCAAACTTTTGCTGCAGAGGTGGACAATGGAACTCAGGGGGCCAGTGCCATAAGGAAATGGAACCCATCTTCAATGAGAGTTATGTTGGGAAGTATCCTGCAAAAATGAGGGCCTTAGAACAAGTGCTAAAGCAGGTGAAGACACCAGTGATATACCTCAATATCAGCCGGCTTACAGACTATAGAAAGGATGGGCACCCTTCAATCTATAGAAAGAAATATGAATCAGTTGAAGAACAGATCAATGCAGAGAAAACCCAAGACTGCAGCCATTGGTGTTTGCCGGGGGTACCCGACACATGGAACGAGTTGCTCTATGCATCTCTCTTAATGGCTGGCAGAGGATCCTGGAAGAAATAGATAGATACTTGCACAATTGCTGCCTGCATCTGTAAGTTTTTAGAATAAATCATAGTGCATATGATGTATTCTTTGTTACATATTTGTTGAAAAATACTCTTCACTGCAAAAGGGGTGACCAAAGAGGCCTACAATTTTATACACAAGCATCATTACATGTTGGAGATAAACCTTATGGTGTTCTATAGTAAAAGAGATGGATCTTTTTAATTCTCCATGCATGATATGTGGGAGCTCCCCTTGTTGAAAAGATATTCTCGAATGACTTGACTTCAGGCTTTTATTGAGTGGTTCCTAGCGCATTGGTGCGGATGTTTCAGATACCTCCTTGTGGCAGTAGTTAAGACCGGAGGGTTTTTTTTGCATCCCCCTTTGAAGGTGGTTGGTTTTGCAGACATGACAATCATGGTAGACCTGTATTTCTAAGTTTGTCATAGACCAGCTTAGTTAGATTGATTAGGATCATAATGTGTACGCAGACAACTCTGATTTTCACTATAAGAAAACTATTAATTTCCATTTTATTTTGATTTCCTCATCCTTATGAGCACACCCAAACCTATTCTCATCTCTCTCTCTCTCTCTCTCTCTCACACACACACACACACACACATGCAAATTTGTACATATGTATGTGTATGGTGGTTTAATTCTCCTGTTATATAATCCAGTTAATGTTATGATCATCGAAACAAACAACACCTAGAATAAACGTGGATGGAGCAGGAAATGTCAAACTTAGGTTTGCCATTAGAATGTTCAAAGACATCTCTCTCTCTCTCTCTCTCTATATATATATATATATATACATATATATATATATATATACATATATCTATCTATCTATCGCAGCCCCGGAGAAGGGAGTTGTTGGCAGCCGCGGTGTGGATGTAACAGTGTTACTGAAGAATAATGCAAGAATTATAGATTGTGTTGATATTTCTACAGTTATAATGTACAGAATTTGTTCGGGTTAGGTAAATTTTACATGGACATAGATCAAAATAACCCTTTTTACAACTAAAACTGTGCTGCTCAAATGGTTTAATCTGTAACTCCAAACTCCCAAGCTTCATGCGGAGGCAGCGAAGCACACCGGACCTCTTTCTAGTGTTGCCGTCACCGCGGCAGGAATGAGCTGTAGCTGACCACGGCGCCGGAGGAGGAGGACGAACTCGAGGTCACACGCGCCCCCAGGTGCCTCTCCCCGTAGTTCACCTTGTGCAGCTCCATGGTGCTGTCGTCCACGAACGGCGGCCTCGCGGGCGTCGGAAGCTGCCCTTCCTTCCCCAGCAGCATCTGCAGGGCGCGCGAGGCCGACGGCCGCAGCGACGGGTTCTCCTGTGTGCATAGGTGGGCGACGTGAGCCACCCTCAAGATGTCTCCTTTCACGTCGCTCCCGCTCTCGTTCTCGTCGTCGGGATCGCCGGGCAGGGCATTTGGGTCGATCAGCTCCTCCGTCCTTCCCGTTTGGAAGTGCCTCCATGCCTGTTTGATCATATTCCAGAAGAAGTCAAAATAAAGAAAATGTTTCACGTTTACGGATGAAATTGCGGGAAACCCATCAATCATTTGTCTCGATAAAACGAAATTGACGAAGAATTTCCTGGTCTGTCTTGGACTTTCTTGCTGTTGTGCTTGATGTCTAGCATGGATTTGCCTCATGGTCTGGTTTCATCAAACATGGCTTCCTAAATTAGATGGAGAACTGTGTTCCAGAGGCTTACTGATATGACGAGGCTATATGAGGACTCGGTACATTCCCTCCTGTTGTTTGGCTTTCCGGTTATGATCTCCAGCAGGAGTACGCCGAAGCTGTAGACGTCTGCCTTCTCCGTTAGCTGCCCATGGGCTATGTATTCTGGCGCCATATATCCTCTGTTTCCCCAAAAAGGAATCATAAGCTCATTGACCCAGGAAAATCCAACTTTGCATGCATGCAGTCAGATAATGTTTGGCTGTGGAAACATGTATGTATAGTTTTGATACCCACTTCAACATAATTACATACAGAAAGAAACAATTAGGGTTAAATTTCTCCCTATTTGAAAAATGAAATTCCTGTCTTTATTATGTACATAAATGATCATAAATATGTAGAGTTTGGTGGATTTTCTACTGGTTAATTAACAGTCTATGGGGTTCTAGCAACTGCAAAAGGCATTCCTCCTGTATCCATGATCAAATGTCAGATCAATGGAATACAAGGATAATGTTACTCCTACATCTACACTCTTCAGTGACATTGTCTGAACAGTCTTCTCATAGTATCAGAAGATTAAGTTCATTGCGATAAAATTAGGTGGGTAATTGAGACATGAGAAATATTTTAAAGGAGCTAGAGAGATTACAAAGAGAATGTTGAAAGAGAGATTGAAATCAAACTGATCAAAGGACTGGAAACTTAAACATTTTGTTCAAAAGGAGAAGGAAGATACCAGAACAGAGTTTCTTACATGGTTCCAGCAAGGGCGGTGCTGATGTGGGTTTTATCGTCCTGGAACGACCTGGCCAGGCCGAAATCAGCAATCTTGGCTCGGAGCTGGGAGTCCAATAGGATGTTGCTTGCTTTTATGTCCCTGTGGATGATTCTGACCTTTGGATTCTCGTGTAGGTAGATCAGTCCTCGAGCTATCCCCAGTATTATCCCAAATCTTTTCTCCCAGGTAAGCTCCCTCCCCCTCTTCGGATCTGTGAAGAAGGAGAAGAAGAAGAATGTTCAAAGTTTGCAGTGCAAGCATGAGACAGTTGCAGAGGGTTCAGTTGAAAGAAATATACCAAATAGAAGGCGATCGAGGCTCTTGTTTGGGAGGAATTCATAGACAAGTAGGTTCTCAGGCCCGGAGCAGCTGCAACCCAGCAGCCTCACCAGGTTCTTGTGCTCCAAACTGCTGATGATGTTGGCCTCGTTGTAGAAATCAGAAGCACTGTGCCTGTTAGCAAGGAACAGCCTCTTCACTGCTATCTCCCTTCCATCAGCCAAAACACCCTGCCAATGGCCCTCAGCAATGTCACAATCTCAGAAGGCAATGCAAAAGATCAGCCAAAACCATCTCACAGTGAGAAAATGGCATCTTCAGGTTCCTATTTGATTCTCTTTAACAATAGAAGTTTCAGACTAGCTATGGGTATATGTGTTAGAGAGAGAGAGGAATTTTGTAGGATCAGTGACCTTGTAGACAGCTCCAAATCCTCCTTGCCCTAGCTTGTTGGTAGCATCAAACGCCTCTGTGGCCCTCTCTAGTGTAGAGTACTTGAAGTTTACACAGGTTTTATAAAGAAGGGAAGCAATCTTCTTTGCCTCTTTTGACTCTGCAAATTAGAAAAAAGTGTTTTCATCCAGTGGGTTGTTTCAATTTAGTGAAGTAGATATGAGAATCTGCAGCAGTGCAGAGATCTGCTACCTCTTCTCTTGCTTAGGTTCTTTCTGTGTGTTCTCACAAGTACGACAGCACCCATTCCAACCAGCAGGATTGCAAACGATACCATAACACCTATGACAATCGCTGTCTTATTGCCTTCAATTTTCATGAGAAAACGTCCATATATGAATAAGTTTATAGGGGAAAGCTTGAAACAGAGTTTGTAAGCATTGAAAAGACAGAAGAAAAGGCACATCTTATGGAGATGTCTGCTGAGCAGTTTTAGTACTCTCAAATGGTGTAAACTAATTGAAACATCTAGAGTTACATACTGATTATGTTTGTTGTGCTACGTATATGCCGATGAACAAGGCATCTAGAGTTCACTGTCACACCTTAAACTAAGTGAAATATGTAAATATAATCTTCAGATAAGGCATTCATGAAAATGATCAAAACGTGACTTCAAGAAATTTTAGAATGTGCAAGCTTGGCTAGAATGCCAAAATGTGGTTCCCAGGACTACAAGAATGGCAAGCAATGACATACACCAAGATTTTGGCCAAAGAACAGTTGAAGAACTAGACTTCCGTAACCCTACGTTCAAATCTCAACAACATGGCAATTGACATGATAACTTTCAGGGATTGCAGCCTTCACTGCTCAGAAAAATCTGACATCCTCAATTCAAATGTAGAAGGATGGGTCAGGTTGGCCATACCGTCCGCACGCACATTGCCTGTGCTCCGGCGGTACAGTATGATACCGCATCGTACCATAACGTGTTGACACATGAGTTTTTTTTTTCTTCCTATTTTTTGCCTCCCCCGCAGCACTGAGCACATCATCTCCTCCTCTCTGGAATGGCATGGACTTTCGGAGTGCATTTTCATTTTTAAAGATTGATTCACCAAGGGACAATGAAAACGAGGAATGAACAGTGCCGACACCTTCCCTCCCCCTCGGCCGCCGGCAACCCGACGCCGAATCGAGTGTGTACCGGCACATCGTTGTACCAATTTTTAGTTGGCACGATCCAACATGTAAGATACACACAGATCTGGTGTGGCATGGCAAACCTTGGCCATATGACTATCCCATATTTCTAATGATACATGCACAAACCTTTTACTTCTAAAGTTCTATATATTTCACAAGTTTGATCATCTTGCATCTATAAATGAGGTCGCACGTGCCAATGTGCGTAAATAATATACAGATCTGCAGCATTGGGAGAATATATTAATTTAGAGCATCAGTACAACAAAGTTGGAGCCTGGGCTTGTTTGGCAAGACCAAGTCTTGATGTAAACCATCCCCACTTTATAAGATGTCAAACCAAATTCTGGCCCAGTACATTGTTAGATAATCAAACACATGGGTTAGGCTTGACCAAGTTGGTCTTGCATACTTTCTCATCCCCTTCTTCCTTGCCTTGATCTCAGTCCATCTTGCATTAAGGGAGCAAATTGGGTGGTTTGGATTATGGTCCTGAACCAGTCCAAATTCATTATAAAGTTGATTCATATTCAAGTATCCACATTGATCTTAATGAAATTCACTTCAGGCCTATTTGTTAACCGGGTGCGGTTAGCGCAAGCGACCTCGGGGGGTCGAATGCGCTAACCAACCCTGGTTAACGCATTTGTGTGTGAGGAGAGCGGTGGGCCCCACACCGCTCTCTCTCAAGTCGGTTCCCCCATCGTAACCGCGAAACAAACAGGGCCTTCGTGTTCAGAATCTTCAGATCAATTTCAGTTCAACCAATTTGAATCGGATCAAGTCGGCTTGAATTCACCTTCGTAACTAAATTAGATCAAAATGGCTTAAACTAACCAGTTAATATTAGCTAAAACTGATCAGAACTAGTTGCAAATATTGACCAGGGACGAAAAGTGGAGGCTGGGGATTGAGATCTTCCTGTCAACAGTACAATAGGTGGACTTACAGAATGGAAGGTGAGGATAAAAGAAAGATAAAAATTTAAACAAACTTAATAAGATAAATAAGATACTAAAAAGCATGGCGTATTTCTACTCATCTTCCATCTTTTTATGTGAGACCAACTTAATCTACCAACCACACATTTTTTTTAAAAAAAAAAAACGCATCATCATCTCATCTCCTCGTCTCAAATGATGGACCGAGTTGTTGGCCGGCACTCACATGTGCACTGCTCGGCCACATTTACTTCTAGTTCTTCACGTCTCCCTGACGAAACTCCCCACATCGTAAAAGCAGGGTGATACAAGAAAATTTTTTTGTAACCTTTTTGAGCTGGCACAAATTGGACCAGCCCAATCCTAATCATGGAAGATCATGCTCCCACTGATCACATGCCCTGTCTAGTTGGGAGGGACACCCAATTTGATCCTATCTACAACACCCACAATGGCTGACCTCGACTCAACTACCTTTCTTCCTGAGTTAACTCGCCGATTCCAGAGTCTACCCGTCTTCGCGCGGAGAAGAGGAGAGAGAGAGAGAGAGAGAGAGAGAGAGAGAGAGAGAGAGAGATGCGCACCTCCGGAGGCACCGCCGCCCTCCGCTGCGTTTAGGAAGTTGGTGTCGGAGTAGCGCAGGAAGCAGCCCGTGTTGAGCGCCCTCCCCTCCGACCACGGCAGGCACTCGGCAACCGAGGCCGACGCGTTCTCCAGGCACGCCCTGCACGCGCTCGCGTTCAGCGACCGCCAGCAGTCCGCCAGCACGTACACCGACCGATCCGCCGCCGACACCGCCACCGTCGCGTTGCCCCCTCCCCCGGGCGCCGCGGTGGCCGCCTCGGCCACCGCCCGCCTTGCCGCCGCCTCGAACCCGGACCCCCGCCGCGTGGCGTTGCCGCAGCGGGCGCCGTCCCGGGGCCCGGCGAACTCCGCGTAGAAGTCGTACTTCTCGGCGCGCATGAAGCAGCCGTCGAGGTAGATGCGGCCGCCGATGTAGGGGAAGCACTGGGGGAGGGTCGTGCGGGCGGTGGAGTAGCAGAGCATGCAGTCGAGCTGGGAGAGGCCGCGGTAGCACTGCGCGAGGCTGTGGTCGGAGCCGTTGGTGGAGGTGCCGAAGCCGGTGGCGCGCACCCGCTCCCGGGTGCCGTCCATGTTGGCGATGAGGCTGGGGAGGAAGACGGTGGCGTTGCGGGCGACCTCTGCACCGCAGCTCAGCTCCACCACCCTGGAGTTGGTGTCCCCCTGCGCCCTCGCCGCCGGCGCCATCACCAGGAGGACGACGAGAGGGAGCAGAGATGAGACGAAGGTCCGCTCCATCTTCTCCGCCGGCGACCAGCCAGCGCTTGCACCCTCGCCGGACTGTTCGACCGCCTCCCCCCAGAGAAGGAGAACCCTGCAAGACACGACCCACATGGCTTGGGCGATGAGGGGTGAGTTCTCCTTCAACGGCTGACTGCTCTCTGTTCAGGACCATGCGGCGATGATATCTCCCATTCTCTCGCCATCGCCGAACAGTTCCTTCTTTTGTGATTGCGAACCTCCAAAAAAGGAGTCGTCATGGGGTGGGTGCGGAGCAGTTGGGAGAGTCTCCCCCCCCCCCCCCCCATTGGGATCATCCACGGGGGAGGATCACCTGTCCATTCCAGTGTCCTCTTTCTTGTTGTCTTTGGAAGGTGCATCGAATCCAGCGCCAACAGATATCTGGACTAGAGACTTTAGCTGCGCTTTGATAGAGGGATACCCCTCATTTAACCTAGGGATAAGTCACATTTTAACTATTTTTTACTTTGATACAAGAATAAGTGTAGCCCACTTAACATGATGGATATCCCTTGTTTGAGCGGGATACATTACACCACCTATTTCGGTCGGACAGATTATCCCGGACGCATCCCTCTCGCATCGGTTCCTATTCTACCCTTCGTTCCTCCCGAAGCGCAGCGTCCCGTCCTCTCCACCAGACTTCGGACAGTGCGCCCGTCCTCGGTTCGTCTTCGTCCCGACCTCGCCTCGCGCAGCAGCATCCCCCGTCCTCCTCTCCTTCACACGCATCTGCCATGGACTCCTACCTCTCGACCTCAGGTAGGTCGCCGACGTCTTCCTCCTCTTGCCTTCGACCTGGCGGCCTGAGGTAGGCATCCAGCGTCATTCTCCTCTCGCCTTCACGGAACGGCTCATCGTCCTCTCCCGACGTCAGGTAGGCTCGTGGAAACCCTAGCTCACGGGTTAACCTTACCGTCGCCCTCTGGAGAGATGACATCGGCATGTGGAAACCCTAGATCACGGGTCATCCTATCGCACAGTTTTCGTCCCATCTCTGAAACCCTAGGTCAGATCTTGCTTCCGTCTCATCCCGTCTGAGCAACAGGGGGCTGGTGGACTTGGAGCCCCATCCCCTCTCCATAAGTAGGGCTACTGTGGGCATGTTCTTCCACCTCCTTCGTTGTGGTAGCAGACGATTCCATCTTTTATCTGCGTGGTTTACTATAGGCCTACTTTAAATTTGTGCTTGTATGTTCTTCCCCCTTCCTAATCTCTGTTGTTATTATTGTGCAATTTATCTCCCATGTTTTTGGCTACCATTGTTGTCCTTCGCACTGCACATTCATGCGGGATGTTCTCTCATCTTTTGTCTATGTTATTAATGCTTGTTCCATTCTGCCATGGGTCCGGCCATATGTTTATTTCTTTCGACTCTGAAATGCAGTAGGTAATATCAGACACGATATAGAAGTGTAGCTTGATTTGAAATCTGTTTAGTCTAGCATGCATGATACCCTTCGATGTTGAAGAATAGTGAGGTTTGATTTTGTAGTCCCAAACATTCTTATTTTCTAAGTATTTGATCGAGCCTGCCATGATTATCATAATGACTGCTTCTGCCTTGATAATAACCCAAAGCAACTTACCCATACAAGCTTGATTAAGTCCCAGTCCCCTTCGGATTTAGGCTTGCATATCTGATTCTAGGAAACTAACATGCTGACTGTTGTTGAGGAATACCCTATCCAATAGTTGTTTCTCAGAATCCTTTCATATTATAGTTTAGATTTAGGGTTGACATGATCTCCAATACTATTGAAAAACCCTTGTGGTGAAAATGCATGCGTACCTACACAGATACGTATCCAACAATCCAGGTGATGAGAAAAGCCATTTGTTTCGTCAGATAGTAAAAATACCTTCTGTTAACAGAGTCAAAGAAATTCTGAGGTCTACCTTCATGCAACTGAACTTGCCTTTTGTCTAACTACGGAAATGTTGTATTATATCATCGGCCTTGAGGTACAATATGATGAATGCTTCTCCCTTTTATAACACATGCTGACTGGTTGTCCCTTTTATAACATGTTGATTACTTGTTACTAATGAGTTTTCGATGAAATTATAACTTCAGTTCCAATGTTGCATGCATATGCATTTTACGATCCAGCGTATCTCTAAATCTGAGCTGTAGAATTCAGATTACCTAAAAAAAATTGATTGATGTTTGACTTTTGTCTAACCAGATTTAGAGGACTCTGTCTCCTCCCCACATTTGGACAACATGATGTCACAGTCCGGTATTTTCTAACTTATCCCCCTTTTGTAATTGTCATCCGCTTATGAAGAAAGCAATTGACATATAAGTTGTGCTGTTATTGTGGCATTTAAGTTTAATTTAAATAGGGGCATGCCATGATCTATTGTGTCATTTATCTTACAAGAGCATATATATACAGTTGCTGACATTACTTTTCCAGTAAAATATATATATTGTGGATCTCCCCATTTACTTATGATCATGGGTATGTTATGTGTTAGATTGTATCCTTAATTTCTCATGGCAAATGACATTACACTTGTAATATTGTTCTTTCCTTCATGTATTCTTCTTATAACATGGATTACACCTGTAATATTATTATGGCGGCCCTCAATTATATGATATATTTGATGTACATGATATCAATGAACATCAGTCAAAATGCCATGACAGATCATGACATTGTTGCTTATACATCACATACTGTAATCCATGGAAATTAAAAAATTATACGAACATGTTAAAACACTCCATGAATCATAAGAAAGTGCAAATAATGAAAGTACAGTTGAACTTGTAAGAAAATTTAGTAGCCTATTGTTTTACTATATGTAAAAGATGGATGACTTATCAATGGAGGACATTGCCCTCGTATGAACTTATTCATTCTACATTCCGTACGTGTGACAATCTTGGAGTGTGAATTTTTAAGCACCTCTCGTTATTGGCCAACGACCTTCATATTTTGCTTGAATATGTGGTTTCATTTGAATACCGCTTTTATTGTACTCCTAGATGAAACTATTTGGTCGTTATGTCATCTTATATTACCTTGTCCACTTTTGTTAGATATACATGTTACGGATAGGAAGGGCAAGAGTCGTGTGTGCAACTGGAGTGGACGTTCAGACATAGTTTTGTGTAATCTTTTGGTGGATGAATATCACAAGAACATGTGTCAACAAGGTCATTTCAAATCACATGTGTGGAATGACATCGTCCGGCCATTCAATGGGGCGACAAATCAAGTTTTAGACAAGTGTAATTTAATGAACAGGTGGAAGAACTTGAAAAAAAGGTATAACTTACTTCAACAATTGCTTAGTCGTACTGGATGGGGTTGGGACGATGGAAAGAAACTTCCTGTGCCCCCTGATGAGGGTGCTTGGGCTGAGGCAATAGCGGTATGTTCAATTACATTTTACAACACTAGAATTTATACAAGCTAGGTCGTATTCACCTAATAAAGTGTTATCATCTCCTCCAAATTCAGACAAACACTGAGTACAAGACCTTATTGGGGAAGCCTTTCGAGTGCAAAGACCAAATGGACATATTGTGTGGGAAGACAATGGCTCGAGGAAGTCTTGTATTCAACACTAATGCTCCTATCGTTGATTTGGATGATCGAAGGTCGGTAGATGATGATGAGACATCTCTGCCACAACAAGGCACCGGGAATCCGAATCGGAGCCACCAGACTTCAACGGTCCCCCTCGGTGGTAGTGGACATGCTCCTCCCCTAGATGTTGAGCAAGATTTCGACCCTTTCTTTATGTCCTCGTCACAATGTCGTACACAACATGAGGGAATATCTCGAACAGAGGTCGGACGGCAGCATACATTGCAGTCTCGATTACCTTCTCAACAGTTCTCGAGTGGGACTGGAGAGTATACGCCTTCACCCCCTGCTAAGCGTCCTACCGACGATGAGGCAACCTCCCCAAATAAGGTAAGGTGTTCCGGGACCCCTGGTTATAGGAGAACGCGGCAAAAGCGCAACAAAACTATGGATGGAACTGTAGGCGCCTTGGAAAGGCTATGTTCACTGAATGACGAAAGGTTGCAATTCCACAAGAGTCACAGCATTCCTTCATCCTCTTCGGTAGGCACGATTGACGATCCATGCTCAATCAAGATATGTATACAGAAGCTGAAGAGTCTTCCTGGCTTCACCCATGACATGTTGTACGGGGCAGCCAAGTCATTCAAAGATGCAGATTTTAGAGCAATCTTCATGGCCCTCGATGACGAAGACAAGTTGGGGTGGATCTTCTATGAAGATCCGTGATGTGGTGCTAGTTATTGATGGTGATATGAATTGGAGTACGTGGTTATTGCTATTGAT
Source organism: Amorphophallus konjac (assembly GCA_022559845.1). Taxonomy (NCBI): domain Eukaryota; kingdom Viridiplantae; phylum Streptophyta; class Magnoliopsida; order Alismatales; family Araceae; genus Amorphophallus; species Amorphophallus konjac. Next base: position 15,285,686 of record CM040124.1, read on the forward strand.
GGTGTTGTACTACTTAAAACTCGGATGTTGTATCGTTTATGGTGTTGTACTTCTAAAAACTCTGATGTTGTATCGTTTATGGTGTTGTACCAAACTCTAATTTAACTATTTGTATGATGTCATATTTCTTTGCGAATATTGGAATCATTATTAACTCAATTAAAAAATGTGTCTATTGCTTGCCTCTGTCTTATTGCAGGGAAGCAAGGAGCTTGGTAATGGGCAACTTTAAGTGTTACGTCGTGTAAGTTGGGCGCTCTCCAGGATTGTACTACACTTGGGGAGAGTGTTATGCTCAAGTAAACGGATACCCCGGGGCTAAGTATAAGGGATTTAGGTCGGTTGAAGAGGCTGAGGATGCATTGAGAGGTCAAATGCCTATAATTGCCGTCCCTCATGGAGGGCAATCGACGCATGCGAGGCCGTTCATCGGGGGTGGACATGAAGACGTTAATGTGCCAACCTTAATGCAACCGACGCCTACCCTTGTTTCTTTCCAAAACCTTGTTATCATATTGCTTTTGCTTATTATCCTATTCTGTGTTCTATTTGTATTGCTGGGGATGCTTGTTATCATATTACGAGGCCGCTAAAGTTGGTCAGTTATGTAGACATGGGCTGTTACTCTATGACTGTATATGTATGTTGACTTATGGATTTCACTCCAATCATGCCTTTGTAGTATTATGAATCATCAATCAATGTAATTCATGCAAAATTATGTGATTAAGGTGTAGCATTTCCTAACGTTGATCTTTGTGTAATTGTAGTACTCCATGTAAACGAATTAACATTGATTAGGGAGATTCTATTGGAGGAGAATGAGGTGTTTAGCATAGTTGGTTCGATGACATACAATGATTTACATGGAGAAGATACTGAAGATGAGGTTCCAGAAATGATAAGGAGGCCCATGCATACCTCACGATATGGGAGGCATGCTTGGATCCACAATATTCTTGCTGGTCATGAAAGACGAAGCTATAATGTGTTCAGGCTTAACCCTGCGATGTTTACACGCTTACGGGATGTTCTACTAGAAAGGGGTTTGATCAAAGATAATCGGTCTGTTACTGCCAATGAACAGTTAGGTATGTTCTTATATGCTATGGGTCATGGTGTGGCAACAGGAGCCTTGTGTGAACATTTCCAACATTCATCGCAAACTATAAGCTTTTATGTTAATACTGTGACGAGGGCGATTGTGGAACTTAGACACACCTACATTAAACTTCCTACAATCGGTGATGACGTCCACCCGTTCATACGACACCAGAACAAATTCTACCCGTTCTTCAAGGTAATATGCTTGACATTGTATTATTGCTATTATTGGAAATTACTCATTCTTATTCACGATATTATAATTTCCAATACTGAATCACTTGATAGTGGTTATGTAGGATGCTATCGGGGCAATTGATGGTACCCACATACCTGCGAATGTAGTGCGATCGAAGCACCCACGCTATCGGAATCGCAAACAACAAGTCACACAAAATGTCATGGCAGTTGTCTCATTTGATTTACAATTCCAATACCTTTCTGTGGGGTGGGAAGGTTCGGCTGGTGACCAAAAGATCTTGAGGCATGCAATAGAGCATGGTGGATTTAGGGTGCCTCCAGGTAACTTCACTCGTATGACTTAAGGTAACTTTGTCCAGTAATCTCTATTCATTAAACTTCGCCGACTATTGATTCCCTGCAGGCAAATACTATCTGGTTGATCAGGGTTACGCAAATACTGGGAGTTTCATTGCACCGTACAGGAATGAGCGATATCATATAGGCCAGTTCCAGGGCCGTGGTAATACAACATATCGTAGCTTACGAGACAAGTTTAATCACCGCCATGCCCAATTACGAAATGTAGTTGAACGAGCATTTAGGGTTTTGAAGATGCGGTTTGCAACTTTAAAGAAAGGGAATATGTATCCTTTTCGAACGCAAATACTCATGGTAGTTGCTTGCTATGTCGTACACAACTTCATCCGTCGAGAACATGGTGAAGATTACTACTTTTTGCATGCTCCGATTGTCGAAAATGACGCAGAGGATGAAGATGTCGATCCTACTACACCCGTGGCATCTCGTGACATCCACGAGGGTGGGGTGTTAAGGGACACCATTGCTACCCATTTATGGCTCCAGGATTAAGATTTTGTTAACAAATTTCAGACAGTACCAGACTATATTCAGAACATGTATCTTGACTCTGTTTATGTTTGTATTGAACCTGCCCCTTTCATTAATCGCAATTGTGCTCTAAAAGTTTAAATGCTTCCTTCATGCGATGTTTCAAAGTAACTATGCATGGTGATAAATATATTTGCAGGTTTGCTGTGCATCAACTCCAGTGTGTTTGAGCGTGCTTGTTGCCCCCATTCACCTATGTGAGCAGCAGGGGCATTTGTGGGTGGTGGAGGACACAATCGAGCAACCCCACCTCACTTATGCATGTTGTCTTCATATGGGTTTTATAGACGTTGGCGGCATCACGTCATGATCCACCTGGAGTATGGGCAATGATGATTTGGGAGACAATGACATAAATGTTCAATGGTTGGCTGTCCAATTGTGACAACCCCACTTGAATGGATGATAATATTAGTTTTCCTCCCTGAGCCCAAACCATATACCTCACCTTTCTCCTCCACTACGCTGCATCTTGAATTACTAGAAAATCAGGTATGTGACATTCTCTGATAATTATTACTTGACCTTCTTAACCATGACACTGTGTATCTTGACAATGTAGGGAGAAAGAAGGGCTTTTGATGCCACCAGCACCTTCTGCAGCCTAACATTCTATTGGTCTGAAAACATATATATTTCACTGACTTATATATCCCCCTGCTGCAGGTCTTCAGCTACTGGATACAAAACTGTGCTAGCATGCTACTGGATATTTTGAAGATTATTGTTATTTCCCTGTATGTTCTTGTAGTCAGCCGATATAAATTGCTTGTATACATGTTGTGCATGCAGGGAATGCCAACTGGTAACAGTCTGCTTTAGCTCGTGATGTATGATAATATTAGTTTTCTTGCCTGATGGTTGGCTGTCCAGTTGTATGAAAATCAGGTATGTGACATTCTCTGATAATTATTACTTGACCTCCTTAACCATGACACTGTTAATAAATAATCTTTTGCGCAGTCCAGACTACCTTCAGGTTGTGAGGGGCATTCTACAAGTCAGCCTAACTAACTCTTGGTCTGAATGTTAGGATGCATAAGCCTTCACAGACTTCATGCATCTCCTTATGTGTATCTTGACAATGTAGGGAGAAAGAAGGGCTTTTGATGCCACCAGCACCTTCTGCAGCCTAACATTCTATTGGTCTGAAAACATATATATTTCACTGACTTATATATCCCCCTGCTGCAGGTCTTCAGCTACTGGATGCAAAACTGTGCTAGCATGCTACTGGATATTTTGAAGATTATTGTTATTTCCCTGTATGTTCTTGTAGTCAGCCGATATAAATTGCTTGTATACATGTTGTGCATGCAGGGAATGCCAACTGGTAACAGTCTGCTTTAGCTTGTGATGTATGATAATATTAGTTTTCTTGCCTGATGGTTGGCTGTCCAGTTGTATGAAAATCAGGTATGTGACATTCTCTGATAATTATTACTTGACCTCCTTAACCATGACACTGTTAATAAATAATCTTTTGCGCAGTCCAGACTACCTTCAGGTTGTGAGGGGCATTCTACAAGTCAGCCTAACTAACTCTTGGTCTGAATGTTAGGATGCATAAGCCTTCACAGACTTCATGCATCTCCTTATGTGTATCTTGACAATGTAGGGAGAAAGAAGGGCTTTTGATGCCACCAGCACCTTCTGCAGCCTAACATTCTATTGGTCTGAAAACATATATATTTCACTGACTTATATATCCCCCTGCTGCATGTCTTCAGCTACTGGATGCAAAACTTCTATATACTGTTACTTGTGTTACTTGTATATACTGTTACTTGGAGACACAACATGCCTAACATTCATCAGTGTTATCACTGTCTTTGACATATGTTTGCAGCATTACTTTGTAGAGATGACATGCTTGTTCTTACTTTGCCTTGATAATCGTATTTGCATTACAAGAGTCAAATAGCTTGTTGTTCCATTAATATGGTGCCACAGCCGTGTTGGGACGAATGAAGGGTGCGACTAGGAACCGATACAAGGGGGATGCGTCCGGGGTAATCGGTCCGACCGAAATAGGTGGTGCAATGTATCTCACTCCATCGAGGGTTATCCATCCTGTTAAGTGGGCTACTATTATTCCTGTATCAGAGCAAAAAAATGAGTTTAAAAAAATGCCAGTGTGTTTCTGCATGCTTGTTGCCCCCATTCACCAATGTGAGCAGCAGGGGCATTTGTGGGTGGTGGAGGACACAATCGAGCAACCCCACCTCACTTATGCATGTTGTCTTCATATGGGTTTTATGGACGTTGGCGGCATCACGTCATGATCCACCTGGAGTATGGGCAATGATGATTTGGGAGACAATGACAGAAATGTTCAATGGTTGGCTGTCCAGTTGTGGCAACCCCACTTGAATGGATGATAATATTAATTTTCCTCCCTGAGCCCAAACCATATACCTCACATTTCTCCTCCACTACGCTGCATCTTGAATTACTATACAAATCAGGTACGTGATATTTCTCTGACTTGAACCCAAGTATGTAAATCACCTCTTATTATGCTGTTTCATCACTTGTTAATGTGAATCACCTCTTATTAAATGTGTACATTCTCATTTATGTTACCATGATAATTTGAAATGAAGGTTCACCATTTCTGAACACTTATGTATTTGACTAAATGTTCGCATACAGTTATCAATTTCCATCAAATTTGAGTACATTTATTAATATTAGTATGATTTTGTACTAATGTGGCCCTCATGGGAGTGTCTTTGAGGCAAGGAAATTTTACAGGCATGGTTCATGGACAGGTCTGACTCAGACTGCACCTAAAGGTAGTGGTCTGTGATTCTTTGATGACAGTGGCAGCAACAACACACCTTGCATTGTCTCACTGTGGCAAAAAGCTAAATGAGCTAGTGGATCTACAAAGAATCTTTCCTTGAATTAAATATTGGATAATTTTCCTTTTCTTATGTACTTTCTCATTTTACCTTCTTTCATTTATTAGCTGTGCCAATGGACGCCTGCAAAGGACATGGGAGATCCTTTGGGCATTTCATAAGCAGCGGGCGTTTCCATCAAATAACACAAAGATTTTACCTATGCCCTTCCTTGTTTTTGTCCTTTGAAGTGAGTCTAATGGATATCATGTTTTGAGCAAGAGGCAAAAGGATGGGTTAATTCTATGGCTGTCACCTGGTTAATGTGGAAAGAAGATTGACTTACGTTGGAAAGAAGATTTGGATTATGACTAGGAAGGGCCAGTTACCATATGGTTAACTTGAATTCATGTGAAGACCTACCAGGTACCATGTGGGTAACTTCCAAGCAAATGCGCCAGTGATTTATCTTTCCACAGATGCAGCAGAAAGTGAAACCAATCTTCTTCAATCTCTAGTTGTGTCAAATGGCAAGGCAATCCCTCTAGTCAAGAGGCCAGATCATACCTCAGTTGAGAAATGGGACGCACTACTGTATAGGAACCACCTTAGGGGAGACAATCAGGTAAACCTCTGACTTAATGACCTTCTTGATATGGAATAGCGACCTTCTATTGTGTTCATTCTTGTTTTCTAATCGGAAAATGTCCATGTTAATTTTTTCTTCTTCCGAGATTATTATGCATGAGAATATAGAAACCAAGCATACCATATCATTTTGTGGGACTGTGCATGAGAATATAGAAAACATGCTTGCTAACACCTTTTTGTGAGATTACGCATGAGAATACATGAATTATTCCTTCTTCATCCCCCCCCCAACCCCAAGGTGGAGGCCATGCTGGACAAGACAATCTGTGCCATGGCGGGTATGTTCATTGGGTCATCTGGTTCCACATTTACGGACGACATACTGTGACTCCGGAAGGATTGGGCATCCGCGTCAGTATGTGACGAGAACTTATGTCATGGAGAACAACCAAATTATATAGCTGAAATTGAGTAAAGCAAAGCAAAGATGGAATCACGGCAATGTTCTTCTGTCTCTCGCACTGTGCTGGTGGAAATCACCATGTGAGTTGTGACGGTTTCAGACATCTGCTTGTATACATGTAGCCGAATTGTACGATAGTGTCACGATGAGTTGTGTAATTTATTTTGGGTGTTTTTATTTTTGTTTTAATTTTTTTTTTTGATTTCATTATGTTCTACTCCAGGATTTGTCTACCTAGAGGCGTAAATTGTGCATTTTTTAGTGAATCCCAAAACTCTCTCTCTCTCTCTCTCTCTCTCTATGTGTATGTGTGCAGGAAATTCTAAATTCTATTATTTCACATAGAATGACTTATTCTCGTGATAAGAGTAATTTATCAAATTCAAAAAGAGAAAATTTAAAGAACAATTCATCCGAACTCACTTTAAATAATTTATCCTAACATATTATCAAATGTAGGAAATTTTAAATTCTACTATTTCACGTAGAATGAGTTATTTTCGTGGTAAGAATAAATTATCAAATTTAAAAAGAGAAAATTCAAAGAATAATAACTCATCCGGACTCACTTTAAATAATTTATCCTAACTTATTATCAAAGTGACTCATTGAATCTCAAAACTCTTATCCAAGTGACCCTCAGTGAATCCCAAAATTCTCTCTCTCTCTCTCTCTCTCTCTCTCTCTCTCTCCCCCCGTGTGCGACGATTCTAAATTCGTCCCTAAATTCACTCTCTCCCTCCGTCTCTCTCTGGGGGGAATTCTAAATTCGTTACGTTCGGAAGCAAAACAAACCGTTGTGCAGTAATGCAAGTAATGACAGGCTGCACATGAGATTTAATTTAGCAAACAACACATCATGGCATTTTATTCTGTTGTGTAGTAATGCAAGTAATGCAAAGGAGGATGAGTTGTGACGGTTTCAGGCAGCTGCTTGTATACATGTAGCCGAATTGTATGATAGTGCCACGATGAGATGTGTAATTTATTTTTGGTGTTTTTTATTTGTATTTTTATTATTTTTTTGGATTTCATTATGTTCTACTTCAGGATTTGTCTAAGCAGAGTCGTAAATTGTGCAATTTTCAGTGAATCCAAAAACACACACTCTCTCTCTCTCTCTCTCTCTCTCTCTCTCTCTCTCTCTCTATATATATATATATATATATATATATATATATATATATATATATATATATATATATATATATTGCAACATATGAGTATACATATATAGTAAAAATGAAATGCACGCAGCTACGTGAACATAGGTGCACTTTATGCTGCAAATATGTTACATCTATTTGAATTATTTTTTATTGGTTAGTTTTTTTAGAATGGCCATGAGAACTGTAAACTTTTTTTTACAGTATACAATTTTTTTCAAGTGTTAGAATATAGACCAATATTATTATTGATGTTATAAAAATTCATAACATTTGAAAAAAAAAGTCTTTTTAAGAAAAGCACATTTAAAAAGTCAAATGAGAGAGAGAGAGGCCGACATATGAAATGTACTACATCGATAGAAATAGAATTTTCCCACACGTGTATAATTATATAATTGATCCACAGCTAGCCACACAATTAATTATTTTTAATGAACATTTATATAAATATTGAGTATATTATGAATTTATGATCAAATATATGTATTAATTAAGTTGGCCACAAGGAGCATTTAACTTAATATTTATGTAGTAGGAGATGCAAAATGTAAATGTAAAAGGTATTAGTAATATTGTTGGAATGGGAAGGGCACTTAAGTCAATGTATATAGTTATCCCATGAGTTATCCTTCTACAAAGTCAAAGTACTTGGAATAAAAGGGAGGTTAACCACTTTTGTCCTAGAGGGATAACCAAGGTACTACCAAAGTAAATCAGAATAATTGACTGGACAGACTAATCTAGGAGGGATATCCCTCTACTTAGCTATCCTCCTATCAAAGCGCAGCTTAGGGTGTTGTTTGGTATCGGGATAAAAGTTGAGGAGAATAGGTGTAAGTCATTCTAAGATAATTTATGTCTAGTCTTATTCTCATGTACGTTCAGTACATAAGGGGTGAAATGGGGTTAGAAAAATAGGGATAAGTCATTCCAACAAAAGGTTGGAATGACTTATCCCCGTTTCCAACCCCAAAATCGGAGTTAACCCTGTTTCCCTTAACCCAACTTATCCCCGCCCATTTTAACCATACCAAACGGAGAATGGGGTTAGAGCGGGGATATCCCCGCTCTAACCCGATACCAAACGGCCCCTGGGAGGTAGCAAATCTTGTAATGACAAAAAAAAACTAATTATTATCTCACTGACACTACAGATGTGTAGGATTAGTGTATATTAGAGTGACAGATTAGATTGTCTAACATTGGCACACATAATATAATTCCATCAAAGGAGTGATGTCACGGAGATCGGTTTTGTTGACTTCTGTGAGCATCTCTTGGTCAAACCCTGGGTTCTTGTTGGCTTATTGATGGGCTGCAGCGAATTGAGGTGTTCCCCGTTGGAGAGTTTACCAATGCGAGTGCAAGGTCACCCCTGGAAGATCAAAATTCAGCTAAAATCGACGTTTAATCACATCTTCTCATGTCAAGACCTTTTTTTTTTTTTTGATTCCCTGTTGAGGCCTTGTGAGGGAGCTGATCACATGTCCACGTCGGTTATATTATGTTCCATCGTTTCCTCGCTGTTTATCTTTAGATAATTAGATAAGAATATCTCTACAAACAAAAATCTTGCTCCACCCTAATATAACTAAAAAACAGAGTGAATAGATGATCAAGGCCGCTCTTTTTCCGACGACGACGGGAAAGCTAGGACAATGATACTCGGGCATACATGAAGTGCGAGAGACTCGAGTTCAAACGTAATAGATATCTAAGTCTCACGTATCTCTTTTTCTCAATATTAACAAATGATTTGAGACTCGCGTCTCTCGGAGTATTACATACGAGTTAAGTAAACCCCTATAGAATGAAACCTAAAACCTTCCTAACGCGATATTTTTTTTCTTTTTTACAACGACGAAGTATGACTCTCGGTATGTCATCCAGTCCTATATATGAGCAGGGATAGAGCCCACGAGTCCACTTACAATCTAAAACCTAATTTAGGTAGCAATTTCGGTAGAGTCAATTTATTTTTTGGGTGGGGGTACGGGGTCGAACACCTTATCTGAGGTCGGGTAAAAGTTACGTGTGCGAGAGAGAGAGAGAGAGAGGGTGTGAATCCCGAACATTTCTATTTTATCGGATGTCATATTCTATCCTAATCGATTAACAAACTGGCCCCTAAGGAATCCACACCAACTTTTGCAATCTACATATCCACAGCCAAACCTCAATTATTATTGCTATCAGCTGGCCACATGATCATAGTAGTTTTTTATTCCATCTCCCGGGACGAGATCATCCTTTGCCGTCGTTGTTGAATGGGCACTCGAAGAAAATTAATAAGAACACGGGTAAGGTCGTCGTGCATGCAGCTAGTCTGGCTAAAAAAAAAAAAAAAAAACTATGTCACGAATCGTTGAAAACTGGCTTTAAAAAAAACGACCGGCCCGTGTAAGTTAGTTTAGAGTTAAATTTAATCGATTTTGATAATTAATTTTTTATTTTGTTTAGAATATAGAATAAAATAATTAAAAATAAAATATACAACAAAACTATTATGTGACCTTACGTCTCTAAATTTTGATTTAAGGCACCTGACATATGCATTGTGGTGTGTCCATCACTCAAATTTGTATTAGGTGTATATCTCATGCTTTTCTTGTTATTACTGAATGTCAATGAATTGAACCATGTGTATCATCAATGTGAGACTAATTAGAAAGATAATTTTGTTAACACTCTTACTTATGATTAGGGATGTCAACGGGTCAGATACAGTACGAACAGTAGATTATCCGTATCCGTATCTATATTCGATAAGGAAGAACTGTATCCGTTTACTGTTCGTTAAGTATTCGAAAAATAGTGTATCCGAAATCGTTATATAGTATCTCAAAAATATAATTAGCGGACGGTTAGCGGATAATTACCGGTCATAAGAGTACGTACAAGACTAAAATTTAATATGTAAATTAACTCAATTAGAAAAAAATTTAAATTGAAAAGAACAATCCATATATATGATAAACATACACATTTCAATTTAATTCTCGTATCATCATCATTCATCAATCAACATAGAATGAAATTAAAAGTATAAAAAATATATAATATTATAATATCCCTAAAGACAAGATGAAACATAATAAGTAAAAATGATAAAGTGAAATAATATTCTTGGACTTTAATCTTCGTCATCTTTTCATTCTTTACGTATTTTGCAGGAAAATAAATAATATAATTTAAAAAATTATAAAAATATCTTATAATTTAAAAATATTTTATCGTCACTAAAATAGAAATGACTTAGATTATACATCTATCTCATCTTCAATGTCATTTTCTTCGATACATTAAATTATTTGAGTCAAATCTAAACTTGTTTAACGGTAACGGACGCATACGGGTTCAGAATGAGATGTATCCATATCCGTATCCGCTAAGAAATTAGATATATCCGTATTCGTATCTGTTAATTTATCGGAAAGAAAAATACTATTCATTTACTGTTCATTAAGCAAAAATTGACATCCCTACTTATGATGAGTCTAGATAAAATCATTCGGCAACTAACAGCACGCCTAAAACTTCAATGCCAAATGAAAGTTACCAACGACTAATTAAATAGCTAATATATAATATATATATATATATATATATATATATATATATATATATATATATAGAGAGAGAGAGAGAGAGAGAGAGAGAGAGGCCCATGTATATATCCATTTTGATAATAAGTTAGGATAATTTAACTCCGGTGGATCCGGAGTGAATTATTCTTGAATTTTCATATTTTTAATTTGATAATTATCCTACTAAGTAGGTATTCTTACTAGAGAGATGGAATAAGTTAATCTTGAGTTAATGGGTCTTAACTCTATCCGACTCCGAGTGATATATTTTAACTCTCAAATTTAAATAATTCACTCATCCGCGAATAATTTATTCTAATTCGTCTTATTCTATTATCAAAGTGACTATGAAAATACTTAACAACGAGATCTTTAAAATACAACAAAGATTAACAAAGAGAACAATGACAAAACAGCAGTGCAACTGTACGGCGTACAATACTAAAGATTCTTCTCTTTTGTCTTTTTCTTCTTCCCCGCCTTACTTCGGGATCAGAGTTTTAGGATGGAGCAGCCACACAGGAATCTCTGAATTTTTCAGCTGATGAGAAGCCCCGAGGATGTCAGACTGCAAGGCTGCCAGGCCGCGGGGAACGGGAAATGCTCATGTTCTTCTTGTTTGAAAAGTATACACAAGCGTGCGGACGGCGCTGCAATTTCATAATGTCAGCCTTCAAAGGATGCATGCACGCACGAAGAACTGGAAGAACATATACTGCTGCTCACGTTTCTGCCGTCTGATGGAGTTCCATTCATTTGATAGGCACCAGTTTGAATTATTGCATCGATTTAGTTTGCATTAGATTAGAACCTGATTTAAGATTCTTAGACTTTTATAAATCGTGGGATTTCAAATTTATGTTCATAATTATACGTTAATATATATGACACAGGTTTAGTTAATTTCGATTTTTGACCTAAAATTATTGGGAAACAAAATCCAACGACTGTGTTTGGTCCCTAGGTGGCGGAGTGGACCCCCCCCCCTTGCAAGGGGGAGGTCTCGTGTTTCTCTCTCCACGTGAAAAAAAAAATAAAAAGTACTTTGTTTGGTCATTTAGATATTTTATAAACAACCCCAAGAATTTGCCAATTTTAAAATCAAAAGATTACAGTGATTAATTTAATTACAGCAAAGTAAGCAACACCTAATCAACCAGACAACCACAGGAGCTTATCTAGTGGCTGTCTTATTTATTGTTAGAAACATTGCCTCACTTCTGGTGACATGTGTTTTATATGTTAAAACAAATATCACATGAGCGAGAGCCATGCTTTAAACTTTCGGTGGACGTCAACAAAGTTGGGACCTCATGCCTACGAAGATAACACGGGGAAAAGATCAACGAGGAACCTTGACTAACAAACTCTCACCCTATAGTTAAATAGTATCACAGCCAAACAACGAGAAGGAGGAGGGAGGAAATTAAAATAAGGGGGGGAGGGTTTTTGACGTCAAGACCTTTGCCTTTGTTAGGAACAAAATTACTTGAGGATCTTTTTTAATTTACATATATGCACATATATATATATATATATATACACACACACACATACACATAAATTCAATGCCACTTATATTTTTATGGTAAATTCCTTTAAAATAATTATAGAATATTCCATTTTTCCTCCCATCAGTTCTAGGACATTGTGGTTTGTTAAAAGAAATTGATTGCAAACACATATATGTCATTCAAGTCTTAAATAGAGGATATACATATAAATACAAATCTAAGATAGATTTTCACGTAATGTTATTATGCATAATAAGAGTATTAATGCAGAGAGAGAGAGAGAGAGAGAGAGGGGAGGGGGAAGAAGTAAAGCAGGCTCTTTGGTCAACGGCATGTTTCCTCCATGTTTCAACGCGATGTTTCCTCCGCATCGACTGGTCAATACGCTCCAGAAACGGAGGAAAGCTGATTGGTGCTGATTCGGTGTTAAAAGTGCTCAAAACGTTTGACGAAGCTGTAGCCGGCTGGTCTCGCCTCTTTCCGATCTCCTACCCGGCCATCCCTTCCTCGCTAGGATCTCCGCATCAACCGGGGAGATGGGCAGATGGTGAACAAGGAGTAGAATAGTAGAAGCACAGGCTGGTGGTGGCCATGGCTGCTGCGTCCCCAGAAAACAGAGCTACCCTGTTTCAGCTCCCCCTCCTCCTCGTCTCTCTCTCTCTCCTAGCAGTCCCCTGTTCTGCGGACGCTCGTGCCACCGAGGCCGCCCTCATCTGCGGCAACCGCCGGGCCACTGATGCCGTCTCCTTCGTGCAGAACTTCGTCAGCGAGATGGCCGCGATCGCCGGCCTCGTCTCCTCTAACGGCTGGGGGGCCCACCTCGCCAACTCGTCCTCCTCTTCTTCTTCTCCTCCGTCGCCGGTGTACGGCCTGGCGCAGTGCCACTCTGACCTCTCCCCTACCGACTGCCTCATTTGCTTCTCCGAGGGCCGCTCCAGGCTGCCCCGCTGCCTTCCCAACGTCTCCGCCCGGGCCTTCCTCGACGGCTGTTTCCTCCGCTACGATAGCTACGACTTCTACTCGGAGGCCGTCGACCCCGCCCTCGACCGGGCGATCTGCGGCGGCTCCCGCGTGGAGGGTGGGCCCGGGACGGAGGACTCGTGGCGGAGCAGCGTGGTGGGGTTGCTGGGCAACCTGACGGCGGCCGCCGCGCGGGGCGGGGGCTTCGCTGTGTGGGAGGACGGCGTGGCGGGGGTGTACGGGCTGGCGGAGTGCTGGGAGACGGTGGGGGAGGAGGGATGCAAGGAATGCCTGGGCAAGGCGGGGAGGGAGGTGGAGGGGTGCCTGCCGGCGACGGAAGGCAGGGGTTTGAACGCCGGCTGCTACTTGAGGTACTCCGACAGCAAATTCTACGCCGCCAGCCACAATGATGGGGGTAAAAAGGGTCAGTCTTGATTTGCTCCTCTCTCTCTGATTGAGGATGTTTTCCAACCATTATAACAGTTGGGTTTCTGGTAAATCCTTTACTCTAATTCTGCATGACATCAAAGGGAAATTGTTCGTGAAGATTTTGAAGAATATACAGTTTCTATGCCCCATTGGTAGGCTATTTTCCATGGTCCTTGTGGACACTTCTGGCACACATTCTGTGGTTTCATCCTTGTTGAAGCTATGTGTTCAGTCATATATAGGTTCTTTACTTCTAGGGTAGAAGTCATCAAGTCAATTTACATTTTCCTGCTCTGCTGATAGCTCCTTCATAGAGATGGCCACAGTCCCCAGCTTCTAATGGTGGTTCTGTTTTCCTCATTCTGTGACAGGAAGCTCTAAGAAAGTGCTGATCTTTGCATTAGTTCCTCCCATTGCTTTTATGGTGTTCCTCTCCACCTTATTTGTTTGGATGCGCTACACAAGGCAAAGAAAACTAAACAAAGGTAATTGGGAGGAAATTAGTTGTTATGTAGTGACATCAGCAAATTCTCTTCAGTGGCACTTGTTCTAATGGTCCCTTCATTCCCCAGGAGGCAAGCAGCTGGTTAAGATTTCTGTTCCTGAAGATAAGTCTCATCTATATTTCACATATGAGACTCTGACAAAGGCAACGGATTTCTTCAAGCCCACCAATAAATTAGGCCAGGGTGGAGCTGGTTCTGTTTACAAGGTAGTCTTTTTCTCTTCTGCGTTGTGTGTGTGTGTGTCATTATTTTCCCCATATGCCTCTGTCTGTAGTTTCAATGATCTATATGGCTGTATAGGGGACCCTACCTGATGGGGCAAATGTTTCCGTCAAGCGATTATTCTTCAATGGCAGACAATGGGCTGATGAGTTGTTCAATGAGGTGAACTTGATTAGTAAATTACAGCACAAGAACCTTGTTAAGCTTTTGGGTTGTAGCATTGAAGGGCCTGAGAGTCTTCTAGTGTATGAATACATACCAAATAGCAGCCTAGATCGCTTTCTCTTTGGTAAGCATTTCTGTTTGGTTATTTGTTTCTTGAGTTTTTAATTGCTTAATGTTCTTTCACTTATGGAACATTTGATTATTGTCTAGCAAAACTTCCATTTAAAAAGGGAAGTGAAATCATATTCTTTGGCAGCAAAATAGCTGTTTTTTTTCCGATATTTGGGAATGGCATGATGTCTATATCGATTTTACTGTGATTGTCATTGCTTGTCATGTTTGGTTTCTTCCACATCCCCTTCTCCTAGCTATTCAATCTTCTCTTAGCGGTCTCCCATGTTTTTTATCTCATAGAAGTTCCAAACTTACAGTTAAAACTGCATATGCTCAGCTTAAGAAGTAAATTTGTGCATGTTATGCAAATTAGATACTCTCTAAAATCTCATTCCTCCGGAATTCAGGAGGTAGACTTCTGATTTCTGCTGTTTCTGGCCTACCAATACTTTGAAAGACCATAAACTTTGTTCTTCCAGGTAAAAGCAACGTCCATTTATTAACATGGGAGCAGAGGTTTCAAATTATAGTAGGGGTAGCTGAAGGCTTAGCATACCTCCATCAGGGACCAGAAACCAGAATAGTTCACAGAGACATCAAATGCAGCAATATTCTTCTTGATGATAATCTGAATGCAAGAATAGCTGACTTTGGGCTTGCTCGGCGCTTTTCGGTCAATCAATCTCATCTCAACACGGGAGTTGCGGGCACATTGTAAGTTCAGGCTTCAAAGCTCTTTATCAAATTAAGCATTCATACTAATAAGCCTGCATGTATGTGATTAAAAATAGAAAATTTTTTTTACTGATTGTGAAGGGGATATATGGCTCCTGAGTATGTTATCCAGGGCATTCTAACAGACAAAGCAGATGTATATAGCTTCGGGGTTTTGGTTCTGGAAATTGTCTGCGGCAGGCAGAACAACATCTATGCACATGAATCAGGCTCTGTTCTCCAGACTGTAAGTCTTGTCCTTTATCTTAGAACAGATTTACTATATGTTCTCACCTTCCAAGTTCCACAAATATGCGCCTCATAAGCTTCAGGTTTTGTGGTCCTCTGGGTTATTTTTATGTGATATAGTTGGTTCTTGTCTGCTCCTTTTCATGTCAATAACATACATGCATCCACCTGAGAGGATGTGATGTCCTTCACTAGTGTGTAATTCTGTAAGCACAAATTAATAAAATAATGCAAATGGCTTCAGGTGGCTGAGAATTTTCGAATGGATCCTTTTGAATATTCATATATGTAAACATATATACAGATGCATACACTTGTTTACACACATATACATGCACATACTGTTCTGAGTCATCCGTTTTTGAATTTATTGATGCAGGTGTGGAAGGACTACACAGCAGGAAGTTTAATGGAATCTATAGACAAACGCTTGGAGGGAGAGATTCCTGCTGAAGAGGCCTCATATGTCCTCCAAGTTGGACTTCTCTGCACGCAGGCTTCCATCTCCTTGAGGCCATCTATGCTTGAAGTGACCCAGATGCTAGGCAATAGGGGTTGCAGTATTCCCATGCCTACACAACCTCCTTTTATAGACCTTGGCTTAGTAGACACAAACCCAAGTTGAAATCTTGGGACATATATTTGTTGGAATTTGGGCATAGTCCCTGGCCAATAATCCCGTATTAGTTAAATGAGTTGTGGTTTATGTACTTATGATCCTGGGCCTCTGTATCTCAACACCGCGATTTTGTGGATTCAATATGGTATCAGAGAATGATCTTGGCCCAACTCCTATTGTCACCTTCACCCAATTAATATCCACGGCCCATCTTGGCCGTGAGGGGGAGTGTTGGAATTTGGGCATAGTCCCTGGGCAATAGTCCTGTATTGGTTAAATAAGTTATGGTTCATGTGCTTATGCCCTTGGGCCTGTGTATCTCAACACTGCGGTTTTGTGGATTCAATAATATTATGATCTTCTCCCTTTTCTTATAGTTAGTTGTTAAAGACACTTGAAAAAGGCGGAGAACTTACATAATTGGCTTATTGATACATCCATCAACAGCAAACCCACCTCCTTTCTTACGTTTAGCTGGTTTGCTGATCAATTATAAATGACCTTCCAGAGAATTTAACTCAAGAGTGAGGGTAGATGTTGTATTAAGTACTTCTTTATCTACATTTAATTCACATTTTGTTAGTCTGTTAGAGATCATTGGTTTTTCCGTAAATAAGATAAACAATCATCAAGGTAGACATGAAATGTTGTTATTGGTATCTAAGGCCCAGTCAAATGTGTGCATGGTCAAGCTTGAATAATATTATAGTTGAAGGAATGGTTATAAGTGATTTCACTGACGAATGAGGCTCACCTAATTAATTGAATGCATGTGATTGAACTAGTTTTAAATTTAATTGACCAATGTGATGGTTCATATATAAAAAAACGTCGTCCCACTATAGCAAACATCTTGAGAAATTTCATGATGTGTCAAATATTGAAGTGAAAAGATAAAAACGGAGAGTGCAATATTGTGGAAGTAAGATCGTTGTGAAATGAAAAGGAGGAGATTGCTTTGATGTATTGTCGCTAACGGCGACACAAAATCAGGGGTAGGTGGGAGCTCCCACCTACCCTTGGAACCCTCACCGCGCTCGGCGGTGGTTTCCTCGCCAGACCATTCCGGCGGCCCCCTCACCGGCGCTCGACGGTGGACCGTCGGGAGGGGGAAGCTCCCGCCGAGAATTCCCCCCCCCTCTCCAGGTACCCCCCAACCCTCCCCCTACGTCGCCCCCCCCCCCCCTTCCTGCCTTCCCCTTGACCTCCTCCCCCCCTCTCCTCTCTTCCCCACTCCACTCTTCCCCGTCACCGGCCTCTCCCTCCCCGCCGAAACTCCCCCCTCCTCCCTCCACCTCCCCCACCCCTAGTCACCACTGGGTTTTCCCCCACTGTCCGCCATCTGCTCCCCTCCCCCGTCCCCCCATCTGTTTCCACCCCCCGCCTCTCTACCCCTCGATCTTCCCCCTCCGCCCCCGCCGACACCCCTTCCTCTCCCCGCCCTCCCCGCTACCCTCTGTCCGAGGCATCTCCGACGCCCCCCCCCACTCCCACCCCCTCACCCTCGGACGCCTCTTTCACATACCGTCCCCTCCACCGTCCTTCCTCCCCTCCGAAGCCCCTCCTCCTCCACCATCCCTCACCGCCCCCCCTCCGCCTTCCCCCCGTACACTCTCCACCGTCCCCCCCTACCCCACCCCCTCCGCCTTTCCCCTTCCACCTTCCCCACCTCCATTTATGTCTCCCCAAACCCCTTTTGACACATACTGTCTCTGCGGTCCCTTCTCACGGCGTTGGGCGGTTCCTTAGGCACCCGACGAAGACGAGGTAAGCTTGGCGTCATGCAAGAGATGAGTCTCTCCCCTCGGCCCCTACGGAGCTCGGAGATCCTGCGCATATCCCTCTTGCATCCCACTGGATGCTTGCTACCCGAGCGTCCTACTCACACCGCTACAAGCAAAAGCGATTCGGAAGCCTTGTGCTCCTCGAGGAAGAAACTGGCCACCTTCAGAAGCGGCAGCTGTCTCCTCGACGTCTCTAGGAGTTCCCAGTCTCTTTGGGAGCAAATGATCTCAACAATTACCTATTTTTTCTTCGTGTTGCTTGAAAGGCGGTTGACAGTATGAGCCATAGATGGCTGTTCCTATACGGTTTGGTGTCTTTGCATTCCATGTACTCTGCTTTTAGTATGATATGAATGAATATCCTTTGACAAAAAAACTGAAGAGATTATGAGAGAGATGATATAGAGAGTGAGACGTAGGATGATATTGGTAAGTGTTTCACACACCGAAAATATGATGAAGATTCGTGTGTTCATTTATTGAACATAAATACTTATTTGTTAGCTATTTAATTAGTCAATGCATTATTATTTTCGCACATTATGGTTATCGGACGATTTAGGATTCGTGTATAATATTTTTCTCCACTGATCATAGTCGGTGTTAATTTATATCGGTTTAAAGTTCGAACATCGTTGATTATCTGTCAAAGATTCCTTTTAACCCTTACACATCTATTGTGATACGAGGGATTAAGTTCGAGAGGGACTTTTATGTCCTAAGATAGGGGTATACTTGTAATAGTTGATATCCTTAGGGAAATCAAGAATAAGCACTAGGTTGTCCCACGTTTAGGATATTTAATTTGCTATAGACCAGAGTTTATTCATGATTATCCCTTAAATTAGGGTTTGTTTGCAATTATCTCTTAGATTAGGGTTTATTTATAATTTTCTCTTAAACTAGAGTTTATTTATAATGTTTTCAAATTAAAAGGGGAAGATTACCATTTCTGAATAGTCACAACATCCTTGCACAATTTTGAAAATTTTGAAATTTTTCATAATTTTCTTGGACATATATGCAATTTTACAAAGTTTTGAGACAAAATTATAATTTTTTTTTTGAATAATAAAGGATTATTATCAAATTTTTTAAAATATTTTTACAAACTTGAACATTTTTCTTTAATTTTTTAAATTTTTTGAAATTTTCTAGAATTACATAAGTAATTTCACACTTTCAGAAAGTTCGGAGGAAAAAATATAATTTTTGAAACTAACAAGGTTTTCTCCCTAATTTGACAGTATACTTCCATAATTTTGAATAATTATAGACTCTACGTGATTTTCCTATGATTTACGTGAACTTTGACGAAGTACATAGCATATCCTTCGTGTATGTCCTCTAATTTAGGTTTTTTTTAAAAAATACAAGTCTTGAGTCGGGCGCGAACTCAACAAGGCTTCAAGATCTTCAAGTCTCCAAAACATTCCAAAATACTTGCTCCGAGTATTGGCCATCACCTTCTTTTTATAGGTGTTTGGTAGTGTCAAGTGGAGAGCCTCCATGTAACGACCCGAGAATCCGATTATCGAGAAGGCCCGATAACTTGAGACTCGAACCGCCCTAGCCACGCTACTAGGAAAACGTCACGATACCTCCGTAGCGGAAGCCTGCCCTCACAAAAAGGGCCCGAGCCAAAACCACACGGTCAAGGAACACGGTCATGACCTCACCGTCGTGAACACAACACTGTCTGGGGAAAGGCCCTCGGTGACGCTCACCGAAAACCCCAAACCTCGACTCCGGGAATACTCCCGAAACCACTCACGAAGTCCCGTCTCGCGGACGGAAACAGAACCCGGTACACAACAACTCACGTCACGTGACAGGAGCACCACCCACTAGAAGAACAACCGAATGCGTCCTCTGACGTCTTACACCGCGTCACAAGTGTCTAGCTACTACGCCCCAGGCGGAGACTCAGACACACACAGTAACCAGTACCACGGAACAAGGACTAGTTGGGGTCGCGCCTGTCGGCGCCGTCCGACGACCCCAACCTCATGTGCACACTCAGACCATACGCCCTAGGCCTGTCCTCTAGCTGGTAATTCCCCCTAATCCCAGACTCGGCTATACGTGGGAGCCCTACGGTAACCAGCCTACTCACCGTCTCTCTCGGGTCAGCCGCTCTACCACTCCCAGGTGGGTCAGCACACGCGTGCTGTAAGAAGGTTACGACTAGTGGACGTGTCACAGAACGTGAACACTGAAAATCACGCACGCACCCATTGCAAGTAACACGGAGTAACAGGTGGCACGACGCCACCAGACTCTAGATGGTCCACTAGACCTACTAAACCCAACGGCATTTGAGTCACAAGACTCGGGGTCAAGACCGTTGCACACGACAGCACCGAGCCGTCAATCTGGCCTAATCCCTAGGTGTAATATCCCAGACCTTTCGGATCCTTCTTCATGGGTCCCGTATTCGGTTTCTCGGAGCATCCGGCTCCGTTGTGTTCGAAATTTCATTTCGGACATCTTTCGTGTTCGGATCGGAGCGATCCGGAGTTGTTTCGGAGGCCCGGAAGCGTTCCGTGACTTTTTCGCGTGTGTTTTCTAATTTTCGGTGTGTGTTTCGGCAATTCCTTCGGAACCTCGTTGCGGGTGAACCGGGCCGTTCACCTAGGCGAGAGTGGTACCGTTGTGATCGGTGCGTTCCGAGGATCCCGGAAATGTAATTTTTAATTTTTCGATATTTTCTGGAATTTCCAGATTCCCTATATATTCCCATTTTCTTTTCCTTTTTTCTTCTTCTTCTCCTTCCTTCCTCTCTCACGACAGTGGCCGCCCTTTCCTCTCTCTTTCTCCCGCTCGAGTGCGGCGACCTCCGTTCCGGCTACAGACGGCGGCGGGGCGACGGCGCAAGGACGTGGGTGACGGCGATGCGATCGTGTGGGCGTACGGCGAGCGTGGGAAGCGTGGGAAGCATGGGAAGGCGAGGTTTTAACGGCGTTCTTCGTGGCATTGAGCTCGGATCGACGCGTCTCGTCGCGAACTGGAGGTAGGGTGACGATCCCTGGCCTCTTGCTTTCCTTCCCCGTGAGTTTTAGCCCGAGACGAGGTCGAGAGGGGTTGATTTCGCGCCGGGAAGGGTTGTTCATGCCGCGGGGTGAGTTCGTCCGATCTGTCGTTTTTGGCCCCGATTCTGTGGTTTAAGGGCGTAGGAGCATGCTAGGGGGGCTTGGGGGTTCTTCTCTCGCCATTTCCCCCTCCGTGGGGCTTGTTTTGGGGCCGAACGGGCGATTCCGGCGAGGTTCGCCGTTTTCACGTCGGTGAGGGATGTGCGGTCGAACCAGTGGCCGCACAACCCTTGTGTGGCGCTGTTCGGGCCGCTCATCGACTCGGCGCGCTGTGGCTGGGCTCGGCGCGCAGTGGGCTTGTACGGTCTATCGTGGGACCGCACATCCTGAAGTGCGGCCACATAACGACCGCCCAACCCTGGGTTTTTGACCGTTGATTGTGACCGTTATATAGTGCACCGGGGTGTGCCGCCAGGAGCCGACCGCATAACCCTTTGTGCGGCCAGGTTCTGGCTGTACATCCTCTGGTGTCGTGCCTGGGTGTGCGGTCGGATCTGGACCGCACAACCGTTGAACGGCAAAGCCGTAGCCGCCCTTCCCAGGTGCGGCTAAGGACTGGCTGTTCAAGTTTATTACCGTTGGAAGTTATGCGGCTAGGATCTGGCCGCACATCTGTTGAACGGGCCCTTGTTGGCGGTTCTTCTGCCATTTAGACCTGAGGTAGAACGGCCCCTCTCTGGCCGTTTAAACCCTAATGCGGTCCTCGTACGGCCGCACATCCCTGAAGCGGCCCAGGGTAGACCGTTCATGGGATGGGTCGTGTTGGTGTGTCTCTAGTTAGTGCCGAGCGGTACCGGGAGATGTCGTTGCCGGCTTGTGTCACCGTGCGACGGTGTCGGTACAAGGGAGCGTTCCTTGTACCGTCCGGCTGAGACGTTGTTTTTCGTTGACTTGAGAGTCTACCCCCGTTAGTGACCCTCCACTAGTCGTAGCCCACCAGTACGCAGTGCTGGTCTCACCAGGGAGTGGTGTACGGGCCGACCCTTAGAGACGATTTTTAGACTGATTTCCGTCGGGCCCCACGTCTGTAGCCAGAGTCCGGCTAAGGGGAAAACCAGTCAGAGGGCCAGACCAGGGACGCGCGGTCTGTGTATGCACACATGGTTGGGGGCAGTTGGACACACGCTGACGAGCGTGACCCTAGCTAGTCACTTGTTTGTGGTACTTATTCGGTGTCCGTGCCTCGGGTAGGCACTACCATGTCAGGCAGTTCACCTGCGGTGCGGTGTAAGTCGTTAGGGGATGCTACCGGCTGTGCTTCTAGTGGGAGGTACTCCTGTCGAGTCGGGAGTGTCAGACTGTCAGTCGTTGCAGCTTCGACCTTCGGGTTTCTGCCGTGTTGGCCGTTGTGTTTCGGTTGTTTTGCCGTGGCACGTGTGTCGATTTTCGTGCCGTGAGACCGGTGCTTTGTAGATGGCAGGGTTTCCCTTTTTGAGGTACTCGCTTATTGCTAGCGTAGCGGTTTCTCCGTTTACGAGGTCGGATTCGAGTGATCCCTACTGAGTCTTGTTCCGAGACTCATTCCCTGCGTGTTTTTACCATTTTTCAGGCGAGGCGAGGTGAGGCTTCAGGGGAGTGCGTCTGAGGCTCAGCGCGGTTCGGGTGCCCAGCGTTAGTGCCAGAGGTCAGAGCCGGGGTGTGTCCCGTGTAGCTGTACTTTCTTTCCTTGTCTCTGTACTAGTTGTGGACTACTGTTGTCTTTCTTTTGTTATATTGTGGACCATGTAAAATGTTAATTTATTTCCTGCTTAATTATGTAACTGTTTAATATCTGTAATTACTTGTGATGCTTGTGTAGTTTCCACACCATCCTTCTAACCCTTCCGAGTCTTCGGACTCGTGGGTGGCGGTGCGAGTCTCGGGTTATCGGGCTTCCCGGTAATCAGATTCTCGGGTCGTTACAGCTGGTATCAGAGCGCGGTTGTGGAATTATACGAGAATCATAGGTGATTGTAGTGGTCCACTATTCCACAGCGATGATGTACAGTTGACACTGGCATTGGGCATTGTGCGTTTTTCTTGACCTTGCTGTTTCCGTGTTTTCTGTCTTTTGCTTCAAGAGCGAGCATGGCGCCGAGGTGGAGCACTCGCTCTCAGCAGGGATAGTCGGCTGGAGGTCAGGAGATCCAGCAGGAGGTTCAGCAGGAGCAGGAGGAGCAGAGCAGAGTGCCACCTGCGGCCACCGAGGCAGTGGATACTACGAGATTTTCGGGGGCCGAGGATTTCTTCCGTGGTAGGTACCAGCTTATGTCTCAGTAGTTCGGCGGAGAGGCTGGTGAGGGCTCGTCGACCAGGGGTGGGCCAGGCCGAGCAGTGAGGGATTTCATGCAGTTTCATCCACCTTACTGTGGCGGTCAACCATACCCTGATTTGGCTCGGAGTTGGCTCGACGAGATGGAGCGGGTGTTCAGTTCCGCGCGGAGTACTGCGAAGGATAGAGTGATGTTGGCCTCCAACTAGTTGCAGGGTATGGATCGGGAGTGGTGGTCTTCCGAGTGGAAGACGTCTTTCCAGCTTCGTCCACTGGAGCAGATTGTGTGGGGCGACTTTGTCAGTGCTTTCGAGCATACCTACTGTCCAGAGTTTATTGCTACGCAGCGGATGCGTCAATTTTTGGAGCTGGTTCAGGGCGACATGTCCGTGTTGCAGTACATGGCCCGGTTTGTCGAGCTGGATCGGTATGCACCTCATATCATGGAGAATGAGAGGGTGAAGACTGCACAGTTCGTTCAGGGCTTGAGGCAGAAGCTGAGGCACCATTTGATCGCGAATGCTGCCACCGATTTGGAGACAGCGTCTCGCGTTGCGGCTTCTTTGGAGATGGATATGCAGAGGACTCGAGGACCGATTAGCCAGGGGCAGTCTTTGTCAGGTCGCAGCCAGCAGTCGGCTACCCAACAGCAGGGTTCCTTCCAGCATGCGTCGGGTGGTCTAGGAGCACCGGCACCGACAGCGTCAGTGACAGGATCCGTGTCTTTTGGCTCGAAGGTCAAGAAGTTTCTCAAGAAGGGTTTCTCTAAGAAGAAGTCCAAGGGTTAGGGGCAGGCTTCATCGGGCAGTGTATAGCAGTCGGTCCCGTTTCAGCGTCAGGGATCAGTGGGTGGATCGCGAGGGCCGTGTCCACAGTATAGCGAATTCCATCCGGGAAGGCAGTGCACGGCGTCGATTATCTATTTTCGGTGTGACCAGCCAGGGCACATGGCGCGTGACTGTCCTCAGAGGCAGCAGCAGCAGCAGTTTCCTCAGCAGCGGCAGATTCCCCAGTAGCAGACGCCACAGCAGCAGCAACAACAGCAGGGACAGTATCCGCCGCTACCCCGGTCAGCTAGTGTGGGAGGCAGGCAGAGAGCTCGAGGCCAGATCACACACATGATCAGGGCAGAGGCAGTGGCGTCGCAGCTCGTGGAAGGTGCCGTTCAGATTTTGGGTTGTGCGGCTCGGGTTTTGTTTGATTCTGGCGCGTCTCATTCGTTTATTTCGGAGGATTTCGCGCTGAGCATCGAGGAGCCAGTGACCCAGTTGTCTATCGATTTGGCAGTGGAGTTGCCTTCGGGTGATTTTATGATCACTCCGTATTGCTTTGATGAGGTTCCTGTGTGGGTGGAAGGGCAGAGTTTGCCGGCTAGGCTCTATGCGTTGCCGCTTCAGGACTTTGATGTGATTTTGGGCATGGATTGGCTCGAGGCACATCATGCGTTGGTGGATTGTGGCTCGAAGAGAGTTTATTTTCGGCGACTTCATGGACCCACCTTCTATTTCTAAGGTATCAGGTCTCCCTCTTCCCGTTTTCTTATTTCGGCGATTCGAGCTCGTCATTTGCTTGATGCGGGTTGTCAGGATTTTCTCGCCTCCATGGTTATGACTGACCGCATGGAGTCGGATGTCGAGGACATTCCGGTGGTGTGTGAGTTTCCTGATATTTTTTCGGAAGACTTACCTGGATTGCCTCCCCAGTAGGAGATGGATTTTGTTATCAAGGTGGTGCCGGGTACGGGACCTTTGGCGAAGGCTCCCTACCGTATGGCCCCCGCTGAGTTGAGGGAGTTGCGGGCGCAGTTGCAGGAATTGCTGGCCAAGGGGTACATTCGTCCTAGCTTTTCCCCTTGGGGTGCGCCAGTGTTGCTCGTGAAGAAGAAGGATGGTAGCTTGCGGTTGTGCATTGACTACCAGCAGTTGAATGATGTGACCATCAAGAACAAGTATCCGTTGCCAAGGATCGATGATTTGTTCGACCAGCTTCAGTCCGCTTGAGTATTCTCGAGGATTGATTTACGGTCTGGTTACTATCAGCTAAGAATTCGCGAGTCCGATGTGGAGAAGACTGCGTTCAGTTCGAGGTACGGGCATTATGAGTTCCTGGTGATACCGTTTGGGCTCACCAATGCCCCCACAGCCTTCATGGACTTGATGCAGAGGGTGTTTCATCCGTATTTGCAACAGTTCTGTGAGCGACGTCACGCGGTTCAGGGAAGAGCGGAGAGGACGCGGAGCGCGCGCGGGCTCCTCTTTTCTTTCTTTTGGTGTTTGTTTGCTGCAACACAGAAATAAGAGAAGAGAGAGAAGGGGCCACCACGGGAGATTGCTCCGGCGGGGCGAGCGGGACAAGTGTGATATAGCAAAATATGGGGTTTAAACGGCCATAGCGGGAAGTGACTCGCCGCGGCCTCGGGGGGACGGGAATGGTGCAAAAATTAAATAACAAGAATTGAAACGGCCATTGGGGAAGTGACTCGCCGCGGCCTCGAGAATATGAACAGATAATAAGATGACAGAATATAGAGAGAATACAAAGAGCGGGAATTTAAACGGCCATTGGGGAAGTGACTCGCCGCGGCCTCGAGAACACAAACAGATAAGAATATAACGTATAAGAACGTGAATTTAAACGGCCATTAGGGAAGTGACTCGCCGCGGCCTCGAGAACACGAATAGATAAGAATATAACATATAAAAATGGGAATTTAAATGGCTATTGGGGAAGTGACTCGCCGCGGCCTCGAGAATATGAGCAGAATATAACAGAGTATAAGAGAATATAAGAACGGAAATTTAAACGGCCATTGGGGAAGTGACTCACCACGGCCTCGAAAATAAGATGTGATCGCCAGGGGCCGAAAGACCCCAAAATAAGAAAGTGATCGCGCCTACCTCAAGAGCGGGAGATGACGGGTTGCTTCTTCCTCTCCCTCCGGCCGGCCGACGGAGAGAGCTTTCCTCGACTACCCTTGCAAAACAACGACAAACAAATGACAAGTGGATTAGAAAGATGGAGGTGTAGTATTCAAATCCTTGCGATAAAAATAACGAAATGATGGCAAGACACACACCTGGTTGGTGTTATCTTTTAAACCCCTCTCAGACTCGAGTAGGAGGAAAATGAGATGATGGATGCAAGAAGTATAAAAGAAGAGGCGCCCTTATGAAGGGGGATAGAGGATGTGAGATGATGAATGCAAAAGAACTACGAAGAAAAAGGGGAAGAAAAGGCTTATTGGATGAGCCGAGGGTGAAATCCGACGGAGCTCCGGCAGCGTGGGGACGACGTGGAAGCGCGGTGGATGAAGACGACCTTCCTCTCGCGAGCGTGAGCACCCGAGAAGCCGGCAGAACCTCCACCTACAAAAGAACCCACGGGTTAGAAAATGACTCCGTAGCCTCTGGGCTCCGGCAGCCTATCGGATCACTTCGAAGCTCTCCCAGAACTGAGGGGGTGGGCCTCTATTTATAGAGCTACGGAGGGTGGAGGCGTCCAGGACCCTGGACACCTCCATCAGGGCTGAAATAATATTTTATTCTATTTTTATATATTTTTTTTAGAATACTTTTGTGGAGGCGTCCAGGGTCTCGGACGCCTCAAGCAGGTCCACCGAAAACCGACGACGGCCGCACGCGGTTTGGCACAACGCGTGGTTTTGTGAGCGGCGCCTCGTGATTCAGAAATGGGCGCGTCCAGCTGACCGGACGTCTCTATAATTTAGATTTTTTCACACACGACAAACCGTCGTTCAGTGGCCGGCGCCCGTGAGGGATTTGATGGAGGCGTCCAGGGGCCTGGACGCCTCCAAGATATATTTATTTTTTATTTTTCTTTTGTCTTTTATGTCAGGGCTGGCATTTTGATTTTTTTATTTATTTTTATGGAGGCGTCCAGGAGTCTGGACGCCTCCATTAATATATATATATATTTAATTATTTTTTGTCTTTTTTATGCCAAGTGGCATTTTATAAATATTTATTATTATTAGTTTTTATGGAGGCGTCCAGGGGCCTGGACGCCTCCATTAAAATATATATATTTTTATTTATTTTTGGGCCCTGAGAAAATAAATAAATAAAATCAAAAATATGGGGGCGTCCAGGGGCCTGGACGCCCCCATTAAGACCCACCCGTCCTACTCAGCGGCCGCCCGGCAGTCAACATCTTGGTTCCGGAACCTCTTGATATGTCTGACTGGTGTTGATGCCATCCGAATGCCGTGACGAGACGATTCCGGATGCCGAAAAAGGCAGAAGAAGACCCGAGAAAAGGAAGCACTCGAGTGATTCAAAATGCGTAAGCCGTTGCGGGGCATTATATAGTAATATGAGACTTTCTCAGGAGGCGTCAAGAATGACGTGTCTACAGCTGCCCCGCCTTGGCGTCTGCTTTGCAAGGGAGCGACATGTAGTGGAATGGTATCGAAGTGGAGTGAAATGAAGTGGGAGCGGACTGATAAGTTGATGCCAAGGTGTGATGAGACACGCTTTTGACGTTACTGTTTGGAATCTTTCCTGAAGTTTCAATGAGGCGACCTTGAAGAAGGTCTTTCAAATATTGACGATTGCTTGGACGGAGATCAAATAAGGGAGGGTGAGATGTGCGCTCAGGCACGAAACAAAAGGAGACCAAGTTCTCGGTGTGGAAGTACCTGGGTCATAAACCGGAGGTTTCACCTTTGGGGAGCGGTTACCAGCCAATGTGGAAGTGCTGCGGCCAAGGTGGGTCAAAAAAAGGTAAAGGAATATCTGAGGGTCTGTCCAAACAAGGGTCTCCTTTGAAAGAGCAGCGTAGGGCTGTCTCAAGAAAACTCAGTATTTCATTCGGAGTGGAGTATCTCATATTTGTGGGAATTGGAGCACAACGGCTTTCACAATCGAATCACTTGAATGATCTTCCGCAATAAATCAAAGTCCTATATGAATGCATGCTGGGTTCAAAGAAAAATTTAAAACAAACTAAAATAGAAAATAGCCAAGGATAATATTGTCAACTTGTGAAGAACGGGTCAGGATACTGACCCGGTGAGCTGATACTGGGCTGGGGCCCGTTTATCCGCGTACCAACTCATTGAATGGAACCGTCGTCCCCATTCTATCACAAATTGACGGCCTATCCGTACAACCCAAATTCTTCCGGGATCATCACCGTTTTTGTTGAAGGGGAACTCAGATCCCAGATTTGTTCGGGCCGCACGGTCCTCGGCATGTTCTAGTAGCGTACGTATCATATACTACGATGCATGACATGGTGGGACCAACCAATGAAAGGTGGGACAGGAGATAGGACAAAGACGTCCGTTAGTAAAACCTGCACAGGCCAGCAAAGGTTAGCAACATCATCAAGTAGCAGAATCATAGCAGAATCGCACCATAGTTCAAAGGAGATCCAGACAAAATCCTGATAGCGACCGCTGATGTGACATGTTCTGTCCTGTAGCGATCTTCCCTTCCTATAAGAACTCCCCTTAGGCTAGTTCATTCAAATGCACCAAGGTGGGTTTTGGAAGCTCAGGAGAGGAAGGAGAGGAGAATCTAGAGATTTCAGGATGGAAGGAGAGTCTTCCCGCGTTATGAAGAGGAGCAAGCCTAGCAGCGAGATCAGGCGACTCTCCGACCTCGAGGGTCATCTGAGTGGGACGATCATGTCGCATATGGTAAGCTGACTCTTTTCAAATTTTCTCCACGTGAACCTTCTTCTTACTTCCTTCATTTCTTATTTCTTTCCTCTTCCAGCCATATCCACTCTTCCCAGGCCCGAGGAAGTTTTCCAAACTGCCATGGCTTTCAAAGCTAACTTCCAATATCTCCATTGGCATGAGGGCCATACTCTCGAAGTGGCATTTGCAGGGGCTCCTTATTCACGCCAAGCATTACGAGAAGATTCGTATGGACTGGGCGGCTATGGGCGCACTAGTGGAGATCTGGCATCCCCAGACCCACACTTTTATATTCCCGACCTTCGAGGTGACCATCCTCCTCGAGGAGGTGGAACTTCTGCTCGGATTGAAGAAATTCAAGAGTGACGGGAAGGTGAAGGCTATGCGGATGCTGACATGGGGGACTTCTGAAAGTGTCCTTGGAAGCTTCATGCCGCCCGACGCAGCCCGAAAGGTCCGTACTCAAAAGGGGATCGATCTCCGAAAGCTCGCGGAGTGGGTCATGGACGCCCTGAGAGGGTCACCAGATGATGACTATTTGGAGGGAATCATGAAGGGGTTCACTATCTGTCTGGCGGGCGCTCTCTTGTTTCCTCATACCGACAACATAGTGGAGGAGGATCAACTAAGTGCCATTCGCGGAATCTGGAGTGGAAAGAGGGTGGGACCCGCCGTCCTTGCTTATCTTTACAGCGGCCTTACCGCCTCGAGTATGGGTAAGCCTCCTTTTGGTTGCGCACTTGTCTTGAATTGCTGGCTTGATTTGCACTTCAAATTTGACCACCGCGAGGGAATGCCAACCGCTTCGAAGCTCTTCCAACAAAGCCCTCTTCATCACATAGCCGACGTGTTAGGCTTCGGTGGTACTGTAGTGAACCGCGTTCCGTGGCTGAAGAAACGTGAAGACTGGCGGTCTCACTTCCACACCGTGACACAAGGCTTCATTACTTGCGCACCGGCATGTTTACTTTCGCTTGATCTCCTCATGAGG
The DNA here is from genome assembly GCA_022559845.1 of Amorphophallus konjac. Lineage (NCBI taxonomy): Eukaryota > Viridiplantae > Streptophyta > Magnoliopsida > Alismatales > Araceae > Amorphophallus > Amorphophallus konjac. The sequence goes on from CM040124.1 coordinate 15,315,813, forward strand.
CCTTCCCCCAAAGTTGATCTTCAACTGATCGGCGCGACCGAGTTTGTTCTTTACAACGCGCATCGGTGCTGCCTCCAGATTGGCATCCCACGCCATTCGTTCCCGCCACCGACTGGCATCGTTCCTTTGAAGAAGAGGGAGTTGGGCACTGAAGCGGACGCGAAGGAAGCGAAGGCCATTAAAGCTCCCTGGAAGACAAGTGTTGCGGGAAAGGCCTTAGCGCATGTGGTGGAAGAATGCGAGCCGTGGAGGGCTTATGTGACCGAACTGGGGAACTTAAGGCCTAAGGTGCCTAAACCCCTGATGTAGTTCACTCTGCTTTTCTGATGGAATAAAATCTGGCATGGATGTTTCGGACCCTTGTCCCCATAATTATTATTTTTTTTGGTGATTTTTCTTTTTCTTTGTATTTTTATTTTGTGCTTTGGATTATATACATTCTCTAACCCCTTTTTTCTTTTTATTATATTTTTTATTATATTTTTTTATTATGGGGGCGTCCAGCGGCCTGGACGCCCCTATTTTTTTATAATTTATTTTTCAATAAATATTTTTTGGGGGCGTCCAGGGTCATGGACGCCCCTAATTTTTTATTTTTTTTATTTTTTGATTTTTTGTTTTTGGGGCGTCCAGGCGCCTGGACGCCCCTAAGTTTTTTTTAAATTTTTTTAAAAAATAAAACAGTGGGGGCGTCCAGGCGCCTGGACGCCCCAATTAAAGCTCAATCTATATATAGGGGGGGGCTCCCCCCCCTTACTCACTTACTGTTCATTCAAACGATCCTGTCAAACCAGACAGACCCATTCTTCGCCCCAATGGAGTTAGGAGGCCCGAACCGAGGTGGAGACAAGCGTAAACGACTGGCTCGTCGTCCGAGGAGACTGAGAGACGATGCTGAGGAGGCCGTAGCAGAGGAGATTGCTGCGGAGGAGGAGATGGAGGTGCCGCTTCTGGCCGCAGAGGCCGCTGCGGATGCTGGTGACGCGGGAGAGGACGATCACGACCCGGTAAGTACTTCAGAATTCTCACTCTGTGGTTCAATAGGCTAAAACGGGCGTGCGAGAGGCTGTGAGAGAAGGCCGGGTAGTGAGAGAAGGAGGCGTCCAGGGGCCTGGACGCCTCCACTTTTTCTTTTATTTTTGTTTATTTATTTATTTACGTAAATAATAAAATAAAATTAAAAAATAAGGAGGCGTCCTAAGCCCTGGACGCCTCCATAAAAATATACATATTATTAATAAATTTTGTTTTGGGTTTTTGGGTTTTTTCTAAAAAAGAAAAAAAAGCAAATTGGATGGAGGCGTCCAGGGTGTTGGACGCCTCCAAAAGAAAATATAAATTTTTTAAAAAAGTAAAAATAAAATAAAAAGAATAAGTAGTATATATACAGTGTTATTGTTTATTACTGTTCATGATGCTGATGTGTTTTCTGTTGGTTTTGTAGTGTGCAGGGCGTGATGAAGGGCCGGATCAGCTGGTCCCTGGTGGTGGCAGCATACCGCGGGCTGCCGGACTTCCAGAGGGCGCGTGTGGACGCCATGGGCTTTGGAGCTTTCCTTAGGATCGAGCCCTTCCGGCTCGACCTTCCTCTTATCCAGGCACTGAGGGAGCGGTGGCACGCACCGAGCCGGGCATTTTTTGATGCCCTGGGGGCACATGGTGCCGACACTAGAGGACGTGGCTCGGATTACCGGGCTACGGGTTGACGGAGAGGCAGTCAGCGGGGTCACCTACCCCGACTACCGAGAGAGTGCCCTGGACCTGCTGTGGTTAGAGACGAGCGTGACTGATAGAGACAGCAGGGTAGTCGGCCGAGTGGAGATCATGGAGGCGCTCGGATTCGTCGACCCACGCCAGCGGGTTAGCGAGACTGGAGCGGAGTTCTTGGCTCGACTGGAGGGGGATGCTCGTGCAGCTTTCACCCAGGATCCGAGCAAGAGGGAGCTGGTGGACCTAGATCTTTGGAGGTTTCTTTTCTTCTTCCTGGGCCGCCTTCTGCTGGGGACGAAGGGGGATGGCATCCACTGCAGTTTCCTCGGGATCTTGGCGGATCTGGACAGAGTGGGACACTACGCGTGGGGAGCGGCTCTGCTTGCCCATTTGATTGCTGATCTCTCCCAGACTTCGGAGAAGGAGACGACAGTCAGCGGCTTCGCACCTTTCCTCCAGGTAAATATTTTATTTATGCATTCCCACAGTTAAATATGTAATTATTGTACTAATGATGTATGATGGATGCAGGTGTGGAGCTATTACTATTTCCCGATGGGGAGGGCTAGGCATGGGAACAGGAGGGCCGTGCCTCTGGCGCGGCAGTGGAGGCCGGTCGTGGTTGCAGCACCCCACGGCTACCAGCTGGCGTCACTTCGTCGGGAGCTGAGCGAGTATCCCGAGGCCATGGTATGATGCGTATGATTTTTTTTTTGTGTTTATGCGTGTGACTGAATGGTAACTAATATGATGTATGTATGGTGATGCAGGTGGTGTGGAGGCCCTACTTGGGCATGGGCGACGCTGGCCAGCCTTGGGTTGTAGCGGGTCTTCCTCGTTTCAGGCGGGACGTGTGGGTCCATTGTCTGAACGAGATCGAGCCGCTGCGGCTTAGACTGGTCATGAGGACGTTGGGGCTAGCCCAGGAGTAGGTTGATGTAGATGCGCCGGCCCGCATTGGGCGGAAGACCAAGGGGAAGGCGAAGATTGTGGACTGGCGTACGCGCTTCCCAGCACAGTACCAGGACTGGCAGCAGGGCGGGGTCCCAGTGGTGTCCCATGTACAGGACAGCACAGATTACATGAGACGATATCGAGCTACGTACGGGGACCGCCTCTCCTTCGGCGGTATGGCAGGGGTAAGTGTGAAATGAAAATGCTTCACCCTTCTATATGTATATGCATGTGGTACTGACTTATGTGCAATGCAGGATGCTCGTGACAACATGATCGCCGACCTGCGGGCCCAGCTGACGGACGCCAGGCGGCAGTTGGTGGCCATCCGACAGGAGTTGGAGATCCTGGTGAGCCTATGCAATGCATTTTTTGTGACCTGGATTTTTGATGCTTAGCCTTTGACTGACGTTTGCCCCGTGTTTCAGCGGGCCCACCAGACAGCGGCAGCCGGATGGCTGGTGGAGCGGGTTCCAGTTCGCGGGGCCCTCCTCCGGAGGTTTCTGCCCTCCAGGAGCAGCTGGCGCACGCGGTGGCTCGGGCTGAGGAGGCCGAGCGTGACCGCGAGGCTCGAGTGAGTGTTTGCTTGGCCCCGACCCTTTTCTAGCTACTTTCCTTCTATCACTGTTCTCTTACGGTGCATGCGTGCTTTGACAGGTGGCCGAGATTCGGGAGGCCCTGGCCCGTGCTGTTCGTGCTGAGCAGGAGCGCGATGCCTGGGTGGCAGAGCGTGACGCCCGGATTGCGGAGCTGGAGGAGGAGCGTCGACGGGAAGCTGAGGAGCTCCCTCGTGACGTGCTGGATCTGCGGATCGCCCTCGAGCTGTCGAGGAGAGAGGCGATGAGAGAGAGAGAGGAGAGGGAGAGGGATAGGGAGAACGTGGAGAGAGAGAGGGAGAGCGTGGAGAGAGAGAGGGAGAGGGATAGGGAGAGAGAGAGGGAGGAGCGACAGCGGGATCAGACCGAGAGGAGGGCTCTAGAGGCCCAGCTGCTGGAGCTCCGATTGAGTCTCGGCACGGCGGAGGGGAGGCTTCGGGAGAGCGAGGAGCGGTACCAGAGGGCGAAGGAACGCGGGACGCGACTTCGTCAGTCTGGTTCTTTTTTCATGGGCAGCTATCTGGTCTCTTCGGCCGAGGAGCGTCGTTGCGCCTTCGAGGCTGGAGTGCCACCGCAGGGCGAGGCGAGCACGGCTTCTCAGGGTTCGCAGAGGCCCCCTAGGGATCCCCGGCAGAGGAGGGAGGAGAGAGATGACCAGGAGGGTGGTGGTGAGAGTTAGAGAGTTGCTTGTACACGTCACCCTTCTTACTGTATGATGTACTTTCGGCTATTATATGAAATGGAAATGGCTTTTTTGTGTTGTGTGTACCTTTCTCTCTCCCACACTTTCTTCTTTGCACTGAGTTATCCTTTGAGGCACGCTCCGCGAGACCTTGCCCTGAACAGCGGGGAACTACGCTTTGCACGGGGGGATTTTGTTTCCTTTTCCCCCTTTTGGGCGCGTCCAGGCGCGAGGACGCGTCTTAATCCTTGAATTCAAATTTAAAGCGTCGGGTGGCCTTTCTTCTCCCGTGCCTTACCCGCAAACGAGCCCGCCTTCTGCCGAAACTTGCTTGCCCCTTTTCTCGTCTTCCTCCTCTTTTGATCAATGGAGTTCGGTGGGCCTGACCACGGTGAAGGTGGAGAGGGACGCGGGACCCCTCGCCCAAGGAGGGACGCGCCCGAGCACGGAACGGCGTCCATGGAGGAGGAAGGGCCGCTCCAGGCCCCCGAGGGACCTGAGGGGCCCGATGGCGTGGGAGGAGGTGAACACGGTTCGGTAGGTGCTTCGATCTCTTCCTCTTTTAATTCATTTTGGGTTTTGAAGCGAGCCGCGCGAGGGGGAAAGGGTTCGGCGAGTGTTGCACTCAAATGATGGACGCGTCCTAGACAGGGGACGCGTTCCTTTTGACTGATATGGGACCCCTTTCTTGGTGCAGGACATGGCAAGGACCCTGGGTCTGGCCGATGAGTGGGCGAGCACGGACGAGCCGAGCCGCGTCAGGAGGGAGAGTCGCGGCAAGGCGAGGCTCGAGGAGTGGCCCGTACGTCTCCCTGGACAGCAAGGGGGTATACTGGTGCAGGACAGTGCCGACTTCCTGCGGCGGCAGAGAGAGAGCTACGCGGGGCTTCCCCAAGCTGGGGACACACGTGGCATCGGCGGCTCACACGCCCAACTGTCAGAGACTAGGCGGCAGCTGGCCGTCACTCAACATGAGTTGTCGCTCCTGGTAAGTTATGTGCCGCACTTTTAACTTCAGATTTTGGAGTTTCACTGACGGCCGTTGTTTATTTTGTTCCAGCGTGCCCAGCAGACAGCGACGGTGGGAGTGGCTGGCGGATCTTCCAGTTCCTCGGCCCCTTTTCTCGAGATTGCCTCCCTCCGGGAGTAACTTGCCGGTGCGGTGGCCCGCGCGACCCGGGTGGAAGAGGAGCGTGATGCCTGGGTGGCGACTGTAGCGGAGCTGCGGCATCGCGGTGAGGAGAGACCTTCTCCAGACATCCTGGAGTTAAGGGTTCTTCTGCAGATGATGAGGAGAGAGGCAGAGAGAGAGAAAGCCGAGAGAAGGTCCGAGTGACAGCGGGATCTGACCGAGAGGAGGGCCTTGGAGGCCCAAGTGAGGGAGCTCCAGCTGGGCCTTCAGGCCATCGTGCAGAGGCTAGGAGGGATGGAGACGTGCTACGAGAGAGCGCGAGAGTTCGGGGAGCGACTCCGCCAGTCCGGTCGCTTTGCCGCCAGTGGCTTCTTTGCCACGCCAGGGGAGGAGCAGCGAGTCACTGCTGCGGAGCAGGCGCCCAGAGGCGAGGCAGGTGCTACTGCACGGGGATCCCGGAGGCTTCTGAGGGACCCTCACCTCGGGGGAGAGGAGGAGAGTGCCCAGAGAGATGAGTGATGGTGAGGATTGGCGAGCTAGTGGACCCGCCACCTCTCTATGATTGTAGTGTTTGTGACAGCTTATGTAGAATTATGAATGGAGTGATTTGATTTTCTACTGTTTATTTGTTCTTTTGTGCGTTCCTTCTTCCCTACACTTCTTCTCCTTTGCACTGTTCCCATGTGATAGGTCTGTCGAGACTCCGCCCCAAGCAGAGAATAGCATCTTGTTGTGACCATTTTCCACGGGAATCTGCCGTCGAAGTCAATAATGACGGCCCTAGTTTCTTTTCCTGAATGCTGTGTCAAATTTTGCGGACGTCCTCCAAATCATGATAGGGTATCCCTAGACAACATAGGGGCTATTCGTCCTATTCTTCGTTCAGTCAATCACCCTGTGCGAGCGGTGAAGCGACACATGGGACCGCTTGGCAGGTGCCTCATTGCGAGGGCTATCATTGACAGGTGATGGAGGCAATCTTGGCCCGCACTCCTTCCATTTCTATAAATTCTTGTCCCTTTTATCTTCCCAGGTATATCGAGGACTAACTCGAGGAGCACAAGTTCTTACGGGAGAGGAGGAGTTCAAAATTCTGAGAGTTGGATGGAGGGCGAATCTTCCCATTCCTCGAAGAGAAGCAGGTCCAGTGGTAGTAGTTCCAGGAGGCTTTCAGACCTTGAAGGGCACTTCAGCGAAAGGGCCCAATCTCAACTTGTAAGCCAAGTTTTCTTGCCCTTTTCTCATTCTTTCTTCCTTTCTTCCGACCAAACCTCACCCCCATTCCTTGTATGTGTAGGTTGTGATGAAATCACAAATCTTATGGGAGTTGGTAGTAGCAGCGTACAGGGGCCTCCCAGATTTTCAGAAGGCGAGGCTAGATGTGATGGGATTTGGTACCTTCCTTCGGATCGAGCCGATCTAGCTCGACCTAGTCCTGATCCAAGCCTTGTGTGAGAGATGGGACCCAGTGAGCCGGGCATTCCTGATGCCCTGGGGGCACATGGTACCCAGCTTGGAGGATGTGGTCCGGATCACAAGCCTGAAAGTAGAGGGCGAGGCAGTGACCGGAGTCACTTACGCGGACTACAGAGAAGGTGCCCAGAAGTTACTGGGTTTGGACCTGGATGGTCGAAAAAATAGGTCGGTAGCTAGGGCGTCCCTGATGGATGCATTAGGGCTCACCGACACTCGTCGGCGGGACGATGAATCCTCAGAAGAGTTCATGGAAAGGATAGAAATAGGATGCCGCGCCGTGTACTGCACAGATTTCGGCGACTGGGAAAGATGCAACATAGATTTGAGGAGATTTCTCCTCTTCCTTTTGGGGAGATTGGTACTGAGCTCGAAAGGGGACGGTATCCAATGTTGCTTCCTGGAGCTGCTGTCAGACCTTGAAAGAGTAGGGTATTATGCCTGGGGAGCCGCCATGCTGGCACACTTGTTTGTAGGCCTATTCCAAGAAACGGATCGTGAGATGACTGTGAGTGGTTTCACACCATTCATCCAGGTATTTTTGGTTTTGCTTGTTTTGTATTTTTTTTGTGTTTTTGCAAAGTTCTGATGGCCTGCGCCGAGCAGCTGTGGAGCTATTATTACCTCCCTATGGGGAGAGCTCGGCATTGGCGACCTGCGATGGTGCCGCTAGCCAGGCGGTGGGAACCTATCATGAGTGCGGTACCCTTAACCTACCAACTGATGGTGCTAAGGCGGGAGCTACAGGAGTTCCTTGTAGCGATGGTAAACTGGAGACCCTACTCAGACATGGTCGATGCTGACCAGCCGTGGGTTCTAGAGAGTCGTGCCCGGTTCGGACGGGAACTGTGGATGCACTGCCTGAATGAAATCGAGCCACTTCCGCTACGATTGGTTATGAGGACTTTAGGACTGGCTCAGGAATGGGTGGATACGGCTGCGCCACCTCGTGTCGGGAGAAAGACGCGGGGACCGGCGACCTGTATTGACTGGCGCGTGCGATTCCCCGAACAGTACGAAGATTGGCAACGGGGTGGCATGATTGTAGAATCGCAGACGCGGGATAGCGAAGACTACTTGCGTCTATATAGGATAAAGTACGCAGAGCGGCTCCAACCCCGGGGACTTGTGGAGGTAGGTTTCCCCTTTTTCTCTTTTCTTCTTTCTCCTTTTTTGGTTTTCTGGTGAAAATGCTGACTCGTATGGCTGCAGGATGTCCGGGATGCCATGATAGCGAATTTACGAACTCGCTTGGCAGAGATGGAACAATAGTCGGGCGATGCCCGCGGAGATACGAGCGCCTTGGTAGGTGTACAGTACGTTCCTAATTAAAACCCCAGATTCCAGATGTTGGCTGCTAATTCACGCGGTCGTAGCATGCCCAGATTGGCGCGGCTTCCCCAGCGATGGGAGTGGGTGGTGCCCCTTCCAGCTTGTGGATTCCCACCTCAGAACTTGACTCTCTTCATGAGCAACTTGCTCACGCCACGCAGCGTGCTGCGGAGGCAGAAGGGATGCTTTCTATACAGGTAAGAGTCTCAGTGTTAAGTTCTCCTTGTTTATGCCTTATCGTGTATCTGAGATGGTACACTCGGCAGGAAAAGGAGACGGAAGAAGCGCTTGGCCAAGCTGCGCAGAAGGAGGCTAGGATAGCAGAACAGGAGAGGGAACTGCGGCGTCATCCTGATGACGACTCCTCTAGGGATGCTGTGGAACTGAGGATCACTCTCCAGTTGGAAAGGGAAGACCGTGAGAGAGAACGTGCAGAGAGAGAAAGAGACGCGGAGAGAGAAAGAGCCAACAGATTGACTGAAAGGGAGGATCGAAGGGCCATGGAGGCCCAACTATTCGAACTCCGAATCAGCCTTGGCCTTGCTGAACAGTGGCTGAGAGATGGTGAGGAGCGCTACCGAAGAGCACGAGAGCGTGGCTTTCGTGTTGGTAGCTTCTCTACTGCTTCCGTAGATCAACGCCGGGATGCGGGAATAGGAAGAGGAGTACAGAGCGGTAGGAGTACCGCTTTTCGTAGTTGGGTAGCACCTTTAGAGTGTTTTGTCCGGAGAGTAGTGGGACGAGTAATGCAGAGAGAGAGGGCGGAACTTGATGTAAATTTTTTTGGTTTTGGGAGTAAAACACAAGGTTCGGTTTGTTTGTTTTTCACCTATGCTTCTGTTGCCTGAATCCCTGCACACATCACTGAAACAAACAAATCAGAATTTCTGTTCTGACTTGGCCCCTTGCTCAATAAGCAAATGGTCACTGTGACTGTCCTTGATAACTGGTCAAGGGGCCAAGCCTTTATTTAACGAAGGCAAGGGAAAGATGTGGTGATGATAAATGCGACAGGCAAGCACACGAATGCAAACGGTATTAAAAGTGAGATGCTGCACGCAAATGTAATCATGCAAAATTAATTTTTTTTCTTCTTTTTTTTATATTTGATATATATTTTTTATTTTATCATAAAAAGATTTTTTTTTTGTTAATATGTACATTTCTCTTTTCCATTTTTTTTGCTTTATCATTTCAATTTTTTTTCTTGCTAACGCCCGGCAAGCACCCAAATGGCACCTAACCTACGTGAGACAGGGGTTTCTTACTAACCTCCCAGGTATCCTAAGTGCATATCTAGGTTGATTTGGGCCTCTAGACCCCTCGAATGATGATCCCGCCGGCTAAGACTTACCCTGATGACAATACCGTCATGCCATGCTTAGGCTCCCAGTCGCTTCCGACCACAGGGATTCACCCAAAAGGTGTGTGAGGTAAATGATTTGTCCGACCCGGGTCTATTTCCTCACAACTCTAGATGGTATATGATGGAACACCCTGGAACCCTAACGACCAACCGCGCGATGCTGACCCGGAATCAGACGCCGTCGCACCCATAGGTGACGCGCTTGCATTGGCCTAAGCCCGAGGTTAAACAAGAAGACATCAAGGTGGTAAACAGCGGTCTTGACTAGCCAGAAACACGTATACTCCTTCGCAGCGATAGCTTTTGCTTTTCAAAGTAGGCAACCATATGTGTATATTAAAATAAGGTCGCAGACCCTAGGCAGTTTTCACCCTTCAGAAACTCCATCGAACCTTCATCTTTAGAGGGAGAAGGAAGAGCGTAGGGGATAAACCTCCTGAGAGGACCAGCAAAGCCGTTAACCCGGCGAGCGAATAAGGGCCCATTAACTCTTTCCTTTCGGACAACTTCGGACCAAATCTCGAGCATTTACATTCCACGGCCCCTTTTGTGGATTCAGACTTTTGCTTTGAGGGGTTCCGTTTATCGTAACAGGCACGGTCACGACCAGGCTTTTCTCTTGATTTTGATTTCATATTTCTTTTTGTGAGGGAGATATAGTCGTTTGACGTTTGTGGGCTCCCTTTTCGTATGCCTGCGGGGACACTGCCCTCTTCTCGTGCACTGATCGATGCTCGAGGAAATGGATCCTACTCTTGCCCTAGGGTTTGAGTTTCGGTTTCTCATGCTCAGGGTTTTAAGGGCGCCGACTGTCTCATTTGGTCGAAGAGAAAAGAATAAAGATTACAGCTTCCGGAGATCTTCTGGGTGTGGCCCTACCGTAGGTGATGCTACCAACTTTTTTGAATAAAATACATAAGTGAGCACATGTTAGCTTCCTTCAAGCGAGCATAGCCCGACGTGGCCGGACAGGGGTCTCCACGGTTCTGGCAAACCAAGACCCGGTGCCTACCAAGCCTTAATGGGCCCTATCCTAACATGAAGGTTAGATGCAGGGACTTAACTATATGGTGACTGCCGGGCATCGGCATTTTGAATTTTCCATATTTTTAGTGGTTTTCAATATTTCTTTATTTTTTGATGTTTTTATCTTTTCATCATTTTTTTTTGTTTGTGCTAAGGATAGTATTTCTTAAGATAAAGCCCATTCCAAGGGTGGGATAACTCGGTCCCTTCGGCGTTGATTAGCTTGTAGGCGTTGCCAGGGTACACGGCTTGAATTACAAATGGTCCTTCCCAATTGGGTTGGAGTTTAGAACGCGGCCCTCCAGGTTTGACAAAAATTCTTTTTACGACCATCTCACCGACTTTGAATTTTCTCTCAATGACTTCATAGTTTAGAACGCGGCCCATAAGGGCGACCCAGTATAGCCTTAAATGTGGGGTCCATGTCGAGGACATGAAATTCCGTGGGAATTGACATGGGGCCTAGTTCTGCCTTCAGGATAATCATCCCCTGCGGCGGCCTTTTGCTATTGTCATAGGCCGTGACCGTGATCGAGGAAGGTCTTATTTGTTCCTCGTCGATCCCACACAACTGAAGAGTGCACATGGAGATCACATTTATGGACACACCCGTGTCCACAAGACACGGGTTTATGGATACCCCATTAATTTTTATTGAAATGCACAATGCATATTTCTGAGCTTCCTTGGGAGCGAGCTCGTAGTTGTGGAACATGATGGCCGGTTGTGTGTCTGTTGGGGTCAGGACGGTCGAAATCTTTTCTACAGGGAGGTCTTCATTAACCATGACCTTTTGAAGGTACTCCATTAAGGCTGCCTGGTGGGATGTGGATCTTTGAAGTAGCTCCAGGATGGAGATCCGAGCAGGTGTCTTATCCAGGTGTTTCAATAGATCATACTGTGTTCCAGGGATAGCTCTTTCTGGTTGTTCTCCATCATCCTTCTCTGGCTGAGATAGCTCAGGATTCTGACTGTTGTGGGGGAAAACTCTGTGGAAAATCCTTCCACTCCGGAGCACCATTGCCTGCGGCTTTTGTACCTCTGTGGGGGTAGCAGTGGGTTTTAACAGGGGTTTGAGGGGTAGTAGTGGAGGAATGGTTGATGAAGCAGGGGTGATGACGGGAGCAGGGATTCTGATGAGGGGTTTGTTAGGTGGAGGCATGGTGGAGGTAGAGGGGATATCGGGCGGATTATGAAGGATAAGGGGTCTGGAAGGTGGAGGCGGAGGTAAGGTTTGAAACGGGTAAGGGTTTTGAGGTGGATGGTGGGTGATGAGTGGTTTTGAAGGCATTAGTGGTGATGTGGTGGAGAAAGACGGGGTTATGTATGGTTGACGGATGATAAGGGGTTTAGAAGGCGTAGGGGTAAATGTGGTAGAGGTGGATGGTAAGGTGGGGGAGTAAGAGAAGGTGAGAGGGTGTGAAGGCGTAGTGGAGAGTGTCGGTTGATAGGAGGTCGGGGTGCGGATGAGAGGGCGTAATGGTAGTGGAAATAGTGATGGTGATACTGACGCGGGTTGATGAGAGAGAGGTGCTACCCGGGCAAGGTGAGGGGGTTGCATGACGATAGGTCTGGAGGTAGAAAGAATGGAGGTACTTTCCTGGTGCCACACCTGCTCTCTCCCGACTTCCGGGAAGGAGGAGATGGGGTTAACCTGATGATTGGGCTGTTGGTGCTCCGGTAATGGATTCTGGATTATGCCCATGTCGGGCTGTTGTTGTGGGGCCTGCTGAGCCTGCTGTTGTTGTTGTGGTTGCTGTTGCTGTTGTAACTGCTGATGTGGCCTCTGAGGAGGTCTCCTAGCCTTGAGAGCCGCGACGTACCGTCTCATCTCATTCCAATCTATTTGATGTTCATCATTCATATCATGGATGCAATCTTTAAAATGGAAGCAGTAATCTACCGTATGTCCTGGCTGCCTGTGATAGATGCAGTATTTGGAGGTATCAACATTGGGGGGCCACGCGAGCCTTTCTCTGGGTAGGGCGAGTTGGTTTGATGCCATGAGGGCATTAAAAATGTCTGCTAAGGTTTCTGGCAATGGTGGATAATAGGCTCTCTTGGGACCGAGCGGCCTCCTTTGTTGCTGTTGGGGACCATAGTTCCCCGGGGGTGGAACTTGGTTGTACTGAAGCGGTGGTTGTTGTTGCTGAGGTTGTGGTCGTTGTTGCTGGGGTTGGCGTAATGGAGGCATATTATCCTGGGGTGGATTATTTTGGGGTGGAGGACGAAGAGGGAAAGGACCTGGTTGAAGGGGAAGTCGGGGCATTTGTGGAGTCCTTGGGTTGACTGCATAGTTGGCATTGTTGACCGCACTGACTTGCTCATTTGTCACGACCCCTTCTGTGGCTCCGCCCGGGACACCAGCGCCTGTCTTTCTAACCACTTTGGGCTTCGGCGACTCAAACATGTTCATGATGGGGGAGTCTTTTAGCTGGGTTTGGATGTATCGGGCCCTTTCATAGAGTTCCTCCATTGTAGTAAGTTTATTCATGGCCAGGACATGTCTGAACTGTGGGGTTGCATTAGACACAATCATCTTCACTTGTTCGGGCTCGGAGAGGGTATCCCTTATTCTTTCCGCTAGAGACCTCCATCTATCAGCATATCGGATAAAATCCTCGTCGGGTTTCATCTTTTCGGCCACTAGGTCGGTAATGGAGAGTGAGGGACCGACCCTATCCCTATATTTCTGCAAGAACCTTCTCTGGACTATTTCAAAATTCTCGGCCTCGCGGGGCTCCAGAGAATAGAACCACTCAAGCGCGGGACCATCCAATGATCTCCGAAAGAGGTATGCCAGGGACCTCTGATCGTTTTGCCAGTAAGAGGACTCATACATGAAATCCTTGAGATGAATGAAGGGGTTGCCGGTACCATTGTATCTGCGGTACGTGGGCATTTCGGAGGGAGGAAGATGAATGACGGGAAGGATTGGCAAAGCAACCTCCGGGGTGGCTTTCACGTCCACCATCCTTCTCAGATTTTGAAACTGCTCGTCCATGCGGTTGAACCTATTGAGGAGCGATTGGGCGAGCTCCTCTGGGGGTGAAGGTGGCACTTGCCACTGGGGGAGAAACTGTCTCCCGGAGACTTGAGGGGGGAACCCCGAATGAGAGGGAGCTGTCGGACCGCCGACAGTTGGCCCTGGCTGAAGCGGCGTGTGGGGAACAACGGGAGTTTGAGATTGTGACGGGAACTGGAATGAGGGTGGTTGTTGGCTCGCTTGACCTTGAAGCGAGGGAGACTGGATGGCTTGCGCCAATGAAGGAGATGGAATGGCCTGCACGGACTCTTGGAGAGGTGCGATGGCCGGAGTTGGTTCCTGGGGCGTGGGGGAAACAGATTTCCCCTTTAGAATGGCCTGGAAGGCCCGGAACTATTCAGAGGTAAGCTCCGTGTTGGCGAGGACGCCTGTAGACACGCCATTCTTGACGTCTCATGAGAAAGTCTCATATTACTATACGACGCCCCGCGATGGCCTACGCATTTCGAATCGCTCGAGCGCTTCCTTTTCCTGAGTCTTCTTCCGCCTTTTTCGGCATCCGGAATCGTCCCGTCACGGCATTCGGACGGCATCAACACCAGTCAGACGCATCAAGAGGTTCCGGAATCAAGAAGGGGGTCTGCCGGGCGGCCGCCGACGCCTGATTTGAGGACCCGGGTGGGTCTTAATGGGGGCGTCCAGGCCTCTGGACGCCCCCATTATTTTAATTTGTTTTATTCTTTTCTCAGGGCCCAAAACCAAATATAAAAATATAAAAAATATATATATTTATGGAGGCGTCCAGGACCCTGGACGCCTCCATAAAAATAAAAATAAAAAAAATAATAAGTGTAAAATGCCAGTTGGCATACAAAAACAAATAAAATAAATAAAAAAATACATATTAATGGAGGCGTCCAGGCCCCTGGACGCCTCCATAAAAACAAATAAAAAATATATAATGCCAGCTTTGGCATAAAAAGACAAAACATAAATAAAAAAATATATATATTAATGGAGGCGTCCAGGCCCCTGGACGCCTCCATAAAAACAAATAAAAAAAATCAACATGCCAAGCCTGGTATAAAAGACAAAAGAAAAATAATAAAATATATATATTAATGGAGGCGTCCAGGCCTGTGGACGCCTCCATCAACTCACTCACGGGCGCCGCCCACCGAACGACGGTTTGTCGTGTGTGAAAAAAGCCAAATTTAGAGACGTCCAGCTGACTGGACGCGCCCATTTCTGAATCACGAGGCGCCGCTCACAAAACCACGCGTTGTGCCAAACCGCGTGCGGCCGTCGTCGGTTTTCGGTGGACCTGTTAGAGGCGTCCGGGACCCTGGACGCCCCCATAAAAGTATTCTAAAAAAATCAATAAAAATAGAATAAAATATTATTTCGGCCCTGATGGAGGTGTCCAGGGTCCTGGACGCCTCCACCTTCCGGAGCTCTATAAATAGAGACCCACCCCCTCAGTTCTGGGAGAGCTAAGCAGTGATCCGATAGGCTGCCGGAGCCCAGAGGCTACGGAGTCATTTTTCTAACCCGTGGGGTCTTTTGTAGGTGGAGGTTCTGCCGGCTTCTCGGGTGCCTACGCTCGCGAGAGGAAGGTCGTCTTCATCCACCGCGCTTCCCCGTCGTCCCCACGCTGCCGGAGCTCCGCCGGATTTCACCACCGGCACATCCAATAAGCCAACTCTTTCCTTTTCTTCGTAGTTCTTTTACATTCATCATCTCGCATCCATCATCTCATTTTCCTCCTACTCGAGTCCGAGAGGGGTTTAAAAGATAACACCAACCAGGTGTGTGTCTTCCCGTTATTTCGTCATTTTTATTGCAAGGATATGAATACTACACATTCATCTTTCTAAGCCACTTGTCATTTGTTTGTCGTTGTTTTGCAAGGGTAGCCGAGGAAAGCCCTCTCCGTCGGCCGGCCGAAAGGAGAGGAAGAAGCAACCCGCCATCTCCCGCTCTTGAGGTAGGCGCGATCACTTTCTTATTTTGGGGTCTTTCGGCCCCTGGCGATCACATCTTTTCATCGAGGCCGCGGCGAGTCACTTCCCCAATGGCCGTTTAAATTTCTGTTCTCATATTCTCTTTAT
This sequence comes from Amorphophallus konjac, assembly GCA_022559845.1. Lineage (NCBI taxonomy): Eukaryota > Viridiplantae > Streptophyta > Magnoliopsida > Alismatales > Araceae > Amorphophallus > Amorphophallus konjac. The sequence continues at coordinate 15,331,181 of CM040124.1, forward strand.
ATCCTGTTATATTTCGTTCATATCATCGAGGCCGCGGCGAGTCACTTCCCCAATGGCCGTTTAAATTTCTGTTATCATATTCTCTTTATATCCTGTTATATTCTGCTCATATCATCGAGGCCGCGGCGAGTCACTTCCCCAATGGCCGTTTAAATTTCCGTTCTTACATTCTCTCTATATTCTGTTATATTCTGCTCATATCATCGAGGCCGCGGCGAGTCACTTCCCCAATGGCCGTTTAAATTTCCGTTCTTATACTCTCTCTATATTCCGTTATATTCTGCTCATATTCTCGAGGCCGCGGCGAGTCACTTCCCCAATGGCCGTTTAAATCTCTGTTCTTATATTCTCTTTTATATTCTGCTATATTCTGCTCATATTCTCGAGGCCGCGGCGAGTCACTTCCCCAATGGCCGTTTCAATTCTTGTTATTTAATTTCTGCGCCATTCCCGTCCCCCCGAGGTCGCGGCGAGTCACTTCCCGCTATGGCCGTTTGAACCCCATATCTTGCCATATTATACTTGTCCCGCTCGCCCCGCCGGAGCAATCTCCCGTGGTGGCCCCTTCTCTCTCTTCTCTCATCTCTGTGTTGCAGCAAACAGCAAAACAAACAAAAAGAAGAGCCCGCGCGCTCTCCGCATCCTCTTCCTCGCACCATCGAACTCCGAACCGCGTGACGTCGCTCACAACGCCCAGTAAGGAAGAGATATCCTGTGGTAGGGACGTGTCCCCGGTAATAACCTGCACCTCATGTGAGGGGTCATGAGAAGGACCCGAGTCCATAGCATAGACTCGCGGGTCGGCTGTCAAACCACGACTAGGGTGGTTTTCCTCAGAAGACTCGTGAGACATGCTCACAGTTTTCCCAGAACGCAAAAACATACACTAGCAAGTAGGTAGCATAGATTATCAAACAAATGGATGCCTTTACGCCCTTTTTTATGTTTTGATTTTGGTGATTTTTTTGTGTTTTTAACGAGATCCGAAGTTCACACAAAATGGGGACCCTAGTTTATTTTTGTTTCACAGCCGTGTCAGCTAGGGTCTCTCGTCTCACCACGAATGAAATGACTAACTCCGGGGAACTTCAATGGTACAACCAGCCCAGTGAACGAAGAGGAGATTCTTCGATGTCGGGGACTTACGGAGGTCCCAGTGTAGGAGATTCTAGTCCGTTGAGAGGAATTCCCAAACGGAGAGTCCTTCCTTCACCGGGAAAGGGTGATCCTCAAAAAATGAAAAAAAGGATAGAAAAAAGGAATGGATGTATGCAATGGAATGCTGACAGATATATGGAGTGGGAAAACAACAGAAATAACAGACATATAATAAACAAAGAACCAATCAAAACTGACGGTGCTGCCGTGAGCACGACGGGGGCGCGCGCGGGCGCGAAGGTGGAGAGGCACGGGTGGTGCCGAACTTGCAAGGGTAGCCGAAAGGAAGCAGTAGACGTCCCACCGTGATCGCCAATCTGTGAGCGACGTCACGCGGTTCGGGGAAGAGCGGAGAGGACGCGGAGCGCACGCGGGCTCCTTTTTTCTTTCTTTTGGTGTTTGTTTGCTGCAACACAGAAATAAGAGAAGAGAGAGAAGGGGCCACCACGGGAGATTGCTCCGGCGGGGTGAGCGGGACAAGTGTGATATAGCAAAATATGGGGTTTAAACGGCCATAGCGGGAAGTGACTCGCCGCGGCCTCGGGGGGACGGGAATGGTGCAAAAATTAAATAACAAGAATTGAAACGGCCATTGGGGAAGTGACTCGCCGCGGCCTCGAGAATATGAACAGATAATAAGATGACAGAATATAGAGAGAATACAAAGAGCGGGAATTTAAACGGCCATTGGGGAAGTGACTCGCCGCTGCCTCGAGAACACAAACAGATAAGAATATAACGTATAAGAACGTGAATTTAAACGGCCATTGGGGAAGTGACTCGCCGCGGCCTTGAGAACACGAATAGATAAGAATATAACATATAAAAATGGGAATTTAAACGGCCATTGGGGAAGTGACTCGCCGCGGCCTCGAGAATATGAGCAGAATATAACAGAGTATAAGAGAATATAAGAACGGAAATTTAAACGGCCATTGGGGAAGTGACTCGCCGCGGCCTCGAAAATAAGATGTGATCGCCAGGGGCCGAAAGACCCCAAAATAAGAAAGTGATCGCGCCTACCTCAAGAGCGGGAGATGGCGGGTTGCTTCTTCCTCTCCCTCCGGCCGGCCGACGGAGAGGGCTTTCCTCGGCTACCCTTGCAAAACAACGACAAACAAATGACAAGTGGATTAGAAAGATGGAGGTGTAGTATTCAAATCCTTGCGATAAAAATAACAAAATGATGGCAAGACACACACCTGGTTGGTGTTATCTTTTAAACCCCTCTCGGACTCGAGTAGGAGGAAAATGAGATGATGGATGCAAGAAGTATAAAAGAAGAGGTGCCCTTATGAAGGGGGATAGAGGATGCGAGATGATGAATGCAAAAGAACTACGAAGAAAAAGGGGAAGAAAAGGCTTATTGGATGAGCCGAGGGTGAAATCCGGCGGAGCTTCGGCAGCGTGGGGATGACGTGGAAGCGCGGTGGATGAAGACGACCTTCCTCTCGCGAGCGTGAGCACCCGAGAAGCCGGCAGAACCTCCACCTACAAAAGAACCCACGGGTTAGAAAATGACTCCGTAGCCTCTGGGCTCCGGCAGCCTATCGGATCACTTCGAAGCTCTCCCAGAACTGAGGGGGTGGGCCTCTATTTATAGAGCTACGGAGGGTGGAGACGTCCAGGACCCTGGACACCTCCATCAGGGCCGAAATAATATTTTATTCTATTTATATATATATATTTTAGAATATTTTTGTGGAGGCGTCCAGGGTCCCGGACGCCTCAAGCAGGTCCACCGAAAATCGACGACGGCCGCACGCGGTTTGGCACAACGCGTGGTTTTGTGAGCGGCGCCTCGTGATTCAGAAATGGGCGCGTCCAGCTGACCGGACGTCTCTATAATTTAGATTTTTTCACACACGACAAACCGTCGTTCGGTGGCCGGCGCCCGTAAGGGATTTGATGGAGGCGTCCAGGGGCCTGGACGCCTCCAAGATATATTTATTTTTTATTTTTCTTTTGTCTTTTATGTCAGGGCTGGCATTTTGATTTTTTTATTTGTTTTTATGGAGGCGTCCAGGAGTCTGGACGCCTCCATTAATATATATAGTTTTTTAATTATTTTTTGTCTTTTTTATGCCAAGTGGCATTTTATAAATATTTATTATTATTAGTTTTTATGGAGGCGTCCAGGGGCCTGGACGCCTCCATTAAAATATATATATTTTTATTTATTTTTGGGCCCTGAGAAAATAAATAAATAAAATCAAAAATATGGGGGCATCCAGGGGCCTGGACGCCCCCATTAAGACCCACCCGTCCTACTCAGCGGCCGCCCGGCAGTCAACATCTTGGTTCCGGAACCTCTTGATACGTCTGACTGGTGTTGATGCCGTCCGAATGTCGTGACGAGACGATTCCGGATGCCGAAAAAGGTAGAAGAAGACCCGAGAAAAGAAAGCACTCGAGTGATTCAAAATGCGTAAGCCGTTGCGGGACGTTATATAGTAATATGAGACTTTCTCAGGAGGCGTCAAGAATGGCGTGTCTACAAGTTCGTGGTCATATTTCTGGACGACATCCTTGTCTATTCGCGGTCTACCGAGGAGCACGCGTACCATTTGGGTGTGGTGCTGCAGACGTTGCGAGATCACCAGTTGTATGCGAAGCTCAGTAAGTGCGAGTTCTGGCTTCGTGAGGTGCACTTTTTGGGGCACGTGATTTCTGGTGATGGCATTTTCGTGGACCCCGCCAAGGTCGAGGCAGTAATGCGATGGCCGAGGCCGAGGTCTGTGACCGAGATCCGGAGTTTCTTGGGGCTTGCGGGTTATTATCATCGGTTTATCCAAGATTTTTCTCGCATTGTGACCCCGATGACTAGACTCACACGGAAGGATGTGCCTTTCGTCTGGTCTGAGGAGTGTGAGCAGAGTTTCAGGGAACTGAAGAGATTGCTCACCTCGGCTCCGGTGTTAGTTTTACCTTCTGGGCCGGGAGGTTTTGTGGTGTGTACAGATGCTTCCGGGGTCGGACTGGGTGCTGTGTTGATGCAGCATGGTAGAGTGGTGGCTTATGCATCTCGGCAGCTAAAGTCCCACGAGAAGAACTACCCTACCCATGACCTTGAGTTGGCGGCTGTGATCTTCGTGCTGAAGATCTGGAGGTATTATCTATACGGTGAGAAGTTCGAGGTGTTCACTGACCATCAGAGTTTAAGGTATGTGTTCACGCAGAGGGACCTTAACCTCAGACAGAGGCGTTGGATGGAGTATATGAAGGATTATGACTTCACCCTATCTTATCAGCCAGGCAGGATGAATGTCGTAGCCGATGTCTTGAGTCGGAAGGTCGCGGTCAGTGCCTTGATGTTGAGGAAGTGGAGGCTCTGGGAACAAGTGTCCGAAGTTTCATTCAGAGTCAAGATTCCCCAGGAGCCAGGGTTGGCAGTGCTTGCGAGTCTGACTGTCACGCCAGCTATCCGCCGTCAGGTGACAGAGGCTCAGCATGCGGACCCTGAGTTGCCCCGGATTTTGGCCCTAGCTGATGTGGAACTTGGCAAGGACGGTGCTGCGCGGTTTCGTGGCAGGCTGTACGTCCCAGCCGAGGAGCGGGTTCGGCGTGCGGTGTTGCGCGAGGCTCATGGGAGCAGGTACACCGTACGCCCGGGTGCGACGAAGATGTATCGGAACTTGCGGAGACAGTTCTGGTGGCCTGGCATGAAGAGAGATGTTGCCGAATTTGTGGCCAGGTGCCTGACCTGTCAGCAGGTGAAGGCGGAGCATCAGCGACCAGGAGGTACTCTCCAGCCCTTAGATGTTCCCACGTGGAAGTGGGACCACGTAACCACGGATTTTGTGGTGAGTTTGTCGAGGACTCCGAGTGGGCAGGAGAGTATTTGGTTGCTGGTGGATCGGCTAACGAAGGTGACTCGGTTGTTACCGGTCAAGGTCAGCTGGAGTGTGCCCAAGTTAGCTCGTCTTTATGTGGAGCGGATCATTCCATTGCATGGGATTCCCATCTCCATCGTGTCGGATCGGGATCCGCGCTTCACGTTTGGATTCTGGAAGAGTTTCCAGTGAGCTCTTGACACGGAGTTGGCTTTTAGCTCGGTGTATCATCCTCAGTCAGATGGACATTCTGAGAGGACTATCCAGACTTTGGAGGATATGCTGAGATCCTGCTGCCTGGAGTGGCAGGGGAGTTGGATTCACCACCTACCGTTGGTGGAGTTTGCCTACAACAACAGCTATCATTTGACCATCGGTATGGCTCCTTATGAGGCGTTGTATGGGCGTCCGTGTCGAACTCCACTTGACTGGTTTTAGGTTGGTGAGCGAGTTTTGACGGGATCGGAGTTGGTGCAGCAGTGTGTGGATGTTGTGCACGTGGTTCGTCAGAACATGTTGGCGGCCCAGAGTCGGCAGAAGAGCTATGCTGACCGGCGGCGGCAACCCCTCGCGTTCGCCGTGGGCGATCGGGTATTCTTGAGAGTTTCTCCGATGAAGGGGGTGATGCGCTTTGGACGGCGTGGGAAGTTGAGTACCCGCTACGTTGGTCCCTTTGTGATTGTGGAGCGCATCGGTGAGGTAGCTTATCGGTTGCAGTTACCCCCTGAGTTGGCGTCGGTGCATGACGTGTTCCACGTCTCGATGTTGCGAAGTATATGCCCGATGACTCTCATGTGCTTGAGGATTTCGTTTGGCCAGAGGTGACTCCAGATCTTTCTCTCCCAGAGTTTCCCGTCCGCGTTGTGGATAGGCGAGAGTAGCGCCTGCAGAATAAGGTCATCCCCTTGGTAAAGGTTGTGTGACAGCGGCACTCTGGTGGTGAGGCTTCTTGGGAACGTGAGGATGAGATGCGTTAGCAGTTCCCTTACCTGTTCGAGTGAGTCTTCCTCGTCTTTCCCCTTGGGTTGTTCTCAATTTCGAGGATGAAATTCCTTTAAGGGGGGAGGGCTATAATATTCCGGACCTTTCGGATCCTTCTTCGTGGGTCCCGGATTCGGTTTCTCGGAGCGTCCGGCTCCGTTGTGTCTGAAATTTTATTTCGGACATCTTTCGTGTTCGGATCGGGGCGATCCGGAGTTGTTTCGGAGGCCCGGAAGCATTCCGCGGTTTTTTCGCGTGTGTTTTCCGATTTCCGGTGTGTATTTCGGCAATTCCTTCGGAATCTCGTTGCGGGTGAACCGGGCCGTTCACGTAGGTGAGAGTGGTACCGTTATGATCGGTGCGTTCCGAAGATCCCGGAAATGCAATTTTTAACTTTTTGGTATTTTTCAAAAATTTCAAATTTTCTATATATTCCCATTTTCTTTTCCTTTTTTCTTCTTCTCCTTCCTTCCTCTCTCACGACCGTGGCCGCCCTTTCCTCTCTCTTTCTCCCGTTCGAGCGCGGTGACCTCCGTTCCGGCTGCAGACGGCGGCGGGGCGACGACGAGAGGATGTGGGTGACGGCGAGGCGATCGTGTGGGCGTGCGGCGAGCGTGGGAAGCGTGGGAAGGCGAGGTTTTAATGGCGTTCTTCGTGGCATTGAGCTCGGATCGGCGCGTCTCATCGCGAACTGGAGGTAGGGTGACGATCCTTGGCCTCTTGCTTTCCTTCCTCGTGAGTTTTAGCCCGAGACGAGGTCGAGAGGGGTTGATTTCGCGCCGGGAAGGGTTGTTCATGCCGTGGGGTGAGTTCGTCCGATCTGTCATTTTTGGCCCCGATTCTGTGGTTTAAGGGCGTAGGAGCATGCTAGGGGGGCTTAGGGGTTCTTCTCTCGCCATTTCCCCCTCCGTGAGGCTTGTTTTGGGGCCGAATGGGCGATTCCGACGAGGTTCGCCGTTTTCGCGCCGGTGAGTGATGTGGGGTCGAACTAGTGGCCGCGCAACCCTTGTGCGGCGCTGTTCAGGCCGCTCATCGGCTCGGCGCGCTGTGGCTGGGCTCGGCGCGTAGTGGGCTTGTACGGTCTATCGTGGGACCGCACATCCTGAAGTGCGGCCCCATAACGACCGCCCAACCCTGGGTTTTTGATCGCTGATTGTGACCGTTATATAGTGCACCGGGGTGTGCAGCCAGGTTCTGGCCATACATCCTCTGGTGCCGTGCCGGGGTGTGCGGTCGGATCTGGACCGCACAACCGTTGAACGGCAAAGTCGTAGCCGCCCTTCCCAGGTGCGGCTAAGGACTGTCCGTTCAAGTTTATTACCGTTGGAAGTTGTGCGGCCAGGATCTGGCCGCACATCTGTTGAACGGGCCCTTGTTGGCCGTTCTTCTGCCATTTAGACCTGAGGTAGAATGGCCCCTCTCTGGCTGTTTAAACCCTAATGCGGTCCTCGTACGACCGCACATCCCTGAAGCGGCCCAGGGTAGACCGTTCGAGGGATGGGTCGTGTTGGTGTGTCTCTCGTCGTGCCGAGCGATACCGGGAGATGTCGTTACCGGCTTGTGTCACCGTGCGACGATGTCGATACAAGGGGGCGTTCCTTGTACCGTCCGGCTGAGAAGTTGTTTTCCGTTGACTTGAGAGTCTACCCCCGTTAGAGACCCTCCACTAGTCATAGCCCACCAGTACGCGGTGCTGGTCTCACCAGGGAGTGGTGTACGGGCCGACCCTTAGAGACGGTTTTTAGATTGGTTTTCGTCAGGGCCCACGTCTGTAGCCAGAGTCCGGCTAAGGGGAAAACCAGTCAGAGGGCCAGACCAGGGACGCGCGGTCTATGTTTGAACACGTGGTTGGGGGCAGTTGGACACACGCTGACGAGCGTGACCCCAGCTAGTCACTTATTTGTGGTACTTGTTCGGTGTCCGTGCCTCGAGTAGGCACTACCATGTCAGGCAGTTCACCTACGGTGCGGTGTAAGTTGTCAGGGGACGCTACCGGCTGTGCTTCTAGTGGGAGGTACTCCTGTCGAGTCGGGAGTGTCAAACTGTCAGTCGTCTCGACTTCGACCTTCGGGTTTCTTCCGTGTTGGCCGTTGAGTTCCGGTTGTTTCACCGTGGCACGTGTGTCGATTTTCGTGCCGTGAGACCGGTGCTTTGTAGATGGCATGGTTTCCCATTTTGAGGTACTCGCTTACTGCTAGCGTAGTGGTTTCTCCATTTGCGAGGTAGGGTTCGAGTGATCCCTACTGAGTCTTGTTCCGAGACTCATTCCCTGCGTGTTTTCACCGTGTTTCAGGCGAGGCAAGGCTTCAGGGGAGTGCGTCTGAGGCTCAGCGCGGTTCGGGTGCCCAGCGTTAGTGCCAGAAGTCAGAGTCGGGGTATGTCCCGTGTAGCTGTACTTTCTTTCCTTATCTCTGTACTAGTTGTGGACTACTGTTGTCTTTCTTTTGTTATATTGTGGACCATGTAAAATGTTAATTTATTTCCTACTTAATTATATAACTATTTAATATCTACAATTACTTGTGATTCTTGTGTAGTTTCCACACCATCCTTCTAACCCTTCCGAGTCTTCGGACTCGTGGGTGGCGGTGCGAGTCTCAGGTTATCGGGCTTTCCCGGTAATCGGATTCTCGGATCGTTACACTAGGTCCAAAACCACGATGCGATAACTCACGAGGCGGTTCACAACTGCCGAGACCCATCCCTCGAGGAGGGAACTTAAGAAACCTCCAGCCCCAGGTTGGGAGACTAGACTCACCGTCCAAGGCCACACGCATGGCCTACTCGGAAACTACCTTCCGGAGAAACCACAACGTATGGGGAAGCCTCACCGCACTCACACCGATACACGGTGACTCGATCTAGTAAGAACACGAAAGCCCGGAACACCTGGGGTCACCCGAACCCACCAACCCCACGGGCACGCTTATCGAGGTGACACTGTACCTCCAGACACCCAAAAACACGGTCCCGAAACCCACGGGGTGTCTGGGACACTCACGGGGCCAAAGGTCGACCACTGGGTCACAACCGGGTCGATCGGAGACCAATGCAACCTAATCGGAACGCTAGAGGGTCACCCGGACCCTTAAACCTATGGGCACGCTAATCAAGATAAACGGAACCTCCGGACACCCAAAGACACAGTACGGAACTCCACGGGGTGTCCGGGACACACATGGCCCAAGGGGAGCACGATCAGCCATAGACTGCCCGCCCTGGGCAGCCCGACAGGCCACCCCAAGAACGTGCTACACATGCATAGCGCGTTCAGGCAAAACGCGCTACACATACCTGGCGCGTTCAACAAGATCGCGCTATACCTCTATAGCGCGTTCAGAATAGAACGCGCTATAGGCCTACAGCGTGACAACACAGAACGCGCTACTCACCCCTAGCACGACAAAAATCACCTTACTGTTCATCTTCCTCGATGAACGCGCCCTATCGGGGCGGCGCGACCCTCAAGAACGCGCTACCTAAGACTAGCGCGTTCTCAGTCCACGCCCGAAAACGACGGAAACGGCAGAAAAACCCATTCCACGTCTCATCCACCCTCAGGTGAAGGGGAAACAAAGGGGAAAATATTCCCCAACCTCTCTAGCACCGAGAGGACCCATTTAAACCCCAAAAACACGATCAAAACACAAGATTCGACTCACACACCCAAAAACATGCATTTTCCACAAATCTCTCGAATAAGCCCGCTCGGCTCACCACGGCCTACAAAAGTCGTGGAAAATGAAGTACACGGGTTGAGGGTCCATCTCCCTACCTCCACCGAAGATTCGACGCACCGTGGACGCCGATCCACAAAGAAAATGCCGTTGAAGCCTCGCCGTTCCACGAACCCACAACCGAGCTTCACTGCGCCTCCACCGCCTCGATCCTCACCCATCCTCACCCGTGCCTCACCCGCACCGTCCCCTCCTCGCCCACGCTCCACCCTGTCGGCCGCCGGAGAGAGAGAGGGAGAGAGGAGAGAGCGTGAGAAGAGAGAGGGAGAGAAGAGAGAAATGAGAGGGGGGAGAGAGAAAAGGGTTATATATAGGAAAATCTGGAAAATCTGGAAAATACCAAAAATAGGAAAATCACGTTTCCGCGATCCTCGGAACGCACCGATCGCAACGGTACCACACTCACCTAGGTTAACGACCCGGTTCACCGCAACGAGGTTCCGAAGGAATTACCGAAACACACACCGGGAATCGGAAAACGCACGCGGAAAAGTCGCGAAACGCTTCCGGGCCTCCGAAACAACTCCGAATCATGCCGATCCGAACACGAAAGATATCCGAAACGAAATTTGGACACACCGGAGTCGGACACTCCGAGAAACCAGATCTGGGACCCACGAACAAGGATCCAAAAAATCTGGGGCATTACAGCCCTCCCCCCTTAAAGAAATTTCGTCCTCGAAATTCAGGACTAGCACCCAGCCACAGGGGAAGAATGCCTCAACCAACTAACAACGCGGTCAGGGCCCCAACACAGAAAAACCTCGATTCTCACAAAAACCACGATCATGAGGGATACGGCCAGACCATAATCACGAACGACGCCTACGCTCCGCACACCGCACACACATCGGCCACTAGAGCAGGCATAATACAAAGGCACAAGTCTGGTATCACCTCAGACACAACGAAAACCACTCACGGCATCACTGCCACCCTCTCGCTCACCGAGGGAACGCAATCCTCGCCACAAGAACCAATCCACCAGTCAACGCCCATGCTCGGCGGACCAACCAAACACCAGCTTCGCAACTCGCTGATCGATCTTACCCCCCGCACCATGGACAACCATCACTGAGCTTCCACAAACTCACACCTCATAAACGGCCACCAAAAGGCCTTGCTTGAACGCGGCTCTCTCCATTCTCGAGCCCCTACAACCAGCATCTTCTGTCCGTGAAAGACCATCCACTGGTCACCAGACATTCGTCAACGGGAAACCTCCACCGACCCAGCAGGCACGATCCAACTCATGACAGGCCATTCGCTGACTCACGCACAGACCAACACCACATCCAGACCTATCATCATGCCAACTCTACCCTCTCAGGGGAGTACGGCAAAACCAAACGACTCCATCTCCACACGGTCCTCACGTCACTCGACTCAGATTTACGGGGAATCCTCCCTTGCTGGCCGCAGACTGAGGATCAATATCCAACGCCAACGTCTCATCAGAGACCTCCACACACAGGCATCGACCACCGTCCTGTCTCATCGAATCCTATCTCATCGAAACCTCCATCTCAATTAATCCAAGAGGACACCTGCCAATCCTGACTCACGATCTTATCACAGAGCCACGGGACACACAACCTCTTACAATCTACGACACACTTGTCCAAAACCGACAAGTGCCGCCTGCCACCACAGCAAGTAGGTCAATGACGCAACGACCAATGCACATTAGTCCCCCGACAATACACGTCTTACCACGGTCGACAACTCGGTCAACCTGACCAGCCACTTACGGCCACCGTCCGGTACCCATAATCTCTCAGCGATCACTTCTCCAAAACACGATCTCATCCGCGAACGCAACCTCCAACACAAGAACAGGGTACTCATGCGGCAACCTCGCCAGCATATTTCCCCAACTCTCCACCAGCTAGTGCCATGAACGACAAGATCTCAAGCAACGGCATGGCAACAACACGTCTCACGCCGCCGGAGATAACGCACATCGATGAACCAATCCTCCGCTGCTCTACACTTCCTCAGAAATCCACTCGTAGCAACCAACGTCATGATCTGCGCACTCTGATCCACACACACAGCCATCACATCGACAACTCGGAATCCACCAACCCGACAACCATCTGCAACCCCGCATACTCCGATCCTCCGCACATCGAGAACCACAACACCAACAGCAATTCTCACGAACACCGCCCAGCCGACACTCGTCCTTCCGGAACAGCGCCAACACCCTTACACATCAGGGAACGAGAAAAGCTTCTCATAGGCAACCACCTTAACCAACCACAATCTCCTCCAACCAAGGGAAAAACTCAATACACTTCCGACCAACGGAAGAAAACTCCACACTCGACCTGACCTCGAGCCTCGCGCATGCTGGGAACAACACCTTCCAACACCAAGAAAACCATCACTTCCGTCAGGTCAGCTCCTCCGACAACGCTTACCAAGTGTCCCGTCGGACCACGATCACAACATCTCTCGATGCACCACCACTGCAATTCCTCGATTTGCAACACACCACGTCAAGAGCCGCAATACGAGCCATAATCGACAATCGTCAATGCTCATCCTCGAGCCCCGAACTCGCCACGGAACCTTCACATCTCGAGCCAAATCATGGGCGAACACAACCCATTCGCACACAAGAGCACATGAGCAAGACTTACTGGGACACCACAGCCCAATCCTGCCTCAAAATTCGTAAAGATAATCAGAATCGACACGTCACTTCTGACGCCACAGAGCATGACAAGGACACTAGGCTCGAAAAATCAGCAGCTCAACACAAGATCCTCCACTCGCCAGAGCACAATTCTCGACCAGAGCACCCGCTCCAACACCTCAAACCACAACCTCAACGCCTCAGGGGCTAGACAATCCTCAAGCTGGAGTGGTCAGACTCGACAACAGCTCTCTCAAAGCACATTCACAGCCACTTAATCACGAGCAATCCTCGCCAACCATCTGGCCTCGCTGCAGATTCCTCGAACATAACACCGCAGCAACACACCTACCAGCAAACTCTGCCCATCGCAGCACAACCAGGGCCACGATCCATCGGGAAGAAACCTCTCTATCACATCCCTTGGGCCCCACGCCGGCACTCCACGAAACAACAACCACATTCACAGCGGCAATGCCACGCACTCATGCTCTTACACGAGAAACCAAGCAGAAAACATGCACAAAATCATATGCCAGCTGCCGACTATACTAGACCTTATGGACTCTGATCACTGCGATATCTCGAATTCCTATGTACGTCCACAACCTGGCTCTGATACCAACTGTAACGACCCGAGAATCCGGTTACCGAGAAGGCCCGATAACCCGAGACTCGAACCGCCCTAGCCACGCTACTAGGAAAATGCCACGATACCTCCGTAGCGGAAGCCTGCCCTCACAAAAAGGGCCTGAGCCAAAACCACACGGTCAAGGAACACGGTCATGACCTCACCATCATGAACACAACGCTGTCTGGGGAAAGGCCCTCGGTGACGCTCACCGGAAACCCCAGACCTCGACTCCGGGAACACTCCCGAAACCACTCACGAAGTCCCGTCTCGCGGACGGAAACAGAACCCGGTACACGACAACTCACGTCACGTGACAGGAGCACCACCCACTAGAAGAACGACCGGATGCGTCCCCTGACGTCTTACACCGCGTCACAAGTGTCTAGCTACTACCCCCCAGGCGGAGACTTAGACACACACAGTAACCAGTACCACAGAACAAGGACTAGTTGGGGTCGCGCCTGTCGGCGCCATCCGATGCCCCCATCCTCATGTGCACACTCTGACCATACGCTCTAGGCCTATCCTCTAGCTGGTAATTCCCCCTAAGCCCGGACTCGGCTGTACGTGGGGGCCCTACGGTAACCAGCCTACTCACCGTCTCTCTCGGGTCAGCCGCTCCACCACTCCCAGGTGGGTCAGCACACGCGTGCCGTAAGAAGGCTACGACTAGTAGACGTGTCACAGAATGTGAACACTGAAAACTACGCACGCACCCATTGCGAGTAACATGGAGTAACAAGTGGCACGACACCACCAGACTCTAGATGGTCCACTAGACCTACTAAACCCAACGGCCTTTGAGTCACAAGACTCGGGGTCAAGACCGTTGCACACGACAGCACTGAGCCGTCAATCTGGCCTAATCCCTAGGTCCAAAACCACGATGCGATAACTCACGAGGCGGTTCACAACTGCCGAGACCCATCCCTTGAGGAGGGAACTTAAGAAATCTCCAGCCCCAGGCTGGGAGACTGGACTCACCGTCCAAGGCCACACGCATGGCCTACTCGGAAACTACCTTCCGGAGAAACCACAACGTGCGGGGAAGCCTCACCGCACTCACACCGATACACGGTGACTCGATCTAGTAAGAACACGAAAGCCCGGAACACTTGGGGTCACCCGGACCCACCAACCCCATGGGCACGCTTATCGAGATGACACGGTATCTCTAGACACCCAAAAACACGGTCGCGAAACCCACGGGGTGTCTGGGACACTCACGGGGCCAAATGTCGACCACTGGGTCACAATCGGGTCGATCGGAGACCAATGCAACCTAATCGGAACGCTAGAGGGTCACCCGGACCCTTAAACCTATGGGCACGCTAATCAAGATAAACGGAACCTCCGGACACCCAAAGACACGGTCACAGAACTCCACGGGGTGTCCGGGACACACACGGCCCAAGGGGAGCACGATCAGCCATAGACTGCCCGCCCTGGGTAGCCCGACAGGCCACCCCAAGAACGCGCTACACATGCATAGCGCGTTCAGGCAAAACGCGCTACACATACCTGGCTCGTTCAACAAGATCGCGCTATACCTCTATAGCGCGTTCAGAACAGAATGCGCTATAGGCCTACAGCGTGACAACATAGAACGCGCTACTCACCCCTAGCACGATAAAAATCACCTTACTGTTCATCTTCCTCGATGAACGTGCCCTATCGGGGCGGCGCGACCCTCAAGAACGCGCTACCTGAGACTAGCGCGTTCTCAGTCCGCGCCCGAAAACGACGGAAATGGTAGAAAAACCCATTCCACGCCTCATCCACCCCCAGGTGAAGAGGAAACAAAGGGGAAAACATTCCCCAACCTCTCTAGCACCGAGAGGACCCATTTAAACCCCAAAAACACGATCAAAACACAAGATTCGGCTCACACACCCAAAAACATGCATTTTCCCCAAATCCCTCGAATAAGTCCGCTCGGCTCACCACGGCCTACAAAACTCGCGGAAATGAAGTACGCGGGTTGAGGGTCTATCTCCCTACCTCCACCGAAGATTCGACGCACCGTGGATGCCGATCCACGAAGAAAACGCCGTTGAAGCCTCGCCGTTCCACGAACCCACGGCCGAGGTTCACCGCGCCTCCACCGCCTCGATCCTCACCGATCCTCGCCCGCGCCTCACCCGCGCCGTCCCCACCTCGCCCACGCTCCACCCCGTCGGCCGCCGGAGAGAGAGGGAGAGAGGAGAGAGCGTGAGAAGAGAGAGGGAGAGAAGAGAGAAATGAGAGGGGAGAGAGAGAAAAGGGTTATATATATGAAAATCTGGAAATTCTAGAAAATACCAAAAATAGGAAAATCACATTTTCGCGAACCTCGGAACGCACCGATCGCAACGGTACCACACTCGCTTAGGTGAACGACCCGGTTCACCCGCAACGAGGTTCCGAAGGAATTACCGAAACACACACTGGGAATAGGAAAACACACGCGGAAAAGCCGCGAAATACTTCCGGGCCTCCGAAACAACTCCGGATCACGCCGATCCGAACACGAAAGATGTCCGAAACGAAATTTCAGACATAACGAGTCGGACACTCCGAGAAACTAGATCCGGGACCCACGAACAAGGATCCAAAAAATCCGGGGCATTACACTCCACGTGACGGAGCGCATTTATTGTTAGAGGAAGAGCCTACCTCCAATGCATTGTAGTGAAGGTACATTTTTTTTTTTGATATGTGTGTGTGCAGGAGAGAAAGGAGAGACTGGGGGTCTCCCTCCGATTGGTGCGACTGGGGGGAGCCTTCCTCCAGTCTACGTGACTAGAGAGAGGCTCCCTCCAGTCCATGCGACCTGCATAACCCGAGATGTCACGCCTCGAACTAATAACAACGAAAGTTTCTTGGAATGTGGCAGCGAACAGTCATGTCAATCAAAACATCAGGAGATAACAACCACAACATACAACTACCAGAGACACAGATAAGGCTAAAATTAGATAAAAATATAATTTTTTATTAATAATAAAAGTCTTTATTATAATTTCTTAACTCAAAACTAAAAAAGAAAGAAAACACAATTACAAGACTCTCAACTTCTAGTCTAGACTCAAGAAAATGAAAAGACTCTGATCTTCTTATTAAGAAACACTAGGTAAGCGAAAAGCTCAGTAAGAATTACATCTCTTTGACAAGGTAAAATATAAGTAATTAGCATTTTATCAATGTGCATCAATGCTACATGATGAATGGTACAAAACACGCATCAAATCCACGAAAGATTATAAGATAAGAATAATCAAGGGAATATAAGATACAAAACAATTATAGGAATCGAATGTCCAAGAGATAACTTGACGAAGATAATAGATTAATAATGGATCAATACCTAGATAGCAACGTATGGCAAGAAGTGAACAGGTACAAATGAACATGACTATAGAAATTGGGCAGCAAGTATTCGAGTTCCAATAATAATGCTCTATCTTAGGCCAAGCAAGTCAAATATTATGTAATTCAGAATAACATTCATGTCATTCAGAGGTGAATTGTCTAGATTTTAACATGCAGATCAAAATTTGATGCAATGCCACGCCCAAATTTTTTTTATGGGTACAGAATTGGACATTTTGTCTGAACTAGCATTGATTATGAAGCAGACCCAAAGCTCTTAATTATTACTAGATAATTTCATAAAAATAAATGACCAAGTGAACTCAAAGAGAGTTGTGTTATAACAAATGACACAATTAAAGTGCATATATCATGTAAAGAGAAGTACCAAATAAATGGAGGTCAAATATAGAACTTTAAGATAAGTTTATGCAAGAATAAGGGGTACTGACCGATAAGGATGATAATCATGTTAAATCATGTCAAAACAGTCAGTCTTAGGCTTACAAAACTAGATAAAATGTGGTCAATAACACGGGCACAACTCATGAAGGATAGAGTTGAACTCGGTCAGGGATAAGGCCGCGATCTCCAGAATGTGGTCTGAAGGTAGGGTGCATTCAGACAAGAACGTAGTCTCTGGGTACGCCGCCTTCAGGAATCAGAAGCTTGAACGCAGTCTCTGGGTATGCCATGTTTAGAACAGATTGAACAGGACTGAACAGAACCTTATTCCGTAGTTTCAAAGGCCGGTTGAATCCCATCTTAGGTCAATAAGATGAGATTCAAAGGATTTCTAAAATTTTTAGGGTACAACCAACTCAGCGTCCATGTAAGAATCCATGGCTCACAGAATCTTACGAAGGCCTTAGTGAAGAAGTTCCAATCTGACATAAGGAATATCCGACGGAGGGTTCTAACTTTACCAAAAAAAGGGCTATGCGAGAACTAGAACTAGAAATCATAGTGACTAGATAGATACATGCCACCAAAGCGACATGATATTCAAATAACAGTAATAAAATCAAGTAATCTAATAAAGCACCTATTATAACCTATCAAATTAGAGGCTAAACAAGGAATAGATTAATCATATGTCAACATCTAAGTATTTTAGATATGAAGGAAATTAATTTAAAAAAGAAATGAACATGAAGAAAATAGATGACATGAGGGTAGAATTAATCGTAAGAGAGATTTCATAAGATCAAAATGAATGACTTTAGAGGTTTTGATCATGTTCATTATAGATTACTGAGATAATTATTTGTTCGGATGTCATACTCAGCAAAGAACATGATTTTGACACCAAAAATAATATTTTAATATACTAGAAAAATCCAGAGTTTCAGATAAACCCGAGATAGAATGCGGTTGCGACAGACACCGCATTCAGATCAGAACACAGTCAGTCTGCTAGCCGCGATCATGAGAACGCGGTCTATTGCAGGGCCATGTTCAAAACGCACCCCTTGTGACAGACGTGATCTCAAACAGAAACTCATTTCCAACATAAAAACACAAGAACGATGATGCATCGTCAATAAAACTTAAAATATATGCTTCTTACTCAATAAAAATTGGGAAAAATAATATAAAAACAAACTAGATTTGTAGCAACCCAGATTTTATGGATGTGGAAGGTTCATGGGGGATGGTAGACATCGGTGGAGGATTAATCGACACGACAAGCTTTGCCCCTTGCTCAAGAGCTGACGGGGTTGGCTCGAGTGTAGAAGTGGGTGAAACTTGCTCAAGCTTAGGCATGGGTGCAGGTAAAGGTTTAGATGGTGGCGTATTGGGTATGATTAATTTTAGGCTAGCGATGGTAGTGGCCGGCCTAGATGGCGGTATATCATTTGGTGTAAGTGAAGGATTGGATGGTTTAGTGGTGGGAGGGTTAATGGAGAGAGATGGTGTAGTGGGTGTATGGCAAATGAAGGTAGAGGGTATGGAGGATGGATGATGGATGATGGTAGGTTCGATGGAGGCAAACAATGTAGGCTTGGTCGGTGGAGGAGGGTTTTGGTGGTAGCAGGTGGTGGTAAGGGTCGGTGGTGCACTGATGCGAGTCGTTGAAGTATCAGCTCCTCATCATAGCACCATGTGATTTGGGAGATGGGGGTAATATTGATGGCACTGACCTGAGCAAGGGTTTGGTGTTGTAGAGGTGGTTATTGTAATAGAGCAGGTGCAACTTGTGACATGAAAGTATTAGCTGGCCCACCACTAGCACCAGGCGGAACATGATCTTCCTCCACGTCCAGAGTTCGAGCAGCACCAGCATCAGTACCAGTCGCACCAGTAGCAGATGATAGACTTGAATGTATAGATGTTGTTAGAGTTTTTTTTAGAGATTTTCATGTACCCTCCACCGCTGCACATGAGCCATTATTTGTGCAGATGGTTACATATTTTCAGGCTCACCTATATGTACCTCCACCCACTATGATAGAGTTAGATTATACGGGTCATCAGTCTCATGTATCTGATTCTGATTGGGATTCAGGATTCACAGATAAGTCAGATGGGTGAGTTTTGACATTTTGTACTTTATGAGTGGAGTTGAATGATGTCATTATTATGTCTACGTTTGCTTTAACATATTAAGGGATCTTTTTTATCTCTTCAAATAAGATGTTTAATTAAGAGGTGTAATATGTTATTTTTATATAATTAATTATATGTAATTTAGTATGGATCTATGATCACAAAAAAATAACTCTACATTTTAATATTAGTAAATGTGTATATTATTTATAATTTAAAAATTATTAAAATTTTGTTTTTAAAAAATATTTAAAATATTTAAAAATATTTTAAAAATCTCGTCGTCTAACCGGACGTATCGGGACGCTGGGCGTCCCGCCTGACCTGACCTGTCTCGGGCTGTGACCGGGACGGGCGGGACATCAAACGTTGGTTACTACTCACTCGGTTCTGGGATTTAAAAAAGATGTGGATAAGTTATTATGACTTTTGTATCCTCATCAACACCAAAACTGTGATTAACTCGTTCATCATTTATATGGAATAATGTAATCCACTCCCACTTTCTTGTAACATGAAATTTTGGTTACTCCACTTCTTACACGGATAGCGGACCATCCATTATCCTCTCATTCTCAAATAGCAGGCCTAATATATAAAGGACATGCTGTTAGATTTATAAGAATTCGGTGGTTATCTCCAAGCATGGACTTAGCCTATTCAAACTATTTATGTTTGCACTCAATCGAGCTTATACACTAAGAGCTAGTTTGCTAATCTAACTCGGTTAGTGCAAGTGACTTTCGGGGATCGCTTTCGTTAACTGAGCCCGATTAACATCTTTATGTGCGAGAAAAGAGGTGAGGCTCGTCACTCTCTCATCTATTTTTTCACCCTTACACGTTCTCAAACTAACCCTAACATAGCAATACTTAGGCCCGTTAGTGAGATGAGATTTTTAATTCCCATGGGGTGGGAATTAAAATCATGAGTTAGTGAACCATATATTAGTATTGAGGAATCGTATTTCACTAATCTCTGTGAAAACAGTTATACAGAACAAAAGTGGAGAATTTATTTCTCACTCCATATACGTGAGAATGCAATTCCAACGAGACTTCTTGTCTCCTACTCCAAGTAGGACTCCTGATGCGGGATGAGACCACGGACACGACAAGCTCGTGACTGTCCCTTAACGAGGGAAGCGTCGGACGTGCGTGGTTGAGAAACCGGCAATGAGCTAGGGTGATCGGCTCTCTCGTGTGCCCGGATCGAGTCACGGGACGGTGTCGCACTCTCTCGCAGCAGCGGTAATGAATAGATAAAGCGAGCTAGATATCCCTACACATGCTCTCTAGTAGCGGCATAAACAAGCATATATGAAATTAAGCAAATGCCAAGTAAGGAGCGAGGACGATACCTCCACGCGCTCGGTGTGGGGACGACGGACCCGGCCAAAACTCGTACTCCCGGAACAATAATACACGGAGATTACAACAATACAAATCGCTGTCCACTCTACGCAGGGAGGTAAAGGGCTACACAATGGGGTCCGGGAGGACCAAATTCGGGTTGACGGGCGGCTTCTCGCGCTGTTTCGACAACACCCGAACTAGTGACGGTGGGGCCCACATGCTGTCCGGAGGGGTCGAGTGGGACCCGGTGCCACCGCTGTAGTGGAGACACTTGGGGAAGCGTTCCCTGGGCTGGCGGCACGCTGGTTCGCCGGCCGGAGGCCGGGCGGCTCCGTTCGGCACCGGTCGGAATGACCGGCCACGGACCTGCCGGTTCTGTTTTTCGGCGCGCGCTCCGACGAGAACGGACGCTGCGATCAGTCCCGACGTCAGAATGCGACGAAACTGGCGCCGTTGGAAAGCTGCTTCGAAGGGCTTCAACCTTATGGGATTAAAGAAAAATAACAAAGCATATACTTCTGATTGGCGAATTTTGAATGTTGCTGTTGTACAGTGTCTGAACTCTCAGACTAGCAGGAACTTTCCTGAGAGTTACCTTTGACCGATATGAAACCCTTAGATTCAGACTTCGACTTGTTCATGAAAGTTGTAGGAAATCAAGTAAGAAAACCAGGACTATTTTTGGATGTAGATTTGGAGGTGGTGGTGATTTGTTCTGATTTTAGAAGTGGAGGGTGGTCGGATCTGGGATCTGACTGACAACACTGTAGCTGAGGAAGAATACGAATTTCTAAAAATAGATAGAAGGCTGATAAAAAATTAAGAAAATTTTTGGATGTAGGGGGTGATGGACAAAACTCCCAGTAAAATTGGGAGGGTTTGGACAAATCAAAAAGATGGCCGGAGGTTAGAAACACAGGGCTGCTGTCACTGTAGACAGAGACAAACAGAACTAGGAATGAAAGATGCACGAAAATGGGAAAATACTAAACGATGGAATTTGGGTGTGAAAATTTTGGTGGAGCTTGGGATACAAGGGAAGAACACACCATAAAAATTGCAGACCACGAAGAGGCTGTGGCTGATAGCAGAAATTTCGGGAAGAGACCTCTGTCCAGCAGGACAGAACACCGAGAACGGTTTCGCGGCGGCTCGAAGGCGACACGAACGGCGGCGACGGCGGCGGCGGCACAGACGATCACCGGAGATAGAGGGGAGGGGATAGGAGGTAGAAACACTCTAGAACTTGAGGTTGGAGGAGAGGAACCAGAGGGGAGAGGGCTGGGGGCGCACCAAGCTCTTGGCCATTCAACAAAAATTCTGATTTTTCATTGATTTTCTCATGAAAATACAAACTTATATATGCTACCATTCTAATCTAATGTGGACCCTTGGATCAAGGGTTGGGGATTGAAGGGCTGGGATTAAGTGTGAATGACATACAAAAATTAATAAAATACTAAGGGGAGAGGGGCGCCCCCTTGACCATGGTTAATGGGGTTGAATGGGTAGGTGAGGTAGGTAACCCACCTTGGACTAATTAAGCCACTTGTCTCCCATGTGGTCAAATGGCATTCAACCCTTCTAGATGGCCACCTAGGATGGTTGACCAGCCCCACATGGATGACATGGACCAATGGGAAAGGGCTGGGGGCCCCCTTGCTGGTCCTACTGATAAATTACATGGAAACCCACACAATCCGTGAGAATGATGCATTGGCCGATAAAGCCGTACAATTGCGCGTATACTTTCTCATAGATATAAAAATAAACTAAAGGATATAAATGCAATATGAAAAGTACTGGCTCGGCGTCGATTCCCATCAACTCCTTTACAGTTCTCATTCCTTTGTCTCTCTTGCTATACGAGTTTTCTTCTTCTACGTGTGGTGGCTCCTATGGAAAGTTTATGCCAGGAGTCCAAAACCTAGCCCCTGTAGATGCATCTATTGTGCTAAAGCAAAAAGTCTCCATCACCGTAGGAGGAATAGGAGGAAGACAAGGTATGATTATCTTTTACTTTTGTTTTGAAACTTGATCTAAGAACACCATCACCTGCAACTTTATTCTTTTTATGTTTTTTTATTTGACTGATTTCTATTAATTATCTTGTGTGCCCATGCAATACATATGTTAGTTTGTTTAAGTTAACATATGAAACTTATGCATATTTTTTATTGTTTAAGTTAACTTGCAAAATTTACGACATCTTATGAATATTGATATTTGGGTTTTATTTCAGACCATGTATACATTTGTATGGTCTTTCTTTTTTTTCCCTATTATAGATGCATGCAATATAATTAGTATATTTTATTTTAATAATATTTTGATTATGTCAAATCATTTAACATGCTTGATAATTTATTAACTTTCAAACATTTAATTTTAGATGGATGAATTTTCAAACAATGTTGATCGAAGGAAGGAAAAGCTTTCCGTGCGGAGGGATAGAGGTTATTTTTCTTGAGAAATGGAACTTGACAAATGCCTTCTTAGACTTCTAATTGAGCAAATTGACGAAGGAAGAAGACTAGCAGTTGGGACTTTTCCAAAAGATGTATGGGAGGATATTTTAGTTCAATTTAATGAGCAAACAAAAACCAACATCACCGGAGAAAATATAAAATCACGGATCAGAACATGGAAAAAATGTACACTACATTCAAAGTTTTAAAGGATACCAGTAGATTTGGATGGGAAGAGACAAGTAAGAGAGTGGTGGCTAGCAAAGAGCAGTGGACAACATATATAAAGGTTGTATCTTTTTTCAAATTCACTAAAATTTGTTTGACTTTGACAAAAAATAAAACTAAATTTATTTGGCTTAATATTGATGCTACTTATAACATGCTCAACTTTTTTTATTTTTAATATGTTGCAGTGTCACCCGGAGGCATGGTTACTATTCCATGCTACCAAAGTCAGACTTTT
Source organism: Amorphophallus konjac (assembly GCA_022559845.1). Lineage (NCBI taxonomy): Eukaryota > Viridiplantae > Streptophyta > Magnoliopsida > Alismatales > Araceae > Amorphophallus > Amorphophallus konjac. The sequence continues at coordinate 15,354,358 of CM040124.1, forward strand.
TGATTAGGGCATTAATTTTAGAGTTATTTTTGTTGTTCTTTAGGAATTATGAGTTTAGGAGTTGACTTTAAATAAAAGATAGGCTTGAGTTTATGATTCTTGTTTTTCGTAATTATGGATAATATTTATGATTGAATTATATTTATTTAGAATTTAACTATTGCTTATGTGAATTAGTTGATATGACGTCTTAAAATTTTCTTCATATTTGAATTATATTTGTTTTAAATTATATTTATTTCAGGTTGTAAATAATGTCAGATACAGAGTCTAGCGATGAAGAAGAGTTCAAAGTATTGATCATCTTGACTGACTTTGTTAGAAGAAATATTTTGAGACAACGTCTTTCAATTTCTCAACCACGTTTGCTTAGAACAGATGTAGAGCATACATGAAGTGGTTATTGGACAATCCCACCTTCATTATTTCATAAAGTATATATAATGCATTCAAATTCCTTCCGAAACTTATGTAACATTCTAAAAAGAAATGGAGTGTTAAATGACATCAAATTTGTTAGTGTAGAGAAGCAACTAGCAATTTTTCTTGACATAATTGGACAGAATCAACGATATTGTGTAAGCCAACAATTTTTTCGACGTTCAGTATGGACTATTAATTATTATTTTAACAGAGTGTTAAATGCTATTGTGTCATTACAAGGAGACTTATTATTATATCATTCCTCATCTGAAGTACCTAAGAAAATTAAGGAAGATGAAAGATTCTATCCTTATTTTAAGGTATATTTTTTGTTCCCTATTATTTATTTTTTAAATAATTATGAGTTATCTATATAACAGATGTCTTATTATAGGATTGCATTGGAGCGATAGATGGGACTTATATTCCAGCACTAGTTAATGGGCCTAATTCAATCAGATTTAGAAATAGAAATTGTGAGGCCCGTGCCTTAATGGATCCTTGGTGGTTCGGACCTAGAATCTATTCTGGAATTTCTGGCTATTTTCTTGGATTTTTAGGAATTTTTCTGGATTTACTTAGATTTAATTGAGGTTTAATGGAATTATTAAGGTTTATATATATATATATATATATATATATATATATATATTAACCTTTTGTTTTTTCCCATTTCCCCTCACCCTCTCTCTCTCTTCCCCTCGTCGATCTCACGCTCTCTCCCTCTCTCGTCCGATCACACCCCCCCCCCTTCATAGGGATTTCAGGTGTTTCGGCGTCGGATCGAGGCGTGGAGCACGCCGGTGGAATCCTCGCGTCGAGAGGAACGCGTTGATGCCCTCCTTGACGTGATTCGTGGCCCGTAGTCGCGAGACGAGGTGTGAAGCTCGGTGAACCCTCCTCGGTGCATGCGGCTTATTCGACCGTTTCGGCTTGAACGAGGTAGGGGGATGGAATCTCGATCTTGCTAGGATCATTTCCTATAGCTTGTTTGCTTGATTAGACTCTCGTGGCATGCATAATGGTTATTTTCCATTTTTGGGGGTTTAAGCTTTGTTCTTCATGTTTAATCCATTGTGGGTGTTGCATGCGGTTGTTTTAGTTGGTATTGTTGTTTAGGACGTGTGGTTTGGTAGGTAAAGCAGGTTTTCGTCGTTACCCGGTGATTCCGGTCGCCCGGGAGGGAACCCACTTTCAAATGCAACCCGTCTGCAACCCAGTCGGTGTGACGGTCCTTCCAGGAACCTTCACACTTGTAACGGTCCATAGGGGACGCGTTACAGTCCTGTGACGGACCCGAGAGGGTGCGTCACAGTGTGTGTAACGGCCAGCTCCCTAGCCGTTACATTCTCGTTATTTGGCGTTGACCCGTTGAGGCGGTCGGCCTGACGGTCTGTCGGGCGATCGTCAGGGCCGCGTGACGCGCCGCGGCTGGGCCGTCACGCTCTGTGTGTAAGGGTTGTTAGCCCTTTTGGTCTCGGGTGGTTGTAACGGCCGCGCGGGGGCGTGTTACGCTGGATGTAACGCACTACCCCTCAACCGTTACGCCCTGTGACGCGGGGGCTGCTGACCGTTACATGCCCTGGGGTTTCAAAAGTCACCGGTTCATTCCTTGATGCTTTCTATAATGATTATGCGCCATGTTTGAGTTATTTTATGAAATAATGGCATGTTTTTAGATCCCAATAGAATAGCTTTACTTTCCTTGCGATAGAACCACTGTTGTAGCCCTAAGGTCTTTGAGTGCCGACCCGCCTGGGGATGGCGGAGGGGTGTTCCCGTTACACGGTTTTTAAGCTAGTACCGTGGGCTCCCCGCCAACGGTAGCATCCTACCGAGGGAGAAAACTAGCTAGAGGGCCTGGCTCAGGCGAGAGTCAGTGTGTGCACACGTGGTCGGAGGCTGTGGACTGACACTGACGAGTGTCACTCTGACTGGTGACTTGGTTTGGTACTGTTTACACGCTCAGCTTGTCGTGTTGCCGACTGCGAGTGCTTGAGACGCAATGTAAGCCGCCAGTGGATGCATCTGGTTTCTGTTCCCAGTGGTTGTCCTGTTCCCTGTGGCTTGACTAGTTGAGGCACATTCTATTGGTAGATTTAGTTTCTGTTGATTAGGTTTAATTGCTATTGGCATGTTTTAGCTGTGTAGTTAGATTTTACAGCTTTACTGTGATTAGTTTATTCATGCCAATGCCTGTTAATTTAATTAAATGCATGCTCTAATTGCCTTTATTTTCGCATGATTGCTTGTTTAGTGCGAGGTAGGATCCGCGTGACCCCTACTGAGTCTGGCTGTGACTCACCCTTCTCCTTTCAGGTGAGCCGCGCCCGTCGTCTCCCGGAGTTTCCCGTGTACTCGGAGACCGCTCTTAGCTGCCAGCAGTAGACGGGTCACCTTTTTGGGCTTTCTGGTGTACTTTTGTCGGGGTATGCCCCGTGTAGTTGTACTTTGGGACTAGCACTTCTGTGCCTCTGGACTAGTTTATATATTTAGCACTTGTCTATTTTAAATTGCTTCCGCACTCTTGTTAAATTTTATTGTTTAATTCTAATATGCACGTTTGTGATTGCAATTCATTATGCATCCCCTCGACAAACTTCACTAACCCTTCAGGGGCCTCATCAACCTCTTGGGTGGCTTCCCCAGTTCCTGGCATCGGTGTATCGATGTTATCGGTATATCGGTATCCAGCGCTCTGGGTCGTCACAGAAAGGGTGTCCTGTCACAAAATGTAATGGTCGCATGCTCTTTTGATATGCTTTTTATATATGTCTTAGTTGGCTGGGAGGGTTCAGCAGCATATGCACATGTTTTAAAGTCAGCACTTCAAATAGATGATAAGCTTATTGTACCCGGAGGTAAATTTATTTTTATATTAGAATTCTATACATGTTTTCAAAACTTTATTTTATTGAATGATTATAACTTTATTGTATTTTTCTAGGTAAATATTATATTGTGGATGCGGGATATGCAAATTTTACTAGATTTTTGGCTCCATATCGTGGGACTAGTTATCATTTAAGGCCCGGTTTGATAACCGAGCAGCCGGGACGGGGGTGGCGCACCCGCCGGTTTTTACGCCGGTTTTACCGGTTTTGACCTGATCCCAATTTGATAAACCCCCGAGCAAGTCACCCTAACCGACTCTTAACAGAGAAAACCTGGGTTATCTCACCCCACCCCATGAGGTCGATTAAGCCAACTGAGGGTGGCCCACCCGAGCATAAACCTACTCGTTTATCAAAGATGCCCTAAAAGAATTTGATGGTGAAAGTAACCAACCTCAAACTCGAAAGAGTTATTCAACCACAGACATTCGTCACTGAGAAATGTCATTGAGAAAATGTTTGGGATGCTTAAAGCTCGTTTTTCAATTTTGAAAGTTGCACCACCTTATCCATATCGAACACAAGTTAAACTAGTGATTGCATGTTGCATATTACATAATTACATTCGATTGTATGACAGGAAAGATGAGATTGCACCATATGAAGAAGAAAGGTTGTTAGGAAATACATAAGAAGATGATGATTCATACTATGTTCCTGTTCGACCTGAAGATAATAATTTGTCATTTAACGAGTTGAAACAAAGAGCTAGATTGTTCCGCGATATACTTACTTCGGCTATGTGGGAAAGGAGATAATTTGCAAACTTTTTTTTAGAATGCGTACTTAAGTCCACTCTATGTTATTTAGCAACATTATTAATTTTATTATTGAACATTTGATGTTTAAGTTTACTTTTTATAATGTTCATTGTTTATGCATCAACTATATTTTTTATTCCTTTGGTGCTCCAAAATCATTATTTGAGTCTTGACTCTTACGTCTCAATAAAGTCCTCATCACTAAACTCAATAAAACATAAATTCAAATTCACCTTATACTTCACTAAAGCATGAATTCAATTCTTAATAAATTCTCACTTTCACCCAATAAAATGTGAATGCAATTCATAATGAATTCTCAATTAACTCACTAACGTATGAATTGTAATTCACAATCAAAATCTCAATGAGATACATTCATTGATGAAATATGATTCACTAGAATGAATTGAATTAGACGTTTCACTAACTCGACCTTAACGACTGCATAAAAGTTCACGCATTGAAGTTGCCGTACAGCCTGGTGGTCACTGGTCACAATGTTTTTTGTTCAGTTCGTAGCACAAAACAGACAAGAACCCGTCCACCTTATCGCTCGTTGTATTATCGTACGGGCTCGATATGATATTGCCGATCGACTAATAGGGTGTTTGGTTGTTCTTTTTTACCTCTTTTTTCTCTCAATTTTAAAAAAAGAGGAAGAGATCTTATAGGGTGTTTGGTTGCTCTTTTTTACCTCTTTTTTCTCTCAAATTTAAAAAAAGAGGAAGAGATCTTATAACCCTTTTTGGTATGCCTCTCCTAATTTTTAGGGAGAGAATCTACTCCCGTGTAAACCTTCCTAAAAAAACAACACTAGACCAATTTTTTTAAAAAAAACACTCACGACGTCTCGCTCTCTCCCACTCGCGACCCCCTCCCCTCCCCCGTGTCTCCCCTTCCCTCCCGCCGGCTGTCCCTCCCCCCTGCACAGCCCCCTCCCCCCCTCCCCTCCCTCCGGTTCCCCCCATCCGGCTCCGGCTCCCCCCCTACGCAGCCCCCTCCCCCTCCCTCCGGTTCCCCCCCTCCGACGTCGGCTCCCCCCCTGCGCAGCCCCCTCCCCCCCTCTCGCTCCGGCTCCCCCCTATGCAGCCCCCTCCCCCTCCCTCCGATTCCCCCCCTCCGGCACCGGCTCCCGCCCTGCGCAGCCCCCTCCCCCCCTCCCCTCCCTCCGGTTCCCCCCCTCCGGCGCCGGCTCCCTGTTTCGATGGGATATTTTTTTTACCAGGGGTTTATTTTGGTATATTCACGCATCGATCAACCAATTAATTAACCGATAATTAACTGACTGATTGACTGCGCAGGCGTGCCAGTCACGTGCGTGACGAGTTTATTATGCGCTCATTCTGACCCGTGTCGAGCGAGAGTGAGATTCGGTCGGAACCAGCAGTCCGCCATACCATAAAGGTCATGGCATTAATTACATCCCCCGCGAGGAGGGAAAACCTTTGATTAATTGTCGAGATAATGGGCTATCGAGGCTGGAATAAAGAGTGCAAAGGGTGCAGATGATCATGCAAGATATCATACTCTACCATGCACGGTTTATTAGGGCGGAACCCTCGATACGTGGCGGAGGACATAAGTCCGAAGACCGCCATCACGCATGGTAAGAGCTTCCCGTCTGGCGTTGCCCAGCTTTCCGTCAATGCCATTTGATATACCGAGGGCCTATGCACTCAAGCATATATTGATGCAACATGAATGCTTAGACTAAAACATGATGATGAAGTTATAAAACTAACTAATTCAGGTTTAGACAAACCAATTTATTCAGTTTATCGAACACAGGGTTCATTTGGTTCCATTATTAGCATTGGAAATCACCCCGGAGGCGAGGGGAGGATTGAAACGGCACGACAATGCGATTCGGAACGAAACCGACGTGGTACGCGTAGGTGTAGAGCTTAAAATAGCGTGGTAAATGTAGGTGTAGGTTAAAACGGCGCCACTAGCCGTAGGTATAGGGGATGGGTTAAAAATGGCGCGCTCGCTTTCCTGGGGCGCCGGAATAGGGCGCGCCGTTTCAGGGCGTGCCGTATTAAGGCGCGCCGAGTGTTAGCCCAGTTTCACAGAAACCAAAGTTTTATTGATTTATTTTTGGACTTATTAACAAGTTCTTGAAATATTTTGGGAGTTTATTAAATCAGCCATTCGTCGGATCGGCCCCGGGCTGTCCGGAGGTCAAGTCATAGGCTCACGCGAGGTTCGTACTCGAGCGCGGCGATCGTTCCGAGTCAAACTCGTTCGAGCCGAAATTTTGGCAGCATCTCCCCATCCCGGACGATTGTCGGGGAGAAGCGGGGAGTACTCAAGTGACGGAGCAACCCCTAAAAGTCGGGTGGCACAACGGCGGACGACAAACCCGAACGGATAGGAAAACCCCGAGGGCTAGCCTACTAGGGGCACCAAGTCCGTGGGTGGAGATTAGACGGGTAGCGTGACTCATAACGGGAACGAAGACCCCGAGGGCTAGCCTGCGAGGGGCACGCAACTCGAGTCAGTACCACGTCTAAGTCGGGACGATCGATTGAGAGGGGAAAACCCCGAGGGCCAGCCTACGAGGGGCTCCCGTCTCACGGCCACCACAAGGCCCGCTGCGGGCTGTGGAATTAAGTTGTTGGGATTAACCCAATTTTTGCGCACTCATTAGTCTACGGAGAAAATCATTAATAATAAATGATTTCCCATAGACTGAGTGGTTAAGATGAGAGATTGGGAGGTGTTTCCCTTTTCCCCGGGCATTGAGACGAGATCAATATCCATGATCAAGCCCACGGATATTCATTTATGAACCGAAGAGGTGAAACTCACGGTGTAGACGTCTGCGCTCTGGAGACGGCGATCACCATTTCCTCTCTGTGGAGGTGACTCGGCATTACAGGGAGCTGATTTCTAAGGCGCAGTGTAGATCTAAAATTAGACCTCCCCCAATTGATGATTTGAATAAGTGATGATTTAACAAGATATAGAACTAAAACCAATGATAAAAGGGGGGTTACATGTAATAATAAAAATCCGTGATCGCCACTGAGGCCAACAACATGTCAAATAATATGAAGATCAAAATAAGGGCATGTTACATACCTCAGATATTCAAGAGGGCCAAGAGTTGGCCTGGGACGGAACGCACTATATCTTCCTAGCGCCTTCTCAAGATCGCGCTATGTTCGTATGGCGCGATATCAGACGGAAAGCGGGATGAATTGGATTCGTTTCTTCCTTGCTCCAAGGCCGGCCAAGATGCAAGGGCTCCACGTATCAATCTTCTAGTGCCTGCAAACAATCATAAACAACAAATAAAAGGCCCATTAGATCGAGATTTAAGCAGAATCTGCCCCTATTCTTAATCAAAAGCATATAAGTGAAGGGCTAGATCACCTGGGGGTTTGGAGGTTTTTAAACCCCTATGGAACGGCCAAAAATAGGTTTGGTATGTGTGAATGCGTGTATTTTGTAAAAGAAGTGTTTTTGAAATCAATATGCAATGTTATGCGAGGATTGAAATAAACGAATTGGGGAGAAAAACTAAGAACGAGGAAGAACACAATAAGCCCCAAAATACTCCCTTGGATGTGTGAGGAGCGAGGAATAATTGATTTGGAACGAAGAGCAGCCTCCTCCTCGTCAAGATCTCGAGTTGCATCCTCTCAGAACGATGACCAGGGGTCCAATTTATAGGAGAAGGATCAAGAACAAACCCTAGGTCGGAGTTCGATCCAATCTATTGACTTGGAGGCTCAAATCAAGGCAATCTTACCGACTAATGAGGGGGAAAGACTCCTATTAGGCTTAGGAACCTTCCTTTGGACGAATCAAGCTTTAAAACTTACCAAAATAAGGACCCAAATCGAAAAAGGGGAGTCCAGGTCGGACTGGGTTTCTGCCTGAGAACGCGCTAGAAATGTATAGCGCGTTCTTCATGAACGCGCTATATGAAGAACGCGCTATAACGATATAGCGCGACAACGACTGGTTCGCCAAATGACTAAAAAAAGAATAAATACCCTTTGGACAGTCATTTAATCAAATATTAAGTAACAATACCAACCAGAGTGGATGTTGTAAAGATCAAATATCAAGAAATAATGACTGTTCAGATGATCATTCGATTAGGTCCATAACGCGCTATGAACAAGAAAGTGATGTAAGTGAATAGCGCGAGAATGCCAAATTCGAGACGAGATCCAAGGTATGGAAATTGAATTGTAGGGCCAAGAATAAAGAGATATCCCAGAAAATCAACCAATTATGGATCAATTGGGGCATTAACTAGGAAAATAAAGAAATTGCTCAACTTATCGGCCAAAAATGGGTGTCTACAGATGCCCCTCCTTGATATCCGCTTTGCAGGGGAGCGAGACGGAGATGAAACGGAGGCAAAATTGAGATGACACGGAGTGGTAACGAAGGAGAGATGAAGTGGAAACGTAGTAGAGCGAACTGATAAGTGGATATCAAGGAAAAAGAGACACCCGTCAGAACCGACAAGTGATAGGAATAATCCAGAAAACTCCGAGCTAACCACAAGGTCAAGCTAGCACCCGTGATTCCTACCTAGAACGATAGGCGCGGAACAAAGAAAAGAAAATTGATCAACCTCTTGCACAAAAGAGGCATCCGCAGTGCGTAGCAACTACGAATTTCACTCAGTTAGTGGAATGGATGCGAGCCCGGCGGATCCATCGACGCCATCGTGCGGTTCACAGCTAATGAGTGGACCAAAAGGGATAAGTTGAATTGGATTGAAAGGAGATAGACAAATTCCAAGCAAGGGTCACATCGACCAATGAGATCCGGCGCTCAACTAGGAGTAATCTTTCAAATTCAGAATGGAATTGAATTTCTTTATTCAAGAACTTAAGCATTATTGATCCTTAATTGGGAAGAAAAACTGGACATTTACGAATGCGAAAAGGGCATGATGCGTGCAGGGCTAAAATAAAAGAAATCATTAAAAAAATATAAAGAAAGAATAAAATATAAGATACTCAAGGATAATATTGTTAAATCAAACAGACTCGGGTCAAGAGTTATCCGCAACCATGCCGTGCGAGATGAAGTCCATCGTCCCCAAATTTATCCGACCTAACGGCCTATCCGACGATTAACTGAATGTTTCTAGATCATCACTGTTTTAGGTAGAGGGGAACTCAGATCCCAAAACATACGGAGAACCGGCCGGTCCTTGAGATAATATAATAATGTAAGTATCATATAGTAATGCAATAAAGGAAGGGATAAAGGAATACTTACCTGATGGCGTGCCATTTTTTTTCTTTTCCTGGGTATACAATTGTTAAGTGATAATGCAAGTGCAAATTTAAATACACAATATCACATAAGCAAGATAACACAAACTTAAAACACTCCAAACATTGACAATCTCATTGTGTTTTCTTTTCTTTTCTGCCCCCTGTTGATTTTATTTTGCTTCTCTATCTTCTTTTTCTTGGGGTCTTAATGATGATATGTAGCAAGATGACAAGCAAATAATCAAAGATCTGCGCTCAACCTATGAACATGTGATCATGAACCTAGGCAACCAAAGCAAGCTGTAGCATGGGCATGCTATCTCAACCAAACTAAGCTAAGGAATAAAGGAAAAACACACGCCGGGGCGTGGAGCAAGGAGTAAATAGAAACACACCGCAAGGGGTGGAACAAGCAAGGAAATAAAAAGCGTGAGATGCGAAAGAGAAAGTTAATGCCCAATACTTAAGAAAGATGTGATCGCCACCAAAGTAAAAATAAGCCAAAGACCTGAAAATACCTTAGAAATAGGTGGATGAAGCACCCGCCCACGGGAGAGGAAAGATCAAAGAAACCTACAGGTCAGCTGAAAGTAACGGCCAGAACCCTGTGCGTCACTTGGAAGTGACGGTCGCTCGATAGACCGCTGGAAGAATATGACGCGCCTGCACAAGACCGTCAAATAACCTGCAGTAGCGAAGCGTGAATCCTTTTAACTCCAACTCTTCCAGCCGGCCAGAAGACTTGGGCCTCGTGCAAAGAACCTGTAAACCTGCCAAAGACGTAGAGAACAAGAACAAACAACCCAAATTAGCCCTTTAGACAATATAGCATCAATTCTTCAATAAACACAATACCATCAAAAGGAAAGGGAAATACCGGAGGTTTTAGTTTTTTTAACCCCTCTGGGCGTTTTATAAGATTGAGAGGAAGTTTAGATGATGAAAACCAGTGAAAAACGTGGAGAAAGGAGAGAAATAATGCTTATGATGAAAGGGAGATGGAAAAGGAATTCAATATGCAAAATATGAACTTTGGAACCAAGAGGAACAGATACTCCCTTCACCAGGCAGCAAACGAACGTGAGAAGCACTTCTCCTTGATCAATCGTGGCTCTAAAATGGGGCAGCACTTCGTCGCAAACTCCAGAATTTCCTCCTTAGGACCATGAAGTCAAGGGTTCTATTTATAGACCCTCAAACCCTCAGGTCGAGCAGAGGAAAATCCAGCAAGATAAAGGGATAACTCTTAGCAAATCCTTGAAGATAATATCACCAAGAGTCCATAGAATCAAACAGAAGGTCCTGAGGATCAGATTTGGAAGAGATATCGTCAATCCAAGTTCTTATCTCGACCATGGAGTAGCAGAGAAAAGGCCTGAACTGCCAGGACTCTCTGAAGGAAGTAACGGCTGCACGACAGACCGCCACAGTGAAATACCGCATCAAGGAATATCCGTTACTTTCAACCTTATCCCAAAGAGATAAGATCAACAGGAAGAAGATCAAAACAATAGGACTCTGTAAAGAAAGCAACGGCCAAGTCATAGGGCGTCATAATAAAACAACGGCTGCACGACAGACCGTTATATTCAACATATAGGCCAAAGGATAAGCTTTGGAACAAGACCTCAAGCTTCAGGACTCTTCAAGGAGTGACGGCCCAGGACCCATCCGTTAGAAGGAAAAAACGCGCCTGGAACAGACCGTTATTACCAATGGAATTCAAAAGAAGGAATGAAGGTTTTGCTAAGCTTTAGTCAAAATGAAATGCCACAAAGAGCCACATCCGATCAAGGAGTCAAGACCCAAGAAATGATCTTCAACTAAACAAAGAGACTCGATGAAGGGTGAACAACTCGGAGCATCATATATAATGAATAAAGAGATGGCCCGACTTATTGGTCATAAAACGGGTGTCAACAGATGCCCCTCCTTAACGTCCTCTTTGTAGGGGAGCGAGCGGAGGTGAAGCAAAAATAAAATGGAACATGGAGATGAAGCGAAAACGAAGTGGAGTGGATCAAAAAGTGGGCGTTAAGGTAAAACGACACCCGTTCTTTACCAACAAGCGATAGGAACTTTCAGGAAAACTTCGAACTGATCACAAGGAAATAGCCAACCAAAGAACGCATGTCTGGAGGAACTAACCAACTAAGGAAAGACAACACGGCTAGCCGCCGGAGGCAACGAAAAGGAAAGAGAACTGACTAAACTCCAGACAGGAATCTTCAGCCAACCAAATCAAGCGAGAGATCGAAGGAAACCCTCTAATTCGGAGTGGAATAATTCTCCTCATTCGAGATCAAGAATACAGCTATTCACCATCATTGAGATACCTTGAATAGATGAAGCACGTGAATACTCAAAAGATGCGTATGATGCATGCTGGGCTAAAGAAAAAGAAATCTTTAAAATGAATGCAAAGAAAAATGAAATATCAAGATACTCGAGAATAGTATTGCTAAGCTGGAGAAACCAGGGTCAGGACACCATCTGCAACCACGGCGTGCAAGACAGAACCATCGTCCCCAAAATTTTCCAACCAAACGGCCTATCCAACGATTAAACATGTGAACTTAGATCACCATCATTTTTATTTAAGGGGAACATCAGATCCTGGAACACATGAATGACCAGCCGATTCTCGAGATAATATATCATAAATAACATATAGTAATGCATTATAGGGATAAGGGAAAGAGATACAATACCTGACTTACCTGCCTGACGAACGGCAGAGCGTGACTTTGTTCATAAATTCCTTCATGGAAAGAGGTTAGCCAATAACAAATATGAACACGAATTAAGGCATAACCATTTGTACGTGCGAGAGGCATCAATAATGAACAACATGAAAGGAAATGGAACCTTTTTAACATCAATTAGACCATTTAATTCATCAAGAAACTTGCAAGTTTGTAACGGTCTAGTGTAAGGGCGTCACACGAAATAACGGACCAATACTGGGCCGTCATAAACCAGGCGGTTCACATTCTTCAATAAAACAGGGCCAACAGATGTAACGGTCGAAGACAAACGCGCCAGAAGGATGTGACGGTCGGTCGATAGACCATCACATTTCCTGAGCGTTCAAAAAAATAAAACCCGAACGGTCACGGCCCATTCATTCAACATTCAACACCCCAAAAAACCTCCAACTGAGAAACCCTCCGGCGACCATCAACCCCACCGCTCCAATGGCTGGCGACGAGCCATCTCAGCCGCCTCCACAGAAGAGGGAGAGAGGAAAGAGGAAGGCAATACGGCGGTTCCACCGCCGGCTAGAACGGGAGGCCATCCCGCCGGTGGAAGAAGAGCAAACGGCGAGAAGAGATCCAAGGGAGGAAGAGGAAGCTCCCACAGCTGCAGAGGACCAAGAAGAAGCCCCCTTGGGTGAAGAGGAACCCAAGGAGCCAGCAAAGAAGAGGAGAAGGGGCATGGACCATGAGGTAGGTCCCCTCGCCCTAATTTCAAAATTTTTATTATTTTTTTATGTTTTTACTATGAATGCATGTAGGATTGGGGGGTAGAAATGGGTCCACGAACCCATTAGGATTGCTTGTAGGCCATTTGGCCAAGGTGAGAGATCACGGGGATGCAAAAGAAAAAAAAACCCAATAGCAGACAATGTGACGGTCCTGCCAGCGACCGTCACACGCCTGACGCGCCACCCTGAGTGCGTCAGAGCCAAGTAACGCCCCACCCCAGGGCCGTTACATCTACCAGAGATCCAAACTATTTTTAGGTTTTCTAATTTCTGAATTTTTGTTTTGTTTTCATTTTATAAATGTTTATGCAATGATTTTATGATGCAATTGCCTAACCAATGATCTACATGAATGCAGGGGAAGAGAAGAATGCGGATCTCCTGGCTGCAGATCCGGGCAGTGTACCAGGCATTGCCCGATTACCAGAGGGAGAGACTGGCCGGGATGGGATTCGCCGAGGTGCTCAGCATCGAGGTGATCCGGATGGACACGCCGCTGCTGTACGCCTTGCACGAGAGGTGGGATCCAGTCAGTAGAGCCTTCATCTTCCCGTGGGGCCACATGATCCCCACACTAGAAGACATAGCGAGGATTACGGGATTGAGAGTCCACTGAGCTACAGTGACAGGATGGACGTACGGCGACTACCGGGAGATGGCACAGCAGCTGCTCGGACTGGATCTGATCAGGCCGGGACAGTCCTCATCGCAACTCTCGAGATCAGTACTGCAGGAGAGCTTGGGGTTGAGAGGAGCAGCGATCGCCGTAGGAGAGCTACCCGAGGAGCATCTGGGCAGAGTGATAGACCAGGTGCACCCTCACGTGGCGGCGGAGGCAGGACCTGAGAGAGATAAAGTACTGCGATGCTTCCTGATGCTGTTATTCGGGAAGCTCCTCTTCACGACTCGAGCGGACGTCATCAGCTGCAGACTGCTTCCGATGATAGAAAACTTGCACAGAGTCGGGAGATATGCATGGGGAGCAGCAGTGCTCGCGTTCCTGTTCGAGTCCCTCAGCACGACGGACCGACAGACGATGCTGGGCGGCTTCTCGCCTTTTCTGTAGGTGAGTGCATTTTAAATGCTTTCTATATTATGCAAAAAAATGTTACGATTATGCAATTTGACTGACTTGATTTCTAAAATGCAGATCTGGAGCTACATGTATCTCCCGGGCATCGGGAGAGGCACACTACTCCACCCAGGCCGCATCCCGATCGCGAGGCGATGGACGGTAGCGAGGGACACAGGGTCGATCATCAGACTGACCCGGACGATCCAGGACGACCTGGACTCCTACCCACACACGTCGGTAAGTCCAGAACTCGAAATGATTTCTACATGCTTTTAAATGCTTCTACATGATGAACTTATATGCTGATGAATGGACTTAATGCTTCTAGGTGAGATGGACCCCGTACCGCGACGAAGTTTACACGGGAGAGCCGTGGGTAGAGGCGGCCTTGTCGTACAGGGGGCGAGACATATGGCTGCATTGCATCCACATCATCGAGCCTCTGCACTACAGGCTGATCCTGCGGACTCGGGGACTACACCAGCCCGAGGTGACCTTTCCACGCCACAGTGATGACCACCCAGGCAAGTCGGCAAGAGGCATCAGTGGCAACGTGGATTGGTGCGCCCGGAAGGTGAAGTACGTCCACGACTGGAACAAGCGGGGCCGAGCGGTGAAGGAGCGAGATGAGAGCGACGAGGCATATCTAAAGGCCTTCGCTCAACTCTACGGTGACCGGGTGTACCAAGGTACCCGACGACCGGTATGTAATTCTAAACCTTAAACTCTTTTATATGCAGAAAAAAATGCAATGCTATATGTAAACGACTCACATGTTTTCTAAATGCAGCTAGACCCTGAGGGACGGATAGCCGAGCTGGAGGGATTACTTCACTTCACCATCCAGCAGCGGGACGAGTACCGGACCGCCCTGGAGCTCCTGGTGAGACTCTAAACTTAAACTTAAATGATTATGCTTATGAAATGCTTAATGTGATTAATCATGACAATGCAGCGGGCCGAGGGAGCCCAACGAGCTGGACCGGATGCCCCATCGTCTTCCTCTCAGCCTGCGGGAGGCAGGGCAGAGAAGGACGCCGAGTTTGCTCGGGCGGTTGCCCGGGCCGAGGAGGCGGAGGCTACCCTCGTAGAGCGGGTAAGATGCTAAAATGCTTGTGCTCATGATGATGCCAATTAAATGCCTTATGATTAACTATATGAAATGCAATCTACAGGCGAGAGAAGTAGCCGCAGCAGTGGCCGAGGCGAGGCAGGCTCGGTCGGAGGCAGAGCGTCTCTAGGCGGAGATAGAGAGGAGCCGGGCCGAGACGGAGAGAGCCCGAGCAGAAACAGAGCTTGTGCGGGCGGAGATGGCCAGATTGCGAGCGGAGACCCCGCGACGCCCGGATGACGGAGAGGTGGAGCAACTCAGGGCTGACATCGCACGTGTAAGAGGCGAGCGAGATCAGTTCCGAGTGCAGACCTTCGAGATGAAGGGCGCGATCGGGGCCTTGAAGGATGCACTCCGGCTTCTGGGGAAGAGGTCGGGGACGAGCAGCCGGAGCCAGAGCGTGGCCCCTATCAGCAGAGTTCGCGGGTATTTTACCAGTTCTTCCGGCCATCGGAGGAACGAGGAGGCGGACCAGAGACGACAGCCAGAGGGTGAGCACAGCGCCATGGGACCAACAGCCAGGCAGCCCGAGGGTACCGGAGATAGTGATGGCGGCCCGGGAGATAAGGCGGCCGAGTGATATATATTTTTTTCTTTGCCTTTTGTTATCACTTGTACATGACTTATATAGAAAAATGGAGTAAGAAATGAAATTTCTTTTTGGTCTTTTGTTATTTTGTGCAGGAATGTGTGTTTGTGA
The DNA here is from genome assembly GCA_022559845.1 of Amorphophallus konjac. NCBI lineage: Eukaryota > Viridiplantae > Streptophyta > Magnoliopsida > Alismatales > Araceae > Amorphophallus > Amorphophallus konjac. The sequence goes on from CM040124.1 coordinate 15,370,064, forward strand.
AATGCCAAAAACAAATGAAGGATTGTATGTGATGATGAATGTGTAAGATGTGTGTATGAATGCATGTATGTGACAAATGAAAACAGTTGTGCATGAGAATGTGCGGAGAAGGAGGTGTAAAATGTGAAAGATCGCCAGGTCTAGGCAAGGGCAGGAAGAAATAGCCTCAATTCAGCAGTAGAGAATGTAACGGTCCAGGTTCAGACCGTCATAATCAAATAACGCGCTAGATAAGAGCCGTTAACCATGACAGTGGTCAAATTGTAGCTGGGGCTGCAGGAAAAGTGACAGTCAACGGAAGGCGCGTCGAAGACAAATAACAGCCTAATGCTAGACCGTTGATCATGGCAGAGCGATGGTTTGCAGGGCAACTAGCAAGAAATGCGACGGCCCAAAGGAGCCGCGTCGGGGTGAAGCAACGGTTCTGACCAAGACCATCGGGAAATGTTTAGCCCAGAAGCTAAGGAGGTGAACGGCTGAGGGTGTAACGACTCAGGGTTCACGCGTTACGAAAGAACGACGGTCAAACGCTGGACCGTCAAACTTCACAGAACAGGATTGGGCGAACTTGAACCTACAGGAAATGCGACGGCCCCATTCTGGTGCGTCAGAGACAAATGACGGTCCCACGATGGACCGTTGGAGCCGGAGTTGTGTTCTGAGACGGATTGAGCCGTGAGAGCCTAAACCCGAGATTTATCCACTTAATCTCCTATTAGAACTTATCTAGATTGAAGATAAGGCCTCCTAACCTAAGTCTTATCCTTCTAAAACCAAAATCAAGCCTTTAAAACTTGGAAACTCAACCAAAAAAAATCGTAGCTTTGCTGAAACCTCTGCTCTAGGGCTGAAAGACCACCCCTAAAGGCAGAAATCAAGATGAAGAGAAGCTTTGAGGTGATGGCTATGGAGGAGAAGGTCTACATCGGACCTAAGGCTGCAAGAAAGGAACACGGAGAGCTTCAACGGCTAACCTCGATCCCCAAGCACCTAAGCTCTAATGCTCAAAGGGTGGTAAGTTCCAATAACCCAACCAAGTTCAAAATTTTTCTGCACTTCAATTCCTTTCATGACTCCCTCTTCTTCTCCTTCTTAAGCCCCTTCCTGGCCCAAGATGCTATTCAAATTTGAAGTGGGTGGCTCCCATGGTAAAGGCACTCCCTATAGAAGTCACATCAATCCTTAAAGCATGGCACCTTCAACCTCTCTTGGTCTTAGGCAAAAACTTCCAGAAATTATCTTTAGATTGGCCAAGTATTTCAGCTCTTGTAGAACTATGGCATCCACAAACTCATACCTTCATCTTCCCTTCCTTTGAAACGACAGTCCTTTTAGAAGAGGTAGAGACCTACCTAGCCCTTCCTAAGACTAAGGTGGGGGATGAAGACCGGGTTTGCTACACGGTTGAGCCTATTGACCCGTCCTTGATCTTGAGTGATTTTATCCATAATCCGAAGGACGTGAGGACCATGATCAGCCCACACCACGTTCATTGGATACCCTTGGCACAATGGATAGTGTCCCATTGCAAGAACAAGTGGGAGAGACACGAAGTAATAGCCAAGGCGGTGGCGGTGTGCTTATGCGGAGTTTTCCTTTTCACCACAACCGACCACCTTTTAGACATAAAAAATCTCAGCATTATTAGTGGGTTGTGGCGGGGAACGTCCATCTCTCAAGCGATCCTCTCATACCTCTATGAAGGACTAAGTTCAGCTTGCCTAGGAGGACCTTTGTTCGGCTCCATGATACTTCTTGAGTGTTGGACGGGGGTGAGAGTCAAATTCCAACCAAAGGAAGACATAACCTCAGCCAGCCGAATCTTCGGGAGCCACCCTCTCTTCTTCATTGGAGGGGCGTTTGGATACTCTTCACAGGTTGAATGCAAGACGGCAGATAAGAAAACTCGGAATGAATGGCGCCTCTTCTTCAATACCTTGCCAATAGACAAGTTCAATATGCGACCAAGAATCCTTCGAAGCACTCCTCTTAAAATATCACGGCGTCAAGGCCTGGACCTCCAGCTACTGGGGAACACTACAATGGCGATCTACAACCCACACCGGTGCCATCTCCAGATCGGACTCCCAAGAACCCAAGCTCCTGCACTATCACACTACCCTCCCCTTCTATCTAGGAAGATGGGGACCGAGGAGGATGAAAGAGCGATCCGGAACGCGCTGACCATGTGGGAGATCAGCAAAGTGCGCCCGTGGCAAGAAGAAGTTGAAGAGAACGACGAAGCACGCCGAGGCTACGTGAAAGAGTTGAGGAAGATCCACCCTCTTGCAGATAAAAAACTTAATGTAGCTTGATTTATCTTTTTATTTATGAGAGATGTTGCTTGTATGACAAAAAGTTGGAATTTTGTGAATTCATTTTTCATTAAGCCTGATTGAATGAGATGAGATTGTCTCAGTTGAATGAGCAAGAGTTTTGTGGCTTAATCGTCTGGAATGATGTGAACAGGCAGAGCCTCTGGAGTATGTAACGGATGTGCACTGGGCCGCTATAAAGAAACGACGATCTGACGATAGGCCGTCAGAATGGAAGCACGAAGAACCCTGTTCTCTGAGGGATGTAACGGTCCAGACTCAGGCCGTTAGAGTAAGTAACGGTCATAACCCTGGCCGTTAGAATGATGGCTGCTGAAAGAAAGAAAGCTTATACAAGAAGAGGAATGACGGTAAGGATATGACCGTTAGATGACTGTAGCGGCCTGGTGATGACGCGTTACAGCCTTTGAACCTGCATAATCGCGAGCTTCTCACTTTGATCTTGATCTTGTGTTCTGCGCACACTTTAAACATGAAACAAGTTAGATCTGTTCTTAGACTCAACCCCTTGCCTTGAAGCAAGTTAGATAATGACCGTTTCTCAATATTTGGTCAAGGGGTGGAGCCTTGTTAAATAGGTGGAAAACATAATAAAAATAATGCAATGCATGCAATGCATATGATGGTGTTTTCGGGGGTTTTGGAGAATATCTGATTTTTGTGAGACTTTGAAAATATTTGATTTGTTTGGGTTTTGAAAATATTTGATATTTTTGGATTTTGGAAATATTTCGATTTTTTTGGATTTTAGAAAATGTTTGATTTTGTTTGGATTTTGAAAATGTTCAATTAGTTCGGATTTTAAAAATATTCAATTTGTTTGGATTTTAAAAATATTCGATTTTTTTGGATTTTGGAAAACCAGTGCTTCCCCAGTAGCGTGAGCCCTTCCTTGTTGATATCGAGAATCCCGAGGTTGGCGTGCAATGAGGTGACGACCCCTGGACAAGGTCCAATTGTCATGACGGTGTTTCTGCCAGGGCCATACCCATGGTACTAATCTTGGTCCTAAAAGAAAAACAGAATACGGGGGGTAAGCTTTAGGCCAGATATAGAAATTTTTTAAGACTTGATTTCCTTTCCGCACAACCTATTAGAGACTTGGTCTGTTGTGCCGGGGCTTTGAGTCCGTCATCGAACCTTAATCCACCCTAGGCATGCATGCGACCGGGCTCATAACGTCCCGCGGGGAACTGTACTGCCACTCTTGTCATGCCTAGCTTTTCTTGCTTTGTCTTTCTGGAGCTTTGGAATTCATAATTCATACTATATCGACTTTGAGGTGATGCTTTTGATTTTGTCATAGAGATTGCCCCTTTGCTGTCTCTTTTGTTTCTTGTGGCGTCAGGTCATAACGGACTGCCCCTATTTGAGACCTCCTCTCGTGAGGGTGTTTGGATCGGTTATCGCCTCCTTATTCACCTCTTGCCCCTGGTTTTAGCTGAAGGAAGAAACGGACAGGGACCTCGACTTTCCCCCAAAGCATGGCCAAGGAGAAACGTTGTCCTTTCTTAACGTGGAAAACCTGACCAGGGACGTCGTGTAGTGTGTGATTGTCTCACTCGGGACTCCTTTAGTGAAAGGAGGAACATCTTGCTGCCGGGGTAACACATGGTTAGACTCTAAGGAAAGAAACGCTTAAGATACAACCCATTCCACGGGTGAGAGAGCTCCTCACCTTCCGCGTTTACTAAACGATAAGCATTTCCCGGATAAGCTTCTTTTACGACAAACGGCCCTTCCCAATTAGGTTGTAATTTAGACCTAGGACCTGTAGACCGAATGAATTTTCGTTTCAAAACCATATCACCTTTTTGAAACTTACGTTCGATTACCTTCTTTTGAAAATAACGCGAAACCCTCTTATGATAAACAGATACATGATCGGCCGCATTCATCCTCTTCTCATCTAAGAGTTCTAACTGAACCAGTAACGCCTCTCGACGTTCATCGAGATTAAGTTCCTTATCAAGCTGCACTCTAAGGGAAGGGATCAGGATCTCATATGGAAGCACCGTCTCCATCCCGTAGGTAAGAGAATAGGGAGTTTGTCTCGTAGGGGTACGGACGGAGGTGCGGTAAGCCCACAGAGATTCCACTAATCTTTCTGGCCAATCAGAAAACTTATGAGCTTCACATGTTTTCTTGATGATTTTAAGAAGAGTTTTATTAGTGGCCTCGGCTTGGCCGTTGCCTTGAGGATAATATGGAGATGAATGGTGCAATGAAATATTGAACTTCTTACATAGGTCCTTGAGCTCTTGAGAAACGAACAGGGGTCCGTTGTCGGTGATGATGCTGCTTGGCACTCCGAACCGCGAGATGATATTCTTCATAATAAAGCGGCACACCGTTGTAGCTTTGATCTCTGCGTACGCCTCGGCTTCGGCCCACTTGGTGAAGTACTCAGTGGCGGTAAGGATAAAGGATTTCTGCTTGATCTGGGAATTAGGATCACCGAGCGGGCCGACAACGTCAAAGGCCCACATAGAGAATGGCCAAGGAGCGGTCATAGGATGGAGAGACGAAGATGGAGAATGAATTTTATCAGCGTGGAGTTGGCACTTAAGACACCTCCGGACATAGAGGGAGCAATCTTCCTCTAGAGTGGGCCAATAGTAGCCCTACCTTAGGATCTTCTTCGCTAGAGCCTGGCCATTGACATGACCCCTACACTTACTAGAATGGGCTGCTTCAGCCACCTTCCAAGCTTCAATATCATCTAAGCATCTCATGAGCATCCCATTAGTAGCGCGCCTGTACAGTTCTCCTGCGACAATAGTGTACCTTGCGGCGGCTCTTCTGATTGACTTGCGTTGCTCAGTAGTTGCCCCTTCTGGGAACAATCCCTCCTTACAAAACAACTTGATTTCATGATACCAAGACAACTCTTCTTCGTCCAGGATCTCTTCTAGCTCTGTTAAAGATACTTCCTTAAGATCTTCCTTCTCAGCTCTTGCCTCTACAGATTTCCTAAGATTGATATACCAAGGATCCTGAAGAGAGGGTGTGTCCAATCTCTGAACGATGATAGTCTCAGTGCTCCGACTGAGAGGGAAAGATAGGGAAGAAGCAAGGGATGCCAGAGCATCAGCTAGAATGTTCTGAGAACGGGGAGTATGGATATAGATTAGCTTACGGAATTGCCTGGCAAGGAGCGTGACCAGATCTTGATGGGGCTTGAGTTTGGGGTCACGAGTACGGTAAGTGGACAGAACTTGCCGTAGGACGAGCTGAGAATCTCCTATAATGTTTAAATAGCGCGCGCCTAGGAGATGGGCATGCTTCAATACGGCTAGGAGAGCCTCATACTCAGCGATGTTGTTGGTGGCAGGAAATCACAGTTGATAAGCAAAGGGAATGGTCACCCCCTCTGGAGTAAGCAGAACAGCACCGATCCCTCGGCCTTGAGAATTGAGTGTGTTAGGGTGCTAGGCCCGGATACAGAGGGGGGGTGAATGTAACCCTCTAGAAAAAATAGCCCAAATTAAAACATTAAAGCTCAGATATGCGGAATAAGACTAATGAGCTTTCCAAGATGAAATGATAAGGCAACACATGGACAAACAGTTGGACTGCAACAATGCAGCCACCTGATCAACCAGAAACGAAGGCAGAGCTAAACAACGCAAACACACTAAGCAGAATATAATGCTCAAAAATTAACTCTCTCGATAATGCAACTAGCCAAGCATGCGCAACCTGTGAATGGGAGGTACAAGCTATGGAGCTAACGCAAGGCAAACCACTGCACAAATAGTTTTAAGGTGGTTCGGTCCTTCAGACCTACATCCACCCTTCACTCCCAACTGGAGTGAGGCTTCACTAGCCAATGCTAGAACCAAGTAGACTCAGTCTGCAACAGGTGCTGACACACAGCTTGACCAGGGGAACAAACTCCCCTCTTCCTCCCAACCGGAGGGACACCCCAAGTGACTCCCAATCACTTGGAAACCAGAGACGCAAAGTCTCTCTTCCGCCAAACCGAAGGGAACACACCAGTGACTCCCCGTCACCAACAAACCAGAGGTCGAAGACCTCTCTTCCTCCAACCGGAGGGACCCCTGGACTTGCAACCCGCAAGCCCAGAACCGGAGATCAGATCTCCCTTCCTCCAAACTGGAGGGAACACACAAGTGACTTCCAGCCACTTACAAACTAGAGGTCGCAGACCTCTCTTCCTCCAGACCAGGAGGGACCCGACCTCAATCCAGAGGATCGGAAGTACAAAGCTAACCAAATGAAAAAGGAAAAATAAGAAGGGAAAAATACACAGCGATCAGAAAGCTGTAAAGAAAGATAACACAGATGTGGCTCGTATGGTGCTGACTAGCCTGGATTTGATCCACGGTCCAGTAGATAGATCTTCAGGTAAGCTTCTCTTCCTCTTCTCTTTTCTCTCACTTTCTTTTTTCTCTTAACCCTTACGAGCTCTCTAACTCTCTCTTTCTCTTCTTTTCCTTCTGCTCTTCTTCTCTTTCTTTTCTTCTTCTGCTCTTTCACTCTCTCGATCTCTTTTCCTCTATTCTCTTCGGCTCACGCTCTCTGCTATTCTCTCTTCTTCTCTTTTTCTTCCTCTTTTCTTTTTCTGGATCGAAGGGCTTTCTGCTCTCCAGGCTTCTTCCTCGATCTCCTTCATCTGTTGGATGAAGGCTTCCTTTTATAAGCAGCAGCCAGCAGGAGGGCAGCACTGGGCGCGTGTGGCTTCCTCATTTCCCGCCCAGAACTTGTGGCCACGTGTCAGTCTCTCAGCCAGCTTCAGCACACGTGTCACAATCCTGTCTGCCCTTCCAGCCTCGGATCACGTGCCTCCCATTCACTGAGGAATATTCTTCCGCGGACCACCTTCTTCTTTTTGTTTTTCTTCTTCTCCTACAAAGAATTAAAACGATTAAAACTCAGGGCCACAAAAACTAAAATTGCACGAGGTGTGTAGGAACAACAATAGGTGCACTATACTGAGAACGACACGAGGTACGGAGAAGGAAATAACACGGAGTAAAAACGATAGAGACACGCGATCAAAGGAACCTTGGACGAAGATAGAAAGAAACAACACGAGGACATAAACACAAGAATAACACGAAGACACGAATACAAAAGCAACACGAAGACACGAATACAAAAACAACACGACATAACAAACAGCAAAGAGAACGGCACGAGGTGAAATGACACTTTACTAAAAAGACTTGAATACACACGAAAACAACTCGAGTACTAAGTTGCTCGAACGAACGAACGACTCGAAGACGAGGACGACACGGGCTGACAACAACTCGAAGACGAAAACAGAAACCGACACGAAGTGTGGTTACAAAACAAGAAAGACACGAGGTCTAGGAAAAGCAACACGAAGACAGAAATAACAAAGAAACGACTCGAACTAAGGACGACATGGAGACAACACAGTCAGACTCGACTTGAGACACTTAAAGCTTGAATTTAGAGAAGAATGCACAAAGTAAAATCATCACGAAGACAGAAAACAGACACGGCTATCACGACACATGATGAAGCAATGAAACCAAGAAAAAACGACTCGAGGAACAACAGTAAGTGACATGAAAACACAAGAGCAAACATAAAGGATGACTCGAGATGAGCAACTTAATACTGAAGAAACGACACGAGGTTCACAGGAAAATGACTCGAAGTTCATCAGAACAATTCGAGCTGCTTCAGTAAACAACACGAAGACAATCAACAAACATACTTGGAACAATACGGACATGCAAGGTACTACCTCATAGTAGTTTTCGTGTTAATCATGCAAATTTCAAATGCATAACATTACTCAAGATATCTGATTAAAATGACAATATTTAACATAGTGATGCTCATCATCAAAACACTAGGGAAGTCACAAACAAGAAAGTTGTGAACAACAAGGCATGTTGTACAGACTTCAAACAATATGCATCAGACAACTATGTATGGACTTGAAGACCCTTAGCCAATGTATAGACTTCAGGTGGAGACCGATGTGTAGACTTCTCGTGAAACCCCAATGTGCAGACTTGACGCGCTACCGACTTTCCAAAGAGAACGTAACGCTGTACAGACTTGAACTGAAGACCAATGTATGGACTTCAAAACAGATGCTAAGGCCAAGAGGAGTGTATAGACTTTCACGATGTATGGACTTGGTCTCAAGAAATGTAAGCGATGTACACACTTAGCCAATGTGTAGACTTTGTCTTAGACGCTAAATGAGACGCTAAAGTCTGTATAGACTTGAAGAACCTGAAACAAAGTGCTTACTCACAGCGTTGACGCTGCAGACTTGAGAATGCTCACAGCGTTGACGCTGCAAGAGACGTAGGCTGTATAGACTTAGCCTAAGACAATGCATGAACATATCAGCAGAGAAGCAATGCACAGAACAGAAATCAAGCACAAGCCAATATATCACAGCATGACTCAAGCATACACATGTGTTCTTCACAATTCAGACATGGCACACTTATGCAATCTCCCACAGAAAAAGGTCAGACATATTCAAGATAATGTGGTGACTCATTCATGTTGCTATCATTAAAACATCACATCATCAACAAAGCACAACAATCTCCCCCTTTTTGATGATGGCAATATAATGAGTCACACTGACTCATCAAACTATTCTCCCCCTTTGACATAATCAAAAAGAAGGGAAATGGTTTGATAGTCAAATGCAGCACAACAATGCAGAGAATGAGTCAAGGTTCTTTAAAATGAAGATCTCCCTTATGACAATGAAACAGTTCTCCCCCTATCAACATGCATGATTGACTACTCTCCCCTTAGATGATAAAAAACCATAACTCCCCCTGAAGCACAGGAATGGACTCTGGTTATCCAATAAATCAATATGAAATCAGCCATTCTGAGGTTCAGAAGGCTGCAAGTGAACAAGGTAATAATGGGAGTGGCACCTCACATTTGTATGGTCAGAAAAATGCAGATAGAATCAGTCAACTGATAAGAAAGGAGTTGACTATACAGTTTTTGTTGATCATGCATAAATCTGATCATGAGGGATTTGAATGTAAGGTCACAAATGATATGAACATGATTTAGTATGACAAGGAATGCTCCCCCTGAATAGATGCCAATTGATATGCAAGTGATGCATGACATGGAAGCTCCCCCTCAATAAGTGGAATCTTATGAGATAGATGAGAGGAGACCACAGGGGCAAACAAGGAGAAGTTCAGGTCAATGAGCCAAGAACAGGTTCAATTAGCAGATTTCTAAAGAGGCTTCAACTACAAGAATTTCAGTCAGATTTTCAAGGAAATGTCATTCTCATAAATCCAAAACATAAGTTTTTAAAGTCTTCCATTATAGGGGCTTATGAATGAGCTTGATGGAAATCAAGCTAGCTGCCGCCAAAGCCGATCAATGAAGCTACTGGGCTGGGGATTAACGCGCTACCTTTGGGTAGCGTGACCTGAAGAAGGCGCCAGGTTTCCCTAGCGCGTTCTCAGGCAGACGGTCAACTGCAGACGCCCCAACTACCCAGCCCTTGGAACTCTCAATGACTTCAATGTTCGCTGTTTCCCACTGTTGTAATTGATGTTTTAGTGTCTTTTAGGCTTCCCCTTCCCCCCTATATATGTACTCCATCTCGTTTGATTAAGTAATGGAATAGAAATGAATTGAGAAAATGAGTGTTTGAATGAGTATAGCATGGCTATATCTCCCTCTTCCCCCCCAATCTTTGGAATCCCCTCCCTCCTCCTCTCAACGGGTGTGATGCCCACGTTCTTCTTCTAATCCTCCCTTTTCCCCTTCACGGAGGCCGTTCGAAGATCCGGGTGCATCGGCTTTGAGACGAGGCCGGGTGTGAGGCCCCATTCGGGCTCCGTTCTTCCTCCACCGACGATCGACGCCCTCCACCACCGCCAACGATGTGGCTATGATTAAGACGGAGCTTGGTTGCACCGGTCCTGCAATGGGATCGGGTGTGATGCCCCAGCCAAAACCCTACTGGTCCTAGCTCGCCCTGCCATGACCTTTTCTCCCTCGTCACCCACCCCCGTTCCCACATTCACCAAGTTATCATAGCTATCAATAGGTTAGTTAATCGATGTTTAGGGCCCCCATGTTTTGTTTAAGATCCCCCCCCCCCCGTGTCATATCCACCCTCCTATGTGCCCTCCCCTTGTGAATCACTCCCCCGAAGTCATCCACGAGCGCCCCTAAGTCCAACTTCGTCGTCCGGCTGCTGTCTGAGAAGGCGCCATATCGTCCGAGCGCGATCTTCATGAAGGCGCTAGGCACCTATAGCGCGACAATGATCTGAAGGTTGAAGAAGGCCACCCCCTCCGAATTTCGTTTCACATCAAATGGTATCAGAGCTTAGGGAACCAGCCTGTTCTCACAGACTGGGATCTTGAGCTACTAGGTTCGAGGATGAACCTTCCAAAGTGGAGGGGTTTGATGGAAATCAAGCTAGCTACCGCCAAAGCCGATCGATGAAGCTGCTGGGCTGGGGATTAACGCGCTACCTTTGGGTAGCGCGACCTGAAGAAGGCGCTAGGTTTCCCTAGCGCGTTCTCAGGCAGACGGTCAACTGCAGACGCCCCAACTACCCAGCCCTTGGAACTCTCAATGACTTCAATGTTCGTTGTTTCCCACTGTTGTAATTGATGTTTTAGTGTCTTTTAGGCTTCCCCTTCCCCCCTATATATGTACTCCATCTCGTTTGATTAAGTAATGGAATAGAAATGAATTGAGAAAATGAGTGTTTGAATGAGTATAGCATGGCTATATCTCCCTCTTCCCCCCAATCTTTGGAATCCCCTCCCTCCTCCTCTCAACGGGTGCGATGCCCACGTTCTTCTTCTAATCCTCCCTTTTCCCCTTCACGGAGGCCGTTCGAAGATCCAGGTGCATCGGCTTTGAGACGAGGCCGGGTGTGAGGCCCCATTCGGGCTCCGTTCTTCCTCCACCGACGATCGACGCCCTCCACCACCGCCAACGACGTGGCTATGATCAAGACGGAGCTTGGTTACACCGGTCCTGCGATGGGATCGGGTGTGATGCCCCAGCCAAAACCCTACTGGTCCTAGCTCGCCCTGCCATGACCTTTTCTCCCTCGTCGCCCACCCCCGTTCCAACATTCACCAAGTTATCATAGCTATCAATAGGTTAGTTAATCGATGTTTAGGGTCCCCATGTTTTGTTTAAGATCTCCCCCCGTGTCATATCCACCCTCCTATGTGCCCTCCCCTTGTGAATCACTCCCCCGAAGTCATCCACGAGCGCCCCTAAGTCCAACTTCGTCGTCCGGCTGCTGTCTGAGAAGGCACCATATCGTCCGAGCGCGATCTTCATGAAGGCGCTAGGCACCTATAGCGCGACAATGATCTGAAGGTTGAAGAAGGCCACCCCCTCCGAATTTCGTTTCACATCAGAGCTTTTTGAACAGCATGGTTTAAACATGATGTATGCAGATTTTATCAATAAAATTCTGTATTGATATCTAAAACCATGTTTTAATAAAAATGAACCAAGCCCTCATATTTATCTTGATTATCCTCCCTTTGTCTTACACAATCAAATTTATTGACTTCTTTCAGAATTACATGCATCAGTATTGAAATCAAGCAATTATGAAGTCATATGATTTTGTCTAGGGTTGTAGCAATTTGATTTTTGCATCAATATTCAGATATTTCAATTCGTTCAACAATTTTCATGCTACAAATTTTACGAGCACTCTAGTTCAGTGCACACCTTGTAACTAGAGGATATACCTTGATCAGAGGCCAATATCCCTAAGCACTTAGTGTGACTAACTGTCATGCTTTATATGAACAGAGATAGCATATACACATCATGACACACTGCAAATCATTTCTTGATGAGTGAATTGTATTTCTCAGTGTGCATGCCATTGATCTGCCTGAATTTCAATGAATTCTTAATCAGAGTTAACTATGGTACCTCATGACACAGTCATTTGGACATGTGTTTCTCAGTGACCAAAGTCATTGCTCTGACATATATTACCCTTTAGACTTTTCAGAAAACTTCATTGCTTCAAGTCAATAATAATTTCATATACTTAATCAGTTGAAGTCATGTATTCGAGAGTGCAGATTTCAGAAGTTTTCACAAGACTCAACATGAACCAGATGGTTAAGGTTTATTAAACATGCTTCAGATATGTCAAGAGATTTTAAAGTTAAACTCCATGAATACATTAAGCTTAAACCACATGAGTTATTTCAGACATTCATAAAAATGTATAATAGAAGATTTCTAGTTTAAGAATTTTCAGATTTATGATCGAGATAGTCCCATTGAAATCTTCATGAATGACTGATAGAAATTCTGATACCAAATGATACTAATTGTTATCAATTGATAGGAGAGATTTTGAAGCTTAATGAATTCAAAAATATGCTCAAGGTTTGGTCAAAGAGAATCATTGAAAGGATATGCAATGAATTTTCACAAGAGTATGCATTTGACAACCTATATGCAATGCATTGACTCCCCCTGACAACATACAATGTTTGTCATGAGACACTGATGAGGTCATGCATGATAATTCAACATGCAGTCCTATATCCAATTCAGAATGTTCAGTGAGCTATTGCAACACACAAATTTCAAACAATATTCACATTCAGTTCAGATTTTCAGAAATTTCAGAGTGCATGATTAGAACATAATGCAACTGGCAGATGGTGAATGAATATGCAAGAACAGATTTAATATGCATGCACTAGATGAAACTAAGAACAGCATATGCAAGAATGCATCAAACCAGATATGCAATGAGTTTCAAAAATGGAACATTCAGAGAATTTACCTGAACAGTTCAGAAGGGGTTTTTTCATTCTTGAGTGCCTTGGATTAATACCCATTTTTATTCCATTCCAAGGCACACCTGCAAGGCAAAGTTTATTTTGCACAAACAGGCACCCAAGAAATCTTGGGTCCTGATATGACAGTATTATTTCTAGCAGGTTTTCTCAGCACATTTCTGGCAACATGGTCATCAGATTTCGTCAAGTAGCAATTATTCATTGAATGACCAATTTGACCACAGTAATGACATGAATTATCAGATTTCAAATTCTTCTTATGCACATTACTGTTGTCATGAAGTTTATTGACAGAGAGAGAGTTCTGTTTACTATAATGATAGTAAGATGCACCAGATTTCAGATTTAATCTATGCACATTCTTGTTAGCATGAAATCCATGTGTATATGCATGAGATTTTCTGTTCACAGAATAAAAATTCTGTTTACCAAAACCAGTTTGGTTTTGATATCCTGCCAGCCAACAGGTTGCAGCCCTGTGACCTGGCTTCCCACAATGATGACATGTAAATTTTGCAACATGGAGTTTAGCGGGGTTATTTTGAACATGCCAACAATTTCCAGCTCTGTGGCCTGGCTTTCCACAGTTATAACATGAAGGTTTTGCAAATTGTCTTACAGGGAATTTAGCATGGTTGAGATTCACATACCCTGAATATGCCAACAGTCCTTGACTGTATGGCCATACTTTCTACAGTGAGAGCAATAAGAGGCATTCTTTTTAAAATTGAGTTCATTATTGCCATAGCCTCCTTGGGCATGCCAACAATCAATGGCCCTGTGGCCATCCTTTCCACATTCAAGGCATGAAATAGAATTCCTTTCAAAAGAGCCTGACCAGCATTCAGAGGCCCTGTGACCCCTTTTGTTGCAATTAAAACAAATGATATGCTGGTTCATAGAAACATATTTATTTTTATTAAAAACATGTTGGTTTGCAGGGAATTTGGCATGATATGAATAAAAGGTTTTCTTACCACTAGCAAACCAGCAATGAGCAATTGAGTGTCCTAATTTGCCACAATTAGAACATGTGACACTCCTTTTCTGAGGTGAAGGATTTTTATTATGAGATCTCCTAGCATTCTTATCATCCTTCTCCATCAACTTACACTCATGCATCAGATGTCCAACTTTATGACAGTAATGACAGATAATCTTCTTTTTAGATGCATGTGAGTGTGTGTGAGGACTGTGATCAGCAAACACTGATGGACCCTTTTTATTCATTTTCTGTTCTCCAGTCATTTTCTGATTTTTATCCTGTTTCTCTGTTTTCTTAGCCTTGTACTGAATTGCTGATGAAGTAGAAGGCTTTTCCTGTTCAGAAGATTTGACAAAGACAGTTTTCAGGTTGGCTCCATCAACCTTCCTCATGACTGGACTGTAAGCCAGTCCTTCCTTTTTAAAGTTAACCTTTGTTCCCAGCTTTTTCTGAGCAATGGGCTGTTTGTCTTTAGAGGTGGTGGCTACATCTGAACCACTTACAAAAGATGTCATAACTTTGTTCTGAAGTTCCTTCTTGTTTATCTTATTGTAGCCCAGCCCTTCCTTCCTAGGGTTGATTTTTATACATAGTAGCTTGTCTAGGTTTTTCTGTCCATCAACAAATTTAGACAAGGAAACTTTCAAATCCTGAATTTCATTTTCTAAAGAGGAAATATGTAGCTCATAACTGACAATCTCTTGTTCACTGCAATTCACACATTCAGTTAACACCTTGTTGGCAGTTTTATATTTTTCAATTTCATTTTTCAGATTGCTCAGTTTATCAGAATCTTCAATGCAAACAGTTTTTCCTCTTTCCAAAGTAAGAAGTCTTTCAGACATGCCACTGTTTAACAGCTTCAATTTTTCAATTTCTTCTTTAAGCTTATCATTTTGAATCAATTCATTTATTAGAAGCTGGTCTTCTGAATTGACTTCACACTTTCTTTCATTTTCAATTTCCTTCATATCTTTTTGCTGTTTTTCAAGATCTTTCTGTAATTCTATGTTTACAGACTTTATGACATTAAGTTTTTCAATCAGCAATTTGTTCTCCTGTTTAAGTTTCTCTGATTTTTTTTTCATTTTCTTTGGAGAACCCTCTAAGAGAATCATTTTCTGATTTCAGCTTGTTTAGATCAGATTTAACACATTCAACTTCTTTCAGCAAATCTTTACTCTGAACAGACTCATGACAAGTTTGGCTAAGCTTCTTCTCAAGTTCAGAGTTTTCTTTTACATGATCTTGATTCTCAATTTTCAGCAACGAAATTTGTTTCTTTAGCATTTGAATATCAGACATACAAGTATCATGAACATTTTTTAGTTCAGCACAGTTTTCACATGGAGAATTGAAACTGTCTGACCTACTATTCTTCTTTAATTTTTTGTATTATTTTCTTAACTGTTCATGAGATTCAAATAATTTAGCATATGCATTCTCCCAATCTTCTAGAGAAAAATTCTCGAAGACATTTACCTCATCATCATCATCTTCTTCATTTTGATTGCTGCCTTGATCGCTGCCACTTTGATTGCTTCTGTTGACCATCATGCAGCTGTCCACATCTATCTCCTAAATTCGCTTCAGTGTATCCAAAATATCTTTAGCCGAACTGCAATCAAAGAAACATGAATGGAAAGCTCTATCAGTAGCTGCCTTCATCAGATTTATAGCTATCTGATTTTCTTCATGCTTAGACTTGTGACTGTCAGTCCATTTGGACTTTTTCTTTGGTAGTTCATGAGGACCGTGTGAAATTACTTTCCACAGGTCTGGATTCACAGATTTAACATAATTCTTCAGACTAGCGAACCATGCATTAAAATGCGTACCACTAAAAATCGGTGGATGAGCCATTGAAAATAAATCAGATTAATGCAACAGGAGTATTGATGCACTAAAAACAAATTAGCACCTAAGACTGCAAGATCGAATCTGCAGGTCGCTGGACCTTGTATGCAGACACCGGCTCTGATACCAACTGTTAGGGTGCTAGGCCCAGATACAGAGGGGGGGTGAATGTAACCCTCTAGAAAAAATAGCCCAAATTAAAACATTAAAGCTCAGATATGCGGAATAAGACTAATGAGCTTTCCAAGATGAAATGATAAGGCAACACATGGACAAACAGTTGGACTGCAACAATGCAGCCACCTGATTAACCAGAAACGAAGGCAGAGCTAAACAACGCAAACACACTAAGCAGAATATAATGCTCAAAAATTAACTCTCTCGATAATGCAACTAGCCAAGCATGCGCAACCTGTGAATGGGAGGTAGAAGATATGGATCTAACGCAAGGTAAACCACTGCATAAATAGTTTTAAGCTGGTTCGGTTCTTCAGACCTACATCCACCCCTCACTCCCAACTGGAGTGAGGCTTCACTAGCCAATGCTAGAACCAAGCAGACTCAGTCTGCAATAGGTGCTGACACACAGCTTGACCAGGGGAACAAACTCCCCTCTTCCTTCCAACCGGAGGGACACCCCAAGTGACTCCCAATCACTTGGAAACCAGAGACGCAAAGTCTCTCTTCCTCCAAACCGAAGGGAACACACCAGTGACTCCCCGTCACCAGCAAACTAGAGGTCGAAGACCTCTCTTCCTCCAACCGGAGGGACCCCTGGACTTGCAACCCGCAAGCCCAGAACCGGAGATCAGATCTCCCTTCATCCAAACCGGAGGGAACACACAAGTGACTTCCAGCCACTTGCAAACTAGAGGTCGCAGACCTCTTTTCCTCCAGACCAGGAGGGACCCGACCTCAATCCAGAGGATCGGAAGTACAAAGCTAACCAAATGAAAAAGGAAAAATAAGAAGGGGAAAATACACAGCGATCAGAAAACTGTAAAGAAAGATAACACAGATGTGGCTCGTATGGAGCTGACTGGCCTGGATTTGATCCACGGTCCAGTAGACAGATCTTCAGGTAAGCTTCTCTTCCTCTTCTCTTTTCTCTCACTTTCTTTTTTCTCTTAACCCTTACGAGCTCTCTAACTCTCTCTTTCTCTTCTTTTCCTTTTGCTCTTCTTCTCTTTCTTTTCTTCTTCTGCTCTTTCACTCTCTCGATCTCTTTTCCTCTATTCTCTTCGGCTCACGCTCTCTGCTATTCTCTCTTCTTCTCTTTTTCTTCCTCTTTTCTTTTTCTGGATCGAAGGGCTTTCTGCTCTCCAGGCTTCTTCCTCGATCTCCTTCATCTGTTGGATGAAGGCTTCCTTTTATAAGCAGCAGCCAGCAGGAGGGCAGCACTGGGCGCGTGTGGCTTCCTCATTTCCCGCCCAGAACTTGTGGTCACGTGTCAGTCTCTCAGCCAGCTTCAGCACACGTGTCACAATCCTGTCTGCCCTTCTAGCCTCGGATCACGTGCCTCCCATTCACTGAGGAATATTCTTCCTCGGACCACCTTCTTCTTTTGTTTTTCTTCTTCTCCTACAAAGAATTAAAACGATTAAAACTCAGGGCCACAAAAACTAAAATTGCACGAGGTGTGTAGGAACAACAATAGGTGCACTATACTGAGAACGACACGAGGTACGGAGAAGGAAATAACACGGAGTAAAAATGATAGAGACACGCGATCAAAGGAACCTTGGACGAAGATAGAAAGAAACAACACGAGGACATAAACACAAGAATAAAACGAAGACACGAATACAAAAGCAACACGAAGACACGAATACAAAAACAACACGACATAACAAACAGCAAAGAGAACGGCACGAGGTGAAACGACACTTTACTAAAAAGACTTGAATACACACGAAAACAACTCGAGTACTAAGTTGCTCGAACGATCGAATGACTCGAAGACGAGGACGACACGGGCTGACAACAACTCGAAGACGAAAACAGAAACCGACACGAAGTGTGGTTACAAAACAAGAAAGACACGAGGTCTAGGAAAAGCAACACGAAGACAGAAATAACAAAGAAACGACTCGAAGTAAGGACGACATGGAGACAACACAGTCAGACTCGACTTGAGACACTTAAAGCTTGAATTTAGAGAAGAATGCACGAAGTAAAATCATCACGAAGACAGAAAACAGACACGGCTATCACGACACGTGATGAAGCAGTGAAACCTAGAAAAAATGACTCGATGAACAACAGTAAGTGACACGAAAACACAAGAGCAAACATAAAGGATGACTCGAGATGAGCAACTAAATACTGAAGAAACGACACGAGGTTCACAGGAAAATGACTCGAAGTTCATCAGAACAATTCGAGCTGCTTCAGTCTCTTGCAGATAAAAAACTGAAGAGAACGACGAAGCACGCCGAGGCTACGTGAAAGAGTTGAGGAAGATCCACCCTCTTGCAGATAAAAAACTTAATATAGCTTGATTTATCTTTTTATTTATGAGAGATGTTGCTTGTATGACAAAAAGTTAGAATTTTGTGAATTCATTTTTCATTAAGCCTGATTGAATGAGATGAGATTGTCTCAGTTGAATGAGCAAGAGTTTTGTGGCTTAATCATCTGGAATGATGTGAACAGGCAGAGCCTCTGGAGTATGTAACGGATGTGCACTGGGCCGCTATAAAGAAACGACGGTCTGACGATAGGCCGTCAGAATGGAAGCACGAAGAACCCTGTTCTCTGAGGGATGTAACGGTCCAGACTCAGGCCGTTAGAGTAAGTAACGGTCATAACCCTGGCCGTTAGAATGATGGCTGCTGAAAGAAAGAAAGCTTATACAAGAAGAGGAATGACGGTAAGGATATGACCGTTAGATGACTGTAGCGGCCTGGTGATGACGCGTTACAGCCTTTGAACCTGCATAATCGCGAGCTTCTCACTTTGATCTTGATCTTGTGTTCTGCGCACACTTTAAACATGAAACAAGTTAGATCTGTTCTTAGACTCAACCCCTTGCCTTGAAGCAAGTTAGATAATGACCGTTTCTCAATATTTGGTCAAGGGGTGGAGCCTTGTTAAATAGGTGAAAAACATAATAAAAATAATACAATGCATGCAATGCATATGATGGTGTTTTCGGGGGTTTTGGAGAATATCTGATTTTTGTGAGACTTTGAAAATATTTGATTTGTTTGGGTTTTGAAAATATTTGATATTTTTGGATTTTGGAAATATTTTGATTTTTTTGGATTTTAGAAAATGTTTGATTTTGTTTGGATTTTGAAAATGTTCAATTAGTTTGGATTTTAAAAATATTCAATTTGTTTGGATTTTAAAAATATTCAATTTTTTTGGATTTTGGAAAACCAGTGCTTCCCCAGTAGCGTGAGCCCTTCCTTGTTGATATCGAGAATCCCGAGGTTGGCGTGCAATGAGGTGACGACCCCTGGACAAGGTCCAATTGTCATGACGGTGTTTCTGCCAGGGCCATACCCATGGTACTAATCTTGGTCCTAAAAGAAAAACAGAATACGGGGGGTAAGCTTTAGGCCAGATATAGAAATTTTTTAAGACTTGATTTCCTTTACGCACAACCTATTAGAGACTTGGTCTGTTGTGCCGGGGCTTTGAGTCCGTCATCGAACCTTAATCCACCCTAGGCATGCATGCGACCGGGCTCATAACGTCCCGCGGGGAACTGTACTGCCACTCTTGTCATGCCTAGCTTTTCTTGCTTTGTCTTTCTGGAGCTTTGGAATTCATAATTCATACTATATCGACTTTGAGGTGATGCTTTTGATTTTGTCATAGAGATTGCCCCTTTGCTGTCTCTTTTGTTTCTTGTGGCGTCAGGTCATAACGGACTGCCCCTATTTGAGACCTCCTCTCGTGAGGGTGTTTGGATCGGTTATCGCCTCCTTATTCACCTCTTGCCCCTGGTTTTAGCTGAAGGAAGAAACGGACAGGGACCTCGACTTTCCCCCAAAGCATGGCCAAGGAGAAACGTTGTCCTTTCTTAACGTGGAAAACCTGACCAGGGACGTCGTGTAGTGTGTGATTGTCTCACTCGGGACTCCTTTAGTGAAAGGAGGAACATCTTGCTGCCGGGGTAACACATGGTTAGACTCTAAGGAAAGAAACGCTTAAGATACAACCCATTCCACGGGTGAGAGAGCTCCTCACCTTCCGCGTTTACTAAACGATAAGCATTTCCCGGATAAGCTTCTTTTACGACAAACGGCCCTTCCCAATTAGGTTGTAATTTAGACCTAGGACCTGTAGACCGAATGAATTTTCGTTTCAAAACCATATCACCTTTTTGAAACTTACGTTCGATTACCTTCTTTTGAAAATAACGCGAAACCCTCTTATGATAAACGGATACATGATCGGCCGCATTCATCCTCTTCTCATCTAAGAGTTCCAACTGAACCAGCAACGCCTCTCGACGTTCATCGAGATTAAGTTCCTTATCAAGCTGCACTCTAAGGGAAGGGATCAGGATCTCATATGGAAGCACCGCCTCCATCCCGTAGGTAAGAGAATAGGGAGTTTGTCCCGTAGGGGTACGGACGGAGGTGCGGTAAGCCCACAGAGATTCCACTAATCTTTCTGGCCAATCAGAAAACTTATGAGCTTCACATGTTTTCTTGATGATTTTAAGAAGAGTTTTATTAGTGGCCTCGGCTTGGCCGTTGCCTTGAGGATAATATGGAGATGAATGGTGCAATGAAATATTGAACTTCTTACATAGGTCCTTGAGCTCTTGAGAAACGAACAGGGGTCCGTTGTCGGTGATGATGCTGCTTGGCACTCCGAACCGCGAGATGATATTCTTCATAATAAAGCGGCACACCGTTGTAGCTTTGATCTCTGCGTACGCCTCGGCTTCGGCCCACTTGGTGAAGTACTCAGTGGCGGTAAGGATAAAGGATTTCTACTTGATCTGGGAATTAGGATCACCGAGCGGGCCGACAACGTCAAAGGCCCACATAGAGAATGGCCAAGGAGCGGTCATAGGATGGAGAGACGAAGATGGAGAATGAATTTTATCAGCGTGGAGTTGGCACTTAAGACACCTCCGGACATAGAGGGAGCAATCTTCCTCTAGAGTGGCCCAATAGTAGCCCTACCTTAGGATCTTCTTCGCTAGAGCCTGGCCATTGACATGACCCCTACACTTACTAGAATGGGCTGCTTCAGCCACCTTCCAAGCTTCAATATCATCTAAGCATCTCATGAGCATCCCATTAGTAGCGCGCCTGTACAGTTCTCCTGCGACAATAGTGTACCTTGCGGCGACTCTTCTGATTGACTTGCGTTGCTCAGTAGTTGCCCCTTCTGGGAACAATCCCTCCTTACAAAACAACTTGATTTCATGATACCAAGGCAACTCTTCTTCGTCCAGGATCTCTTCTAGCTCTGTTAAAGATACTTCCTTAAGATCTTCCTTCTCAGCTCTTGCCTCTACAGATTTCCTAAGATTGATATACCAAGGATCCTGAAGAGAGGGCGTGTCCAATCTCTGAACGATGATAGTCTCAGTGCTCCGACTGAGAGGGAAAGATAGGGAAGAAGCAAGGGATGCCAGAGCATCAGCTAGAATGTTCTGAGAACGGGGAGTATGGATATAGATTAGCTTACAGAATTGCCTGGCAAGGAGCGTGACCAGATCTTGATGGGGCTTGAGTTTGGGGTCACGAGTACGGTAAGTGGACAGAACTTGCCGTAGGACGAGCTGAGAATCTCCTATAATGTTTAAATAGCGCGCGCCTAGGAGATGGGCATGCTTCAATCCGGCTAGGAGAGCCTCATACTCAGCGATGTTGTTGGTGGCAGGAAATCGCAGTTGATAAGCAAAGGGAATGGTCACCCCCTCTGGAGTAAGCAGAACAGCACCGATCCCTCGGCCTTGAGAATTGAGTGTGTTAGGGTGCTAGGCCCGGATACAGAGGGGGGGTGAATGTAACCCTCTAGAAAAAATAGCCCAAATTAAAACATTAAAGCTCAGATATGCGGAATAAGACTAATGAGCTTTCCAAGATGAAATGATAAGGCAACACATGGACAAACAGTTGGACTGCAACAATGCAGCCACCTGATCAACCAGAAACGAAGGCAGAGCTAAACAACGCAAACACACTAAGCAGAATATAATGCTCAAAAATTAACTCTCTCGATAATGCAACTAGCCAAGCATGCGCAACCTGTGAATGGGAGGTAGAAGATATGGAGCTAACGCAAGGCAAACCACTGCACAAATAGTTTTGAGGTGGTTCGGTCCTTCAGACCTACATCCACCCCTCACTCCCAACTGGAGTGAGGCTTCACTAGCCAATGCTAGAACCAAGCAGACTCAGTCTGCAACAGGTGCTGACACACAGCTTAACCAGGGGAACAAACTCCCCTCTTCCTCCCAACCGGAGGGACACCCCAAGTGACTCCCAATCACTTGGAAACCAGAGACGCAAAGTCTCTCTTCCTCCAAACCGAAGGGAACACACCAGTGACTCCCCGTCACCAACAAACCAGAGGTCGAAGACCTCTCTTCCTCCAACCGGAGGGACCCCTGGACTTGCAACCCGCAAGCCCAGAACCGGAGATCAGATCTCCCTTCCTCCAAACTGGAGGGAACACACAAGTGACTTCCAGCCACTTACAAACTAGAGGTCGCAGACCTCTCTTCCTCCAGACCAGGAGGGACCCGACCTCAATCCAGAGGATCGGAAGTACAAAGCTAACCAAATGAAAAAGGAAAAATAAGAAGGGGAAAATACACAGCGATCAGAAAGCTGTAAAGAAAGATAACACAGATGTGGCTCGTATGGTGCTGACTGGCCTGGATTTGATCCACGGTCCAGTAGATAGATCTTCAGGTAAGCTTCTCTTCCTCTTCTCTTTTCTCTCACTTTCTTTTTTCTCTTAACCCTTACGAGCTCTCTAACTCTCTCTTTCTCTTCTTTTCCTTCTGCTCTTCTTCTCTTTCTTTTCTTCTTCTGCTCTTTCACTCTCTCGATCTCTTTTCCTCTATTCTCTTCGGCTCACGCTCTCTGCTATTCTCTCTTCTTCTCTTTTTCTTCCTCTTTTCTTTTTCTGGATCGAAGGGCTTTCTGCTCTCCAGGCTTCTTCCTCGATCTCCTTCATCTGTTGGATGAAGGCTTCCTTTTATAAGCAGCAGCCAGCAGGAGGGCAGCACTGGGCGCGTGTGGCTTCCTCATTTCCCACCCAGAACTTGTGGCCACGTGTCAGTCTCTCAGCCAGCTTCAGCACACGTGTCACAATCCTGTCTGCCCTTCCAACCTCGGATCACGTGCCTCCCATTCACTGAGGAATATTCTTCCTCGGACCACCTTCTTCTTTTTATTTTTCTTCTTCTCCTACAAAGAATTAAAACGATTAAAACTCAGGGCCACAAAAACTAAAATTGCGCGAGGTGTGTAGGAACAACAATAGGTGCACTATACTGAGAACGACACGAGGTACGGAGAAGGAAATAACACGGAGTAAAAACGATAGAGACACGCGATCAAAGGAACCTTGGACGAAGATAGAAAGAAACAACACGATGACATAAACACAAGAATAACACGAAGACACGAATACAAAAGCAACACGAAGACACGAATACAAAAACAACACGACATAACAAACAGCAAAGAGAACGGCACGAGGTGAAATGACACTTTACTAAAAAGACTTGAATACACACGAAAACAACTCGAGTACTAAGTTGCTCGAACGAACGAACGACTCGAAGACGAGGACGACACGGGCTGACAACAACTCGAAGATGAAAACAGAAACCGACATGAAGTGTGGTTACAAAACAAGAAAGACACGAGGTCTAGGAAAAGTAACACGAAGATAGAAATAACAAAGAAACGACTCGAACTAAGGACGACATGGAGACAACACAGTCAGACTCGACTTGAGACACTTAAAGCTTGAATTTAGAGAAGAATGCACAAAGTAAAATCATCACGAAGACAGAAAACAGACACGGCTATCACGACACGTGATGAAGCAATGAAACCAAGAAAAAACGACTCGAGAAACAACAGTAAGTGACATGAAAACACAAGAGCAAACATAAAGGATGACTCGAGATGAGCAACTAAATACTGAAGAAACGACACGAGGTTCACAGGAAAATGACTCGAAGTTCATCAGAACAATTCGAGCTGCTTCAGTAAATAACACGAAGACAATCAACAAACATACTTGGAACAATACGGACATGCAAGGTACTACCTCATAGCAGTTTTCGTGTTAATCATGCAAATTTCAAATGCATAACATTACTCAAGATATCTGATTAAAATGACAATATTTAACATACTGATGCTCATCATCAAAACACTAGGGAAGTCACAAACAAGAAAGTTGTGAACAACAAGGCATGTTGTACAGACTTCAAACAATATGCATCAGACAACTGTGTATGGACTTGAAGACCCTTAGCCAATATATAGACTTCAGGTGGAGACCGATGTGTAGACTTCTCGTGAAACCCCAATGTGCAGACTTGACGCTGTACAGACTTTCCAAAGAGAACGTAACGCTGTACAGACTTGAACTGAAGACCAATGTATGGACTTCAAAATAGATGCTAAGGCCAAGAGGAGTGTATAGACTTTCACGATGTATGGACTTGGTCTCAAGAAATGTAAGCGATGTACACACTTAGCCAATGTGTAGACTTTGCCTTAGACGCTAAATGAGACGCTAAAGTCTGTATAGACTTGAAGAACCTGAAACAAAGTGCTTACTCACAGCGTTGACGCTGCAGACTTGAGAATGCTCACAGCGTTGACGCTGCAAGAGACGTAGGCTGTACAGACTTAGCCTAAGACAATGCATGAACATATCAGCAGAGAGGCAATGCACAGAACAGAAATCAAGCACAAGCCAATATATCACAGCATGACTCAAGCATACACATGCGTTCTTCACAATTCAGACACGGCACACTTATGCAATCTCCCACAGAAAATGGTCAGACATATTCAAGACAATGTGGTGACTCATTCATGTTGCTATCATTAAAACATCACATCATCAACAAAGCACAACAGAGTGCACCGTCAAAGTGCAGAGACTAGCAGGGGTGATAAGAGATAACAGAAAGATGCTCATCAGGGAAATCGTCCTGGATGGAATCGGTGTGAGGAATGGGGAGATGAGCGAGATGCTCAGCAATGGCATATCCTTTGACCGCCTTCTGAACAACAAAGGTGATGTCGAATTGAGAGAGGAAGCTCTGCCAACGAGCCAACCTACTAGAAAGGACGGGCTTTTCTAAGAGATAACGAATCGGGTCCATTCTAGAGATCAACCTAACTGGGTGGGCGAGAAAATAGTGTTTAAGCTTCTGAGCTACCCACACTAAGGTGGCACAAGTCTTCTCCATAGCGGTGTATCTGGATTCAGCTGGATTAAACAACCGAGAGAGGTAATACGCAGCCCGCTCTTTTCCTTCATCATCCACTTATGCTAAGACCGCCCCTAGGGAGTCCTCAATGACCGATATATATAGGATTAGGGGTTTCCCAGGGACAGGAGGTTGCAAAACCGGGGGGTTGGATAGATATTCCTTCAAGTCCTCGTAGGCCTTTTGACAATCTTCATTCCATTCAAACTTAACCCCCGCCATAAGTAATTCATAAAATGGACGGCACCTTTGAGAATGCTGGGATATGAATCTTCTGATGAATTACAATCTACCAATCAATCCTCGAAGTTCCGTAATGTTCTTAGGCAGAGGCATATCCATGACGGCCTGTGCTTTGTTAGGATCAATCTAGATCCCCCGTTTGCTCACTATGAAACCTAACAGTTTCCCTGAGGAGACTCTGAATACACACTTCTTCGGATTCATCTTAAGCTTGTACTCTCGGGCTCTTTGCAGCACCTTAGCCAGAATAGAGGGGTGTTCTTCTTTGGTTCTCGACTTCACTAGAATGTCATCTACGTAAGCTTCCATATAGATGTGCATCATGTCATGGAAGATGGCCATCATCGCCCTTTGATAGGTGGCGCCCGCGTTCTTCAGACCGAACGGCATAACCACATAACAGTATGTGCCCCAGGGCGTGGTGAAGGAGGTTTTCTCTTGATCTTCTGGAGCGAGACGGATGTGATTGTAGCCCGAATAACCATCCATAAATGATAGAGCTTCATACCCGGCGGTGTTGTCTACTATGACATCAATGTGAGGCAGCGGGTAATCATCCTTGGGACATGCTTTATTGAGATCCCTGAAATCGATGCAAATACGCACCTTTCCATCCTTCTTGATGACGGGGACTATGTTTGCCACCCACTGAGATATAGGACAACTCTAATGAATCTGGCCTTATATAACTTGTCAACTTCTTCCTTGATCCTTAAGGCCATGTGGGGGTGAAATCTTCTTGACCGTTGTTTGACAGGTGTTGCCCCTGGTTTAAGCACGAGTCGATGTTCCACTAAAGAGGGGTCAAGACCTGGCATGTCCTCATAAGACCAGGTGAAGGAATCGTTGTACTCCCTTAGAACTTTGATCAAATCTTCTTCTACTTGTGGAGGGAGATTAGCAGCAATAATGATGGGCCTGGGGTCTTCTTCGGTTCCCAGATTGATTTCTTTCGTAGGTTCGTCCACTGTCGTCGACGGCTCGTCGAATCTCTTCAGTTCTTGTGCATATAGATCTGCAGTGTCATCTACATTGCTGTCCTCATTAACCGGATCTTTTTCACCCAGGATTTCATAGACGCCGAGTCCGTCATCGCCCCACGCCCCTTCTATTTCTTCTCCATCCTCAATCGTAATTGCCGTAGCAACAAATTCCGGACATTTTAAAAGGGCATGACAGCGCTGAGCTAGGTCTTGCAAGAACCTATCAGGAACAGATTTGGGAGGATGCGCAAGCGGGCGCGGCTCAGAGGAGGAAGGGTTGGATGACCTAGAACAATACCCTACTTCTTTAGACCTAACTAATTTTACTTCCCTAAACTCGATAGACCCTAATACTAACTTAGGAGAAAGGAGACCTAGTGGAAGGGAAGGAGCAGGGGACTCGTGCCCCTGGGATGAGGATGGAGACAGGGTAGCATAATCTTCCACTGAAATCTTCATTTTGAATTTGACGTTTTTTTTTGGAGATCAGCAAAGACTATACAGCAAGATGGAGGAGGCGGGAGCTGCATAGGGAATAGCCCAGGGAAGATGCAGTCAAAGAAGGGATCGGAAGATGAGAACCACATCTCGTGGAGTTGGGCGTTGGGAGGAGGAGGAGTGAATAGAGTGGATAGATCAATGGGCGGGCAGTGCCCGCAAGCGCAAGGAACAAACAGAATCTCGGGCGGATCAACGAAGGATGAATTTACCATGATAGGAGGAAGACGGGGTAAGAACTCCCATTGCTGGAGGAGAGATTGAAAGCGGGAGGGAGACCAAGGAAAGACAAGTGGCGAGCTCCCCTCCTCCCGTGGATCATCGTCTGGCCGCTTCTTCGGTCTCCATTGCATGAGCCGAACCTCTTGCTTCTTTTGGCAGTCTTCTTCATGAAACAACCCCTGAAGGGCTTGACCATAATCAAGCATATCATGTTCTGGCCTTTTTAGTGCCGGCGGAGGACTGGCAATCGGACATACTGTATTTCTCTCTAACGGAGCTGGCTGCAGAGCTAATGTGTCGGGCTGGAGAGGCCCTCGGACAAAGTGCTGACGGTAGTCCCAGGTGAGTGGCCCAGAATTACCCATCATAGATAATGCGGTTTCTTTGTAGCTAAGACCTCTCCTGCCCATCTTTCTTCCCTTGGGTATGGGCTTGGTCGTTCCTTGTAATTGTGCACCGAGGCCTCTCCCCGGTTGGTAGCCCAGTTTCAGTATAATGTTCCAGCCTTTTGAGTCTCGGATCTGGGGCTTCATCTTGATGTTAACTGGAGTAGTGATGGGCCTAGGAGGTGTATAAGCCCAAGGGAAGTTTAAGTCCAGCACTGATATGACGGGTTGGCTGCTTGGCCAAAGTGTAGGAAGAATCTGTTTTGAAATGGCCTTAACCAATTGCACTGTAAATAGGCTTTTGACCTTGACGACCCTCCCTTGGAAAGGGAATTTGACGCACTGATGTGCGGTGGAGGGCACGGCACCGAGCGTATCCAACCATGGACGACCTAAGATAGCCTTGAACATAGGGTCTATGTCTAGTACATAGAATTCTACGGCCATTGTAAGGGGTCCGAGCTCTGCTTGGATAGTGACCACCCCGTGACATGCTCGCCTTGAGTTGTCATATGCTGCTATAGTGGTAGGGGTAGGTCGTAATAACTCTTCAGATATGCTACAAGCTCGGAGGGTACTGAGTGGGCACACATTGATTGAAGCCCCTGTGTCAACCAGTGCTGCTTCAATGCTGACTTTGTTCAGAGTGATTGTAATGCAGAGCGGCATCTGCCGTGCTTCCGGAGGTGCTAGCTCGGTTTCTGAAAATGTAATCGCCGGCCCCTTTGAGATAGTAGCCAGTGCGGTCAGTAAACTATCGACTGCCATGTCTTCGCTGACCATTACCTTCTGTAAGAAATCTCTCAGTGCATCCTGATGAAGGGTAGACCTTTTGATCAGCTCCAGCACAGCTATTTTAGCGGACACTCGATCCAGATGATGTAGCAAGTCATATTGAGTACCCGGCAAAGGTTCAGTTTCTTCTTGCTCGGCTGTTGGCTGAGAGGACTGGGGATTGGAATTAGTAGGGTAGTTCCGATGGAACATCTTCTCGCTCCTTAAGGCGCAACTTGTAGCGGCCGCGGCATCGGTGGATAGTATGATGGGCCCTGCGGGGTGAATAAGCGGAGTAGGCTGTGTAGGGGAGATGATTTGGTGGGGTGTGAGGTTAGTGGGGGTAATAGGCGGTGGTGAGCGGATGATGGATGAAGGACTGGTGAATGGCGGGATGGTGATGAGTGTTCTTAAAGACAGGTGAAGGGTTGAGTGGTGGCGTGATGATGGCAGCGGGGGCAAGTGGCGGAGGGTATGACGGAGTGGTGGGTGGTAGTGAATTTGTTGGAGCGGGTGTAAATGGGAGGACAAGTGGAGAGGATATTGGGTGTGAGGGAAGGACGAAGGAGGGGGTAAGAGGATTGCGGTGGTTGTGGTGGAGAGCCATGACTTGCGGTGTGGCGCCATCGTCATCAAAAGACCACTCGGCACTAGGGGCCGGGGGTTGAACTACGTTCACTTGAGCCGAGGCCGGCGGCTGGGGTTGCTGTGGAGCAGGCGGATGATTTGGCATCGGATTTTGATGGATCCCCAGATCCTGAGCCTGCTGTAGTTGTTGTTGCGGTGGTAGCTACTGTGGCTGCGGTGCTTGTTGCTGCGGCACTTGCTGCCTTGGCGGCTGCCTTCTTTTCTCTTTGATTTCAACAATGGCCCGATGCATCTCGGCCCAATCGATTCTCTGCCCTTCATGGAGATCGTATACCAGATCCCGGAACTGATAACATCCTTCGATAGTGTGGCCTGGCTACCTATGGAACATGCAATATTTCATTTGATCAACGGCTGGGTTCCAGTTAGGCCGTTCTGGAGGAAGTTGAATTGCATTCACCGACATAAGAGCCGAGAAGATATCCGTGAGGGTCTCTGGCAGTGGAGGATATTGTGCCCTCTTGGGAGCCGGGCGCTTGTTGTTCGGATTGTTGTTATAGCCGTTGGGTGGAGGGACATTGTGGTATTGTAGAGGTGGTGGTTGTTGTTGTGGAGCGATGAAGGCGTTTTGTGGAACGGTGAAGGCAGGCGGAGGGTTTTGTGGAGCGGCTTGAAAGTTCTGTGAAGCGGGATTTTGTGGGGTGCGGGGGTTTTGGGGGAAGCGGAATGGTGCGGCTTGGAATGGAAAGGCAACGGCTTGTACCTATTCGTTTGTCTGGACCCCCTCGGTAACCGGCCCTTGTGGTTTCTTATGATATTTGGGCTTTTGGTTTTCAAATAAGGCGTGTATGGGAGAATCCTTGAACTGGGTTTGTATGAAGCGCGCCCGGCTGTAGAGTTGATGCATGTTAACTATATCATTCATTGCCAGGATGTTCCTGAAGGTCGGGGTAGCATTTGAAATGAGCAGCTTGACCTTCTCCTCCTCCGGAATGTGGCCAGGCACTCTAGCAGCCATCTGTCTCCACCTGTCTGCATAAGTGGCGAACTCCTCATCTGGCTTCATCTTCTCAGCTACTAGATCTGTAAATGAGTATTCCGGGCCGACCCTATCTTGGAACCGCTGGATAAATGTGTCTTTTACTACCTTGAAACTTTCAGCCTCCTCTAATGGCAAAGAGTAGAACCACTCCAGAGCAACACCATCCAAAGATCGGCGGAATAAGTACGCCATAAGGCGATCATCATATTGGAACTGCGCCGACTCATATAGAAAATCCCTCACATGAATGAAGGGATTGCCGTTCCCATCGTACTTGCGATAGCTGGGGAGCTCTGATTGCGGAGGGAACCGAATGTTCTGAAAGCTCGGGACAGGAACATCTGCCAAAGATTGTGGGCCAACCCGCTTCTGGAGGAAATCGAGTTGTTGCTGCATGGTGGCCCATTTATCAAGCAAGTCCTGCTCTCGGGAGGGAGCAGGGGTGTGAAGGACGCTGATTGAATTTGAGGAGCAGATGGAATGATTGTGGCAGAAGGTGGAAGCCCAAAGGCAGGAGGGGAGGGATAAACAGTAGAGATGGGGGGCCCATAAGAAGGATATTGGGCCTGAGACTGGCCCAGATTAGAATGGGCTTGAGCCACCCCTTGCTGAGGGCGCAAGAAATCTGAAGGGCCCATGAGAACTTGCGGAGCTATCAGGCCCGATGTATGATGATCCACCTGAGCAAAGGAAGGGACTGGTGACTTCCCTTTATCAAAAGATTGATAGGCTGAGTTGGAAGATTGGCCCGTCTCCATGCCTGTGAAAGTGATGGTCCGGGGTTGGACCGGGGTGAGATCAATCGGAGTGGGCTGGACAGAGGGCCCACTAATTCTAGATGGATCGATAGGAGGGTTGGATTTAGAAGGAGATGCGTTGGACCCTTGCATGGCCTGATAAAGAACTTGAAGTTGGGTCGGATCCAATTGGGCCATCATCTGAAGAATGGAGCCCGCGGAAGGAGTGGAGAGAGAAGGGGTAGCTTGACCACCTTCTATAGAAGTGGAGGATGGAAGAGGGGTAGTCCCCTCTCCAGAAGAAAAGGTGATAACCCTAGGAGGGTTTTCAAGGAGCCCTTGAGGAAGAGAGTCCTCTTGGGAACGGGGAGGATTGAATGATGCCATGGCGGACTCGAAGAGAGGATTGGAATAGAACGTGAAGAAGGAATTGACTCCAGGAGACGATTCGGATGGACGAAAACAACTCCACATGCAACGAACAACCTTTGAAAAGAAGCAAACAACACAACACAAACAATCACACAATGAGTAACCAAACTCGGATGTTTTAACAAAGATGTAAGTGATGAAGACACCCCAAGTCAACCAAGTTGTTTAAGATGATGCAGCAAGATTCTTGTGATTTCTCCTTCGGAACTTTAGTGAATTGATTGAAATGTGCTCTCAACAATGGGTTCCTAACAGGAGATGGGTATGGGACTTGGCTTGACTCTAAGTGTAATCACTCCTTCACTTATGCAACCCTAGACACGGGGTGGGAAAGGTACAACCAGCCCGGCGTCCGTGTGGGAATCCATGGCTCGCGGGGACTTATGGAGGTCCCTGGTGTGATTTCCTAGTCGGCCCCAAGGAATATGGAGACGAGAGGTCCTCACAACAAGGTAGGAAAATGCAACCTAAGATATGAATGCCCCTATGTGCACCGGAGTGCATGCAAAGCCTAGCCTATGATCTAACAAACAATAATGCACGCAATGATATGGAGATATGAAACAAAGCAAGGAGGAAGTCAAGTATCACCTAAGCAAAGAGTCACAGCAGAAACTGCGGAAATAAATGCACCTCGGATGCGTACCTGTCTGGAGTATAACGGTCGAGGAACCCTGCGTCAGAATAAAATAACAGTCGAAGACCAGACCGCCAGAAGTAATATAACGCAGGGAGGTAGGACCGTCAAATGAGCCAAAGAGCCAAAATCAACCAGAAGTAACAGGAAAATACCGTGAAAACTCTCGCAGCAGAACAGATATGGCGGTCTAATGACCCTGCGTCAGAGTACTCCAACGCAGGGATACATGGCCGTCAGAACGCTCAGAGAACCAGGATCAACAGGAAATAAGAGGAAAACGGGAGGGGAACAACACAAGAGATGATGGCATGTTTAATAGGAATCAAAAGCACGATTGGCACAAGTCGTCCCACCGTGATCGCCAAAAAATTATCTGTTGATTTTATTTTGCTTCTCTATCTTCTTTTTCTTGGGGTCTTAATGATGATATGTAGCAAGATGACAAGCAAATAATCAAAGATATGCACTCAACCTATGAACATGTGATCATGAACCTAGGCAACCAAAGCAAGCTATAGCATGGGCATGCTATCTCAACCAAACTAAGCTAAGGAATAAAGGAAAAACACACACCGGGGCGTGGAGCAAGGAATAAATAGAAACACACCGCAAGGGGTGGAACAAGCAAGGAAATAAAAAGCGTGAGATGCGAAAGAGAAAGCTAATGCCCAATACTTAAGAAAGATGTGATCGCCACCAAAGTAAAAACAAGCCAAAGACCTGAAAATACCTTGGAAATAGGTGGATGAAGCACCCGCCCACGGGAGAGGAAAGATCAAAGAAACCTGCAGGTCAGCTGAAAGTAACGGCCAGAACCCTGTGCGTCACTTGGAAGTGACGGTCGCTTGATAGACCGCTGGAAGAATATGACGTGCCTGCACAAGACCGTCAAATAACCTGCAGTAGTGAAGCGTGAATCCTTTTAACTCTAACTCTTCCAGCCGGCCAGAAGACTTGGGCCTCGTGCAAAGAACCTGTAAACCTGCCAAAGACGTAGAGAACAAGAACAAACAACCCAAATTAGCCCTGTAGACAATATAGCATCAATTCTTCAATAAACACAATACCATCAAAAGGAAAGGGAAATACCGGGAGGTTTTGGTTTTTTAACCCCTCTGGGCATTTTATAAGATTGGGAGGAAGTTTAGATGATGAAAACCAGTGAAAAACGTGGAGAAAGGAGAGAAATAATGCTTATGATGAAAGGGAGATGGAAAAGGAATTCAATATGCAAAATATGAACTTTGGAACCAATAGGAATTGATACTCCCTTCACCAGGCAGCAAACGAACGTGAGAAGCACTTCTCCTTGATCAATCGTGGCTCTAAAATGCGGCAGCACTTCGTCGCAAACTCCAGAATTTCCTCCTTAGGACCATGAAGTCAAGGGTTCTATTTATAGACCCTCAAACCCTCAGGTCGAGCAGAGGAAAATCTAGAAAGATAAAGGGATAACTCTTAGCAAATCCTTGAAGATAATATCACCAAGAGTCCATAGAATCAATCAGAAGGTCCTGAGGATCAGATTTGGAAGAGATATCGTCAATCCAAGTTCTTATCTCTACCACGGAGTAGCAGAGAAAAGGCCTGAACTGCCAGGACTCTCTGAAGGAAGTAACGGCTGCACGACAGACCGCCACAGTGAAATAATGCATCAAGGAATATCCGTTACCTTCAACCTTATCCCAAAGAGATAAGATCAATAGGAAGAAGATCAAAACAATAGGACTCTGTAAAGAAAGCAACGGCCAAGTCATAGGGCGTCATAATAAAACAACGGCTGCACGACAGACCGTTATATTCAACATATAGGCCAAAGGATAAGCTTTGGAACAATACCTCGAGCTTCAGGACTCTTCAAGGAGTGACGGCCCAGGACCCATCCGTTAGAAGGAAAAAATGCGCCTGGAACAGACCGTTATTACCAATGGAATTCAAAAGAAGGAATGAAGGTTTTGCTAAGCTTTAGTCAAAATGAAATGCCACAAAGAGCCACATCCGATCAAGGAGTCAAGACCCAAGAAATGATCTTCAACTAAACAAAGAGACTCGATGAAGGGTGAACAACTCGGAGCATCATATATAATGAATAAAGAGATGACCCGACTTATTGGTCATAAAACGGGTGTCAACACCCCCTTTTATTTCTTTTCTTTTTCTTATTTTATTTAACGCGCTATATATACCTAGCGCGATAATGTCGCGCTAGGAATATGTAGCGCTTTCATTACGCGCATATTCAAAACCGACCCCCACCCTCTCATTCATTCAAACTCATTCTTTCCCTCCCTCCGTTCCCTCTCTCGTCCCCTACCTAGCCCAAACCTCCATTACCCTAATCCGATGGAAGGAGAACCTCCCCGACGTTCCAAACGGCGTGCCACCCGCGGCCGCCACCGATCTCACACGGAGGAGGAACGAGCGCCCTCTCCCATGGAAGAAAACCCCGATTCGGAGGCGACCGTCTCGGCTAGGCTTGAAGGAGAAGAGATGGAGGTCCCTTCCGACAAGGCGGAGGGGGCTGAAGGTGCCGCGGCGGCCGAGGAAGTAGCGGCGGAACCCGTTGGTGGTGCGGCGGTTTGAAAACGGCGATTGGTAAGAAACCGCCTCTAACTCGTTTTCTCTTTGATTTTTTCTTGTTTTTCTTTCATAAAAGATAAAAACGGAAGGGTAGACGCCCCCTTAGACCAATGTAGATGGTAAAATGCCCATAGAATGGATTTGGGGAATGAGGGGTCACCCCCTACCTTCCGAAGATGAACGCGCTAGGTTTCAGTAGCGCGTTCTTCATGAACGCGCTATAACGATATAGCGCGTTCAATAGCAGAAGACCAAAAAAATTATGCTTATTTTTGATGAACTGAAATTGACATTTCCCTTCTTATGTTATGTGCAGGGTGTAGAGGGTGCAGTTCGTGCCCGTATTTCATGGACATTAGTTCGGGCCGTCTACTTTCCACTACCAGAGTTTCAACGGGCTCGCCTCCGCCGAATGGGCTTTGGAGAGTTCTTGGAAATAGAGGTGCCGAGAGTCGATGTGGGATTGATAAGGGCCCTGAAAGCCAAATGGGATACGGGGTGCAAGGCCTTTCTCTTCCCCTGGGGTCATATGATCCCGACTCTGGAAGATGTCACCCGTATTACCGGACTGCGGGTGCATGGATCGGCAGTGACAGGCTGCACTTACCCCAACTACCGGGAGATGGCGCGCAGGCTACTAGGCTAGGAGCTGGAGGGGACCGGCCGGACCTCGTTAGTGTCGAGAATCACTTTACAGGAGAGTCTCGGCTTGTTCCACACACAGAGGGAGGTGGGAGAGACCTTGACGGCTCATGAGAGGAGACTATAGGCTGAGGCCAGAGAGAGCTTCACGACCAAGGCTGGTGCACAGGCCGACATGGAGATGAGGAGGTTTCTTATTCTGATGATTGGCAAGTTGCTTCTAGCGACACAAGGTGATGCAGTGAGCTGTCGATTTCTACCTCTGCTGGAGGATCTGAGCAGAGTCGGACGGTACGCTCGGGGTGCGGCAGTCTTAGCCCATTTGTTCGACAGTTTTGGCATTTCTTCACTCCAGTCTTCACTCAGGGGATTCTACCCTCTACTTCAGGTATCTCTTGAAACCTGAAACTCCATGGATTAAATTATGCACTTGCCTCTTATGTTGATCACATGAGTTACATTTCAGGTTTGGAGTTATTTGTATCTTCCTACCCTCAGGCGTGCTTGGGAGGATCGAGGAGATCTACTGCCCCTGGCCAGACGATGGACCCCAACACGAGACAGCCGATCTCTGAAGGACCAGGTCACCCACATTCAGGAGACATTAGATAGGATGCCCCATATAGAGGTAATATTTAATTTTTGAAATTGAATTTAATTATATGCATGAAATCAAGGGCAATGACAAATTGAACTCTGCAGGTGGTCTGGACTCCGTATCAGAGGGATATCGGAGTGATGCCCTTGGTGGAGGTGGTCTGGTCTGCAATCTGTTCTTTTAATCTAGTCCCGAAATCGTGCTCATGTTCTCGAAGTATGGGATGGCCACCTCTGATACGGAGTCCAGACCAGAAATTGAATTTAATCCATGGAGTTTCAGGTTTAAAGAGATACCTGAAGTAGAGGGTAGAATCCCCCGAGTGAAGACTGGAGTGAAGAAATGCCAAAACTATCGAACAAATGGGCTAAGACTGCCGCACCCCAAGCATACCGTCCGACTCTGCTCAAATCCTCCAGTAGAGGTAGAAATCGGCAACTCACTGCATCACCTTGGGTCGCCAGAAGTAGCTTGCAAATCATCAGAATAAGAAACCTCCTCAGTGTGGACACGCTATTCCTGACATCACCTTGAGAAAATCTCATATTACTATATGACGCCCCGCAGTGGCGTTTGCATTTTGAATCGCTTGAGTGCTTCACATTCTTGGGTCTTCTTTCACCTTTTGAGTGGGTAACGTAACCCTTCTTCGGCATCCAAAAACCGCCTCGTTACGGAAATCATGCAGCATACGGACAGCATCGCCACCAACCGGACGTACCGGAAGAATCCGAACTCGAAGACGTCTAACGGTTTGATGCCAACGGTCTTTCGGAGATGATTCAGCGAGATTTCTTTGAGGCGTCCAGGCCCCTGGACGTCTCAATCAATACATAATAATAATAATATATATATAATAAAAATATAATGATGGAAGCGTCCAAGGACCTGGACGCCTCTATCTTGAGGCGTGCAGGGGCCTGGATGCCCCCATACTCTGCATCCGGACAATCTCGGCACGCCACTCGATTTGACGTTTCGAAAAAATCTAAAAATATAAGGACGTCTTGCCAGCTGGACGCGCCCACTCGTGAGTCACGGGCACCCACCAAAACCACGCGCCTTACCCACTATCTACGGCTTTCTGCGGGGTTCCGGTGGGTGGAATTGGGCGCGTCCAGGGTCCCGGACGCCTCAACATTGAGGCGTCCAGGCTCCTGGACGCCTTCATAAAAAGGTTAAAAATAAAAAAATAAAAAATATTTAATTTTTTGATGGAGGCGTCCAAGGTTCTGGACGCCCCCATATTGAGGCGTCCAGTCCCCTGGACGCCTCAAGCTGTCTACCCTCTATAAATAGAAGACCCCCTCCCTCGAAGGGAAGGGGCTTCAGATCCGATAGAGGAAGGAGAGACTCTGCCGGATCCCATTTCTAACCCGTGGGTCTTTTGTAGGGGGAGGTTCTGCCGGATTCTCGGGTGCCCGCGCTCGCGAGAGGAAGGCTAGCTCCATCCGTTCTGCTTCCACGTCGTCCCCACGTTGCTGAAGCTTTGCCGGATCC
This sequence comes from Amorphophallus konjac, assembly GCA_022559845.1. Classification (NCBI taxonomy): domain Eukaryota; kingdom Viridiplantae; phylum Streptophyta; class Magnoliopsida; order Alismatales; family Araceae; genus Amorphophallus; species Amorphophallus konjac. Next base: position 15,407,381 of record CM040124.1, read on the forward strand.
CGCCATCGGCACATTCAATAAGCCAATTCTCTCCCCTTTTCTCCGTAGTTCTTTTGCATTCATCATCTCGCATTCTTCGACTCCCTTTATAAGGGAGTCTTCTTTTATATACGTTTGCATAATCCCATTCATCATCATATTTCTCTCATACTCGTGTCCAAGAGGGGTTAAAAAATAACACCAACCAGGTGTGTGTCTTGCCACGATTTCATTATCCTTCATCAAGGGATTAATACTACACTGCCATCTTTTCTGATCCACTTGTTATCTGTCTGTTTCTTCTTTTACAAGGGTAACCAAGGAAAGCCCTCTCCATCGGTCGGTAGAAGGGAGAGGAGGAAGCAACCTGCCATCTCCCTCGTTTGAGGTAGGCGCGATCACTTTCTTTATTTTGGGGTCTCCGGCCCCTGGCGATCACATCATATTCTCGACGCCGCGGAGAGTCATTTCCCGCAATGGTCATTTAAATTTCTGTCACTTATATTCTGCATTATTCTTATATCTGTTTCTTATATCTGTTATATTCTTGAGGCCGCGGCGAGTCATTTCCCGCAATGGCCGTTTAAATTTCTGTCTCTTATATTCTGTTCCTTATATCTGTTATATTCTCGAGGCCGCGGCGAGTCATTTCCTGCAATGGCCGTTTGAATTTCCATCATTGATATTCTGTGTTGTGGTTATATCTGCTCATGTTCTCGAGGCCGCAGCGAGTCACTTCCCGCAATGGCCGTTTAAATTCTTATTGCTTGTATTCTGTACTCTTCTCATATCTGCTCATATTCTCGAGGCCGCGGCGAGTCATTTCCCGCAATGGCCGTTTAAATTTCTGTCACTTAAATTCTACACTTTTCCCATCCCCCGAGATCGCAGAGAGTCATTTCCCGCTATGGCCGTTTAATCCCCATATATTATTATATTGCATCTATCCCGCACGCCCCGCCGGAGTAATCTCCCGTGGTGATCTCTCTCCTCTTCTCTCTTCTTTCTGTGTTGCAGCAAAACGAGCCCCCGCGCTCCTCTTCGCCTCCCCCGGTAATTCCGTGTGACGTCGCTCACAGATTGGTGATCACGATGGGACTTCTTTCGCTTTCCCTTGGTGACCCTTGCAACATCGGCACCGCCTGTGCCCCCCCCCCCCACTTTTGCACCCTCGCGCGCTCCAGTTGTGCTCACAGTAGCACTTTCAGTTCTTATCCCTCGTGCACCTCGTGCACTTCGCCCCTAGTCCCTTGTGATTCATTGGGTGTTGATTATATCTTTGATATCTCTGTTGTCTTCTTATATTCTGTATATATGTTCCGCACTTCATCGCATGCATCCACCCCTTTTCTAGTTTTTTTCATTTTTTCTAAGGATCACCCTCTCTCGGTGAAGGAAGGACTCTCCGTTCGGGAATTCCTCTCGACGGACTAGAATCTCCTCCACCGGGACCTCCGTAAGTCCCCGACAGCGAAGGATTCCCTCTTCGTTCACTGGGCTGGTTGTACCATTGAAGTTTCCCGGAGTTAGTTGACCCATTCGTGGTGAGACGAGAGACCCTAGTTGACACGGCGGTGAAACAAAAATTAACTAGGGTCCCTATTTTTGTGTGAACATCAGATCTGGTTAAAAACATAAAAAAAATATCAAAAATCAAAACAAAAAAATAGAGGGCGTAAAGGCATCCACTTGTTTGATAATCTCTGCTATCTGCTTGTTGGTGTATGTTTTTACGTTCTGGAAAAACTCTGAGCATGGCTCACGAGACTTTTGAGGAGAACCACCCTGGTCGTGGTCAATCAGTCGAGCCGCGAGTCCATGATATGGACTCGGGTCCTTCTTATGAGCCCTCACGTGAGGTGCAGGTTACCGCAGGGGACACATCCCCACCACAGGACATCTTCTCTTTGCTAGGCGTCCTCGCCAACACGGAGCTTACCTCTGAGCAGCTCCGGGCCTTCCAGGCTATTCTGAAAGGGAAATCTGTTTCCCCCGCCCCCCAGGTGTCAACTCCAGCCATCGCACCCCTCCAAGAGTCGGTGCAGGCCATCCCATCTCCTTCACTGGCACAAGCCATCTAGTCTCCCTCGCTTCAAGGGCAGGCGAGCCAACAACCACCCTCGTTCCAATTCCCTTCACAATCTCAAACCCCTGCTGTTCCCCACATACCGCTCCAGTCGGGGCCAACTACCGGCGGTCCGGCAGCTCCCTCCCATTCGGGGTTTCCTCCTCAAATCTCCGGGAGACATTTTCCTCCCCAGTGGCAGGTGCCACCTTCACCTCCCGAGGAGCTTGCCCAATCGCTCCTTAACAGGTTCAATAGCATAGACGAACAGTTTCAGAATTTGAATAAAATGGTGGACGTGAAATCCACCCCGGAGGTTGCTTTGCCAATCCTTCCGGTGATCCATCTTCCTCCCTCTGAAATGCCCACGTACCGCAGGTACAATGGCACTGGCAATCCCTTTATTCACCTCAAGGACTTCATGTATGAATCCTTTTATTGGCAAAATGACTAGAAATCCCTGGCATATCTCTTTCGGAGATCATTGGATGGTCCTGCGCTAGAGTGGTTCTATTCTTTGGAGCCTAGCGAGGCCGAGAACTTTGATACGGTGCAAATAAGATTCTTGTAAAAGTATCGGGATAGGGTCGGTCCCTCTCTTTCCATTACCGACCTAGTGGCCGAGAAAATGAAGCCCGACGAAGATTTTGTCCGCTATGCCGACAGATGGAGGTCCTTGGCAGAAAGAATAAGAGATACCCTCTCAGAGCCTGAACAAGTAAAGATGATTGTGTCCAATGCAACCCCACAATTTAGGCACGTCCTGGCCATGAACAAGCTTACCACAATGGAGGAACTCTATGAAAGGGCCCGGTATGTCCAGACCCAGTTAAAAGACTCCCCCATTATGCATATGTTTGAGCCGCTAAAGCCCAAGGTGATCAGAAAGACTAGCACTGGTGTCCCAAGTGGAGCGATAGAAGGGGTGGTGACAAATGAGCAGGTGAGTGTAGTCAACAACGCCAACTATGCACTCAACCCAAGGCTTCCACAAATGCCATGACTTCCCCTCCAATAAGGTCCTTTCCCCTCTTGTCCTCCACCCCAAAATAATCCCCCCAGAACAATATGCCTCAACCACTTCAACCCCAGCAACAACCCCGACCTCAGCAACAACAACCGCCACTTCAGTACCACCAAGTTCCACCCCCAGGGAATTATGGCCCCCCACAGCAACAAAGGAGGTCGATTGGTCCCAAGAGAGCCTATTACCCACCATTGCCAGAAACTTTGGCAGATATTTTCAGTGCCCTCATGGCCTCAAACACACTCAACCTACCCAGGGAAAGGCTCGCGTGGCCCCCGAATGTTGATACCTCCAGATATTGCATCTATCACAGGCAGCCAGGACACAGTAGAGAACTACTTTCAGTTTAAAGATTACATCCACGATACGAATGATGAAGGCAGAATTGACTGGGATGAAATGAGGCGATACATCACCACTCTCAAAGCCAAGAGACCTCCTCCTAGGCCACAGTTCCAGCAACTACAATAGCAGCCACAGCAACAACCACAACAACAACAACAGCCTCAACAGGCACAACAACAACAGCCCAACATGGGCATAATCTAGAATTCATTGCCGGAGCACCAACAACCCAATCATTGCCGGAAGTCGGGAGAGAGCAGGTGTGGCACCCAAAAAGTACCTCTATTCTTTCTACCGCCAACCCTATCGTCATGCAACCCCCTCGCCTTGCCCGGGTAGCACCTCTCTCTCATCAACCCGCATTACAACCTATAGTACCGCCTTCACCATTTCCACCACCATCACGCCCTCTCATTCGCACCCCTCCCATTAACTCACCAATGACCTATCAGCCAACACCCTCCACTATGCCCTCACACCCTCTCATCTTCTCTCACTCCTCCATTTTGCCATCCACCTCTACTGCATCTACCCCTATGCCTTCCAAACCTCTTATCATTCATCAACCATATGTGACCCCGCCTGTCTCCATAATACCTCCACCAATGCCTTCAAAACCACTCATCACCCATTACCCATCTCAAAACCATTACCCATCTCAAGCCTTATCCATGTCCACTTTGCCTCCACCTCCACCTTCCGAACCCCTTATCCTTCATAGTCCGTATGATATCCCCTCTACCTCCACCATGCCTCCACCGAACAAACCCCTCGTCAGAATCCCTGCCCCCATCGTTACTCCGGCTTCATCAACCATTCCTCTACCGCTACCCCTCAAATCTCTGTTAAAACCCACAGCTACCCCCATAGAGGTACAAAAGCCGCAGGCAATGGTGCTCCGGAGTGGAAGGATTTTCCACAGAGTATCCCCCAGAATAGTCAGAACCCTGATCAGGCTCAGTCAGAGAAGGACAATGGAGAATAGCCAGAAAAATCCATCCCTGGGACACAGTATGATTTGTTAAAACACCTGGATAAGACGCCCGCTCGGATTTCCATCCTCGAGCTGCTTCAAAGGTCCACGTCCCATCAGGCGGCCTTAATGGAATATCTTCAAAAGGTCATGGTGAATGAAGACCTCCATGTAGAGAAGATTTCAGCCGTCCTGACACCAACAGACACACAACCGGCCATCATGTTCCACAACTACGAGCTCGCTCCCAAGGAAGCTCAGAAATATGCGTTATGCATTTCAATAAAAATCAATGGAGTCTCCATAAACCCGTGCCTTGTATACACGGGTGCGTCCATAAACGTGATCTCCATGAGCACCCTTCAGTTGTGTGGGGTCGACAAGGAACAGATAAGACCTTCCTCGATCATAGTCACAGCTTATGACAATAGCAAAAGGCCACCACAAGGGATGATTATCCTGAAGGCAGAGCTAGGCCCTGTGTCAGTCTCCACGGAATTTCATGTCCTCGACATGGACCCCACGTTCAAGGCCATACTGGGTCGCCCGTGCATTGTAGCCATGAATGTTGTGCCTTCCACCAACCATCAGTGCTTAAAGTTTTCTTACAATGGGAGAATTATTAAAGTGGTCAGTACACCTGTCCTTCACACGGTGGATGCTATCAACACCTCTCTGCCCTCTGTTTGGCCGTCTCATCGGCCCATATTGTCGCTGCTGGATGTGTGTGATTCATCTCACATTCCGCTAGCACCAAAGAAGCCGATCAAGGCAACAACGCCATATCTCCCTTTTCATTCCAAAGGTTGGGAGATTATGAGGAATATCGGCTATCAACAGAGCAAAGGTCTGGGCGCACAACTACAAGTGGTCTGGGGACATCACCTCCCATGCCTACGTTCACAGCTCGTCTCCTCGCCCCGGTTGCATCCGGCATGGTCTAGTTATCTAATTTTGAGTCCTATGTAATTTTTATTTGAGTCATTTGATGTAATTTTCATTTTACTTCAGTCATGTCCCTAGGTCTTGTACTTATTTCCCTAAGTTTGAGAGTCATTATGTTGTTTAGTTAGTTATTTGGCCCAATTCATTGAGTTTGGCCCAAGTGCACCCCCTACCCCCTTGGTTATTTGTCATTGAGCCTTTTGTCAGGGTCTTATTGTAAAATATGGGTTGCCTATATATAGGGCCCCATTCCCTTCATTTTGAACTAATGAATCAATGAATGAAAAACTTGCCATTTTGAGAGTTTACACTTCTTATCTAGTGGAGAGATTCCATTTTTTGGGTGAGAAACCCTAGGGGAGAGATTCCCCACCCTTCCCTCTCTTAATCTCTCTTTTCACTCCACTTTCTCTCTCCTCAACACCCAAATTCGAATTTTATTCTCTCTCCTCCCTTCCCAACCACCTCCACTCCCCACCTACCCCATTTAAGCCTCTTCCCATTCCCCACAACCCTCATCAATACTCCATCCCTTCCCAAGACCCCCTCCACCAATCCTCTCCTCACCATCCAACCCCCAACTACCCCTCCCACTTTCCCAAGCACCCTTCCCACTACCCCAAGCACCCATTCCCTTCCCCAACACAACCCCCCCCCCCATTCCCAAGGCAAACAAATTAACCCCACCCTTAAACCCATTTTCAAATACCCTTTCCCTCTCACCCACCTTCCCAAATTCGCAGCCCCCACTACCACCATCTGTTGGACCCTCTTCCAGACCTTATTCTCCACCTCCCACACCTTAGAACACCCCCTCCAAGACCCCCTTACAACCAGGGGTCACTCCCACACTCATCTACCCCCTTCCCCTTCTTCTTTCTTGGTCATTGGAAGCTACTTCGAAGTTACAGTTTGCTGTCCAGAGGTTGCAGATGAACCAGCAACTTGCAGCGGTCACCACGACTTCCTCCGGACGAGTTTGAAGAGCCAAGAGCCATCGTCGGAAGCGTCTACCAGTCTCCTTCGCAACAGAAGTAGTTTCATCTTCTTCCGATCTCCGAGCCGTCCAAGAGGTCCATTCTACCACAACTGCGCAGTTCTGCCTCGACTGAGAACCTGAGCCAGATGAGAAGCTCTGCCACGACGAACCCCGGAGGAATCAGCCCACGCGTTCTTCTTAAAAATTCTTCATCGCCTAGTCTACTTCCAGAATCAAGAAACAGAACTTCATTCGGCATTCGTGATCCAGAGTTCTCATTTTTCTCCCTCAGCTACGCAGATCTGCTACCCACAGTCTACACCGACCAGTCGCCATTGTTCTGCATCCCCTAGTCTTCTCTGACATCTGTTGACTTCTCCGTCAGTTTTTCTGCTAAGAGGACTCATCCACGATTCCAACGACTCTGACGGCGCTTGATTCCGAGGTCGGGAGCTGCCGGGGCATTCTCTGCAATCTGCTGTTAGAAGTCTGTAGCTGCCGGTCGAGAATCTGAGGCTCTGTTCAAACCTCCATCCCGGCTAGCAGCGACTCCAAAAGAAATTAAAGAAATTCTGAGGCATTCCCTTCTCAGCTACAAAGATTTTCCCACTGGTCTTGCCACCATCAAAATTCCTGAGCGGGTTCTACAGCAGCAACACCGACTATCTGTCCCTGTTCGCAGACAGCAAGCAGATTCGGTGCCGTTACTTAGTCATCCCTCTTTAGTCTAATTTCCCCGCCCCGCTTGGCCGGCTGAAGGCCCCTCCCTGCGTGGAGGTAGTATTGTTTGTAATCTCATTAACCCCCACTCCAAGATCCCCCTCCTGCGAGAGGTGTAGTGGTGTAACTTGTTTGGGCAGGTCAAGCTACCCCGACGCGGCGTGTGGGAACCCACGCTTCCCCGCTCGCCCTCGTCTCCGAGCGGGACCGATTTCTTCAAACCGGTCGAGTGAGTGCTCCAAAACTTTGCTCTAATTCATGCTTGTTCTTTCAATATTAGTTCATAAACTCCGCTGGCCGTGACGAGAGCCCGATCCTTAAGCTCATTTGCTATAAGTGATCATCGTGGGAAGAGAGTGGAACCCGTGCCCTTTGGCACTTCGTCGGACCCTTGATTTGGGCAGCCGTACCCTTGGGGAATCAAACCTTGGCCTTGCTGGCCCTCTACCAGCAAGGGCCTAGCCCACACAACCTCCCCTTGGCATTGCCAAGTTACCCCGGGTCTTAGTGAGCATCGGGTGAGCGGTTGCTATTATCGGTCCGTTTTTGAATGCTTAATTGTGCTTGCTTGTTGAGTCCTAGGTTGTGTCACATCAACAAGGTAGGCTGAAACCACCAAAGGAGATCAGGCCGAACCGCAGGTTTGGCCTAGGCTTCAAAGGACCACTCAAGGCAGATTGGAAGCCCCTCACGTGGACCCTATCAAACCACTTCAACAAAGGGCCTGTTATTCAGATGGGGGATTACCCGCAAGAAGTACATGGAAATCACATGTTGTGTATTTGGCTGAAAAATATCCGAGGGTCACCAAAAGAGGCAAGATCAAAGATCCAGAATGCGAATGAGACAAGTGGTTTGATATACTGGATATTTCCGTTGCACTAGAAAGGATGTTCTCGCCTCCACAGCTTGAAGGACCGCCATTGATCTCCGAAATGCCAGAGAATATCACAACTGTTGCCAAGGTTCCAAACTATCCTCGTCTTCGCCAGAAGGACCCTGTCACCAGCGGATCTTCATCCATCATCAACATTGCCACCGACGGCTCATTAGCCGTCGTCTTCTCCATTCACTCACCTCAGCCTTCGCTGATGTCTTCCTCCTGGGCCAGACGGTTGTCTGACGATCTTCCCATGTCCCCTTCTCTACTTACATACCTACGCGGGTTTCTCAACCCGCACTAGGTTTTCAATCATGATCTGCTCTACGAGCCTCCCAATCCTTTAGCCATAATCACCTTTCCCCCTCCTCCGATTTCTTTTCATTATTTTGTCATCAAAAATGAAAACGAAAAAAAAAACGTCAATTTTTAAACTCCTCAACAAAACATCATTGTTGAGGAAACCTCCTACATCTCCCACGAGTGTGTCCCGCCTTGCGGACCACCCATCCAAGGTCCTATGAGCGACCTTTTCTACCCCTCCTCTGAGGGGTCCTTCCCTGTACATTCTTCGGCATCTTCTTTAGCTTCTTCTTCGTCCGTAGGACAACCCAGTCAACCTAGGAATAATGAGTCAAGGGTAGTATCTACAAAGAAATCCAAGGGTAAGCAGATCCCTCGTCGATTCCTTCTGGATTTAGCCACCAGGTGTCAGGCCCTTCTTGACATCCCTCAGTTGCTAGAAAAACCCATCCAACTACCAGAGATAGAATGTGAGGACAATTGTGTGATTGATGAAGGATATGGGGTTTATGAAATCACCGATGAAGAATACCCTATTGAAGAAGGGGATGAAGAATATGAGGATGTGGCTGGCACATATGCTACTGGAATAAGGAGATTCGACGAGTCGTCAGCCGCCGTATAAGAGTCCACGAAAGAAGTCAACTTGGGAACTGAGGAAGACCTTAGGATCATCCTCATAAGTGATAATCTACCACCCTCTGAAGAAGAGGCATTGGTCGAAGTTCTTAAAGAGTATAAGGACACGTTTGCATGGAGCTATGAGGATATACTGGGTTTGGACTCCACCTTGGTCGAACACCGTTTGACATTAAAACCAGGGTCTATCTCGGTAAAACAGAGGTTAAGGCGTTTCCACCCTCAGATGGCTTTAAAAATGAAAGAAGAGGTCGATAAGCTCCACAAAGCCAGGTTCATTAGAGTCATCCTTTATCCTCAATGAGTGGCGAATATTGTCCCGGTCATGAAGAAGGATGGAAAAGTCGAGATTTGCATCGACATCCGGGACCTTAACCGTGCGTGTCCAAAGAATGATTTTCCCTTGCCTCACATTGATGTGTTAATTGATAATACAGCAGGTTATGAGACCCTCTCATTTATGGATGGATTTTCGGGATATAATCAAATTCGTTTGGCAGAAGAGGATCAGGAGAAGACGTCATTCACTACACCATGGGGAACATATTATTACGTGGTCATGCCGTTTGGGTTAAAGAATGCTGGAGCTACTTACCAAAGAGTTATGATGGCCATATTTCATGACATGATGCATATATATCTGGAGGTGTATGTGGATGATTTATTGGTGAAATCAAGAACCAAGGTGGAACATCCGAAAGTTTTGGCTAAGGTGTTGCAAAGATCAAGGGAGTTCCAATTGAAAATGAACCCGAAGAAGTGTGTGTTTGGTGTATCATCGGGCAAATTACTGGGTTTCATTGTGAGTAAAAGGGGGATCGAGATAGACCCCAACAAAGCTAAGGCCATCAGGGACATGCCGCCTCCCAAAAATTTGAGGGAAGTTCGAGGTTTAATTGGGAGGTTACAATCCATTCGTCGGTTGGTGTCTCAGCACTCACAAAGGTGTAGACCTTTGTACGAGTTGACCAAGCCAGTAGTAGAATTCCATTGGGATGCTAAATGTCAGAAAGCTTTTGAAGGGTTAAAGGAATACTTGGCTAGTCCACCCGTTCTCATTCCACCCAAACCAGAAAAACCTATGATCCTTTACATCTCAGTCTTGGATGACTCCGTGGGAGCCGTCCTCGCACAAGCCAATGAAGATGGCAAGGAACGGGCAACGTACTACCTGTCCAAACTCCTCAACCCCTGTGAGCAGAAGTACACCGCCATGGAGAAGACCTGTGCTGCCCTCGTTTGGGTAGTACAGAAATTAAAGTATTACTTTCTGGCTCATGAAGTCTATTTGATTGCTCGCATGAACCCTATCAAGTTCCTTCTGGAGAAGTCCGTCCTTACTAATAGGCTAGCACACTGGCAGAGTTTCCTATCTCAATTTGACATCACCTACATCCAGCAAAAGGCAATTAAAGGCTATGCTATAGCCGAGCATCTCGCTCATCATCCTCTCCCCAAGTTCGATCCTGTCCAATCACCCAATCTGATGAGCCAATGTGGGCGTTATATTTTGATGGAGCTCTGAATTCCCAAGGGAAGGGTATTGGCATTGTCCTTCTAACGCCCGAAGGCGTTACCATCCCAGAGGTATTTCACCTTGCATTTCCAGTCACCAACAACATTGCTGAGTATGAGGCTCTTCTAGCTGGTCTAGAACTGGCCCATTCCTTCTATATCACCGAATTGCGAGTCATGGGTGATAGTCAACTTGTTCTCCGTTGGGTGCTTACCAAGTATCGCACCCTTGATCCTAAACTCAAGCCTTATCAGGAGTTGGTCTCCGCCTATGCCAAATTGTTCACCAAACTGATTTTTATCCATGTCCCTCGCGAACAGAATATTATGGCCGATGCCCTCACCTCCTTGGCGTCATCTTTCAGATTCCCTCTAGGTGTATGATTTGAATCCATCACCCTCTACATGCGTTTTGTCCCTGCCGTTCAAGACCCGTACCTCCTAAGAATCAAAGAAAGAGTCTTACGGAAGGTCCAGGAGGGAGAAATTCTAGAGAAAAGGGAGATCATGTTGGCAGAAGTCGAAGAAGAACTGGCTGACGAGGAGAAACCATGGTTCTATGAAATCTCCAAATATTGCAAAGACTAATCTTACCATGAGGAAGCCACCACAGAAGATAAGAAAGCCATAAGAAGTGTGGCCCAGAAATACACATTGGTTGGAGGTCTACTGTACAGAAGAAGCCTTACGGGTGCTCTATTAAGATGTCTTGATGACGATGAGGTCTGGAAATATGTGGAGGAAACACACTCAAGTGTATGCGGTGGCCATGTAAATAGCCAAATGCTAGCTAAGAAGATCATTAGGCAAGGCTTTTACTAACCCACTATGGAAGAGGATTGTGATGTTTATGTCCGTAGGTGTGTCAAGTGTCAACTCTACGTCGATAAAATTCATTCACCATCTTCCTCACTTCATCCAATATCCTCCCCGTGGCCTTTCTCCATGTGGGCATTCGACATCATTGGTCCCCTAGGTGATCCTAACTCCCTCACTAAGCAGAAATCTTTCATCCTCACTGCGACGGAGTACTTCACCAAATGGGCCGAAGCTGAAGCCGAAGCTTACGCAGAAATCAAGGCGTCAACAGTCTGCAAGTTCATCATGAAGAACATCCTCACCAGGTTCGGCATCCCAAGCATAATCATCACCGACAATGGGCCACAGTTCATTTCTCAGGATCTTCAAGACCTCTACAAAAGGTACGCAATCGCATTGCATCATTCATCACCTTATTACCTACAAGGTAATGGCCAAGCAGAGGCCACCAACAAAACATTGATCAAAATCATAAAGAAAACCTGCGAGTCTAATAAGTTTTCAGACTGGCCAGAAAAGTTTATCGAAGCTCTATGGGCCTATCGCACTTCAATCTGTACCCCCACCGGGCAGACTCCGTTTGCCTTTACTTATGGGATGGAAGCGGTAGTCCCGTACGAGACTCTGATCCCTTCTCTCAGGGTATAATTGGATAAGAAATTTCCCCTCGACGAACGTCGTAATTCACTCCTTGTCCAGTTAGAACTCTTAGACGAGAAGCGGCTGGCCGCTGCCAAGCATGCGCGTGTTTATCAAAATAGACTCGCTCGCTTTTACCAAAAGAAGGTCATTGAGAGAAAATTTAAAATTGGCGAGATGGCCGTGAAAAGAATCTTTGTCAAACCTGGAGGGTCGCGTTCTAAACTTTAACCCAATTGGGAAGAACCATATGTGGTTCAGGCTGAGTACCCCGGCAACGCCTACAAGCTAGTCAATGCCGAAGGAACCGAGTTATCCCACCCCTGGAACGGACTTTATCTTAAGAAATACTACCCTTAGATAAGTGTGACAACCGGCATGGTACGAGGACCATCGGAGCCGAAAATTCACTCTTCGGTCTTTGTAGTCTAACTCAGGGTTAACTTGTGCATACTCCCACACCTCGCTTTCGGGATCAAACGAAGCGGAACTCGAGGGAGGCCACAAAAAAAAGAAAAAAAAGAATAGAAAAGAAAAAGAGAAAGAGTGCCTAGTTTTCATCATGCAGTCAAGTCTTTGCATCTGTCCTTCATGTAGGTTAGGACCCATTAAGGCTCGGTAGGTCTCGGGTCTTGGCTCGCCAGAATCGCAGAGATTCCTGTCTGGTCATGTCGGCTTACGCCCATTAAAAGAAGGTAACACACACACGCGGTTGTTTTAGCCGAAAAAACTGGTCGTATTGCTTATTGTGGGGCCATACTCGAAGGTCTCCAGGAAAGCCGTAATCTTTGTTCTCTCCTTTCTCGGCCCAATGAGATAGTCGGCGCCCTTAAAACGCTGAGCATAAGGGAACCAAAATACCATACCCTGAAGATGAGAGTAGGATTCATCTCCTCGAACCCGAGTCAGAGCACGAGAAGAGGGCAATGTCCCCGCAGGCATACAAGAGGGATTCCCACATATCAAATCATCGTGTCTCCCTCAAAAAAAAAAGAAGAAGAGAAAAATCAAAGTCAAAAGTCTGGTCGTGACCGTGCCTGATTTCGACAAACGAAACCACCAAACAAAGGAAATTCTACAAAGGGGCAACGTAAGTCTGTTCGAGGATTGATCCGAAGTCGCCCAAAGGGGAAAGGTCGAGTAAGTCCCGGTTAGCTCATCGGATTAACGGTTTTGTCGGTCCTCTCGGAAGGTTTCCCCCACCGTACTCTTCTTTCTCCCCTCAAAGATGAAAGCTCAATGGAAACCCTGAAAGGCGCGCTCCACTAAGGCAAACGACCTCGTTTTTTACAAAACACACATATTTGTCTACTTCGAAAAGTGAAAGCCAACGCCACGAAGGAGTCTCGGTGTTTCTGACCGGTCAAGACCTCTATCTACCACCTCGGTGGTTTTTTACTTCAACCTCGGGCTTTGGTCAATGCAAGCGTGTCACCAATAGGTGCGACAGCGTCTGGTTTCAGGTCAGCGTCGCGCGGCTGACCGTTAGGGTTCCAAGGTGTTCCATCATATGCCATCTAGAGTTATGAGGAAATAGACCCGGGTCGGGCAAATCTTTTACCTCGAACACTTCTTCGATGTATCCTTGCGGTCGGAAGCAACTGGGAGCCTAAGCATGGCATGACAATTTTGTCATTAGGTTAACTCTTAACCGGCAGGATTATCACTTGAGGAGTCTAGGGGCCCAAATCGATCTAGATGTACGCACAGGATACCTGGGAGGTTAGTAAGAAATCATGTCTTCATAAGAGTCAGGTGCCATAAGATTGGTCGCTAGGCATTAGTTAAAAAAAAGAAATTTTTTTTTGAAGTAACCCTCGAAAGACGCCGTCAGGTGAGTCCCCAAGTGAGAATTCTTTTGGAGCATGTTAACCCCGCATTACGCTACTTAAGAACGATTTAAGCACCCCTGGTCCAAGAACCATGCCGATTGTAATAACAAATGTCTTTCAAAAAAAAGCATAAACAAACAACACAAAAAAATGCATCCGTGTGATCTCATTTGTGTGCTACATTTTTACGTTCTGTTCCCATTTGCGTGTCCGTGTGTTGTATTCATCATCTTTGCTCTTGCCTTAATTAATGAAGGCTTGGCCCCTTGACTCGTTATCAAGGCTAGTCTCAAAACAATCACCCACTCTTGAGCAAGGGGCCAAGTTAGAACAGAAAAATTGACTTGTTTCATTGAGCAATGTATACAGGATTGAAAAGCAGGAATGAAGGCAGAATACATGAAATCGAACATTCCTTCCTTTACTTCCTTCTAGAAATTGTACATTAAGTCCCGTCCCCTCTCTCAGTGTTACCCCTTTCTCCACTCTCCAGGCGAAGAACCCTGGAGGGTGTTGCTAAACCATGCGAGGCGGTGCCTCTGCTGCTCTGTAACCCTCTTCCCGTCTCTGCTCCCCGTCGATCGACAGGGGCAGCAAAGAAGCTACTAACATGAAAGTCATGCTCTCGTGCTCTTCGGTAGCGCTCTTCACCATCTCTCAGCCATTGTTCAGCAAGACCGAGGCTGGTTCAGAGTTCAAAGAGTTGGGCCTCCATGGCCCTACGCTCCTCCCTCTCATCCGATCTGTCGGCTCTCCGTCTTTCGGTGTCTCTTTCCCTTTCCGCGCGTTCTCTATCTATGTCCTCCCTCTCCAGCTGAAGGGTGATCCTCAGCTCCACGGCGTCCCGAGAAGAGCCATCGTCTGGATGATGCCGTAACTCTTCCTCCAGTTCCGCTATTCTGGCTTCCCCCTGCGCGGTGCGGGCAAGTGTATCTTGCATCTCTTTCCTCTGCCATAACCATCATCTCAGGTATGTGGAGGCACGAATAAGTGAAATTCAATGACCAGACTCTCACCTGGGCGGAGAGCATGCCTTCTGCCTCCGCGGCTCGCTGCGTAGTATGAGCAAGCTGCTCATGAAGCAAATCAAGTTCGGAAGTGGGGATCCACAAACTGGAAGAGACACCATCCGCCCCCATTGCTGAGGAGGCCGCATCAAGCTGGGCGCGCTGCAACACACATAAGGTGACACTGAGGACCTAACATCAGAAATCTCGGTCTATGATCGTGTGTATATAGGCTTACCGAAGAACTCAAGGCGGCGCGAGTATCATGTAACTGCCGCTCCGTGCCTATCAGGCGAGCGTGCAGGTTCGCTATCATAGTGGCAGGGATGGGGTTGAGGGGGGGGCTGGAGCTGCTGCTGGTGGTGATAGGGGTGGATGTGCACTAGAGAGGGGGTGGGATGGAGAGGAGGTGGAGGGGGGTGACCAGACCTAAGGGGATCTCCTTGGGTCGACCTAGGGTGTGGGGGGGATGAGAGAGGGGAGGGAATTTCGAATTTGGGCCTTGGGAGGAGTTATTTTAGCCTTGGGAAGGTGGTGGGATGCTTGGGGAAGGAGAGAGGGGTAGTTGGGGGTTGGGAGGTGGGGTGTGGATTGGAGGAGAGCTCTTGGGGTTGGGGTGAGTTAATGGAAGGGTGTGGGGACTAGGGAGAGAGTTATTAGGGGAGGGGGAGTGAGAGAAAGTGGTTGGGAGGGGGAGGAGAGAGAGAATGGGGCGAACCCCTTAGAGAGAGAGAGATAATGAGAGAGAGAGAGAGTAGAGTGAAATTTGGTGGAGGAGAAAGAGACTGGAAGGTTTCTTCTATTCAAATGATTCATCAAAAGTTCTTCCATATGAGGGGAGTGGGGGCCTATTTATAGGCTTACATAATTCCATATGACCAAACTAACCTTGACTAAGTGCACTAATGACAAGCAAGTCCAAGGGAGGGGCACCCCTGGGCCTAGCCCACTAGTTGGGCCCAAATGACTATCAAACTGACCCATTAACCTATTAACTGACTCAAATAAAGAAAGATTACACATCTATGACTCAAATAAAATGAAAATTACATGCTATTGCTCAAAATTAAGTGATGGAGATGATGATGCGCCGATGGCGAGCAACCGAAGTCTTGAAAAAAGATGAAGTGACTGGGGATGTCCCCATCACATCATCACAGGTATGTGGAGGCACGAATAAGTGAAATTCAATGACCAGAATCTCACCTGGGCGGAGAGCATGCCTTCTACCTCCGCAGCTCGCTGCATAGTATGAGCAAGCTGCTAATGAAGTAAATCAAGTTCGGAAGTGGGGATCCACAAACTGGAAGAGACACCATCCACCCCCATTGCTGAGGAAGCCGCATCAAGCTGGGCGCGCTGCAACACACATAAGGTGACACTGAGGACCTAACGTCAAAAATCTCGGTCTATGATCGTGTGTATATAGGCTTACCGAAGAACTCAAGGCGGCGCGAGTATCATGTAACTGCCGCTCCGTGCCTATCAGGCGAGCTTGCAGGTTCGCTATCATAGTGTCGCGAACATCTTGTGGCCAGGACATAGGTTAACATAAAAAAAAGAAAAAAAAACATAAAAAATTTGTTGTTCACCTCCACGGTCCCTTCAGGATGGAGTCGCTCTACATACATCGCCTTATAGAGGCGCAGATAATCCTCGTTGTCTTGAGCATGTGACTCCACGGGAGTGCCACCTCGTCACCAGTCGTCGTATTGCTCAGGGAATAGCACTCTCCAATCAACGGAGGTCGTCGGCCAACGCGTCTTCCTCCCGACACGTGGTGTGGTAGTCATCTCCACCCATTCTTGGGCAAGCCCTAGAGTCCTCATGGCCAATCGAAGTCGAAGTGGCTCGATTTCGTTCAAACAGTGCATCTAGAGGTCGCGTCCGAACCGAGCACGGCTCATTATGACCCAGGGCTGATCGGCGTCGGTCATGCCCGCATAAGGCCTCTAGATCACCTAAGTCAGGTAAATCTTTCTATTTACGAGAAGAATAAAACAACACAAAAATAAACTGGATGGCGATTGATAACCACCATTGCTGCAAGGAACTCTTGTAACTCGCGTCTTATCACCATCAGCTGGTAGGACATAGGGGCCGGGCTCATGATGGACTGCCACCGCCTCGCCAACGGCACCGCCATCGGGCCCCAATGATGGGCCTTTCACATTGGAAGATAATAATAGCTCCACAACTGCCTTGTCATGTGTTATGAACATCATCAAAAAAAAAGAGATACAGTTGAAGCTAAGAGAGAAGCAGGATACCTGGATGAACTGCGTGAAACCACTCACTGTTATCTCTCGATCTGCTCTTTCAGACAGACCCGCAAATAGAGGCGCCAGCATGGCTGCACCCCAGGAGTATCGTCCCACTTTCTCAGGATCTACCAGGAACTCTAAGAAGCGGTAATGAATGATGTCTCCTTTCGAGCCCAACAACAGTTTCCCCAACAGGAAGAACAAGAATCTCCTCAAATCCATGTTGGCTCTCTCCCAATTGCTCGTGTCTACGCAGTAGACAGCGCGGCATCCTCTTTCAGTCCTCTCCATGAACTCTTCCAAGGACTCATCGTCACGAGAACGAATGTTAGTAAGCCCCAGTGTCTCCATGATAGGCGTCCTGGCTATGGACCTGTTCTTACGATCATCTAGGTCCACCCCTAGTAACCTCTGGGCAGCCTCTCTATAGTCGGAGTACGTGATACCGGTCAGTGCCTCGCCATCCACTTTCAGGCCCGTAATTCGGACCACATCTTCCAGGCTGGGCACCATGTGCCCCCAACGTATCAAGAAGGCACGGCTCATTGGATCCCTCCTTTCACGCAATGCTTGGACGAGGGCAAGGTCGAGCTTGATCGGCTCGATCCGAAAAAAGACTCCAAGCCCCATCACGTCTAGCCTGGCCTTCTGAAAATCTGGGAGACCCCGGTATGCGGCCATGACCAACTCTCATGGAATGTGTGATTTCATCACACCCTGCACATACATAAGGAGGGATTTTGTTAGAAGGGAGGAAGAAAGATTGGAAGAAGAGACAAGTAAGCTCAGCTTACAAGTTGCGATTGGGTCCTTTCATTGAGGTGCCCTTCAAGCTCCGAGAGTCTCCGAGAGCTACTACCGCTGGACCTGCTTCTCTTCGAAGAATGGGAAGATTCGGCCTCCATCCCAAGTCTTAAAACTCTTAGCTCTTCCGTGCTGTGGAAGCCCCTACTCTTCAAGATGGCTTTCGATGTCCCTGGGAGAACAAAGAGGGGAGGTATTTATGGGAATGAGAGAAGTGCGAGCCATAACCCCCCCCCCCATGCTAGGGCACCTTCCTTGCGGTCCCATGTGTCACTTCGCCGCTCGCACAGGGAAGCTGATTGAGTGGTGCGACATGACGACTCAGAAATGACCCCTGATGCGCTCGACAGTCGTCGTTTAAAAATACCGTGCCACACAAATTTCAAAATTTATAACTGCACTCACTCACTCGAATGATTTTGAAAATACGAGTACAGTGGTGAATACGGGTCGATCCCACGGGGAGAGAATATCAAGTTGGAAATACCCTTATGCTTGAAAACACAAATTTTATTCATGGAGTGCGATTATCACTAAGTGGAATGAAATTACAACTTTAAATATCAAGAGAAAAGTAAAGGAATAATTAGCTAAAGGAAATTTAGCCAATTGATTGAAGAATACCGTCGTTTCCACGCCGAGCCTTTGATGAAGATCGCTCCGCCTTGGAAGTCGACGCCATGAGATGATTTGAAGAAGACTTACCGCTTTGGGTATGTGTGATGAAACCGTGAAGAAAAGGTTTGGAGTGAAATTGAAACAAAACACAAGTGGAAACACAAGTGGCAATTACAACAGAAATCTATTGAAATAGAGGTTTGGAAGGCAAAGAATAATTTGAAGTCTAGAAGGAATTAGACAAAGTGAACTAAATGAAAGTTGTAGAGAATAAAAAGATGAAGAACTTTTATGAAGAACATAGAAACAGAAAATGAAAGGAAGACAATGAAAAAACTTGAAAAACTATGACCTATTGGTTCGGATGAACAGTAACAGAGCAAAAATCAGAACGTTGAAAAATTAATTCTAACACATAAAATAAGCAGAATTTGGAGAAGTGGTAGAAGAACAAAACTTAGATCTACAAGTAAGGAACAACTTTCATGAAGAACTCAGAGTAAAAGTAAGATGGGAAAGGCTTCAAAATGAAGAAATGGCAGAAGGTTTTAACTCGGATGAACAGTAATCACATAAAATAGCACTTAAGAAAATGGGTAATAACTCTATGAATTAGGAAGAATTTGAAGAAATGCTAAACATAAAAGTTGAAGAAAACTTGAAAACGAACAACTTTCGTGAATAACTCAAATTGAAATGAAGATCACAACAATGAGAAATGAGGTTAAGAAAAGACTGAATTCCAAAACCAAACTTGTATTGAAATAACTTCAACTTACAATCTTGACATCAAAAGCTTACAAAATACCACTCCTACAATCACCAACTTCAGAAATACAAAGAACAAACTTACATTACAAATGACCCATAGCTTCCTACTCTCCTAACATCTCTTCCTTAACAACTAACTACTTGTTCCATTACAAATGAAGCCCTTATATAGGGTAACAAACTCTTCTTGCCCATGTAAAACAACTCAAGTGCACCTAATTTTGACCTAAATGTGGGCTGGCATGTGCTGCACACGTTTTTTCAATTTTTCTGGCATTTTTTTTGGCCTTCTTTTCCTTCTCTTTCTCTCTTTCTCTCTCATTTTCTCTCTGCCGGCGCGTTGCGCCGACCGGCCGACTGGGTTAGGCCGCCTGCCCGTGGGCCCGCCGTGCGCCGAACCCCGCCACCGTCGCTGCGTGTCGCACGCGGCGCACGCGCCCGCGTGCCTCGCCGTTGACCGCCGCGTGAACGCGGCTTTGCCGCTTCGCCACGAACCCCCCCCCCCCCCGCCCCTTCGCCGACCTCGTCGCCCGTGCGCTTCGCGCGGGCGGCGAAGGCGGGAAGGGGGCGGTTTTTTTAAACTTTTTTTGTTTTGTTTAATTATATTATATATATATATATCTAGTATATATCAGTATATATCTCATATATAAGTATAGAAAATTCAAAAAAATATCAAATAATTATTTTTGTTTCTAATTTTTTTTCTATTCTTTCTTGAACAAGTCCTTGGGCTTTTGGCTCAGTTTAACATATAAATTTATTTTCTTCTCTTTCTTTATTTTTTTCTTTTTCTTTGTTTCTCTTTCCTCGTACCGAGTGCCTGCATAAATACATAAAAATCGTTATTAAAATTATTTAATTTCAAAAAATTAAACATTTGATTCAAAATCAACAGTAAGTATGAGAAGTGTATATTTATTATTATTTAAGCTCATAAAAATGCGGATAATCATGAATTAAAACGTAAAAATACACACTTATCACACCCCCAACTTACTCATTGCTAGTCCCTTAGCAATGCAATTAATGAAAACTTTCAGGACCAACAAGAGGGTAAAGTATCCAGACCTCATTTCCAGATCATCTTTCATAGAGTTAACTAAAGATCAGGAATAATTACCACCGACTAGCCTTTTGGTGAAAATTCAGGTACATGATCAAGAATTCTAATCAAAATTCAGTAGCACTTGTGCAAGTGGAATACTAAATTCACAGTAGAGACAATTGCATCCTCCAGTTGCTATTCTGAACAAATGCCTTTCAATTCTGCACTTCTTACTCAGAGTGTTCAGCACACTAGCTTTTTGTCTGCCTTATTGCTATGTCCCTTTTGGGATCACTATATATATATTTTTTTCTTTTCTTTTTCTCTTTCCTTTATTTTTCTACACACATGATGCTGCACTACCCTTAACTGTTTTACGCGAACCTTAACACGTCTTAGGTGAAGCAGGCCCGGTTCCACAGATCAAAGTTCCCTTTTCCTTTTGACGCGAACCTCAACATGTCTTAGGTGAAGTAGGCCCGGTTACTCAGAATCGGAGCATTTTTCATGGTGTGTTTTTTTTTCTCATAATTTTATATGGCAGAAAGCTTCTAAAAGATCTCTTCTTCAGAAAGTGCAGAATATCATACAGTCTTTCTAAAATAGCAGAAGGCTTGTCCTTCTTGTTTCATTAGCGTGTAAAGTGATTTTCATTTTTCTAAAGTGCATCCGAACTTTAAAGAGATTCTTAAATCAGGTTTCCATAGCTATATCGGATAAACTTACCATCATCCTTTTCC
Source organism: Amorphophallus konjac (assembly GCA_022559845.1). Taxonomy (NCBI): domain Eukaryota; kingdom Viridiplantae; phylum Streptophyta; class Magnoliopsida; order Alismatales; family Araceae; genus Amorphophallus; species Amorphophallus konjac. The sequence goes on from CM040124.1 coordinate 15,428,293, forward strand.
CTATGTTTTTCTATTCAAGAGTCACTTTTCATGCGACATGAATCAAGAAATTTCGACTGAGGGAAAACTGTTGGTTAACAGGACAATACAAGAGAGCAAAAAAAAATTTTATCTCCCCCCCCCCCAACTTAAATGACATTGTCCTCAAGGGCATAAGCAGTAGATAGAGCAGAGAACAAGTAAAGAGATAATATAGTTGGGATGGAAGGATACAACCTGATGGGTCGGGCGAAGTGATGAAGGCCTCTTCTCCGCATGGCCGATCAACTGAAACACACACTCAAGCAAAACGTCAAATCATAAAACCTTGGATTCACTCCCAGAAGCCATTGCGTAGCCAAGAAGGAAGGGAACTTACCGTGTCCATGAGTTACAAAGGGAATTGACTACGGATTTCTTCATGGGTCACGGATCCGGATTTCCCGCAGAAATGTCCCCTTATGGCATGTGTTTGCGAAAAGCAGTCACAACGGGACAATGAACACATGGAATCTTTGGGCCAGAAAGTCAATAAAGTATGCCTCCGGCTCGATCACTCCAATGGTGGAGTGGGCGCGAGAGTAAAGGGAGGAGGACTTGTTGCCACGGCTGTTGCTAAAGGTGACGAGGACAGATGCCGATCACCGTCTCTCCAATCCTATTAATACCCCCCTTTCCTCTCATCTTAGGCACATCGAAGGCTTAAGAGTGGAGTTGAGTAAAAGGTTGGAAAGGGAAGTAGTGAGTGTTGTTCAATTTTCAGAATGGAGGGTGAATCGAGCTTCAGAGCAGAAGGTGAGTCCTCTCGCTCCTCGAAGAGGAGCAGATCGGGCAGCAGTGTCAGGAGATTCTTAGAAGTCGAAGGACAACCGAGGGAGAGGACCCTATCACAACTTGTAAGTGGCTCCTTGCATTCCTTACTTCATACTTTCGTCTCCATTCTTTCCGTTGCAAAGCTCCCATTTCTCACTTCATGTGTATGTGCAGACCGTGATGAGATCGCACATATCGTGGGAGCTGGTAGTGGCGGCCTATCGAGGTCTCCCGGCCTTCCAGAAGGCAAGGTTAGACGTGATGGGGTTCGGGGCCTTTCTGAGAATCGAGCCGATCAAGCTCGACCTAGCCCTGATTCAAGTATTACGTGAAAGATGGGATCCGGCAAGTCGGGCATTTCTGATGCCGTGGGGGCACATGGTGCCCATCCTAGAAGACATGGTCCGGATTACGGGCCTCAAAGTAGATGGGGAAGCAGTGACTAGCGTTACTTACGCAGACTACCGAGAAGGTGCCCACAAGCTATTGGGGATGGAATTAGACGGCAGGAAGAACAGGTCAGTAGCCAAGGCATCGATCATGGAGGCATTATGGCTTACTGACACGCGTCCTCGTGATGACGAATACCTTGAAGAATTTATGGAAAGGGCAGAAAGAGGTGCCCGTGCGGTATATTGTGTGGACACCAGCAACTGGGAGAGGACTAACATGGATCTTAGGAGGTTCCTCCTCTTTCTTTTGGGCAAGTTGCTATTGGGCTCCAAGGGCGACAGTATCCACTGTCGCTTCGTAGAGCTGCTTGTAGACCTGGAGAGAGTAGGACAATATGCCTGGGGTGCTGCCATATTGGCTCATCTGTTTACAGGTTTGTCACAAAGGGCAGACCGAGAGATGACACTCAGTGGGTTTACGCCCTTCATCCAGGTAAAGAATGTTTTCGTTGTTTTGTTTTATGCACTTTTTTTCTTGAATTTGTTGATATTAATGACACATGATGGTGTAGCTATGGAGCTACTATTACCTTTCAATGGGGAGAGCTCGTCACTGCCGGCCACTAACGGTCCCGCTTGCTAGACGGTGGCAACCCATCATGAGTACAGCACCTCTATCCTATCAACTGATGGTGTTAAGGCGGGAGTTGCAAGAGTTCCCTGCAGCAATGGTATGATACTTTTTCTCCCTTTTTTTTTGGTTTGTTTTGTTTTATCATCATTTTGTAACTAACCAAGAAGATGCGTACAACCCATCAAAGGTGAATTGGAGGCCTTTCTCGAACATGGTCGATGTTGACCAGCCGTGGGTAATTGAAAGCTGCGCCCGATTCGGACGGGACCTCTAGCTCCATTGCTTGAATGAAATCGAGCCCCTCAGACTGAGATTAGCTATGAGGACCCTAGGGCTGGCCCAGGAATGGGTGGATATGACCATATCTCCCAGCATCGGAAAGCAGACGCGGGGACCGGCAACCTGTGTCGATTGGAGGGTGCGCTTCCCCGAATAATATGAAGACTGGCAAAGGGGTGGCACGCTCGTGGAATCTCAAGCACAAGACAGCGAGGATTACCTACGCCTCTATAGGGCAATGTATGGAGAGAGGCTCCAGCCTGGAGGGCTTATAGAAGTTAAAAAACCATGTTTTTGTCTTTTTCATTTCTTTCATTGGTTTGTTTTTGATTTTTTTGTTTGTGTGAACTCATAAGTCATAACCTGTAGGATGCCCGTGATACTATAATAATGAACTTACGAGCTCGTCTGGCGGACACTGAGCAAGAGTTGAGTGACACCCGAGCGGCTCTCGATTCATCAGTAAGTGTTTTGTATTCACCCCAGGTATGATTTAAGATTCACGACGCTATCCACTTAATGTCATCTCATATGTGTTACAGCGTGCCCAGTTCGATGCAGTTTCATCTGCGATGGGGGCAGATGGTGTTTCTTCCAGCCTATGGATTCCTACTGCAGAGCTAGATCTACTCCATAAGCAGCTTGCTCATGCCACGCAACGAGCTGCGGAGGCAGAAGGGATGCTTTCTGCACAGGTGAGGGTTTCACTATTTAAAATCCCTTGTGCAAGCATTGCTATTTGCCTGAGATTAAATGTATGGCAGGAGAAGGAAACACAGGAGGCGCTCGCGCTTACCACCCAGCAGGAAGCGAGAATAACTGAGCTGGAGAAGGAACTACAGCGTCGTCCTGATGAGGACTCTTCTAGGGACGCTGTGGAGCTGAGATTACCCTTCAGCTGGAAAGAGAAGACAGAGAGAGAGAACGGGCTGAAAGAGAAAGGGATAGAGACAGAGAGAAAGCTAAGAGATTGGCCGAGAAAGAAGAGAAGAGGGCCCTGGAGGCCCAAGTTTTTGAATTGAGGACCAGTCTCGGCCTTGCCGATCAATGGCTGAAGGATGGCGAGGAGCGCTATCGAAGAGCACGAGAGCGTGGCTTTCGTGTCAGTAGCTTCTTTGCTGCCCCCGCGGATCGGCGTCCTTAAACTTTGTAATCTCTGGTTGTTTGTTCCTATTGTTGAGAGTTTGAATAAAATGTTTTGTTATGCTTGGTTCTCTCTTCTTTTTGGCTTCTCAAATTCTTGCACACATCTAGCCTCCAAGAATGTATCACCACACAAAAATCACTTAAACTTTGGGTTGCCTCCCAAGAAGCGCTAAGTTTTATGTCGTCAGCCAGACACAAGGTAAAGCATTTAACCAACGTGTGGCATTCAGAATGAGCCACCATGTGATCTTGTCTTCCTTCAAATTCCAGCCCTTATGCCATTGGAAGACAAGAGTAGACATGTACGGACTGGGGCTAGAAAGAGGCAAGACTCGCACATTATGGATTTTAGCGTTAACCCTGTATGTGAGCCAATTTTCAGCTGTAGGGATCCAGAAATGATTAATGTCTAATTTGTCAAGATCGAGGTGGAACCCTTGCACCATATCAATCCCTTGATCCCCTTCGCCTGTATTGTCCTTCCTAACTAACCCTTTAGGAATGACTTCCTCCATGGATACTTGTTTAGGGCCTGGTAGCTTAGGAACAGGATTGTCATCCTTAGCCACGTTTCTTTCAATAACAGCCTCATGAACTTTAAGAGCATTGATCAATTTATCTTCCTGAGAGGAAGGTAAATTGAAGATGAATGTGGTTGGCACATCCTCCTCAGGTCCGAGAATCTCAAATTGGAGAGGCTCAACTGAAAGGGGAAAAGTAGAAGGAAGCACTAACTCATCCACAGATTCAGATGTCATTGGATAGGCCTCAAGGGTTAGATCAAATTTAAAATTTTCTAATGAAACCCCATCATCATACCCCTCACTCATCTGAGGATTGTTAACCAAATTGTCCAACAATGGGGTGGATGGAGGAAAGGTAAATGATTCTAGCCCGGCCCTTTCATCAGAGGTCATATCAAATGTGAAGTTCTCGAAGACGGGCCACTCATCACACTCCGTACTCAACTGAGAATTATCACTCAAATTTTTCAGAAATGGGGTCGGTAGATGAAACGTAAACTTTTCTAATAAGGCCCCATCATCATGTTCTTCCAGAGAAGGAGGATATTCAGAATTTTGTTCCATTAAATCAACAATTTTATTACTTACAACGTAATCCTCCTCTTGATTCATTTCCTCAATTGAGTTGTTTGGGCCATTATCCTTTACCGTAGTATTCTCAATCTCAAAATATTTAGAGAATGGGGTGATATGATCATCATTATGAGCATCATTATCCGTCAATTCACCCCCTACTTCCTTTCCTTCCTTTATCATGGTATTACGTGCACACACCCCCTCACTCTCAATAGTGATATCTTGAGCCAAAATGACAGGCAGAAGACTGTCATCGTCATCATCGTTCACATATTGAGGGGGTTGGTGTAAGGTTGAAGGAGAGGGTTGATAGGTAGACTGAGAGTACACGCTTTGAGGGTCAAAGCAGTGGCCCGGTGAATCACCCCTAGTATCTATGTTGAATCCAAAATTTGGGTGAGATGAGTTGAGCGGAGGTTGAGTACACATGGTCCGCTCGTAGGTTGCTTGGGGTGAAAATTCAGACATATGGGCTTGAAATGGTGAATCCATCCAAGGCAAATTTGTGTGATTACTCCAACCAAGATTGTACTCTGAAAATGTAGCAGGCTTGGGCTGAGAGAATCCTAGGGCATTTTGGACCTGTGCTTGGATGACTGGAGAGAGTCGGGCTATAGTAGGACACTGACTCACATGGTGAGTGAGACTGGCACAGAATTCACAGACTTCCATGCCAGTGTGGGTTGGGTTTTCTGCATGTTTGACATGTCCTACGAGTTGTTGATGAGATGAGATGGAGGCACGATTTATCGAATTTTCACTCAAAATCTCAAATAGATCATACGCCTCATCTTCACTTTTGCTCAAAAATACCCCTCCATAATATATATCCACCATTTGCCAATCATAATCGGATAACCCCTCATAAAATGCAAATATAATTTACCATTTGGGCAACCCATGATGTGGACATTGACCTATTAAATCATTCAGTCTGGCCCATGATTCATGAATTTGCTCTCCCGGACGTTGAGTAAATCTTGTAATCGCCCTTCTCATCATGTTGGTTCGGCCTATGGGGTAAATTTTTTTTAAAAATTCTAACTGCATAGCATCCCAAGTCCTGATAGTTTTTCCAAAACTCCTTAACCAACATTTTGTTTTATCTTTCAATGAGAATGGAAATAAGATCAACTTAAGGGCATCATCATTAAAATTCTGAATTTTGATTAGGGAGCAAATTTCTAGAAAATCATCTAGATGCCTATAAGGATTTTCATTGAGATTCCCATAAAAAGATGGGAGCATCTGGATGAGACTTGGACGAATCTCATATTGATCGACGAGAATGTCAAGGAGTTGAATACAGGTCGAGGGCTTGTAAGTAGAAGGATAAACGTGCTCCTGCATCGGCGTGGATTTGTGATTTTATTTTTTTAATTTTTTTTTATGCAACCACAAACAAGTTAACACAAATTATCTAATGATCTAGATGCGACTTAGACCTACTAATAGGGTTTCACAAAGTGATTAAAGTGAAACGTAAGTTTACCCTCAATATGACCACCAGCCAGGTAAGGGGTGGGGAAGTGGGAGGTTACCCCTACTTTCGTAGAGACCTTATTATGCCAAACCACTAACCCGCTTAAGGCGTTTGCCGTCCGACCGTCTTGCCTTAGGCACCGATTTTCATATGAGAGTAAACCCAAATAACACAAGAACCACAGTGTGATCCTAGGGCCAACGTTTACTGACTTTTATTTATGGCGTAGGTCATGTAAAGATGCAAGGGAAATGTGGTTTGTGGGCTAAGGAAGGGTGATGAAATCCCCACCTTATGTTTATTAAAGGTAGTGCCCTTAGAATATTTTGAAATGCAATGCACACTATAATTTCAAACAAGGGGTTCTTTATGCAAAATGAATGCCAGAATATGGTGAGTAGAACGTACCTTGCCCCTCGCAATCTTCAAAATGCAATACAAGAATTAAACAAAGAAAAAAAATTCTATGCTAAATGATGCATGACCTAGAACATGTTGTGTGGTTTCTAATCTGGAAATGAAATTTTTTTTTTGTTATTTTGGTGCAAGTATTTTTTTTGTTTTTAATTAATGAACCTATCTACCCAGCATAAAAATTTCTTTTGTTTTGATGCTTTATGATTTTTATAGAGTTTTGAAGAATTTTTCAAATTTTTTTAGATTTTTCAGAAATTGGAAAAATAGAACCTGTTCCGACGTTTCTGCCCTTTAGCGATGCTTCCGAGCTTTTAATGACGCTATATTTTCTGAGGATTTCAGGTCCGATCTTCCTCTTTCTTTGCTTTTCGAATTTTTTTCTTTTTCCTGCACAAGTAAAAAGAGCAAAATTAATATTCACATATATACACCAAACACAAGAATATCCAACTATCAACATAATTCACTCCCCCGGCAACGGCGTCAAAAATTTGATGCGCTCGACAGTCGTCGTTTAAAAATGCCGTGCCACACAAATTTCAAAATTTATAACCACACTCACTCACTCGAATGATTTTGAAAATACGAGTACAGTGGTGAATACGGGTCGATCCCACGGGGAGAGAATATTTGATTTTAGCTCAAGTTGGAAATACCCTTATGTTTGGAAAATCAAATTTTGTTCATGGAGTACGATTATCACTAAGTGGAATGAAATTACAACTTTAAATATCAAGAGAAAAGTAAAGGAATAATTAGCTAAAGAAAATTTAGCCAATTGATTGAAGAATGCCGTCGTTTCCACGCCGAGCCTTTGATGAAGATCGCTCCGCCTTGGAAGTCGACGCCATGAGATGATTTGAAGAAGACTTACCGCTTTGGGTATGTGTGATGAAACTGTGAAGAAAAGGTTTGGATTGAAATTGAAACAAAACACAAGTGGCAATTACAACAGAAATCTATTGAAATAGAGGTTTGGAAGGTAAAGAATAATTTGAAGTCTAGAAGGAATTAGACAAAGTGAACTAAATGAAAGTTGTAGAGAATAAAAAGATGAAGAACTTTTATGAAGAACATAGAAACAGAAAATGAAAGGAAGACAATGAAAAAACTTGAAAAACTATGACCTATTAGTTCGGATGAACAGTAACAGAGTAAAAATCAGAACGTTGAAAAATTAATTCTAACACACAAAATAAGCAGAATTTGGAGAAGTGGTAGAAGAACAAAACTTAGATCTACAAGTAAGGAACAACTTTCATGAAGAACTCAGAGTACAAGTAAGATGGGAAAGGCTTCAAAATGAAGAAATGGCAGAAGGTATTAACTCGGATGAACAGTAATCATATAAAATAGCACTTAAAAAAATGGATAATAACTCTATGAATTAGGAAGAATTTGAAGAAATACTAAACATAGAAGTTGAAGAAAACTTGAAAACGAACAACTTTCGTGAAGAACTCAAATTGAAATGAAGATCACAACAATGAGAAATGAGGTTAAGAAAAGACTGAATTCTAAAACTAAACTTGTATTGAAATAACTTCAACTTACAATCTTGACATCAAAAGCTTACAAAACACCACTCCTACAATCACCAACTTCAGAAATACAAAGAACAAACTTACATTACAAATGACCCATAGCTTCCTACTCTCCTAACATCTCTTCCTTAACAACTAACTACTTGTTCCATTACAAATGAAGCCCTTATATAGGGTAACAAACTCTTCTTGCCCATGTAAAACAACTCAAGTGCACCTAATTTTGACCTAAATGTGGGCTGGCATGTGCTGCACACGTTTTTTCAATTTTTTTGGAATTTTTTCGGATTTTTCTGGCATTTTTTTTGGCCTTCTTTTCCTTCTCTCTCTCTCTTTCTCTCTCATTTTCTCTCTGCCGGCGCGTTGCGCCGACCGGCCGACTGGGTTAGGCCGCCTGCCCGTGGGCCCGCCGTGCGCCGAACCCCGCCACCGTCGCCGCGTGTCGCACGCGGCGCACGCGCCCACGTGCCTCGCCATTGACCGCCGCGTGAACGCGGCTTTGCCGCTTCGCCACGAACCCCCCCCCCCCCCCGCCCCTTCGCCGACCTCGTCGCCCGTGCGCTTCGCGCGGGCAGCGAAGGCGGGAAGGGGGCGGGGGCGGTTTTGTTAAACTTTTTTTTTTGTTTTGTTTAATTATATTATATATATATATATCTAGTATATATAAGTATATATCTTATATATAAGTATAGAAAATTCAAAAAAATATCAAATAATTATTTTTTTTCTAATTTTTTTCTATTCTTTCTTGAACAAGTCCTTGGGCTTTTGGCTCAGTTTAACATATAAATTTATTTTCTTTTCTTTATTTATTTTTTTCTTTTTCTTTGTTTCTCTTTCCTCGTACCGAGTGCCTGCATAAATACATAAAAATCGTTATTAAAATTATTTAATTTCAAAAAATTAAACATTTGATTCAAAATCAACAGTAAGTATGAGAAGTGTATATTTATTATTATTTAAGCTCATAAAAATGCGGATAATCATGAATTAAAATGTAAAAATTCACACTTATCAACCCCCCAAGTCCGAATGGATGCAATAGGGAATAGGCGATGGCCGTTGTTGTTGACTTCGATGGCAGATTCTCGTGGAAAAAGGGGCATGGAAAAGCACGAGTCTCTGTTTCGCCTCTAGGCCTTGTCGAGCGCGTCACATAGAAACGATAAAAGAGAAGCGCAGGAAGGAAGGAACGCGCAAGAGGACAAATGAGCAACAGGGACACAAATCACTCCATTCATAGGTCTACATAAGCTGTCATGAACACTACAATCATGAACATCACAAAAGGGAAGGTGTGACCACCAACCCGTTAATTCTTTCCATCACATACACGCTCATCCCTCTAGGCGTCCCTCTGCTCCCCCCTAAGGTGAGGGTCCCTCAGGGGCCTTCTAGAGTCCCGTACAGCAGCACTCGCCTCGCCTCATGGCGCTTGCTCGGCAGCGGCGACCCGCTGATGCTCCCCTGGCGTAGCAAAGAAGCCACCCATATGGAGCTGGCCGGACTGGCGGAGTCGCGCCCCGAATTCTCGTGCCCTCTCATAATTTGCCTCCATGTTCTCTAGCCTATGTCCCATAGCTCAAAGGCCTAGTTGGAGCTCCCTCACCTAGGCCTCCATGACTCTTCTGTCCTCTCTCTCCTTCTCCCTCTCTAGCCTTTCTCTTTCCGCCTCTCTCTTGGCCACCTGGAGGAACACCCTCAACTCTAGGATGTCCGGATGTGGCCTCTCCTCACTGTGACGCCGCAGCTCCGCTACAGTCGCTACCCAGGCATCACGCTCCTCTTCAGCCCGAGCCGCACGGGCCACCGCATCGGCAAGTTGCTCTCGGAGGGAGGCAATCTCAAGGAAAGGGGTCGGGGAGCTGGAAGATGCACCGCTAGCCATTCCTGCCGTCACTGCCCGCTGGGCACGCTGGAAAAAACAAACGACGGCCATCGGCAAAGCTCCAAATTTAAAATAAAAAAATTAAATAAAAAAAATGCAACACTTAACTTACCAGGATCGCCAGTTCCTGTTGAGTGACGGCCAGCTGCCGCTTAGCCTCTGCTAGTTGGGCACGTAAGCCGTTGATGTCACGCGCATCCTCGGATTGGAGAGGTCCCACATGACTCTCTCTCTGCTGCCGCAGGAACTCGGTGCTGTCCTGCACCAGTACGCTCCCTTGCTGTCCAGGGAGACATATGCGCCAGTCCTTGAGCTTCGCCTTGCCGCGACTCTCCTTCCTGACACAGCTCGGCTCATCCGCGCTCGCCCATTCATCGGCCAAGCCCGGGGTCCTTGCCATGCCCTACATCAAGAGGGGAGGGACTTACATCAAACAACGAGAACGCGTCTCCTATCAAGGACGCGTCAATCATTCGAGTGTAACACTCGCCGAGCCCTCTTTCCCCTCTCACACGGCTCGCTCCAAACTCAAAACGAATCAAAGAGGAGGAGATCGGAGGACCTACCGGGCCGTGTTCACCTCCCTCTGCGCCATCGGGCCCCTCGGGTCCCTCAAGTGCCCGAAGGGGCCCTTCCTCTTCCATGGACGCCTCTCCATGCTCTTGCGCGTCCCTCCTCGGGCAAGGAGTTCCTCGCCCCTCTCTCCCTTCATCACGATTTGGCCCACCAAACTCCATCGATCGAGAGTGGAAGAAGATGAAGATAGGTGAGCAAATCTCGATGGGAGGCGGGCTCGTTTGCGGGCAAGACATGGAAGAAGAAGGGACACCTTGCGCTTTAAATTTGAATTTGAAAGTTAAGACGCGTCCTCGCTCTTAAACGCGCCCAAAAAAGAGAAAAAAGAAAGGGATCCCTCCGTGCAAGGCGTAATTCCTCACTTTTCGGGGCAAGGTCTCGTGAAGCATGCCTCGAAAGAACTGGTGCAAGAAAAGAAGCGTGGGAAAGGAAAGTGCACACAATAGAAGGAACCATTTCATTTCACATAAGTAAATAGTCAGTTGTACATCATAAAGTGAGGAAGGTGGGGTGTATAAGCAACTCTCAAACTCTCGCCACCACCCTCCTGATCATCTCTCTCCTCCCTCCTCTGACGGGGATGCCTAGGGGGCCTCCGCGAACTCTGAGAGGCGGTGCTCGCCTCGCCCTGTGGTGCCACGCCGGCCTCAAAGGCACAACGACGCTCCTCGACCGAAGAAACCAGGAAGCTGCCCATGGAGAAGGAACCAGACTGACGAAGTCGCGCCCCGCGCTCCTTCGCCCTCTGGTACCGCTCCTCGCTCTCTCGTAGCCTCCCCTCCGCTGTACCAAGACTCACTCGGAGCTCCATCATCTGGGACTCTAAGGCTCTCCTCCCTCTCTCTCTCCCTCTCCATCCTCTCTCTCACTGCCTCTCTCCTCGACACCTCGAGGGCAATCTGTAGCTCCAGCACGTCGCGAGGAAGCTCCTCAGCCTCCCGCCGTCGCTCCTCCTCTAGCTCCGCTATCCGGGCATCACGCTCTGCCGCCCAGGCGTCGCGCTCCTACTCGGCACTGACTGCACGAGCTAGGGCATCCCGGATCTTCGCCACCTTCCAAAGCTCGCATGACCCGTAAAAGATCGGTGAAGGAAGAAGAGCAACTGGAAGGAGAGCCGGGGTCAAGAAAGCACTCACTCGAGCCGTGCGATCGAGCTCGGCCTCTTCAGCCCGGGCCACCGCATGCGCCAGCTGCTCCTGGAGGGAAGAGACCTCTGGAGGAGGGCCCCACGAACTAGAACCCGCTCCGCCAGCCATCCCGACTGCCGCTGCTTGATGAGCACGCTGAAACACAAGAGCAAACGATAATCAGAGGCTAAGCATCAAAAAATCTAGGTTAAAAAAAATGCATAATACATTGCATAGACTCACCAGGATCTCCAACTCCTGCAGGATGGCCGCCAACTACTACCTGGCATCCGCTAGCTAGGCCCGCAGGTCGGCAATAATGTTATCACGAGCATCCTGCATTTATGCACATAGGTTAGTGTCACATGCATATGCATATAGAGAAGGAAAAATCTTCATTTCACACTTACCCCTGCCGCCCCACCGAGGTGTAGACTCTCCGCGTATGTGGCCCGGTACCGTCGTAGGTAGTCAGTGATGTCCTGTACGTGGGACACCACCGGGACGCCACCCTGCTGCCAATCTAGGTACTGTGCAGGGAAGCGTGTACGCCAGTCGACGATCTTCGCCTTGCCTCTTGTCTTCCGCCCGACACGGCCCAGCTCATCCACGTCAACCCACTCCTGGGCTAGCCCCAATGTCCTCATGACCAGCCTAAGCCGCAGTGGCTCGATCTCGTTCAGGCAATGGACCCACACGTCCCGCCCGAAACGAGGTCGGCCCACTACGACCCAAGACTGGCCAGCATCGGCCATGCCCAGGTAGGGCCTCCACACCACCTGCATCGCCATACATGCATCATATTAGTTTCCATTTTACTCAATTGAGTCACATGCATAAAAATAAAAAAAATCATACGCATCATACCATAGCCTCAGGATACTCGGTCAGCTCACGTCGAAGCGACGCCAGCTGGTAGCCGTGCGGTGCCGCAACCATGACCGGCCTCCATCGCCGCGCCAGGGGCACGGCTGTCCTCCTCCACTGCCTGGCTCTTCCCATCGGGAGGTAGTAGTAGTTCCACACCTGCATCCGTCATGCATCATTAGCACAAGTAATGGCATAACTACGATAAAATGCATAAACAAAATGTTTACCTGGAGAAAAGGTGTGAAGCCACTAACTGTCGTCTCCCTCTCTGTACTCTGAGAAAGATCGGCGATCAAGTGGGCGAGTAGAGCTACTCCCCACGCGTAGTCCCCCACTTGGTCCAGGTCCGCTAGGATCCCGAGGAAGCGGCAATGGATGCCGTCCCCCTTCGACCCCAGTAGAAGGCGGCCCAGTAAGAAGAAGAGGAACCTCCGGAGGTCCAGGTCCGCCAGCTCCCGCTCGCTCGGGTCCTGAGTAAAAGCCGCCCGAGCATCTCCCTCCAGACGCGCTAGGAACTCTGCTCTGCTCTCACTAACCCGCTGCCGCGGATCCTCAAATTCGAGCGCCTCCATGATATCCACTCGGCCAACCACCCTGCTATCTCTGTCGGTCGCACTCGTCTCCAGCCACAGCAGGTCCAGGACGCTCTCTCTGTAGTCGGGGTAGGTGACCCCGCTGACCGCCTCTTCGTCAACTCGTAGCCCGGTGATCCGAGCTACGTCCTCCAGTGTCGGCACCATATGCCCCCAGGGCATCAGGAACGCTCGACTCGGCACGTGCCACCGCTCCCTCAGCGCCTGGATAAGGTGAAGGTCAAGTCGAAAGGGCTCAATCCTCAGGAACGCCCCGAATCCCATGGCATCCACTCGCGCCCTCTGGAAGTCTGGTAGCCCCCGGTATGCTGCTACCACCAGGGACCAGCTGATCCGGCTCTTCATCACACCCTGCACACCACAAAACATAAAAAGAAGAAGCACATCAGAGTCATGAGTAATAAACAACACATTGAACATAATATTTTATTTAGTTATTTTTATTTATTTTCAAAAAAAAATTTAAGGCGTCCAACTTCTTGGACGCCTTCTTCTTATTTATTATTTTCTAAAAAAATAAAAAAAATCCTTTATTCACCCTTTTTCAAAATATAATAAAATAAATTTTATATTTTGAAGGCGTCTGAGAAATTGGACGCCTCTTTATTTTTTATATATATGATTAAAAAAGAAAATAATATAATATATATATAATTAATGGAGGCGTCCACCTGCCTGGACGCCTCCATCTATTTTCTTTTAAATAATCACATAAATAACCCAAAAAATAATAATAAATAAAACAAAATAAAAAAATGGGTTTAGAGGCGTCCAGGTTACTGGACGCCTCCTCCTCTTACACCCACCTCCCTCCTGAACGCCGTCTCTCGCCCCATTTTCCACTTAAAATCACACAATCATGTAATAAAGTGGAATTCTAAGGGACTTACCGGGTCGTGCTCATCCTCTCCTGCATCCTTGGGGCCCTCCAAGGCCAAAGGAATCTCCTCCTCCCCAACGGCGGCTGCCTCTGCCTGATCCCGCGTTCTCCGCGGACGACGGGCGAGCCGCTTCCGCTTCTCACCTCACTGACTCGCTTCACCGCGCTACATATGCTCAGATTAAGGGCGAAATGTCGAAAGAATGTGAGAAGAGCCAGAGAGGAGAGAGGAAGAGAGCGAGAGTGTGAGAGGCCGCGTGGGCGGCCTCTCTTAGATTTGAAATCTGCTTTTTTGGACGCGTCCATAAAATTTTTTTTTTCAAAAAACAAAAATAATAATAAATGCGTCCAACGGTTTGGGTGCGTTAAAAAAAGGAAATTAATAACAATATATAAAAAAAATGAAGGCGTGAAGGATAAAAATAAAGATAAAAAATAATTTTTTTTAAAAGCGTCCAAGAGGTTGGACGCGTTTATAAAAAAAAGAATTAAAATAATAATAATTTTAATAAAGCGTCCAATTTGTTGGACGCGTCAAAACAAAGAGAAAAGAGGAAAAAGATAAAAATAATAATAAAAATAATAAAAAGAGGAAAAGATAAAAACGTAAACTTTGCACATTTCCAAATTTCAGATTTTATTCCATTAGAAAGTAGAGTGAGCTACATTAGGGGCTTAGGCGCTTTAGGCCTTAACTTCCCCAGTTCGGTCACATAAGCCCTCCACAGCTCGCATTCTTCCTCCACATGCGCTAATGCCTTTCCCGTAACACTTGTCTTCCAGGGTGCTTTAATGGCATTCGCTTCATTCGCATCCGCTTCCATGCCCAACTCCCTCTTCTTCAAAGGAATGATGTCGGTTAGCAGTGGGAACGAGTGGCGTAGAACGCCGATTTGGATGCAGTACCGATGCGCATTATAAAGAACAAACTCCGTCGCGCCAATCAGTTGGAGTTCAGCTCCGGGAGAAGACCTCGTGAGGAGTTCGCGTGAGAGTAGGCATGCCGGTGCACAAGTGAAAAAGCTTTGCGTCATGGTTCTGAAGTGAGACCGCCAGTCTTCACATTTCCTCAGCCACGGAACACGGTTTGCTATGGTACCACCGAAGCCTAACACATCGGTTATGTGATGAAGGGGGCTTTGTTGGAAGAGCTTCGAAGGAGTTGGCATCCCCTCGCGGTGGTCAAATTTGAAGTACAAATCAATCCAGCAATTCAGAAGAAGTGCGCAACCGAAAGGAGGCTTACCCATGCTGGAGACAGTAAGGCCACTGTAAAGGTAGGCAAGGACGGCGGGTCCCACCCTCTTTCCACTCCAAATCCCGCAGATGGCACTCAATTGGTCCTCCTCCACTATGTTGTCGGTATAAGGGAATAAGAGATCACCCGCCAAATAGATGGTAAACCCTTTCATGATTCCTTCCAAGTGGTCATCGTCTGGTGACCCTCTCAGGGCGTCCATGACCCATTCCGCGAGCTTTTGCAGATCAATTCCCTTTTGAGTCTGGACCTATCTCGCAACACCAGGCGGCATGAAGCTTCTAAGGACACTCTCGGAAGTCACCCTTATCAGCATCCGCATGACCTTTATCCTCCCGTCACTCTTGAATTTCTTCAGCCCTAGCAGAAGTTCCACCTCCTCGAGAAGGATGGTCGTCTCGAAGGTGGGGAAGATGAAAGTGTGGGTCTGGGGATGCCAGATCTCCACCAATGCGCCCATAGCCGCCCAGTCCATGCGAATCCTCTCGTAATGCTTGGCATGAATAAGGAGCCCTTACAGATGCCACTTCGTGATTATGGCCCTCATGCCAATGGAGAGGTTGGAAGTGAGTTTCGAAAGCCACGGCAGCTTGGAAAATTTCCTCGGGCCTAAGAAAAGAGGGTATGGCTGGAAGAGAAAAAGAAAACAAGGAAGGAAAAGAAGTGAAAAGAGAGTTCACGCGGAGAATTTGAAATAAATCAGCTTACCATATGCGACTGGATCATCCCACTCAGATGACCTTCGAGGTCGGAAAGTCACCTAATCTCGCTGCTAGGCTTGCTCCTCTTCATAAGGAGGGAAGACTCGCCTTCCATCCTGAAACCCTCATATTTCTTCTCCTCCTCCCCTTAAAGCTTCTAAGCCCACTCCTTGGTGCATTTGGCTGAACTAGCCTAAGGGAGCATTTATAAGAAAGGAGAGGTGCTAAAGGTTGAAATGCGTCACATCAGTGGTCAGTTGTCAGCGTTTTGTCTGGATCTCCCTTGTACTGTGGTGCGATTTTGTCGCTTTCGAATGTTATTAATCTATGCAGGTTTTACTAACGGACGCCACTGTCCTATCTCGTGTGTTGGGACGGTGCGATCGATACAGAGGGGGGGTGAATGTATCTCCTTCAAGAATATTACCCAAATTTAAAAAATAATACGCCTGCTACTAGATACAGTTGCAGAGTAAAAGCAATAGAGTTCAAATAGGCATTTGATCGACCAGATAAGTTGCTGACTATACTAGTGGAACCAGATGAAGTCTAATGCCAAAGGACAGAACAATGAAAACTAAACTCACTTAGCAAGATCTAAAGCTCAAGGCCACTGTAGATCGAAACAAGACTATTCAAACAACCTGTGAAATAGATAGAAGATATGGAAGAACACACCACAGGCAAACCACAGAACAGCAGGTTTTAGGTGGTTCGGTCCACAGACCTACGTCCACCCCTCACTCCCAACCGGAGTGAGGCTTCCACTAGCACAAGCTAGAAACCGCAGACTCAGTCTGCAACAGGTGTTGCCACACAGCTTGAACAACTAAGGGAAACAAATCCCTCAACCAAGCTCTGCTACCCACAGAGCTTGAAACCAGTTCCAGCTACCAGCTAGAACAGAATCGGAGAAACCTCTCCCTTCCTCCACACACCGGAGGGAACCTGCTAATGACAACCTGTCGCTAGCAACACCAGAGATCACTGATCTCTCTTCCTCTGCAACCTAGAGGGAAACCGGAGTAACATTCCCTTCCTCCACACACCGGAGGGGAACCAATCACAAGTAGCACCCAGCTACTTGCAAACCAAAGACACAAGATCTCCCTTCTCCTGAGTCCACAGGAGGAACCCGATCCCCAACAGGGCAATCGGAAGAACAACAAGTGACTGTTTAAAAAGAAAAGCAAAAAAAAACCGCAGCAACAGAAAGCTGGAGAAATAAGAAATCAGACTGTGGCTCTCGCAGGAGCTGGCTGGCCTGGATTTGATCCACGGTCCAGCAGGGACAGATCTTCAGTTGAAGCTTCTATCACTCTAGCTCTCTCTTCTTCTCATTCTTCTTTTTCTTCTCTTTTGCAGGCTCTCTCTCTGTCTCTTCTTTCTTCTTTCTTCTTCTTCTTTCTTCTTCTTCTGCTCACAGCCTCTCTGCTGCACTGTCTGTCTATTTCGATCACTCTTTCTCTTTCAGATCATTTTATCTCTTCTTCATCTACTTTTTTCAATGGACGGAGGCTTCTATTTATATCAGGTTCAGCATGTGCTAGGGCGTGCTCTTTTCGATTCCCGCCCAAGCTTCAGTCCACGTGGTGACTTCTCAGCATCTTGGATCGCGTGCCAGATGCCAGCCTCGTGTCACGTGCCCAGACTCTGCAGATTAAATGAAAAGATACTTCAGTCGATCAGCAGAATGTATAGACTTAATGTAAAAATAGTAGTGTACAGACTTAAAAGATGCAGCGTGATAAGCAACCGAATGTATATACTTTAGAACAGCAAATGATCAAGTATGTACACTGAGAGAGTGTATAGACTTGTAACATGCGCTCTCAGTGTATAGACTTGCTGATGAATGCATTATCATAACAAGATAGAATGTGTAGACTTCTGTGAAATGCATGAGGGAATCGGGTGTATAGACTTAAGCTAAAGCATGTAATGCAACACAGTGTATAGACTTGAAGCCTTGAGAACGAGTGTATAGACTTTAGAGTAACAAAAGAATAAGTGTGTACACTGAGGGAGTGTACAGACTTTAACTTGAAGATCGTTCAGGAACAAGCCACAGCAGTGTATAGACTTAAGCGTTCTTGAGCATAACAAAACCAATGTACAGACTTCATTCAATGCAAATGAATGTATGGACTTCATTAAGTAAATGGCTGTACAGACTTAGTCCTAGGGCAATGCAGACCAATGTACAGACTTTGGCGAAGTAAAAGGCTGTATAGACTTGGAGACCCAAAGGCGGTGTATAGACTTGATAATGAAATGATGCAGCCAATGTATGGACTTGAGCAGTCTAAGACGCAGAATGAGACGGTGGAGTCTGTATAGACTTTTGCTCAATGCATAAGACGGTAACAGAGACGATCCACTGTACAAACTTGCTCATCATTCAACAACCAATGTGAAGACTTCCCGATGTATAGACTTGAAGGGAAACATAGGTGAAGCTTCCAATGTACAGACTTGGAAGAACACTGTTGAATGTGTAGACTTGATCAAGAGTCCAATGTGCAGACTTGCTACCGACCAAAGTATAGACTTGGTGGTCGTGAGACGGTGGCCAAGACACTGTACGGACGGATGTATAGACTTCGCCTAAACACTGTCCGATGTACAGGCTTTAGTCTGAAGCGTTGTATGGACTTGCAAGAGACGCACAAAGAGACACTGCCTGAGACGGTCAACTGGACGCTGACTCTGTACAGACTTCAACTTAAAGATGCACGATGTACAGACTTTCCAATGTCTAGACTTATTAGTAGTGCGTGTATCTACAGGCTTAGCAATGTATTGACTTGGCCAGGAAAGCGTAGGGAAAGATATGAGTGTATAGACTTGGCCAAGCGTAGGAAAAGCCCCCAATGTGCAGACTTTGAACTCTGAACACTGTACAGACTCTGCAATCAACAGGCGATGTATAGACTTGCTAGTCTGAAGGATAATGTATGGACTTAAAGGTTAACACTCGAATGTATAGAGTTGAAGGGCTAACAATCTAGTGTATAGACTTCAAAAGGACAAAGCATCCACAGACCAGACGATGTACAGACTTTGCCAATATGAGACACTGTACAGACTTTGTCAAGTGTCTGGTTGTACAAACTTCAAAAGATGAAGACTCTGTATCGACTTGAAGACCATGAGCCAATGTATAGACTTGCCTTAACAATGAATGAGTAGACTTTGAAACAGGAGTCAGGCAAACGGATGTACAGAGTTGGCCAAAGCAGCAATGTATAGACTTTGAAACCCAGACAGTCAGTGTTCTGATGGGTCGACACATCAGTAGGGGTGGGTCGACCCACTACTGTCCATACTAACTAAACAGACTTGGCCAATGCATGAAGCACAGTCCAGTGTATAGACTCGATGCCTTGAAGATCAATGTACATACTTTGAAGACCGACCTAGCCGGATGTGTAGACTTAGAATGCAACCAGGATGTCTAGACTTGATGTGAGGCAATGCACAATAAACATGAACCAATGAATTGAATGCATATAGCAGACATGAACTGAATGTATGCAGGAGAACTAATTAAAGCATTACCTGATCTGAGCATTCACCTTACCTGTCGTGATTTAACTTTGACTCTTTGACTTGGGTTAACTTCATGACCTGTGAGACATCCTCAACCCTGTTCTGACAGTTTCTCATAATGCAACAGGATTATATCATTAAGGATGTAAACATAATGAGACATAATATCTGTCATCATGAAAACTCCAGAACCACAGGGGACACAACATCGTGTACCACCGTTCAGTGATTGGTCCCACCATGTCATGCATCATATTATATGATATTTACGCTATTAGAACATGTCAAGGACCTTACGACCCGAACGAATCTGGGATTTGAGTTCCCCTTCAACAAAAATGGTGATGATTTCAGAAGAATTTGGGTTGTACGGATAGGCCGTTAATTTGTGATAGCGTGGGGACGATGGTTCCGTTCAGTGAGTTGGTGGGTGGATAAACGAGCCCTAGCTCAGTGTCAGCTCACCGAACCGATATCCTGACCCATTCTTAACGAATTGATAATATTATCCTTGGCTATTTTCTATTTTAGTTTATTTTAAATTTTCTTCAAACCCAGCATGCATTCATATAGGACTTTGATTTTATTGCGCAAGATCATTCAAAGTGATTCGATTGTGACAACCACTGTGCTTCAATTCTTACAAATATGAGATATTCCACTCTGAATAAAACGCGGAGTTTCCTTGAGATGGCCCTACGCTGTTCTTCCAAAAGAGACCCATGTTTGGACTGACCCTCAGATATTCCTTTACTTTTTACCCTGCTTGACCCACCTTGGCTGTAACACTTTCACATTGGCTGGTAACCACTCCCCAAAGGTGAAACCTGCAGGTTTACAACCCAGGTACTTCCACACCGAGAAGTTGGTCTCCTTTATTTTCATACCTGAGCGCACATCTCCCCCTCCCTTGTTTGATCTCCGTCCAAGCAATCGTCAAATTTGGAAGACCTTCTTCAAGGTCGCCTTAGCGAAACTACGGGAAAGATTCCAAACAGTAATGTCAAAAGCGTGTCTCATCGCACTTTGGCATCAACTTTTCAGTCCATTCCCACTCCATACTATTCCATTGCGTGTCACTCCCGTGCAAAGCAGACGCCAAGGCGGGGCAGCTGTAGACACGCTATTCCTGACATCACCTTGAGAAAATCTCATATTACTATATGACGCCCCGCAGTGGCTTTCGCATTTTGAATCGCTTGAGTGCTTCCCATTCTTGGGTCTTCCTTCGCCTTTTGAGTGGGTAACGTAACGCTTCTTCGGCATCTGAAAACCACCTCGTTACGGAAATCATGCAGCATACGGACAGCATCGCCACCAACCGGACGTACCGGAAGAATCCGAACTCGAAGACGTCTAACGGTTTGATGTCAACGGTCTTTCGGAGCTGATTCGGCGGGATTTCTTTGAGGCGTCCAGGCCTCAGGACGCCTCAATCAATACATAATAATAATAATAATATATATATATATATATAATAAAAATATAATGATGGAGGCGTCCAAGGACCTGGATGCCTCAGTCTTGAGGTGTCCAGGGGCCTGGACGCCCCCATACTCTGCATCCGGACAATCTCGGCATGCCACTCGATTTGACATTTCGGAAAAATCCAAAAATATAAGGATGTCTTGCCAGCTAGACGCGCCCACTCGTGAGTCACGGGTACCCACCAAAACCACGTGCCTTACCCACTGTCTATGGCTTTCGGTGGGGTTCCGGTGGGCGGAATTGGGCGCGTCCAGGGTCCCGGACGCCTCAACATTGAGGCGTCCAGGCTCCTGGACGCCTTCATAAAAAGGTTAAAAATAAAAAAATAAAAAATATTTAATTTTTTGATGGAGGCGTCCAGGGTTCTGGACGCCCCCATATTAAGGCGTCCAGTCCCCTGGACGCCTCAAGCTGTCTGCCCTCTATAAATAGAAGACCCCCTCCCTCGAAGGGAAGGGGCTTCAGATCCGACAGCGGAAGGAGAGACTCTGTCGGATCCCATTTCTAACCCGTGGGTCTTTTGTAGGGGGAGGTTCTGCTGGCTTCTCGGGTGCCCGCGCTCACGAGAGGAAGGCTAGCTCTATCCGTTCTGCTTCCACGTCGTCCCCACGCTGCGAAGCTCCACCGGATCTCGCCATCGGCACATTCAATAAGTCAATTCTCTCCCCTTTTCTTCGTAGTTCTTTTGCATTCATCATCTCGCATTCTCCGACTCCCTTCATAAGGGAGTCTTCTTTTATATATGTTTACATAATCCCATTCATCATCATATTTCTCTCCTACTCGTGTCCGAGAGGGGTTTAAAAACAACACCAACCAGGTGTGTGTCTTGCCACAATTTCATTATCCTTCATCAAGGGACTAATACTACACTGCCATCTTTTCTGATCCACTTGTTATCTATCCGTTTCTTCTTTTGCACGGGTAACCAAGGAAAGCCCTCTCCATCGGCCGACCGAAGGGAGAGGAGGAAGCAACCTGCCATCTCCTGCTTTTGAGGTAGGCACGATCACTTTCTTTATTTTGGCGTCTCCGGCCCCTGGAGATCACATCATATTCTCGAGGTCGCGGAGAGTCATTTCCCGCAATGGCCGTTTAAATTTCTGTCACTTATATTCTGCATTGTTCTTATATCTGTTATATTCTCGAGGCCGCAACGAGTCATTTCCCGCAATGGCCGTTTAAATTTTTATCTCTTATATTCTGTTCCTTATATCTGTTATATTCTCGAGGCTGTGGCGAGTCATTTCCCGCAATGCCCGTTTGAATTTCCGTCATTGATATTATGTGTTGTGGTTATATCTGCTCATATTCTCGAGGCCGCGGCGAGTCACTTCCAGCAATGGCCGTTTAAATTTCTGTTGCTTGTATTATGTACTCTTCTCATATCTGCTCATATTCTCGAGGCCGCGGCGATTCATTTCCCGCAATGGCCGTTTAAATTTCTGTCACTTAAATTCTGCACTTTTCCCATCCCCCGAGGTCGCGGAGAGTCATTTCCCGCTATGGCCGTTTAATCCCCATATCTTATTATATTACATCTGTCCCGCACGCCCCGCCGTAGCAATCTCCTGTGGTGGTCTCTCTCCTCTTCTCTCTTCTTTCTGTGTTGCAGCAAAATAAGCCCCCGCGCTCCTCTTTGTCTCCCCCGACAATTCCGTGTGACGTCGCTCACACTCAGCTCCATGTCGACCTGTGCACCAGCCTCGGTCGTGAAGCTCTCTCTGGCCTCAGCCTCTAGTCTCCTCTCATGAGCCGTCAAGGTCTCTCCCACCTCCCTCTGTGTGTGGAACAAGCCGAGACTCTCCTGTAAAGTGATTCTCGACACTAGCGAGGTCCGGCCGGTCCCCTCCAGCTCCAAGCCTAGTAGCCTGCGCGCCATCTCCCGGTAGTTGGGGTAAGTGCAGCCTGTCACTGCCGATCCATGCACCCGCAGTCTGGTAATACGGGTGACATCCTCCAGAGTCGGGATCATATGACCCCAGGGGAAGAGAAAGGCCTTGCACCCCGTATCCCATCTGGCTTTCAGGGCCCTTATCAATCCCACATCGACTCTCAGCACCTCTATTTCCAAGAACTCTCCAAAGCCCATTCGGCGGAGGCGGGCCCGTTGAAACTCTGGTAGTGCAAAGTAGACGGCCCGAACTAATGTCCATGAAATCCGGGCACGAACTGCACCCTCTACACCCTGCACATAACATAAGAAGGGAAATGTCAATTTCAGTTCATCAAAAAAAAGCATAAGTTTTTTGGGCTTCTGCTATTGAACGCGCTATATCGTTATAGCGCGTTCATGAAGAACGCGCTACTGAAACCTAGCGCGTTCATCTTCGGAAGGTAGGGGACGACCCCTCATTCCCCAAATCCATTCTATGGGCATTTTGCCCTCTACATTGGTCTAAGGGGGCGTCTACCCTTCCGTTTTTATCTTTTATGAAAGAAAAATAAGAAAAAATCAAAGAGAAAATGAGTTAGAGGCGGTTTCTTACCAATCGCCGTTTTCGAACTGCCGCATCACCAACGGGTTCCGCCGCTACTTCCTCGGCCGTCGCGGCACCTTCAGCCCCCTCCGCCTCGTCGGAAGGGACCTCCATCTCTTCTCCTTCAAGCCTAGCCAAGACGGTCACCTCCGAATTGGGGTTTTCTTCCATGGGAGAGGGCACTCGTTCCTCCTCCGTGCGAGATCGGTGGCGGCCGCGGGTGGCACACTGTTTGGAACGTCGGGGTGGTTCTCATTCCATCGGATTAGGGTAATGGAGGTTTGGGCTGGGTAGGGGACGAGAGAGGAAATGGAGGGAGGGAAAGAATGAGTTTGAATGACTGAGAGGGTGGGGGTCGGTTTTGAATATGTGCGTAATGAAAGCGCTACATATTCCTAGTGCGACATTATCGTGCTAGGTATATATAGCGCGTTAAGGAAAATAAAAAAAAAAGAGAATAAGAAAAAGAAAAGAAATAAAAGGGGGCAGAAAAGAAAAGAAAACACAATGAGATTGTCAATGTTTGAGTGTTTTAAGTTTGTGTTATCTTGCTTATGTGATATTGTGTATTTAAATTTGCACTTGCATTATCACTTAACAATTGTATCCCCAGGAAAAGAAAAAAAATGGCACGCCATCAGGTAAGTATTCCTTTATCCCTTCCTTTATTACATTACTATATGATACTTACATTATTATATTATCTCAAGGACCGCCCGATTCTCCGTATGTTTCGGGATCTGAGTTCCCCTCTACCAAAAATAGTGATGATCTTGAAACATGCAGTTAATCGTCGGATAGGCCGTTAGGTTGGACAAATTTAGGGATGATGGACTTCATCTCGCACGGCGTGGTTGCGGATAACTCTTGACCCGAGTCTGTTTGATTAACAATATTATCCTTGAGTATCTTATATTGTATTCTTTCTTTGCATTTGTTTTAATGATTTCTTTTATTTTAGCCCTGCACGCATCATGCCCTTTTCGCATTCGTAAATGTCTAGTTTTTCTTCCCAATTAAGCATCAATAATGCTTAAGTTCTTGAATAAAGAAATTCAATTCCATTCTGAATTTGAAAGATTACTCCTAGTTGAGCACTGGATCTCGTTGGTCGATGTGACCCTTGCCTGGAATTTATCTATCTCCTTTCAATCCAATTCAACTTATCCCTTTTGGTCCACTCATTAGCTGTGAACCGCACGATGGCGTCGATGGATCCGCCGGGCTCGCGTCCATTCCACTAACTGAGTGAAATTCGTAGTTGCTACGCACTGCGGATGCCTCTTTTGTGCAAGAGGTTGATCAATTTTCTTTTCTTTGTTCCGCGCCTATCGTTCTAGGTAGGAGTCACCGGTGCTAGCTTGACCTTGTGGTTAGCTCGGAGTTTTCTGGATTATTCCTATCACTTGTCGGTTGTAACAGGTGTCTCTTTTTCCTTGATATCCACTTATCAGTCCGCTCTACTACGTTTCCACTTCATCTCTCCTTCGTTACCATTCCATGTCATCTCAGTTTTGCCTCCGTTTCATCTCCGTCTCGCTCCCCTGCAAAGAGGATATCAAGGAGGGGCATCTGTAGACACCCGTTTTTGACCGATAAGTTGAGCAATTTCTTTGTTCTCCTAGTTAATGCCCCAATTGATCCATAATTGGTTGATTTTTTGAGATATCTCTTTATTCTTGGCCCTACAATTCAATTTCCGTACCTTGGATCTCGTCTCGAATTTGGCATTCTCGCTCTATTCACTCACATCACTTTCTTGTTCATAGCGCGTTATGGACCTAATTGAATGATCATTTGAATAGTCGTTATTTCTTGATATTTGATCTTTACAACATCCACTCTGCTTGTTATTCTTACTTAATATTTGATTAAATGACTGTCCAAAGGGTATTTATTCTTTTTTTAGTCATTTGGCGAACCAGTCGTTGTCGCGCTATATCGTTATAGTGCGTTCATGAAGAATGCGCTATACATTTCTAGCGCGTTCTCAGGCAGAAACCCAGTCCGACCCGGACTCCCCTTTTTCGATTTGGGTCCTTATTTTGGTAAGTTTTAAAGCTTGGTTCGTCCGAAGGAAGGTTCCTAATCCTAATAGGAGTCTTTCCCCCTCATTAGTCGGCAAGATTGCCTTGATTTGAGCCTCCAAGTCATTAGATTGGATCGAACTCCGACCTAGGGTTCGTTCTTGATCCTTCTCCTATAAATTGGACCCCTGGTCGTCGTTCTGAGAGGATGCAACTCGAGATCTTGACGAGGAGGAGGCTACTTTTCGTTCCAAATCAATAATTCCTCACTCCTCACACATCCAAGGGAGTATTTTGGGGCTTATTGTGCTCTTCCTCGTTCTTAGTTTTTCTCCCCAATTCGTTTATTTCAATCCTCGCATAACATTGCATATTGATTTCAAAAACACTTCTTTTAGAAAATACACGCATTCACACACACCAAACCTATTTTTGGCTCTTCCATAGGGGTTTAAAAATCACCAAACCCCCAGGTGATCTAGCCCTTCACTTATATGCTTTTGATTAAGAATAGGGGCAGATTCTGCTTAAATCTCGATCTAATGGGCCTTTTATTTATTGTTTATGATTATTTGCAGGCACTAGAAGATTGATACGTGGAGCCCTTGCACCTTGGCCGGCCTTGGAGCAAGGAAGAAACGAATCTAGTTCATCCCGCTTTCTGTCTGATATCGCGCCATACAAACATAGCGCGATCTTGAGAAGGCGCTAGGAAGATATAGCGCGTTCTGTCCCAGGACAACTCTTGGCCCTCTTGAATTTCTGAGGTATGTAACATGCCCTTATTTTGATCTTCATATTATTTGGCATGTTGTTGGCCTCAGTGGCGATCATGGATTTTTATTATTACATGTAACCTCCCTTTTATCATTGATTTTAGTTCTATATCTTGTTAAATCATCACTTATTCAAATCATCAATTGGGCGAGGTCTAATTTTAGATATACACGCAGAAGCCTTCATATTTTGACATCCCGGAGCCGGCTCCGACCACGACGACACTGCCTCTTGGCGATTCGCGGAAGCGAACCCGGTCCCAGGTCGGGGAGGCCATTAGCAAGGCCAAGAAGGTCAAGAAGGCGGATACCCGTGCTACACAAGCGCACCGGAGGAAGGCTGCTGAAGAGGAACCAATTGTCGCTCCTCCCCGGATCCCTTCATTTGCTGAGTTTGAGGCCGCTCGGACACAAGGGCCCGAAGATGAAGGTAACTTCTCGTTCCTCTGTGGCTTGTTCGTTTGTTTCTGTCGCTTTGGCTGATCATCTTTTTGCAGCTGCTGGCATTGTTTCTGCTGTTGTCGGGCTAGAGGCGGTGACAGGTGCCACGGCCAGAGACAGAGAGGAGGAAGCCCCTCCAGCTTTTGTTGAAAGGGAGCTACCTTCACCAACACCCCATCAGGAGATGGAAGGTAGCTTGCAGCTTGTCTATAGAGCTTGGTGGCCCACCGTGCCTTTAGTCAGGTCTTGACTGTTTATTGCTTTTGCTTCCAGTCGACGTTCGACCGACGATGCTCCCCGAAATTGAGGTCGTGGGAGAAGCTGCTGCTGGAGAGCATGTGACTTCCAGGGAAGAATCCCAAGATATTCAGCAAGCTGACGCTCCTGAGACAAAAACCGTTGAGGAGGTTCCGGCTAAGGGAGTCACTCTTAGTAGCACGACACCTGCTCAGATACTGGAGATTCAAGAGTAGGTCGAAGAGTCTTCCTCCCCCGAGCGGGTTGATTACGGTGGTGGCTCCAGTGACGACGAGCTTCCACCGGCTGATACAGAAACTGAAGATGTTGGGGCTTCTTCGGCTTACGAAAGTGACTTTTTGACATTTTTTCCCTCCGAGGCTACCAGGAATCGAGCATGGGCCATCATACCCGATCGCATGAGGAGGGCCGGAACCGTCAGAGGCCACTCTTGGAGGCCTAAATATAGTGCTGGTCGAGGTAGGAAGTGTTCCGACACCCGCCAGTAGCCCCTCTTTTTATTTCAAGCCAGCTGGCTGACATACATATATGTGATGCAGGCTGAGGTGGTGCCGCCAACTGTGACGGTTCGCATACCTCTTCCAGACTTGGGCATGGGCCAACCAACCTTTCCACCAGTTCTGCGGCCCATCGCCTTACGACTTCCACATACCTATGCCACAGCAGCAGCCTTAGAGGAGCCCGAAGCAATTGTAGAAACTGGTGGCTCGACCGAAGTCGCGGAACCTCAAGCCCCGGTCGCCGGCAAAGAATCGCTGCTAGAGCAGAGTAGCGTCCTGGAGATAGAAGCGGGAGAAGTTGTTGAAGAAGAGGCCAATGCTTCTAAGGCCTTGGCCATCATTGAGGAATCTTCTTCCGTAGGAGTCGGTGGGACTGTACACGAGGAGCGAGTATCCTCGGCTATCGAGATGGCCATCACGGGTTCATCTCAGGGGGCAGGCAAGGAGGTTGTTGTAGTAGAGACTCTTCCAACTGTATCAGCTACCGTTGCTGAGTCCAGCGCTGGTGCCCTGCAAACCATGCTATCGACGTCCTCTGGGGTGAACGACGATATCTGGGCCGAGGTGGACAACAAGGTGGATTTTCAGCTTCCCGAAACTTCGCCACTGGGTTTACAATTTTCTAGGCAGTCTCTAGATAATCTTTAGCGAGCCATGTCGGCTTCCCCGGGCTTGACTTATGCACGGCTGAGGAGTCTGATAGAACATCTCTCCTGCTCATTATTAGCATTCGGATGTCCAATGGATGATTGGACCCCGCGGGTTACCATGTTGCTGAAGCATGCCAACATGCGGGAGTACCTTAGCCGGGAGGTATCCGATCAGCTGGCAGCTGTAAAATTGGAGAAGGCTGACTCCCGAATTGCCGCCACCTCGCTGAGAGGGACTGTGGGGCAACTGAGAGATGTTGCTAGCACTACATCAGACCGCCGGTCCTTTCTCACAGCGCGTATAGTGGAACTGCGTGCAGAACTTACCCGGGCTGAAGCCGAATTGCAGGAGACTGAGCGCCTAGAGGTTCAGACCGTCGAAGAAGCTGACCTAGCTGAAGGACAACTTGCCTCTCTGGACGAAAAATTATCACAGCTGACAGCTACCGAGTCTCGGTTGCAAGAGCTGACTCAGTATCCTTCCCTGGGCCTCTTGGAATTCGAAGACATTTTCCGGCGTCCTCTGCAGTAGCTTTCCCTTGCATCTCTCTTCTTTTTTTTTTTTAGTTTCGCTCCTTTTTGTCTTCGGAACTCATGTATCTAGGGGAATGCCCCAAGTACGGATGTATTCTGACACCTCATATCAATGAAATGTCTTTATTTATTGCTTCAATCGTGACTTCTTTCTCTCTTTTCTTTTCTTTCTCTTTCCAGTCGATTAGCTCAGTCCAGGGATGTAAGTTACTGGCGCAGGAGAGCGCTCACGCCTTCAGCGAAGGGGTGAGGTGTTCGCTCCACCACGGATTAACTACTCTCGGAATCAAGCTTTGACCAGGGTGGGACGTGGGTAGAGTAGGCGGACGCGCCCCACTAATTTCACCGATGGTGACGAAAGCTGAGAGTGCGGTTTATTCATCGACATGGTTTAAATGTCGAAGCAATGGTAGTTTGTCTATTAACGAGGATGGAAGGTCCAAGTTAAAGGATAGTTGACCGGGCTCGCCGATGGTGACGAGGGTCAAAAGGTAGCGACCGGTCTTACCGATGGTGACAAGGGTCGAGAGAATGGCCGGTCTTGCCGATGGTGACAAGGGCCGAAACGGTAGCGACCGATCTTGCCGATGGTGACAAGGGTCGAAAGGATGGCCGATCTTGCCGATGGTGGCAAGGATCGAAAGGGTAGCGACCGATCTTACCGATGGTGACAAGGGTCGAAAGGATGGCCAGTCTTACCGATGGTGGCAAGGACCGAAAGGGTAGCGACCGATCTTGTCGATGGTGACAAGGGTCGAAGGGATGGCCGATCTTGCCGATGGTGACAAGGGCCGAAAGGGGTAGCGACCGATCTTACCGATGGTGACAAGGGTCGAAAAGGTAGCCGGTCTTACCGATGGTGACAAGGGTCGAAAGGGGTAGCAACCGATCTTGCCGATGGTGACAAGGGTCGAAAAGGCAGCCGGTCTTACCGATGGTGACAAGGGCCGAAAGGGGTAGCGACCGATCTTGTCGATGGTGACAAGGGTCGAAAGGGGTAGCGACCGATCTTGTCGATGATGACAAGGGTCGAAAGGTAGCCGGTCTTGTCGATGGTGACAAGGTCCGAAATGGGTAGCGACCGATCTTGCCGATGGTGACAAGGGTCGAAAAGGTAGCCAGTCTTGTCGATGGTGATAAGGGCCGAAAGGGTAGCGACCGATCTTACCGATGGTGACAAGGGTCGAAAAGGTAGTCGGTCTTGCCGATGGTGACAAGGGCCGAAAGGGGTAGCGACCAATCTTGCCGATGGTGACAAGGGTCGAAAAGGTAGTCGGTCTTGCCGATGGTGACAAGGGCCGAAAGGGGTGGCGACCAATCTTGCCGATGGTGACAAGGGTCGAAATGGTAGCTGGTCTTGCCGATGGCGACAAGGACCGAAAGGGTAGCGACCGATCTTGCCGATGGTGACAAGGGTCGAAAGGATGGTTGGTCTTGCCAATGGTGGCAAGGACCGAAAGGGTAGCGACCGATCTTGCCGATGGTGACAAGGGTCGAAAGGATGGCCGGCTTGCCGGTGGTGATAAGGGCCAAAAAGGGTAGCGACCGATCTTTTCGATGGTGACAAGGGTCGAAAAGATAGTCGGTCTTGCCGATGGTGACAAGGGCCGAAAGGGGTAGCGACCGATATTGCTGATGGTGACAAGGGTCGAAAAGGTTAGGTAGAAGTGGAATGACGAACGAGGGTGACCTCGTTACTGCATCATCATTTCATTCATTTTTTATTATCATTTTTTATCACATTACTGACTCAAGCGCCCTTTCAGGTTTTCGTCGAAATCAGCCCCCTCTTGCTTTTGCCCACGCGTCCTTTCAGGTTTTCACATGGCGGGATACCCGATTTTGCCTGCAACGCCCTTTCGGGTTTTCGCCATAGCCGGGTTATAGCCATTTTTGCCCTTATCCTAGTTTAGGAACAAGACCGGTGGGGTATCTCTATTTTTAACCCCATTTTTATTTCTTTTCTTTTTTTTTATTCTTTCGTACTTCGCGGAGAATCCGGAACATGGGGGAGCTTGTTCGTTGAAATGCCGACCGGCCTTGTCGATGATGACAAGGGTCGGACCCCGGTTTAGTTCGTCGACATTGGTTAAATGTTGAAGCAAAGGCTATATAGTTCTTAACAGGGACGAAAGGTCCAAGTTAAAGGATAGAGATCGACCGGTCTCGCCGATGATGACGAGGGTCGAACACGGGTTTGTTCATCGACATGGGTTACTTGTCGAAGCAAAGGTATGTTCGTTAACATGGACGAAAGGTCCGAGTTAAAGGATAGAGATCAACCGATCTTGTCGATGATGACAAGGGTCGAACTTGGGTTTGTTCGTCGACATGGGTTACATATCAAAGCAAAGGTGTGTTCATTAACGGGGGCGAAAGGTCCAAGTTAAAAGATAGAGATCGACCGATCTCGTCGATGATGACGAGGGTCGAACCTGGGTTTGTTCGTCGACATGGGTTACATGTCGAAGCAAAGGATATGTTCATTAACAGGGACGGAAGGTCCGAGTTAAAGGTAGAGATCGGCCGATCTCGCCGATGATGACGAGGGTCGAACATGGGTTTGGTGGGAGATCTCATGTGGGACATTTGATGGTCGTCCCCTTTTTGGAGCCTCATTAGGAGGAGAGTAAAGAGGAACTTCTCTCTCTCTTTTTTTTAGCTTACCACTTTACTAACTTACGTGCCCTTTCGGGTTTTCACGTGGCTGGGTACCTGATTTTACCTGCAACGCCCTTTCGGGTTTTCGCCACAGGCGGGTCATAGCCATTCTTGCCCTTGTCCTGGTTTAGGAACAAGGTCGGCGGGGTATCTCTATTTTTAACCCCATTTTATTTTCTTCTTCTTTTTTTTTGCTCAAATAACAGAAGGGCGTTGAGAGAGTCAGCTAGGACACGAAGTCGCGCACCGAGAAAGAGGTTTTATTTGTCAGCAAGGAGACAATGCTGACGCAAGGGATAGATTCGTGCCGATTCGAGCGTAAGGCCCGCAATGGCAATGTTGTATAAAGGTCGGCTAGGACACGAAGTCTTGCGCCGAGAAAAGAGGTTTATTCGTCAGCAAGGAAACAATGCTGACGCAAGGGATAGATTCGTGTCGATTCGAGCGTAAGGCCCGCAATGGCAATGTTGTATAAAGGTCGGCTAGGACACGAAGCCTTGCGCTGATAAAATAGGTTTATTCGCCAACAAGGGGACAATGCTGACGCAAGGGATAGATTCGTGCCGATTCGAGCGTAAGGCCCGCAATGGCAATGTTGTATAAAGGTCGGCTAGGACACGAAGTCTTGCGCTGAGAAAAGGGGTTTATTCGTCAGCAAGGAAACAATGCTGACGGAAGGGATAGATTCGTGCCGATTCGAGTGTAAGGCCAGCAATGGCAATGTTGTTTATTATATGCGAACTCTGTCAGGGCAGAGTGCCACTAGCCTGAGGCGTGGGTAGCTCGATCAGGGCGGAGTGCCACTAGACCAAGGTAAGGGTAGCTCGATCAGGGCGGAGTGCCACTAGACCAAGGTAAGGGTAGATCGGTCAGGGCGGACTGCCACTAAACCAAGGTATGGGTAGATCGGTTAGGGCGGAATGCCCCTAGACCAAGGTATGGGTAGCTCGATCAGGGCGGAGTGCCACTAGACCAAGATAAGGGTAGCTCGATCAGAGCGGAGTGCCACTAGACCAAGGTAAGGGTAGATCGATCAGGGCAGACTGCCACTAGACCAAGGTATGGGTACATCGGTCAGGGCGGAATGCCACTAGACCAAGGTATGGGTAGCTCGATCAGGGCGGAGTGCCACTAGACCAAGATTAGGGTATCCCGATTATTCAGGGAGTGTTGGTTGCGCCGTGTGATACAGCTTTATATGCTTTCCATTGAGGGGAGAGAACTGGACGACTCCTTTGCGGTCAACTAGGATGTAGGCACCCCCTTCATATACTCGGCGGACGATATACGGTCCGACCCAGTTTTCAACCAACTTCCCCTTGGGGTTGGAAGCCATCACTTCTCTCTTTTTGACCATTACCAGGTCTCCTTTCTTGAATTCTCGACCTTTGACCAGCTTATCGAAAGCACGGGCCATGCGAGCTTGGTAGAGTTGAATATTTTGTTGTGCACGGAGGCGCTTTCCTTCGAGCTCAGTGAGCTCTTCCAATCTTCTTTCAGCATTAGTTCGTTCACTGCTGACTAGTCCATGTTGGATAGCGACTCACAGCGAGGGGACTTCTAGTTCAATTGGCACCACAGCCTCTGACCCGTATACGAAGAGAATGGCGAACAGTCGGTTGGGGTTTTATAGACGGGACGATAGGCCCAAAGCGCTTCGTACATCTTTTCTTCCCAGTCCTTCTTATTGGACTTGACTGTCTTTGCCAGCAACGTGCAGAGCGTCTTGTTGAAGGCTTCTGCAAGTCTATTGGCTTGAGGGTTGTAGGGGGATGATGTCCTCCAGTCAATCTTGTATTTATCAGCTAGCCGATAAACCTTTTGGTTTCTGAAATGGCTGCCGTTGTTAGAGATAATTCGGCTGGGAATCTCGAACCGGAATATTATGTTTTGCCGAAAGAATCTTACAACCAATTCTCCCGTCACTTCTCTTAGTGCTACTGCCTCCGCCCATCTAGAGAAATAATCTGTAGCTGCTAAGATGTATTTGCACCCTGATGAAGATGCTGGCAGTGGCCCTACCACATCCGTGCCCCATTGAGCAAACGGCCAACTCGGTATGGTGGGGTGTAGTGGCACTGGCAGTCTTCTTGACACATTGGCGTGCTCTTGACATTTCTGACAAGCCCTGGCGAACTTGCAGCAGTCATCAAACATAGTGGGCCAATAGTAACCCAATTTTTTTATCTCAACTTTCATTTTCGGGCCGGCCTGATGCGCTCCAGCTGAACCCGCGTGGACTTCTTGCATCACCTGCCCAGCTTCTGTGGAAGATAAACAACGGAGTAGAACTTTTCTTCGGGCATCTGTCATTATTCAGAACAGGGTTCCGTTTCTCATCTCGTAAGAGTCTTTGACCCTCAGGAGTTTCATTCTCTGTTCTTTCTCCTTTGGGAGCTGCTGGTGCTGGAACCATCGTAGGAGATGTTCTCGCCAATCGGGCTGTTGAACCTCTTTGACGGCTACCACCTCATTCCCTTGTTCGTCGGCCAAGACCTCTGTCACACTGGGGACCTACCGGCGGTTGATCACTGTTATGTTCAGGCTTGTGTCTGGTGGGATTGCCAATGAACTGGCCAGTTTAGCGAGGGCGTCCGCCCGAGCATTCTATCCTCGGTTGACATGCTTGATGATGATGAAGTAGAATCTTGACATCAGGCGGGTTGCCAGCTGATGGTAGGGGAGAAGCTCTTGCTTTCGCACATCGAACTCTCCTTCCAACTGTTTTATAACTAGCATGGAGTCTCCGAATGCTTCCAGCATCTGAATTCCCATAGACAATGTGATCTGCAACCCGATTATTAGGGCTTCATACTCTGCTTCATTGTTCGTGCATGGCTTGTTTATCGAGCAAGATGTGTGCATGACTTCTCCTTCTGGAGATTTCAGGACTATGCCTGCTCCTGCTCTGACCCTGGCTGACCCAGTGGTCGAGGTGTCAATTCTGGAAGCGCCATCAAAATATAGCTGTCACAAGGAGGGTTGCACTTGAGTGGCTTCCAGGGTCTCATCTTCAGGAAGCTCCGGTTCCAGCGGACAGTCTTCCGGCACTGGATGCTCGGCGAAGAAGTCTGCAATAGCTTGGCCCTTGACAGCCTTTCGCGGCACATTGGAGACATCAAACTCCATGAGGATCACTGCCCATTTGCCCAAGCGACCTTTGAGTGCCGGCTGGGACATAATATATTTCAGCGGATCCTCTTTGGACACCAAGCTGATTTCATGAGACAACATATAATGTCGAAGCTTTTTGACTGCAAAGACCAGTGCCAGACAGGTCTTCTCAATATACGTATATTTCTCCTCAGTCCTGACCAGTCTCCAATTGAGGTAGTAGAGGGCTTGTTCTTTCCCTTCTTCATTATTCTGGGCCAGCATTGCCCCCAGAGAGTTGTGTGTGGCCCCTGTATATAAT
The DNA here is from genome assembly GCA_022559845.1 of Amorphophallus konjac. Taxonomy (NCBI): domain Eukaryota; kingdom Viridiplantae; phylum Streptophyta; class Magnoliopsida; order Alismatales; family Araceae; genus Amorphophallus; species Amorphophallus konjac. The sequence continues at coordinate 15,462,755 of CM040124.1, forward strand.
ATCAACGGCCGACCTTTCACCGGTGTGCCCAGCACTGGAGGAGTCTTCAGATAGTCTTTCAGCTTGTCAAAGGCTGTCTGGTAGTCTTCATCCCAGTAAAAGGGAACATCCTTCATCATCAATTTGTGGAAAGGCTGACATCGCCCTGACAAATTGGAAATGAATCGTCGGATATAAGCCAAGCAGCCCTGCAGCGATCTCAGTTCGGAGACGTTCCTCGGTGCAGGTAGCTCCTGAATTACTTTGATCTTTACATGGTCTATCTCGATTCCCCGGTATCTGACAATGAAACCCAAGAATTTTCCGCTCGATACTCCGAACGCGCATTTCATAGGGTTCATTTTTAATTCATACTGCCTCAGCCTCTGAAAAATGATTCGGAGGTCATGCATATGGTCTTCTTTTCTTCTGGCCTTAACCACCAGATCATCTATGTAGCACTCGGCCTTGTGGTAGAGCAACTCATCAAATATTTTGGTCATTACGCGCTGATAAGTTGCGCCAGCATTCTTTAGTCCGAACGGCATCCTCTTGTAGTGATAGATGCCTTTAGGGGTTCGGAAGGCGGTATGGACCCGGTCATGCTCCGCGATCCATATCTGGTTGTAGCCGGACGACCCATCCATGAATGAGAGGGCCTCATAGCTGGTCGTAGCATCAATCATGACTTCCATTATTGGCACTGGAAAGTCATCCTTGGGGCAGGCTTTATTCAGATCTCGGAAGTCACCACATATCCGGATCTGTCCATTCTTCTTCTTTACGGGGACGATATTCGCCAGCCATGTGGTGTACTGATTTTCTTCGACAAATCCCACATCAATCAGCTTGTCAACTTCTGTACAGATTTGAGTGATGAGCTCTGGCCTCATGCGCCGCGATGGTTGCTTCACCGGCTCGGCTTTGGGGCCGATTGCCAGCTCATGTTGCGAAACTGCAGGGCTTAGACCTGGCATTTCTCTGTAAGTCCAGGCGAAGCAGTCCCGGTACTCTTGCAGCAGATGGATATATAGCTCCCGTTCTTCTGGGGATAGTTGGGCGCTGAGGAAGGTAGGCCTAGGGTCTTCCTCGCTTCCCAGGTTGACTTCTATCAGCTCGTCGACTGTAGCTTGGCCTCCATCTTCTATCTCCGGAGGTGTCGGTTGGAGGTCGACGAAATCTGGGATGCCGAGGACCTCGATCTCCTCATTTGACATCATCAGAGCCTCCAGGGAGTCCTCTGCTTCATTCAGTAGCAGCTGTGTGGATTGTTCTATCAGCAAGTCCACGGCCGTTGCAGTTTCTAAGGGCGAGAGAGCAGCCTCAGCCCCTGTAGATGGGGTTACAGCCGTGACAGACTGGTGGTTGTTTATTACCAGACTGGGGCGGACCCCCAGTCCTGTAGCAGAAGGTGAGGAGGTTTCACCTTTCGGAGTAGTTATAACTTTGATAGAAATGGCATTCCCTTTTTCGACAGCATATACCTCTTGATTAGTATCGGCTGAGGCTTCCCCGATTGGCATGAGAGGCGCTGAGGTCATCATTGGTAGGACTCCACTAGAGGGAGAGATCCCTGCCTCTTTAACATCTTCGGCCTCGCTGCTGCTAGCCGTGTCAAATTTGGCTTGAAGGGCCGCCTCTTCGGGATAGACCTGCTCCCAGCATCGGCAAGAATTATGGCCTCCGCTTCTTGATTTCCGGTTTGAGCCGGCTCAGCATATTCAGCTTCCGCTAGGTATTCATCAAAGGTTGCCCCCAGTGGGCTATCTTTGGCAGGGTATAAGGCGGAGATGGTGTCCACCTCGTATCGCCCACTGTAGTAGTATTCTTCCAGGGTAAAGCCCAACCCCGGGTGTTGAGAGATGTGCCTCAGCTCCTTGTCCAGACTTGCAGGATGCCACATTTTCTGGAAAGCTTCTTTGTTTTTATGAGATTGATCGGAGGGGATGTGTTGCTTCTGAAACATCCTGGCCATCCGACTGGTTGTGAATGCCAGACCCCGAATGGGAACTAATGGGTTTTCTCTGTCTTTGGGCAGGCAACAATCTGTGTCTTCCCGAGTAGGGTGTTCTTCAGCTGTGTAGAACAAGTTGCTGGGCCCATCTATCTGCGCCACCTCCCAAGCTTTGAAAGGCTCGACAGTGGGGTTGTCAAGACCGAGAATCGGCTTGGTGAGGCCGTCAGGGACCCCAATGCGGTTGTGCTGCCGATCGACTTGCACTTCATTAGCTTCGGGGTACAAAGCTGGGGGTGCTATTCTGCCCACGTCCCCGGATACGGTGATGTTAGAGACCGCCTCGGCCTTGACATATCCGCGCGGCGGTGGTGGATACCAATTGTCGCCGGACGCATTGCTTGATGCCCCTGCAGGGGTTTTGACTTCAGAGGTCTTCTGAGAGGGCCCCGCATATAGGTTGGCATCCACCGAGTGACATTCAAATACCTCGAACGGGTGGAGGTCAGCAAATATCCTCTCCTCTTTCCCTTAGAGACTGTATTTGATACATTGGTAGAGCGTAGAGGGCACCACCATGTTTTCATGCAACCATGGGCGGCCGAGAAGCGCCTTGTACGAGGTACGGGAGTCGATGACATGGAACTGCACCGTCGTAGTGAAATCCGCCAGGGTAAGGGTGAACTCCGCCACCCCCATCGACACTTCACATTTTTTATTGAAGCCGATGATACGCATATCCCTGACTTTCTCGAGATGCACATTGAAGTGGTGCCTCTCGTATATTCTATAGGGCAGAATTTTGACTACTGCACCAGGATCGACCAGAATCCTGTTTAGCTCCCTTCCATTCAGGTACCCCTTCATGTACAGCGGCCTATTGTGGCTGATGGTAGGAAGCAGCATATCCTTTGGAGTGAAGGTCATGCTGGCTTCTGGCATTGCTTCAGCCAAGTAGGTCTCGAAATGAGCAGGCGTCTGCAGAGCAGTGATGATCGCATGCCGAGTCTCTTCACTCAAAGAGAGGATCTCCCAGATTATAAATCTAGCAGGGAGCTTCTTGAGTAGCTTCATTATGCTGCTCCCAGCTCGGACATTGGAAAGCTTCATCTCTTCAACCCATCTGGGCTTGGGAGAGTCCTGAGTTGCGGACCCTGACGGACCTGTCTCATCTGCCTCGGACTCGGCACCTCTCTGGTTAGTACTGGATCCTTGGTGTTTTTCATCAGCTACTGCAGGGCAAACTTCATCTGCATTTGGAGCTCCGGCAGATTATGCTGGCCGCGGGTGAACATCCCCGGGTGCAGGGTTAGCCTCCCGACAAGGCTGCTTCCCCTTAGACATCTTCATGAATTCAAGAAATGAAGGAACTGCCTTGCAGGAACTAGCGAACCTTCTCTCTCTAGATTCTAGAGAGAGAAGCTCTGGTTTCTTCGTCTCGGATGGTTGCCCCCTCCTTGCCGGCCATGGCTGGTTTGGCGGGGGGTCCCCTGGTGCCACCGGGGGTTGCATCTGCTTCTCAAGAGGCTTCCCCTTCGAATACAGATCGTAAGACATTTGCGCAAGTGCTCATGGATAGTTTTCAGCGGGTTTCTCCACCCATTCCGATCAAGGAACCAGCTCTCACTGATCGGGGAGAACCTGCGGTTTTCTTTTCGAAATCGGATATCCAGGCTTCTGTGCAGCCCCTTCAGCTTGCAATTGTGGCCAAATGTTCATATGGTAGGCCATCGTTTACTGAGATTAAGAGCTGCATTTCTCAACGTCTGGTGCTCTCTTCTGATTTTATCATCAGCAAGTTGAATCCTAGACATCTTTTATTTCGATTCCATAATGAGACTGACTTCATGAAACTGATTATACAAAAACATTTTTATATAAAAGGTTTTTTGTTTCGATTCTTTCGGTGGACTGTTGATTTTGATTTTGATGGTGATCCCTCTACGACTCCAGTTTGGATAGGTTTTCCTGGGTTACCGGTTAATCTATACCATGAAGATTGTCTTCGTTCCATTGCTGGGAATTTTGGTTCCGTGTTGAGCCTTCATGAAAGAACTCTAACTTTGTCTGATACTTCTGAAGCGCTTGTTTGTGTTGAAGTGGATCTCTCAGTTCCTCGTCGGGAACGTCTATGGATCGATATGGATGGTGTTGGATATTGGCAAGTTGTGAATTACAACAGAGCTCCAGCTCTTTGTTCTTACTGTCATAAATTGGGGCATTCCAAAAATGATTGTAAGAAGCTGCTTAGTCGCAGCCGACCTTTGTTGGGAGATAAGCCAGACTTGAAGCAGGCCAAGCTGAGTTTTGTGCCACGACCGGCACATCCGACCATTGCTCGACAAAATGCGTGTGTTGAAAATCAAGTTGAAGATGCTATTCAGGAGAAGGATCTGAGTAGTTCCTTGCCGGAGGAGGGTGTGTCGAGTAGTATTCGGTTGGAAGGAGAGTCCAATAAGGCTTTATCTTCGGATAATATCTTGGGGTCTGATGTTGCTGGTACCATTGAAATGAATGGTAGTCATTTGGTCGTGGATGTTAATGATTTGCACATGAAGGAGATTATTCTTCACAGGAGCTCTGTGGTTGCTGATCTTGCCAATTCTGAGAATATTCGGGTGATGACTTCTCATAATACTGATCATGAGGGGATTTCTGAAGCATCAGAGTTTCCTGGAATTTTAATTAATGATGCTCGAATCACTCGAGGGAAAGCTAAGGCTTTGGCTGCTTCTTTCTTTCCTTTTAATAATGATTGACTCTGTTCTTTACTGGAATGTTAGGGGCTTAGGCAATAAGGCGACTGTAAGCAGTCTGGCCAACTTAGTGAAGGTTCGTAAGCTGAGTTTGGTAGCTATTTCTGAGCCTCATATTCCTTTTAGTCGTGCAATGAAGGTGGCTCATCGTATCCATCTCCCTTTTGTTCTTGGCAATAATGGAGATGCTTCCAATATTTGGCTATTTTTTAATTCTGACATTAATCTGGATATGATTAAATTGCATACTCAATTCATTACCGTTGCTATTAAGGAAGATGATATCACTATTCTTTACTTCACTGCTGTTTATGCATCATGCTGCTCCAATACTCGGCGGGAGCTTTTTGATGCTCTTATGGATTTTAATTCTAGTGAAGATACTCCCTGGATCATTGGTGGGGACTTTAATTGTGTCATTTCCCCTGATGAGAAAATGGGAGGTTTAATGGCTTCTGCTTCTTCTATGTTGGATTTCCAAAGTTTTATTGCGGCCACTGGTTTAATTGACCCTGGTTTTTCTGGTTCTCCTTTCACTTGGTCAAATAATCAGACTGGGGCTTCCCATATTCGTGCCAGACTTGACAGAATATTGGTTAATTCTAAATGTATGAGTTCAGGATTTCAGTTATTGGTTCAGCATTTCAATAGAGGCCCATCAGATCATGCTCCATTGTTACTTAATATGAGTATCAGGAAACAACTGCCTGGGAGATTTATTTTTCAACATATGTGGACTACTCATTCTACTTTTAGGGAGTTCATTGTTAGTAACTGGAGCCATCTGGAATCTCTGGATCATCCTTTTTACTCTCTGCAGAGTAAGCTTAAAAAGCTCAAAGAGGCATTGAAGATTTGGAATAAGGAGGTGTTTGGTGACATTCATATGGCTATCAAGAATGTTGAGATTCATCTTCAAAGATCCCATAATGCTTTTGATACTCAACCTTCTATGGAAAATAGAATGAATTTGTCCAAAGCTAATGCTGAGCTGAGGCAAGCACTTCAAAGAGAGGAAATTTTCTGGCTTCAAAAATCTAGAATTCAATGGCTACAGCATGGGGATCGGAATACTAGATTTTTTCATAATTATACTAAAGTTAGAAGACAGAGGACATTTATTCACAAGCTTTAGATTAATGGAACATGGGTGGATGATCAGTCTTTGTTAATGGGTGGTGCGGTGGATTACTTTAAAAATCTCCTTGCTTCCGAGAGTCATTCTATTAATGAGCAGCTTGTGGACTGTATTCCACAGTTGGTCACTGTTGAGCAGAATAACTTATTATGCTCTGTCCCTACATCTGAGGAGATTAAGGACATTGTTTTCTCTTTATCTGGTAATAGCTCCCCGGGCCCTGATGGCTTCTCCGGATATTTTTTTACCTCTTGTTGGGATATTGTGGACAAGGATGTGATTGCTGCAGTGCAGAGTTTCTTTCAGGGGTGGGGTCTTCCTAAAGGTGTGACCTCTTCCATTCTTTGTTTGATTCCTAAAGTAAAGAATCCTTCTTCTTTTGCTGACTTTAGACCCATTAGCCTTTGTAATTTTCTTTACAAGGTGGTTTCTAAAGTTATAAGTAACAAATTGAGGAGTATTTTACCTGTGCTTATTTCTGAAAATCATAGTGGCTTTGTTCAAGGCAGAAGTATTACTGACAATTTCCTTCTGGCTAAGGAGTTGTTTATGGAGCTTGATAGACCTGTTAGGGGTCATAATATCCTTATTAAACTTGATATGGCTAAGGCGTATGATCGTATAGAATGGGATTTCATTCTTCATGTGCTACGCAAGTTTGGTTTCTCTCACAGATTTAACTCCCTCATAGCTCAGCTATTGATGAACTGCTGGTTTTCTATAGCATTGAATGGTCAGACTCATGGTTATTTCAAATCCACCAGAGGCGTTAGACAGGGTGATCCACTTGCTCCAGCTCTTTTTATCTTAGCTGAGGAAGTGCTGAGCAGGGGGTTGCTTCAGCTCTTTTCCTCTGGTCAGTGTCACTATTTTCATGTCTCTCGTAGTGCAACTCCTATCTCCCATATTTTGTTTGCCGATGATTCTATTATCTTTATGAATGGGGGTATTTACTCCATTAAAGCTTTACTCAAGTTTTTGAAGAAGTATGAGGACAGCTCAGGTCAGAGGATAAATTCTAGTAAGAGTTCTTTTATCACTTCCAAGAGCATGCATCATCAGGCTATTGAGAGGATTCATAACATTACTGGTTTTCAACACAAATCTGATAGTATGGTTTATCTTGGAATTCCTCTTTTTAAGGGTCGAAGTAAAGTTCTTCACTTTAAATTTCTGCTGGAAAAAATTAATGCAAAATTGATGGGCTGGCAGAGTAAATTTTTATCCCAAGCAGGAAGATTGTCTTTGATTAAATCGGTGCTCTCTGCTATTCCCATTTATACTATCAGTTCTACATCCATTCCTTACAGTATTAGTAATCAAGTGGGGTGTATCTGTGCTAATTTCTTTTGGCAAGGATTGGACCCTGTTCACAGGAGACACTGGGTTAACTGGGACTTGATTTGCTGTCTCCAATCCACTGGGGGTCTGGGTGTGCGAAATCTTCGAGATTTGCAAGTGTGCTCTTATGTCAAGCAGTTATGGTTTGCTCTTTATGGTAATTCCCTTTGGGCTAAGTTTACCAGGCAGAAATATATTAGGGAGCAGCATATTTCAGATTGTAGAATTCCTTTTCCTGTGGGCATTAAATGCAGAGATTTTATTAAAGCTAAATCCATTTTGATGGCTGGCAAGAAGATGATTGTTTTTAATGGTAAGTGGACCAACTTTCTCAAAGACAATTGGTTTAAAGGGAAGCTTCTCTCAGATGATATCAGTGATCAAGAGGAATTTTTAGATGATTGTTCGGTTCAGGATGCCTTGGCTAATCACCAACACCCTATTTGGCATTATATTGTGGACAGTGACTTGAAAACTGAGGTCCAGAGTTTTAATATTCATGATGGGGAAGATATCCCTATCTGGTCTTTCTCATATTCAGGCTGCTTTGACTTTAAGTCTACCTATAAATTCATCAAAGAGCAAAGAGTTGAATATTACAAAGTTAAGCTTTGGAACTCAAAATTCCCTCCACGTGCAGCCTTATTTTATTGGAAATTGTTGAATCATGCAGTTCCAGTGGATGGTAGAATCCAGCAGAAGGGTATTTCACTTTCCTCTTGTTGTAGTTGTTGCTACTTGTCACATTCTGTAGAAGAATTGGATCACCTGTTTGTCACTAGCGAGCTTGCTAGTTTCTTATGGAACAAATTCAGCCCTCTGTTGGATGATACTCATCTATTAATTCTCCCTATTCGGACAAGGCTCCTATTGATTCTGAAGGAATCTATAATATCCAGCCCTCGGGGTTTTCTGAACCTTTTGGTATCCATGATGATTGTGTGGGAAGTTTGGAAACAGAGGTGCTTAACAAGATTTGAAGGGTGCAAGGTTAATTTGTTGCGTTGGGGCAGTATGATTAAAGAGGAGATTGTCCACATTCTCAATCAACATATCTTCTCCATGGAGTCCAATCGTCCTTATCTACAGACTCTTCAACAGTGGGGTTTTTCCTTTCAATGCAAAGCTATACAAATTAAAGTTGTCAGATGGTCTGCTCCATCTGTTGCGTATGCTCTTAATGTCGATGGCTCTAGTAAAGGCAATCCGGGTGTTTCTGGCGGAGGAGGGTGCTTTAGAGATGGTCATGGAAATGTTCTGCTGGGATTCTCCTACTATTATGGCTTTGGTTCTAGTATTGTGGCTGAAGGAAGAGCTCTTCTTGATGGACTCCGTCTGGCCAAGCTTCATGGTATTCCTATATCTATTATATATACAGATTCCAAGGTGCTGCATGATCTCTTGAAAGGCATTGGTCGTCCTCCGTGGCACTTTCTTCCTTGGTGGAGCCTCTTGAAGGAATCTTTCCAGTCTAGTACATGCCCTTTAATTCATATTTTTCGAGATGCTAATCAATTAGCGGATTCCTTGGCCAAGGTTGCAGTGAATATTAGAAGTAACTCTGAGTTTTTCTCTTTAAGGGAGCTCCCTGCAGCGGCCAAAAAGTTTGCCAGGATGGATGCTATTGGTATGCCAAATCTTCGTATTCGGTGAAATTAAACCTGCTGTGGTTTAATGGAGTGGGAGTGGGATCCGAAGCCTGATAAAATGTGGTTTAATGGAGTGCTGTTCGTGCAGTCTATCATTTTGTGCAGTCAGATTTCTTTGTGCAGCCAGTTACTTCGTGTTTCTGTGGATTCCTTCACGTTGTTGCGATATCTTCGTGCTGTATTTGAGTTGGGTTGGAAGTGGTGGTGCGGCTGCCTTCGTGCAGTATCTTACTTTGTGTAGTTATTACCTTTGCACAGCTGGTTTCTTAGATTTTTTCTTGATGTTATCAGTCTTCGGACCTCATGTTTTGTAATATCCTATCCTATATAAATAAAAGAAAGCATCTTGTGGGGGAGGTGGAGTGGGAACATTCCCTACCTTTGGTATGGGGGTGCACTCTCCCTTTTATCACTTGATGACTTTGGTTTATGGAAAAAAAAAAAAGGAACTGCCTTGCCCCCACTCTTGTTATATAGGCCTGGCAGAGGAGGTATCTAGACTCCCTTGACCTCCGGGGAGGCATCTTGTAGGGTTGCTCTCCCCTGAATATAATGTTGTGGTTGGGCGGCGGCTGGCGCCCCCATTTTCGGCCTGACCGTGCTGCATGTGCAACAGTTGCGGCCTCGGCCTTGCCTCCCCCAGTAGGGGGTGTGAAGCAGATTTCCTCTTTTTCCTCCTCTCCAGGCAGGTTGAAGAGTGTTGATAGAGTATTGCAGGAGACAACCTGCACTTTATCGGCCTTAGCGGCCTTTCTTTTCTTCTTCTTTTGTTTCTTCTTCTTCTTTACTTCAGCAGGCGCCTGCCCCCAGAACAGACTGCCCTCCTTATCGGATGCTACATCAACTTCTTCCTCTTGCCCGAGTGAGAGCTGCTCCAGTTCTTGCCATGGGACATGGTCCCGCACCAGCAAGGGCTTCAATTCGGGCTGCACGTACTCATCTAGCCCTCCAATATGATGGAAATCAACACCGGGTACTAACTTTTATTTTTGTCTTTGTGTCTTTTAGTTTACTTTTATATCCTTGGGAAAACACATGTGCAATTGTAAGGCTTTATAAGCCACTTTGTCATTCCTTAGGATTCTTTGGGTTTTTGTGCAAAAGTCTAGTAGGACCATCAAAGGGCCCCCATACCCTTTCCCATTGGTCCACCTAAGCCCTAGGGGTCCATGTGGGGCTAGTCAAAGATCCAAGGTGGGCTTCTAGATGGTTTGACATTCAAAGGGGACAAATGGACTAAAAAGTCCAAGATGCCTTCCTTCCTTTCAAAGGAGTGTCCCCTCCATATGTTATTTATTTATTTTGAGTTTTTGACCACATGGGGGAAGAAAATGGCCTCTCTCTCACGAAATTCACATCCCCCCACCCCTTTCCATTATCTATATAAGCCAATGTATAGTGTCATTAGAAGAATTAATGAAGAATTAAGCATTTTTGCCAAGAGCAAGCCCAAGGGGCACCCCTTGTGTCTCTCCTCTCCCCCTTGCAGCAGTGATTGCTGCCCATTCTAGGGTGTGAAGCCCTCATCTTGGTGTGACTCCAAGATCTCCAACCTCTGCTGGATGCGACTTCCGGTCGCCGCCTTCCGTTCGTGCCGCCATCGCGCCACCACCTCCATCGCCGGAGTTCTGTCTCCATCAAGACAGAACCTCTTCTCTGAAATTTTATCTTTTGTTCTTGTTGTCTGTTTGATCTCTAATTTTGAGGGTTTATTATGTCCATCTCCCTTAACCTCCAGTTGAAGTTTCGTGTCATTTAGAAGTCATTAGGTATTTTTCTCATATTTTTGTTTGTCCTTTCAGTAATCTACCCTTTTACAGATCTACGGGATAGAGTCACCTTGTCGTATTTTCCCACCCCCTTACAAATTTTAAAAAAATCCAAAAATATTACTCAGTGTTACACACATATATCCCCTTCCACCATAATTTTCACGGAGTCTAGAAAAATCATTTTCCCTTTGGTCAAAGGTCAGTTTCAGGCAGATCCCTTGCTGCCCTGTGTGTCTGTCAGTCCGAGTCATAAAAATAAACAATCATACAGTCATTTTCATTTTCAATCCGTCCACTAGATGGAGCTGTCAAAATTATATGTTGTAGATCTATGAGTGCTCTTTCCAACGGTACCAGCCACACGTCGATCGGCCTCCGGATCTGAGCGTCGTAATTCATGTCGCCGAGGCCTGCAGATCTGTTCCCTGTGCAGGTCGAAATTGCAGTCCAGAAGATATTCAGAAATAAATATCAAAAATCAACTTCAGGAGCCGCCCCTTTAGGGAGTCGTTCAGGGACGCCCTGCCATCGTCCCAGCCAAACGGCACCTCCGGAAGATCTCAGGAAGGCAATGTTCCTTTGGAAACCGTTGCTTACTGTCCAGTGAGTCAGCAACCGAGTTGGTGCAGCACCGAGTTGGAATAGTGTCGAGTCGGACCAACAGGCCAAGTTCGTGCCGTACGCGCCTCCAGATTGCTGCCCGTCAACCCAGGGTCGGTCCTCCCGGGCCCCACTTGTAGCCCTTTACCTCCCTGCGTGGAGTGGGTAATAAAATTCACTGTTGTAATTAACTTTTACCATTGTTACCGGGAGTTACCGTACTTGGCCAGGAACGTCTTCCCCACGCCCGAAGCGTTGAGGTACACTCGCTACCCTCCTCGTAGGCTTTGCTTTACTCGTATATTTTTGTATATGCCGCTGCATGAGTGATAGATTATCTAGCTTGTTATCATTTTATCACCGCGGCGAGAGCGAGAGTGAGTGACCGTCCCGTGACTTAATCCTAGTTAACACGGAAAAGCCGATACCCGAGACTCGCTGCCAGTTTCTCAACCGCGCACGGTCTAGCGTTTCCCTCGCATATGGACGATCGCGAGCTAGAGTCCCAGGTCGCGTGTCCGTCCCGCATCAATTTCGTATCAGAGCCCAGTTGAGTCTAGGGTAGTATTTGGTCAAAAATAAAAAAAAGTATCATTTACGTCTAGTCATCGTGTAAGTCGGTCTAAGGTTGCATCCGCATACCATTGTTCGGTATATAAAAAGGTGTTGTCCGAACGTTAGGCTACGCCTATCGGGAAGACCGCACACTTACGCTAGTGATCTTCGGATCGATTAACTCCGCCAAGTACCGAGTCTTGGTTTATGTCTAGGGTCCTTAGTGTGCATGCATTCCAACCTTGCATAGTCGGTCTAGTGTCTTGTCCAAGTGTCGGCATGTCTAGCATGTAGTTTTCCCCAATCTCCAATGGACTCCCGGTCGCCCAGGCGATATGACCGTTGGCCCACCCATGGGTTGGGCAACCATCCTCTCCACTTCTGTAGGCCCGAAGCCTCGAATTTTTATGGCTCCAATGACCCAGGCGTCTACCTCAAGTGGGAGACCACCATGGACACTTACTTTGATTGTTATCCCATGTCCGAAGTCGGGCAGTTCTATTATGCCAAGGAGCAGCTTCTACACAAGGCCGCTGAAAAGTGGGACCACATTGAACGATTGTGAGAAATTAGGAGGCAATGGCCCATCGAGTCATGGTGGGACATGAAGAGAGAGCTTAGGAAGGTCTACCCGCCCCACATATCTACCTCCAACCACGGGGGTCATGCCACGCCAACCCCACTACATCACCCCCAAGCAAGTGGGCCACACCTCCAACCAACCGCACCCATTCGCCCCCAACCCATCCTACCCAAGCGCTTCAAATCAAGTGGGTCCTAGTCGGAGGCAAGGAGCCCCACACTTTGACGAGCCCCGACCCAAGCCGAGGCCGGTTGATTACGGGCACGTCCACCGCGATACCCCTACTCCAACCCACACCCTTGCTGAACTTGTGCAAATGCCTTCGGATCGGGTGGATAGGAGGTGCGCTTTTATTGAATCGCTAGTCTCCCCTTGCCCACCTCCGCGACCGGAGGTAGCCATACTCGAGCCTAGGGAGGCCATAGCCCGTAGCCCCAACCCGTCCCTACCTATGGGGTCCCAAGGGCCTCTTTCCCTCCTCGAGGACATACCTTCACCACCCACGAGAGTTCCAATGCCACCACTCTCTCCTTCCGAACTTTATTCGGAATCATCTTATTTGGAGCCACCTCAGCCCGAGCCACACGTGTTTCTAACGGGTATGCTACACATAGCCGAGTCACTTCTTAGTTGGCTCAAGGATGGCTTGGTCCCACCCCCTTACCCCTCCATAGACCCCACCTTACCCCTAGTGCCCGTCAGCTCCTACCACACTACATTCCGCTCTAGTCACCATGTTGACACATTGGGTGACCTTATTTTGGGTTTAGGGCGGCAATGAAAGTTGACGCACTCATTGGCCCGAGGCTTCGACCAACCCGCTAGTCTTAACTTCACCCATCCGGCCTTATGATGGGAATCGACGCCGAGTAAGTACTTTTCATATTGTATTTATATCCTTTAGTTTATTTTTATATCCACGGGAAAGTATATGCGCAATTGTACGGCTTTATAAGCCAATGCGTCATTCCCACGGATTATTTGGGTTTCTTTGTAATTTGTCAATAGGACCAGCAAGGGGGCCCTCAGCCCTTTCCCATTGGTCCATGTCACTCATGTGGGGCTGGTCAACCATCCTAGGTGGCCATCTAGAAGGGTTGAATGTCAAATGCCACATGGGTAGACAAGTGGTTAAATTGGTCCAAGGTAGGTCACCTACCTTCACCTACCATACCCCTTGGTCAAGGGGGCGCCCCTCTCCCCTTATTATTGTATTAATTTTTGTGTGTGTTTCACAGTAAATCCCAGCCCTTCAATCTCCACCCCTAGATCCAAGGGTTCACATTGCATTTGATGTGAATCATATAAAAGATTGTATTTTCATATGAATATTAGTGAAAATTCAGAAAATTTGTTGAAAGGCCAAAGGCTTCTTGCGCCCCCAGCTCCTCCCCTCTGGTTCCTCTCCTCCAACCTCCAGTTCTAGAGTGATTTCTACCTCCTATCCCCTCCTCTATATCTCCGGTGATCATCTGTGCCGCCGCCGTTCGTGCCGCCTACGAGCCGCCACGGAGCCATCGTCAAGGTTCTGTCCTGCTGGACAGAGGTGACTTCCACAAATTCTTACTGTCTGCCACGAGCTCAGATGGATTTGAAATTTTGAGGGTGTGTTCTTACCTTGAATCCCCACCGCCACCTAAATTTTCATGTCCAAAATCCTCCATTTAGTAATTTTCTATTTTCGTTCATTTTACATTCCCAGATCTGTTTTGTCTCTATCTACAGTGACAATAGCTCTGAGTTTCCCATCTCTGACCGCCTTTTTGAATTTTTCAAACTCTCCCAATTTTACTGGGAGTTCTGTCCATCATCTCCTACATCCACCATTTTTCTTTATTTTGTATCCACCATCTATCCATTTTTCAAAATTCATGTTCTATCTCTGCTACAGTGTTTTCAGCTAATTCCCAGATCCGACAACCTTCCAGTTCAAAAATCATAACAAATCACATCCACCTTCAAATCCTTCATAAAAAATAGTTCCGATTTTTGAGCTTGATTTTCTACAACTTTTCTGAAGACAACTACTTCAGATTCGGACGTTCACATATCGGTCAAAGGTAGTTCTCAGACAAGTTCTCTGTAGATCTGAGAGTCCAGTCACTGTACAACAGCAACTCAATAATTCATTAAAGCCTAGATCCGTGCAGATCCAGGCCAGGTCTTTAAAACTAGATTGAAGGATTTGAAGTTAGCTTTCCAACGGCACCAGTCTCGTGTCGATCCGACATCGGGGCTGATCGCAGCGCCCGTTCTCGCCGGGACGCGCGCTGAAAACCAGAAGTTGCAAATCCGTGGCCGGTTATTCCGACCGGTGCCGATCGGAGCCGCCCGGCCTCCGGCCGACGAACCAGCGCGCCTCCACTCCAGGGAGCGCTCATCCAGGCATCCACCACTACAGCGGTGCCACCGGGTCCTACACGGCCCCTCCGGACAGCACGTGGGCCCCACCGTCACGTGTTCGGGTGTTGCCGAATCAACGCGAGAAGCCGCCCGTCAACCCGAATTCGGTCCTCTCGGACCCCATTGTGTCGCCCTTTACATCCCTGCGTGGAGTGGGCAGCGATTTGTATTGCTGTAATCTTGTGTATTATTGTTCCGGGAGTACCAGTTTCGGCCGGGTCCGTCGTCCCCACACCGAGCGCGTGGAGGTATCATCCTCGCTCCTTACTTGGCATTTTGCTTAATTTCATATATGCTTGTTTATGTCACTGCTAGAGAGCATGATATGGTAATTAGCTCGCTTTCTATTTATATCACCGCTACTGCGAGAGAGAGCGTTACCGTCCCGTGACCCGATCCGGGCACGAAAGAGAGTGCCGACCACCCTAGCTCACTGCCGGTTTCTCAACCGCGCACGTCCGACGCTTCCCTCGTTAAGGGACGATCGCGAGCTTGTCGTGTCCGTGGTCCCGTCCCGCATCACCTTAGGGTCCATTACCTCTGTGTGCACCGTGAGTTGTGTCACCACGGAGATTCTCTTATTCCTCCCCATGTCGGCCGAGCCCGAATTCATACCCTTTTGTCCGAGGGAGGAATCTTATTTTCTACACATGACCGTCATCCCACCGATCATAATGTATGACGGTGACTATGAATTTCAAACTTGGGACCATGTCATGTTGGAACCCATCTCTCGGGGTCATATCTTCTTTGACCCTTTTGATCCCTTCACTAGTGAATCTCCCGAGCTATCATCTTCACCCCACTTTTTCTGTGGAGTTCACTATCACACCTTTTCCACTCGAGCCAAACAACCTCCACATAGAAATAGGTCCGAACCATCATTTGGGGGTAATGAAGACTTTGGTTCCCTCGGCCCACCTAAACCATCCGAACCTCCCGGACTTCCCACATCCAAGCCCAATGTCTATGAGTGGTGCATCGTAGGATGTCTAGGAGTTCCCCATGGCGTTAACCTCCGGTTACGTCAAATGCATGCATGGCACATATTCGGGTGTCATGTTCCACCATCGCCTATGCGTAGGTCGGACTAATATTAGGTTTGTTTAGGGTCATGTGTGAGTCTTTGTTTCGTCTGGTTTGTTTGTCGAGTGCATTGTGTGTCTGTGCATACATCGAGTTGAGTCGGTCCTTTGTACGCTCGTGTTGTCAGTCCCTTTCAAGTGCGAGACTTGTTGAACTTTGGGATCGGTTCTACCTCACATATCGGATCTAGTCACATAAAGGGACCCAGCGGTGATTCCTAGTGAGTCTTCGAGCCGCCTTCCCCACTTTGAGAGTGACCCCACCCCGGAGTGTCCACCTCTAGCCTCATACCCACAGCAGCGTGTGCATATCGAATCTATACGGGATGAGCAGGTGTCGATTACTTGGAGTGGAGCGTACTCCGCGCTTCCAAGTTCGATGACGGATCCGTCGGAGCTACTCGAGCAGCCGCACCCCTACTCGACGGGGTCGAGTTCTTCCCACCCGGGGAGAATTGATGGGAATCAACACCGGGCACTAACTTTTATTTTTGTATTTGTGTCCTTTAGTTTACTTTTATATCCTTGGGAAAACACATGTGCAATTGTAAGGCTTTATAAGCCACTTTGACATTCCTTAGGATTCTTTGGGTTTTTGTGCAAAAGTCCAGTGGGACCATCAAGGGGCCCCCATACCCTTTCCCACTGGTCCACCTAAGCCCTAGGGGTCCATATGGGGCTAGTCAAAGATCCAAGGTGGGCTTCTAGATGGTTTGACATTCAAAGGGGACAAATGGACTAAAAAGTCCAAGATGCCTTCCTTCCTTTCAAAGGAGTGTCCCCTCCATATGTAATTTATTTATTTTGGGTTTTTGACCACATGGGGGAAGAAAATGGCCTCTCTCCCACGAAATTCCATCCCCCCACCCCTTTCCATTCTCTATATAAGCCTATGTATAGTGTCATTAGAAGAATTAATGAAGAATCAAGCATTTTTGCCAAGAGCAAGCCTAAGGGGCACCCCTTGTGTCTCTCCTCTTCCCCTTGCAGCAGTGATTTCTGCCCATTCTAGGGTGTGAAGCCCTCATCTTGGTGTGACTCCAAGATCTCCAACCTCTGCTGGATGCGACTTCCGGCCGCCGCCTTCCGTTCGTGCCGCCATCGCGCCGCCACCGCCATCGCCGGAGTTCTGTCTCCATCAGGATAGAACCTCTTCTCCAAAATTTTATCTTTTATTCTTGTTGTCTGTTTGATCCCTAATTTTAAGGGTTTGTTATGTCCATCTCCCTTAACCTCCAGTTGAAGTTTCGTGTCATTTGGAAGTCATTAGGTATTTTTCCCATATTTTTGTTTGTCCTCTCAGTAATCTGCCCTTTTGCAGATTTACGGGACAGAGTCACCTTGTCGCATTTTCCCCACCCCCTTAAAAATTTTACAAAAATCCCAAAAAATTACTTAGTGTTCCACACATATATCCCCTTCCACCATAACTTTCGTGGAGTCTAGAAAAATCATTTTCCCTTTGGTCAAAGGACAGTTTCAGACAGATCCCTTGCTGCCCTGTGTGTCTGTCAGTCCGAGTCAGAAAAAGAAACAGTCATACAGTCGTTTTCATTTTCAATCCGTCCACTGGATGGAGCTGTCAAAATTATATGTTGTACATATATGAGTGCTCTTTCCAACCGTACCAACCACGCCTCGATCGGCCTCCGGATCTGAGCGTCGTAAGTCATGTCGCCGAGGCCTGGAGATATGTTCCCTGTGCAGGTCTGAAATTACAGTCAAGAAGATATTCAGAAATAAATATCAAAAATCAACTTCAGGAGTCGCCCCTTCAGGGAGTCATTCAGGGACGCCCTGCCATCGTCCTAGCCAAGCGACACCTCCGGAAGATCTCAGGAAGGCGACGTTCCTTTGGAAATCGTTGCTTGCTGTCCAATGAGTCAGCAACCGAGTTGGCGCAGCACCGAGTTGGAATAGTGCTGAGTCGGACCAACATGCCGAGTTCGTTCCGTACGCACCTCCAGATTGCTGCCCGTCAACCCAGGGTCGGTCCTCCCTGGCCCTACTTGTAGCCCTTTACCTCCCTGCGTGGAGTGGGCAATAAAATTCACTGTTGTAATTAACTTTTACCATTGTTACCGGGAGTTACCGTACTTGGCCGGGAACGTCTTCCCCACGCCCGGAGCGTGGAGGTACACTCGCTACCCTCCTCGTAGACTTTGCTTTACTCGTATATTTTTGTATATGCCGCTGCATGAGTGATAGATTATCTAACTTGTTATCATTTTATCACCGCTGCGAGAGCGAGAGTGAGTGACCGTCCCGTGACTCAATCCTAGTTAACACGGAAAAGCCGATACTCAAGACTCACTGTCGGTTTCTCAACCGCGCACGGTCCAACGTGTCCCTCGCATAGGGACGATCGCGAGCTAGAGTCCCAGGTCGCATGTCTATCCCGCATCACAATAAGGTCTTGTAGTCTGCGGATCCCAGGACTGGTTTCCTTGACCACCGGCAGTGGAGTTTGTCTCCTCCGATTGTGTGTAGGTATTCTGATGACTGCAGGTGGAGTGGTCCACACATGTGCTGCCACCGGTGGAGTAGGTCGTGGTGTGATGCCACGGACATGTGCCCCCACTTTCGGGCGAGGTGCCCTCTCCTTTTTGTGCTTCGCAGGGACCTGCTGCCATCCCTGTTGTTCTTTCACGGGCTCCAAGAAATGAATTTCATAGGTGCTCCGCGTACTTGCTTCATAGATCTTCTCGGGCAATGCCTGGTATAGGGAGATCATGTTGACTCATATCCTCCTTAGAGGGGCTTCATGTGGTTGAGGAGGGTCCACTTTGTACTCTCCCACTCGATTTCATTTTTCTTCACCATCCCTTCGATGATGTCCTTGAAAACATAGCAGTCTTCGATTGGATGCCCCAACATCTGGTGGTAGGGGCAGAATCTTGGACTGTCCTTCTTCTTCAGGTCCTCCGGCCTCTTCGGCTCTGGCAGGGTGACCACGCCATACTCCGCTACCCATTCGAACAGAATCCTAGTTTTGTCCTTCGGAAAGGAGTAGGCTTTCTTCATCTTGTCCCGCAGCGAGGGACCTTCTTTGCCGTCTGGGGCTTTTGCAGGCTGTGGGGCGACTGCCTTCTTGCCTTTATCTTTTTGTTGTTCAAACGCCTTGATATCAAGAGCGTTTGCTTCTTTAGACGTCTGGCGCCGCTCCACTGCCTTGCCCTTCTGGGTTGTGCTGGCAGTTGATGCAGGGATAGGTCTGGCCAGAAAGGCTTCCACCTCGGCCACGACATTGTTCAATCGGTCAAACGTCGTATTTCCATTCCAATCATCTTTTCTAGAACCTCCCTCCTGAGGTTCTGTTTGCATATTTGTACAGCGTCCTCCTGATGCGGGGGCCGCTTGCATCTCATTCCGAGGTTCCTCCACCACTTAATATAGTCGAGGGCTGTCTCATCTGCCCTTTGCTTTGTTGAGTAGAGCTCGGCCACTGTGACCTCCCTCTCTGTAACCTGGAATCTTTCCCTGAACTTCTCTGCATATCCGACCTGTCGTTGATCGACCTGGCTGGGAGGCTGGAGTACCATTCAAATGCGAGCCCCATCAGCGAGGACCCGAAAAACTTCAGCAAGTATGACTCATCGGTGGCCAGATCACCCATGACGGTCATATAATATGCGACGTGTTCTTTCGGGGACCCGTTCCCGTTGAACTTGTCGAACTTGGGCGGCTTGCTGATCCCTGGGGGAAGCCGCTTGGCAACATGATGTTGCGGGTTTGGAACCCGATAGGTATCAAATGCGACGTAGTCACCTTCACTCCATTCTACGAGCTTCAGCTCGATCATCCTTTCCACCATCATTCGGTTCATGACCGTGGGGTCAACTGGGTCCGGATAGAAGTGTGTCGACTGCAGGTACAGGGTGACCAGAGCGGTCGCCTGTGGAGGACGCAGCAGTGGGGGTGTCTGGTGCACTTGGGGGAGCACCGGCGACCTCAGCGGTTGTGGCGGCCGTTGTTGTGTTATCACCAAGCTTGGATCTGACGGCTGGGGCATAGTGTAGATTGGCGGAGGGTCGACATGATGGACCGCTCCCTGGGATGATTCGCCCTGGACTTCAGGCGGCTTGGAAGCTGATGATTGTTCAGTCTTCTCCATCAGCTGTTTCTTCAGCAAGTCTATCTCTTGCCTGTATCTTTGAAGTAACATCAGGACCGACGGGTCCATAGTTGCCGTGCTAGGGATAGCTTCCGTTGCTTCCCCGAACGTACCCTCGGGTAGGATGTCGAGGAGGATGTCATTGTCTTCTTCCGCCGTCACTACATTGGCGGTTAAGATAGCTGCTCCATCATTCCGCTGGTGATAACCCAGGGGTTGTTTTCCTTTAGCTGTCGCCAAGAGCTCCCTTGCAGCTTCTGTTCTTCGAGTATTTGGCCCCGGCCTCGCGGCCAACTGAGCTAATTCGCGTGGGTCTTCAGGGAGCCCTCCATAGCGACCGAACACGCCAGCCATATTGCAGGTGAAAACCTGCATCCTTCTTCTCTGTCGATGGACCTTCCTCTTAGACTGCTCCGAGAAGGTCAGCCTCTTGAACACAGAAGTCCTTCGTGTTTCTTCCCACCCAGGGGCGGCTTCATCGGCTTCGATCTCAAAGCCGTCATCATAGCCATTGTCGTCAACTAACGACACCATCATTCTTTCTCCTGCATCTTCTTCAACTGCCATTGATGAGCAGTAGTCTTCATTGACTGCGGCTGCTTGCATCAGCCGCTGCTGTCCAAGCGAGGGGTTGCCTAGCCCTCGGAAATAGTTCCTGACCATGTTGGTCATCTCTTCTCGACCCCGTTCTTGATGTAACACGGGGGACGGTTGTCGACCTCCCGCAGGAGGGATGTAAGCCAACCGAGCCCTGTCAGCAGGTTGCTAAAATCTTCATCCCACAGCAGGGACGTTGGCTTAGCGGGCGCCGGTCCGGAAGCTTTCGCGGCGCGGAGGGTCCGCAACCACTTCTTCTTCTTTCGGAGCTAGGCCACTTTCTCTCCTTCCTTCCGCTCCGTCGCGAGCAGGGCGATGGAGGACAGGTGCAGCTTGATGGACAAGTTGGACCCTTTCGGGGACCCACACCTGTTTAAATTTCTTTGGCCTGGGGGCCAACTTCTCTTGGCCGTAGTGGCCGGCTTCTTCTCTTTCTACCCTCCTTCCAGCGAGGGCTTGATATGAGTTGCGGACGGGGATGGCAGGGACGAACCGGTCCGGGACTATTCGTGCGTTGCGTCCATTGAGGAAGACACGTACGCCACCAACTATCATGGATTTACCAGATTGAGACAGAGATCTGGTAACCACAGTAGTGCTTCTCTGGAGTTGTTTACACTGACGACCTCCGGACTTGTCAGCAGCATCGGGGTGGGCCCCATGGATAGCATGGTGCACCAGGCAGCTGGCAACCAGGGTTGGACTCTTGGGCGAGTTGTGGCAGCGTCGAGCCTTCAGAGGCTCCATCTTCTTCATAGCTCCCTCGACGGGCTCCGAGGGCTCCACCTCCAGCATATCCACAAAGGCTAACCCCAAGAAGTTGGGAAAGCCAACCACAGCAGGGAAGTTGCCGAACACCATGGGCACCGCCAGGTACCCTTGCGCATGACTGTCCACTATTGAAGGGCCGAAGCCGACGCCAGTTAGTCCAGTTGTTGTCATCGTTCGCCTACAAAGACAAACAAATCGATGATCAGTAACCTTTGGGAGGGCCTCGAAGCCCAAGCATCTCGGCAAAGAGATGAAAGGTGACACTGGTCCCACTGGGCGTGCCAGTCTATTTCGATGGGATATTTTTTTTACCAGGGGTTTATTTTGGTATATTCACGCGTCGATCAACCAATTAATTAACCAGTAATTAGCTGACTGATTGACTGCGCAGGCGTGCCAGTCACGTGTGTGACGAGTTTATTATGCGCTCATTCTGACCCGTGTCGGGCGAGAGTGAGATTCGGTCTGGACCAGCAGTCCGCCATACCATAAAGGTCATGGCGTTAATTACATCCCCCGCGAGGAGGGAAAACCTTTGATTAATTGCTGAGATAATGGGCTGTCGAGGCCGGAATAAAGCGTGCAAAGGGTGCAGATGATCATGCAGGATATCGTACTCTACCATGCACGGTTTATTAGGGTGGAACCCTCGATACGTGGCAGAGGACATAGGTCCGAAGACTGCCATCACGCATGGCAAGAGCTTCCCGTCGGACGTTGCCCGGCTTTCCGTCAATGCCATTTGATATACCGAGGGCCCATGCACTCAAGCATACATTGATACGACATGAATGCTTAGACTAAAACATGATGATGAAGTTATAAAACTAACTAATTCAGGTTTAGATAAACCAATTTATTCAGTTTACCGAACACAAGGTTCATTTGGTTCCATTATTAGCATTGGAAATCACCCCGGAGGCGAGGGGAGGATTGAAACGGCATGACGACGCGATTCGGAATGAAATTGGCATGGTACGCGTAGGTGTAGAGCTTAAAACGGCGCGGGAAACGTAGGTGTAGGTTAAAACGGCGCCACTAGCCGTAGGTATAGGGGATGGGTTGAAAACGGCACGCCCCCTTTCCTGGCGTGCCGGAATAGGGCGTGCCGTTTCAGGGCATGTCGTATTAAGGCGCGCCGAGTGTCGACGGCGCCGGTTTAGCCCTGTTTCACATAAACCAAAGTTTTATTGATTTATTTTTGGACTTATTAACAAGTTCTTGAAAGATTTTGGGAGTTTATTAAATCAGCCATTCGTCGGATCGGCCCCGGGCCGTCGGGAGGTCAAGTCATAGGCTTGCGGGAGGTTCGTACTCGAGCGCGGCGATCATTCCGAGTCAAACTCGTTCGAGCCAAAATTTCGACAGCATCTCCCCATCCCGGAGGATTGTCGAGGAGAAGCGAAGAGTACTCACGTGGCGGAGCAACCCCTAAAAGTCGGGTGACACAACGGCGGCCAGCAAACCCGAACGGATAGGAAAACCCCGAGGCCTAGCCTACTAGGGGCACCAAGTCCGTGGGTGGAGAATAGACAGGTAGCGCAACTCATAACGGGAGCGAAGACCCCGAGGGCTAGCCTGCGAGGGGCATGCAACCCGAGTCGGTACCACGTCTAAGTCGGGACGACCGATTGAGAGGGGAAAACCCCGAGGGCCAGCCTACGAGGGGCACCCGTCTCACGGCCACCACAAGGCCCGCTGTGGGCTGTGGATTTAAGGTGTTGGGATTAACCCAATTTCTACGCACTCATTAGTCTACGGAGAAAGTCATTAACAATAAATGATTTCCCATTGACTGAGTGGTTAAGATGAGAGATTGGGAGGTGTTTCCCTTTTCCCCGGGCATTAAGACGAGATCAATATCCATGATCAATCCCATGGATATTGGTTTATGAACCGAAGAGGTGAAACTCACGGTGTAGACGTATGCGCTCTGGAGACGGTGTGGACGCACTTTTCGTTCGACGGATCCTCGTCGGTTCGTTGGTTGGTTTATTAAGTGCGTGGGCGTGCCAGTCACCGAAGTGATAATTTATTCGGGCTCCGAAGAGCCCTTGGTGCGCTCGATCTGACTTCGTCAGACGATTGTGTGGTTCGTGTCGGGACCAAATGCCGTCGCGCCGTAAAGGTCACGACGTCATTTACATCCCCCATACGAGGGAACACCCTTGATTAATTGCCAAAATTAGGGGCCCTACGGCCGAAAGGAATAATACTAATTGCGCAAGAAAGGGGCAGGAATAGATTGCACTAAGGGTTGATTTCGGGCCATAGGCCGTCGGCCATGTCGGTCGCTCGTGGACCTTTTCATGTTCGGACACGGGTCCGTGATAGAAACGCGACGAGAAAACCGGGGCGAATCCGTTCAAGTGTCTGCCGAACGCACGACAATTTCAATCACAGCCCGAAAGGGTATAGGGGCGCGGAACAAATCCGGTCTAGTCGGAATGTCGGCCCAAGATCAGGTCTGGGCTTGGCTATGTCGGGATAGCTCCCAAGATCCGGGCCCAACCTGAAAAGGCGGCATTGTTATTCCTTTGATATCGGGACACAGGGGAGAGACGGGACTGCAATGTGGACCCTAGCATTTTTTTTGTGATTTTTCTTAGTTATATGTTCCTCTCTTTCCTTGTTGTCTATTACCTTTTCTTTTTATGCATTTGTTTATTGAGTGATTTTTTTTCTTTTTATTTATTACTATTATTATTATTTTCTTACCTCCCCCCTTTTTACTGTTGTTATCATTGCTACATATTTGGCGTCCTTTAATTAGCATAATTTTCATTAATTCATTTATTATCTTTATTGTTATTGCCATGCTATGTAATATATATATATATATATATATATATATATATACACGTATATAGTGTACCGGCGAAGGGAGATGGGGTGTACCGCTGGGGAATGGAGTGTGCCGCTGGGTGTAAAAAGGGGTGTGTCGCTGGGGGGTAACAAGGTGTACCGCTGAAGGTAACGAGGGTGTACCGCTGGCGCTAAAGAAAAGAGTGTACCGCTGGGGGGAGTGAAGGCGTGCCGCTGGAGGTTGGGAGAGGGGTGTACTGCTGAAGGTTGTCTGGGGTGTGCTGTTGAAGACGGGGGGATGGTTGTGCCGCTGGAGGGGGATGAGAGTGTGCCGCTAGGGGTAAGCAAGGGGTGTACCGCTGAAGGTTGTTTGGAGTGTGCCGCTGGGGGACCAACGGAGCGTGCCGGTGAAGGTTGGAACAAGCGTGACAAAGGTGCATTCCTCTGCTATTCATTTTAAGGCTTTTCTTTTCTTCCTATCTTAATTTCTATGTAGTTTTATATAAGCTTCTCCTTTTCCTTGCTTTATTCCGTTCGGCCTCTTCTCGCAGATCGGACGTTCGGGCTGCCAGGTTATTAATCTGTCCAGTTCTCGTCATGGTGCCGGCAGCGGCCCGATAAATCGGAAAGTTTTATCGTTGATTGTTCTGTTCGTTTGTTGCTTCCTTTTGCCTTATTTAAGATGTTGTTATATCTTGACAAAAATTCGGCAGCATCTCCCCTTGACCCGAGCGTAAGGGAGATACAGGGAACGCGCTCACATGGAGTGACGGAACCCGACAACTGGAGGTGGGCGCCCGGAGGCAGCAACACCTTTGTGAAACCTCGGAAAACCCAGAGAAAACCGTGAACGGAAGACCTCTAATACTAGACAGAATGGGCTGGGGGTTGGCGGCTAAGGGTGTACCGCCGAAGCACCAAGGGAAGGTGTACCGCTGGGGGCCAGAAAGTGTGCCGCTGAGGGCCTAAAAGGTATGCCGCTGAGGGCCAAAAGGGTGTACCGGCCAAGGGCCAACGGGGTGTGCCGCTGAGGGCCAAGAGGTGCGTACCGGTAGAGGAAAGCCCAGGGATAGACTGCTGGCTGCTAGGCGTTCTAGGAGAGAAGGAGGGTTTTCCTCCCCTCAGGCAGCTTGGCATAGCTGCTGGCCATAGGGGAGGGCAAAGAACCCGAAAGGCCAAGGATCATACGGGAGCGATCGTATTGACATGGAGACCCCAAAAGCACCGGAGAAATAGAGAGATGGAGGGAAAACGGATAACACGTCACACACCATGAAAACTGGCGTAAACCAACAAAGATAACGGAGAAACCCAAGGGGGGTGATTTTTATTCATGGGGAGCAAGGGGTCGTGGCCATATATACACATTACAAAGGGTGCCCAAGCCGAGGCTATAGGCAGGGAGAAAACCCAAAGAAAGACAGAACGGGAAGGGGAAGAACATAGCACACAAGAGGAGGAGGCCTTGGGGATCGGAGCAGGGACAATCCCCCCTACTCTTTCCCCCACCTTCTCCTACTACATCAAACTCTCTCCCTCTTACTCTCGCTTCTGCCCGGTGGTCGTCGGAGGGGACTCACGTCGGAGCTTTTCTTCTTCTCTTCTCTCTTCTCTTCCTCTCTTGCGTGTGTGTCTTTCCTCTGTCTCTGTCGCCCTCTCTTCTTTCTTTCTCCTCTCCTTCTCTCCCTCTTTTGTTGTAATGGGAGTCATTTATACTCCTGGCAGCGGGAGCCTTCGAGCACAGCCGTCAGAGGCGGGAAGTGGCTCGTGATGATGGGGTTTGACTCCCCCGTCCTGGATAGCCCGCGTGGCCCAATCCCTGGTTGACACCTCATAGAGCTCACTGCGCGCCAAGGATGTGTAGGGCATGGGCACCACGTCGTTCAGCCGTTGAAAAGGCTTAACGCTGTGCTGCTGGCGGGCTGCACAAGTGTGTCGTAGGAGGGCCAAAAAGGCGTACCGTTGAACGCTGCTAAAGCGTGCCGTGGGAGGCCTGAAGCAGCATGCCGCTGAACACCCCTGGGGTGTGCCGCTGAAGACCCCAGGGGGCGCACCGCTGAACACCCCTGGGGGTGTGCCGCTGAAGACCCCGAGGGGGGTGTACCGCTGAACACTCCTGGGGGTGTGCCGCTGAAGACCCCAGGGGGGTGCACCGCTGAAGACCCCCCAAGGGGAGTGTGCCGCTGGAGCCCCATGGGGGCGTGCCGCTGAAGATCCCCCCAAGGGGGAGTGTGCCGCTGAAGACCCCCCCCAAGGGGGGTGTGCCGCTGGGGACGTCCTGAGGGAGCGTGCCGCTGAATCCCCATGGGGGTATTAAGTGGGCAATTTTAAGCCCGTTGCGAGCACGAGTCGTGGCCCGTTTGATTTTCTTCGAGGCCCATGGATCGTGGGGCCCCCGGGGGTTGGCTTCTCTTCGCCGTCTTGATTCCGGGGACGGCTTCACGGTAGCGTGCATATTTGGGGCACCCGGACGATCAATCTCTCCGAGGCTTCTTCACTCGGCGCCGTTGTTGATGCGAGGTCGGGCATGATATTTGGATGTACAATTTTTCGGTGTCCACAAATGCCCCCCACCCACGGGTAGCGTAGGCGAAGGATGAGCCGGGCGGTGCCCGTAGGTGTACTGGCCTCTTACTCTCTTTGCTGGTGCCGACAAAGTGTCGAGGAGTTGATGTGGTACGCCTATCCCCTCTGTTGGTCTCTTCTTCTCTTCATCAGCACCGACGAGGCGTCGGGGCTGATGTGGTACGTCGGTCTTTTTCGTCTCTTCGTCAATGCCGACGAGGCGTCGGGGGCTGGCCTGGTTTGTTGATCTCTTTGTCTCTTCGTCAGTGCCGACATGGCGTCGGGAGATGACCTGGTTTGTTGGTCTCTTGGTCTCTTTGTCAGTACCGACAGGGTGTCGGGAACTGACCTGGTTTGTTGATCTTTTGGTCTCTTAGTCAGTGTCGACAGGGTGTCGGGAGCTGACCTGGTCTGTTGATCTCTTTGTCTCTTCGTCAGTGCCGACAGGGCGTCGGGAGCTGACCTGGTTTGTCGATCTCTTTGTCTCTTCGTTAGTGCCGACAGGGTGTCGGGAGCTGACCTGGTTTGTTGTTCTCTTTGTCTCTTCGTCAGTGCCGACAGGGTGTCGGGAGCTGACCTAGTTTGTTGTCTCTTAGTCTCTTCGTCAGTGCCGACAGGGTGTCGGGAGCTGACCTGGTTTGTTGTTCTCTTTGTCTCTTCGTCAGTGCCGACAGGGTGTCAGGAGCTGACCTGGTTTGTTGTCTCTTGGTCTCTTCGTCAGTGCCGACAGGGTGTCGGGAGCTGACCAGGTTTGTTGTTCTCTTTGTCTCTTCGTCAGTGCCGACAGGGTGTCGGGAGCTGACCTGGTTTGTTGTCTCTTTGTCTCTTCGTCAGTGCCGACAGGGTGTCGGGAGCTGACCTGGTTTGTTGTTCTCTTTTTTTTTCTTTTCTTTCTCTCTTTTTTTTGAACCACATTACCGATACAAGCGCCCTTTCGGGCTTTCGCCGGTACCGGCCTCCTCTTGCTTTTGCCCACGCGCCCTTTCGGGTTTTCACGTGGCGGGGTACCCGATTTTGCCCGTATCGCCCTTTCGGGTTTTCGCCACAGCCGGGTTGTTGCCATTTTTACCCTTGTCCCAGTGTAGGGACAAGTCCGGCGGGGTATCTCTATTTTTAACCCCATTTTCTTTTTTTTTTCTTCTACTCCCTTTTTTTGACGAGCGAAGGATATGCGAGTGTCGGCTAGGGCACGAAGCCTTGCGCCGGAAGGTAGGGCTCATTCGTTGGCAAGAAGACAATGCCAGCGCAACGGGGGAATTCGTGCCGATTCGGACGTAGGGTCCGTAATGGTAATATTGTGCGGAGTGAGTGGCTAGGGCACGAGGCCTTGCGCCGGAAAGGGACTTATTCGGGACGTAGGGTCCGTAACGGCAATATTGCATGGAGAGGGTGGCTAGGGCCTGGTGCCTTGCGCCGGAAAGGGACTTATTCGTTGGCAAGGGACTAGTGCCGACGCAAGGATAGAGGTTCCGCCGAT
This sequence comes from Amorphophallus konjac, assembly GCA_022559845.1. NCBI lineage: Eukaryota > Viridiplantae > Streptophyta > Magnoliopsida > Alismatales > Araceae > Amorphophallus > Amorphophallus konjac. The sequence goes on from CM040124.1 coordinate 15,490,899, forward strand.
CCAGGCGTAAGGCCCGTGACGGCGGTTTTGTATGATGGGAGGTGGCTGAGGCACGAAGCCCTGTGTCGGGGAATGACTTATTTGCTGGCGAGGCGGTGACGCCACCGCAGGGGCAGAGTTGCAGGGGTAGAGTCGTCTTCACCCGTACGAACGCCCGTCTGCATAGGATCGTGAGGAGGGGATGTTCCCTCGGGAAGATTCTATTATCGTGCCTTATTTACGCACACGTAAATATACATGTGGATGTACGTATATACGTGCATACATAAATATATATATACATATGTATGTATATATATATATATATATATATATACTCGTATTTATTCGGCAATCAATTTCCTTTTCCTTGTTGTTTCCTTCTCCTTTTCCCCCCTTTTTTCCTTTTATATTTTTATTCCCCCCTTTTTTGTTTATTCTCCTTTCGTCCCCCCTTTTTTATTCTCCTCCCTTTTTCTCTTTTTTTCTTCTTTCCTTCCTTTTTTCTTTCCATATAAAAAGGGGGCGGGGGTGGTTCGAACGGTCGCCCCGTTTCAAATCACCCCACCTCCCTCTCTTCCTTTCTCTTTGGTGACCGAGCGGACGGACCCCTTCCCCCTCCTCGTTCTTCCTCTTCTTCTCCGGGCACGACCACCGCCGCTACCGTCGTCGTGGTGAGGGCGCTGCCATGGAGGCACCCCCCCCCCTTTCCTCTTCCTTCTTCTCCCTCCCTCGTCCTCTCTTCTCTTATCTTCCCCTCTTCAGCCCTTCTTTCTTCTCCTTTTTTTTGTCTTCGGAGGGCGGTGGAGCCCTAGGGCCCTTTCCCTTCTTCTTCCCCTTCTTCTTTTTTCTGCTCTCTTCCTCTTCCCTTTCCTTGTTCGTCTCCGACGTCGTGGGCGACCGCCGGTGAGTGGGCATCGGAGCGTGCCGAGGAGCACAGCGCACCAGTGTGCCAGGGAAGTGTGTGTAGGGTGTGCCGGCTAGGGTCCGTATTGGTGTGCCGGTGAGGGCCCATACGGGTGTGCCGGGGAAGTGTGTAGGGGCGTACCGGTGAAGCCTGCCCTCACGGTGTGCCGGGGAAGACCCCACGGGGTGTGCCGGGGAAGAGCTCCCAGAAGCGTGCCGGGGAAGGCTCCCGGGGGAGCGTACCGGCGAGCGGCTGCTTCAGCTGGTGTGCCGGGGAAGGCACTTCAGGGGCTGTGCCGGAGAAGGCACTGAGGGCGTACCGGGGAAGCCTTGAGGGGCTGTGCTGGCGAACGGCTCGTCTGGGTGTGCCGGAGAAGGGCTTCCCCTAGGCGTACCGGCAAAGGCCCCAGAGGGTGTGCCGGTGAAGGCCACCATGGGTGTGCCGGCGAGGGCAACTTTAGGGTGTGCCGGGGAAGGCACTAGGCAGTGAGCCAGTAAAGAGGCCTTAAGCCCGGGGAAGAAGACTTTTTGATCGGCGGACTTCTGGTGTTGCCTCTCGGGGCCCACCATGACTTGTTGGGGCTGTCACTCCTTGTGGGCGCGCACCCGTGTTTTCCCTTACGCCTCTGGCCTTGGGGAAACTCTGCCGAAATTTCGTTAGAAATTGGCAGTATCTCATTTATTTTATTCGTAGTAAAGTCCCTTCACAGTTTTTTCATTCCCTTTTGCTTGTGGCTTATTCTGGTCTTCCGTTTGTGTATCTTTGCAGACCAATGGCTGCCCCAAGCGGGTCTTCTGCTCTTGCTGCTGCTATCGGTGCCGACCTCATCCCACGGGGTCCAGTGCCAGCGGTCACATGGCTCAACGTGGAGGACCTAGACCGAGAGCATGCGGAGATAGCCGCCTTGGCAGAGTCGTCGGGGTCTGGACTTCGGCAGGCTGGCCAGGGTCGAGGGCGGCTTCACGTTCGACCGGGCCACGGGGGAGTACAGGAAGGACTTCCCGAAGGATAGACACCTGGTTCGGTTTCTGAAGCATTTTCACTCGCGGGAAGGGCGAGACTTCTGGGCTGTGAAGAGTGCCGAGCGGGCCATCCTGCAAACCCGAGACAACTTATTATACAGTGTCCCCCAGAGCATCCCAATGTACCTGGTGGGAGAGGCCAGGGAATGGAAGCCCGTTCTGGGGATCGAGGGGGTGCTGCCAGCCGAAGATAAACTGGTGCGAGCACCTCAATTCACTCCGGCAAAATGGGACATGTCCGCCGGAAAGGTGCACGGCGAGTCGCCCCGATTCGGCTTATTATTGGCTCCCCTAAAATGGGGCTACAGGGAGGAGCCATTTATCTTAGATTGCCTGGCCATCTGGTTCAAATATGAGCTATCGCTGGGCTGGTTCGGGGAGCTGAAGCTTCAAGACGCACACAGCTTCCGTGAAGGGGCGGTGGAGTTTACGGAGTATGTGTTGTTCAACTATGCTGCATTGCTGGTCGGGTTGGCATTTACCACAGCGTGTACGCCTCTCGGTATGGCTACCCCATTTCCAAGGGTCTCTGCTGTGGCATGATAGAAGTGTTCAGTGCGGAGACCAACACCTTCTACACGGCGGAGGGCGAGACTTCACTTGATTTGTGGAGCCTCAGTCAACTGAGCGGCTTGCCCATCGACGGGGAGCCTTCTGAAGAAGTATGCCTCCCCGATCTGATCAAGGATGAAACCAACGGGGATGGCTATTATCCTCTCGGGTATTCGTACCGGTACCTTATGAAGGCATACCGGGAGTTATACCAGCTGTCACATGGTGGGAGGCAGCCCGCCCGTGGAGACAGGAAGAGGGTGCATCTGACCCTGTGGTTGCAATACTTCTATGATGGGCTGAAGCAATATGACGAATTTCCTTGCGTCGGGACCGCCGTTGCTCGCAAGAAGCGTGCGAAGCCCAAGCTTGATGTGAAGATCCCCTCCAAAGGGCGTCGGAGCGGGCCTAATCCGATGGGTGTCGACCCGCAGACTCACTGCGCCGCCTATCTCGTGTATTGGCTATGTTCATTTGCCATGCCATATGGGGACGAGACAGTGATTCGATCGGACGCTATCTATCCGGCGTGTCAGATGGCGTGGGGAATCAAACTCTCCCTGTGCCCGGCAACCCTTTGCTTGATCTACAAGGCGTTGGGGGACGTAAGTACTCATCAGTTCCCGAGACAGGCCCGCTACATATGCCCGCTGCATTTCTTCAATGCGTGGGTCTGCTCGCTGTTCCCCGAGTTCGCCCCGCGAGCTCTTCAAGACTGGGGGCTGGTGCCGAGAATGCTGGAGTTCGCCAGTGCAGAGCCGGCTTCTACTTCCATGCGGATGTATGACATTCGGGGCCGGTTGACAACGGTTCCCCGGGACGCGACTGGCACTATTCACTTCTGGACGCTGGCCGCGCACTCAAGCCCTCTGGTGAATAACAAGAGGGAATGCAAAGACGACCACGTGGAGAAGTACGTCTACCCTATCAGCCAGGAGAATGTGGTCCGCCCGTTGCTGGAGCCCGAGCTGAGGGACTGGTCGTTGTCTATTCGCCCGAGCATGTTGGCGTTTAGGAAGGGGGACAATGTATTGCTGGAGCCGTACTATCCCTTCCGATTTGGCCGGAACTTCGGATATGATCAGCATATCCCTAGCTATCATGCACAGTTCGGCCTGCCCTCACGGAACATCCGGGGAAGTTTAGTTGCCGAGCACGCCAGGAGCTGGTGGGACTTCTTCCACTGGGCGGACTCTACCTCCTTCAGGGTGCCAGCCCCGGGTCGCATCCCCAGAGTGACCCAGGATTACATCAAGTGGTGGAACACCCGGACGGCCTTCTATCGATTGCATAAGACCGACTGCTGGGATGGGGCTGAGAGGAGGTTCCTCAGCAGGCAGGCGGTACCGGTGCTTGACATCGAGCCAGATCATCTTCTTCGGCTCAAGAACAAGCAGGAGAAGGAGGTGGCGGCATATATGGCCGCCCGTCGGGAAGCCCGGGACGCGAGGCCGACGCCGAAAGTAGAGTTGCCTCCGGTGGCGAAGGACGACTATAAGAAGACATTGAGGGATCTTTGCCGGATAGGGAGTGACCGTCTGGAGCTCATTAATTACCCGCTCCCCATGGAGGAGGAGGGCACCCCCGCAAAGAGCTGGCGTCCAGAGAGGGACCTGATCTGCCCATACCGCACGTTTATGAGGCGGGAGGAGAGGAAGCCCGAGAATTATAAGGACACCACATGGCTGTATGTTCTGCTGCGGGTGAATGGGCTGAAGATCGAAGATCAGACGGCCGCCATCCTGGGCAAGTGCCTGCACATCCCATATTATTATGCCGACGGGTGGGGCATAGACCACTTCAATCTTTTCTGCCACCTCTCTTCGAAGAGCATGCAGATCTGGCTAGCCTCACAGACCGGTGCCAGAAGGTCGAGGACGTATGCTGGCTGGTCCGAGAGGCGGCGCGTCGGGATAAGGAGCCGTCCCTGAGCTACTGGCCGATAACACTTCGGTTGTACACCGGTCCTCACGGTATTTAACCTTTCCATCTCCTTTATCTCATTGCTGCGACCTTAGCAGGTTATCGGATGCTAATCATATGCGTGTGTCTATTTTGACAGACCATCCTGACAGCGTGCAAATGGCGATGTACCGGAACTTCCTTCGGCTCGTCCAGAAGCCCGCCTATTTTAAGGCGGTACTGCCAGCTCCGACTACGGCTCCCCTGCCCAAGGCTGCGAAGAGGTCCCGGGCCAAATCGCCTGTGAAGAAGGCGGTAGATGCTGCTAAAGCGGCCAAGCAGCGGGACGCGAAGCGGCGAAAAACCGAGGCGGCTAAGGCTTCGACGACCGCTCCCCCAACACCACAAGTCCCATCTTTTGAGGAGTTTGAGGTCGCCCGGACCGGGCCGAGCCAACCTACTGGTTAACCTCTCCCACCATCAGAGTATCTTAAGGGTTCTCTCTTTTTTTTTTATTTTGAGGCAAGATTTTGACACCTGAATGTCTCTTTTTGTCCCAGTCTCTGTGGAAGGGCTCGCGCCCACGCCCATTCCCGACGTGGAGGAGCCGGTTCCTGCGCCCGTCCCTGATGTGGGTAAAGCTGCGGCCGTGGTAGGGGCGACCTCGACGCCAACTCCGACTCCCCCACCACAAGCCAAGGGGAGGTCCCGGGCAAAGTCGCCCATTAAGAAAGCATTGGCCGCCGCCAAAGTGGCTGGGCAGCAGGGGGCAAAGCGAAAGAGGGCAGAGGTCTCCCCGGCCTCGGCGACCGTCTCCCCGGTGGCTCCCATTCCATCTTTCGAGGAATTTGACGTCACTCGGGCCGGGCCGCGCCACCATGCGGGTGAGGCTTATCGACCGCTGACATCTTTCTGGATTTATTTATTTTCCCGGGCGAGCCCTTTATATGCATGTGACCATTGCCTCTCTTCCTTTCAGACGGTGCGGAGAAGCCATCACTTGTGCTGATCCCAGGCGAGGGGGCGGCTACGGCTCCCGAGAATGCCTTGCCTACCGAGGAGACCCGTGGGTCACCCCGCGCTATAGGAGCTGAAGAGGGTATTTGTCTTTGTCGGCCCACTTGATTGCTTTCATTCTTTGGGAGCCAACTGGGTTTGATGTGACCCGTCTTTCCCTCTCCCTTTTTATACGACAGGCGTAGCTGGGGCAGTTACTGGGCTATTTGGGCCTCGCCTGCATCTCCCGGCGACGCAGCTGTACATGAGGAAAAGGCTGAAGTCAGTCGTACCCGCCTCATCCAGCCCGCGGGGGGATGCGCCAGTCATTGACCTCGAAGAGGAAGTCCCTTTGCCGGCAAGGGAGGAACCCGTGATGGCTGAATCTTCATCGGGTGAAGAGGTAGATTACAACTATTCCTCCGATGAAGTGGCTTATGACAAGGGCGCATCTGAAGCATCGGGGCTGCCCGAGCTAGTCTTCAAGGCCCCCTTACTTGCTGGCTCCTTAAGTTTTATGGGGAGGGCTGCTGTAAGTGTGAGCTTGTTTGGGCCGGACCCCGTTTTTCCATAGTGGGCTAATGATCTCGTTCTTGTTGTCCTCGGATTTTCAGGAGCTTATCCAGCCGGAGGTTGTGGGAAGGCCGCTTCAGCCGCGCCGGTCGACCGCCCGGCGGGAGCCACTGCTGGCATGGGCAAGCTAGCCCTCTTGCTCGACGCCCTTCAACGGGAGGCGTCCGCGGAGCCTTCAAGTGCTATCGAAACGGCGGACGAGCCTCTGGAGGAGGGGGAGATTGCGCCCGAAGGCAGCATCATCCCGGAGGCCGAGGTAAGCACGTGGGGCTTATGGTTCTTCCCCGCCTTTTGACTTTGTGTGATCTGTTCCAGGCAGCGGGTGGCTGACTCCGCTTCCCATGAGCAGGTGATGCCGACAGGAGGGAAGACATCCGGTCGTGCCCGGAAGGCTGTCGCGAAACGGAGGCCAAGCATTGGCCCAATAGCGGTGGAGGGGCTGGCTCCTGTCTCGGGCTCAGGGGTGGAGAGCCTTGCGGCGCTCGTAGAAGCGGGGGGCATCCCCCAGCTGCTGGTTCCGCTTCCGCCTCTCCCGAAGCTCTCGGCCCAAATGGAGGACCCGCTCCTGAGGCAGATATTTGCGGGGCTTCGCGCACATCTGGAGGGATCCCAGACGCGCGAGAGGAGTTTATGGGCGGCGGCTTCCGGTCCGGCTTTACTCGAAGCCCCTCCTTCGGCCGGAGTAGCGGTGCCTGCACCCCCGCCGGTTGAACTAGTGGCAGAGGCGGGCCGGGCAGGGGAAGAGGAGGCAGGAGAGCAGCGGGTAATGGCGGCGCCGGATGCTTCGGCGATGATCTTACCCATTCCCCCAGCGGTGGTTGGCCAGAGGTCCTCTGTCGAGCCAGACCGGCCAGGGGACTTGACTCTTGCCCTTCCGTCTTCTTCAGCCGCCGTGGACGCCGATTTGTGGGCGGAGGTGGACAGCACCGTGGAATTCACTCCCCCAGTCGTGCCTTCGGTCAGTCACACCTTGTCGGAGGCGCCGGTTCATCAAATGCTGGTAACGCTGCGGACGATGCTATTTGCCGACCTTTCCTTATCATACCGGGAGGTACACACCATAGTGACGCAGCTGACCGGGGCGTTACAAGTGCTGGGCTGTCCACTGGAGGAGTGGTCGCGGCGGGTTCTGCTGTTGCTGAAGTATGTGAAGCGTCGCGAGTTCCTCGAGACCCAGGCTCCTGACGAGTGCGCCGCCCTTGATGCCCAGGCAGACGAGTATTTACAGACCTTGGAGGCACGGCGCCATGATGAAGAGCGCCATGGGAAGGCTCTCGGGGAAGGCCAGAGCAATGTTCGCTCCCTTAAGAGCTGAATTGCGAAACTGGAGAGCTACCTCACTGCGGCCAGGTCTGACCTTGCTGAAGCCGAAAAAGCGGTCGAGACAGAAGGTGAGGCTCTCGCCGTTGCCCAAGTTGAGACGGCGTCCGTGGAGGCAGAGCTCGCTCGACTCGAAGAACGGAGGGGCCGCCTGCGCGACATGACGAACTTCCCCTGCGTCAGAATTCTCCCCCTCGAGGACATCTTCCGGGGTGTTGACTGAGCGTCGCACCCCTTAGTTCTTCTCCCCCTCTTTTTTTTGAAATGTGACACCGGGGTATGCCCCGAAGCATATGTAGTCTGATCCCTTTTTGAATAGAGCAGAACATTTATGGTTCTACATGCACTTTCAATATGCGTTCAACCCAAGGGGGCTCTTCTCTTCTTCCTTCCCTTCTGTGTATATTGTCTTTCTCTTCCTCCTCTCTCTCTTTTGTTGTGCTGAGACACATTGGCAGGGTGTGAGTCTTTGCGATGATTCGCTCCGGGAGAACCAGGCAGGAGCCCATGTCAGGGCACGGGAGAGTGCTCGCCCTCCCAGGGGGAGGATGAGGGGGCCACTCCACCATACTGAATGGGCGACTCACTGGTCTTGCCATAACGTTAGAACCGCGCACTGGCCTCAGGCGGGAGGCCTTGGCCAAAGACGGGGTTTCTCGTCATTTAGAGGGAACAGAGAGAAGAGTTTGTCTGGTCAATGACCTGGACGGGAGATCCAAGCCAAAGGGGTACTCACCGCCCGGGGAGGACGGAGAGAAGAGTTTGTTTAGTCAATGACCCGGACCGGAGGTTCAAGCCAAAGGGGTATTCATCGCCCCGGGAGGACGGAGAGAAGAGTTTGTTTAGTCGATGACCCGGACGGGAAGTCCAAGCCAAAGGGGTATCCACCGCCCGGGGAGGACGGAGAGAAGAGTTTGTTTAGTCAATGACCCGGACTGGAGGTTCGAGCCAAAGGGAGTTTGTTTAGTCAATGACCTGGACGGGAGGTCCGAGCGAAAGGGGTACTCACCGCCCGGGGAGGACGGAGAAAAGAGTTTGTTTAGTCAATGACCCGGACGGGAGGTCCGAGCCAAGGGGGTACTCACCGCCCGAGGAGGACGGAGAGAAGAGTTTGTTTAGTCAATGACCCGGACTGGAGGTCCGAGCCAAAGGGGTACTCACCGCCCGAGGAGGACGGAGAGAAGAGTTTGTTTAGAAATTTCTTTTAGTACTTCCGTTGCTACGGGGCGACGGCTGGAAATGGGGGGAGGTCCCCCTTTCTCGGCTTCCACTCTTCCCTTGCTCTTGTATCTTTCCCTTCTTTTTTTTTTACTTCCCCTTTTTTTCCTCTCTTTCTTTTCTTTCTTTATCTCTTCTCTCCTTTTTTCCTTTTCTCCTCTTTTCTTCTTCTTTTTTCTTCTTCTTTTTTTTTCTCTCTCTCTTTCCTTCTTCTCTCTTTTTTTCTTTTCCTTTCCTTTTCTTTTTTTTTTACCTTCCTCTTCCTTTTTTTTCTCATTTTTTTTTGAAAACATGGATAGTGGTCAAGCTGTTTGGACATTAATCACGCAAATCCGCCCAAAATAGGGCGGAGGGTTATATTATTGATTGAACGGGGGCGCCGGAGCGTGGTACAGTCTCAAGTGCCTTCCATTAAGAGGCGGGAACTGAACTTCCCCGCGATGGTTGACAATTACATAGGCCCCACCTTCGTAGACTTTTTGGACTACGTAGGGTCCGAGCCAGTTCTCATTCAGCTTACCCTTAGGGTTGGCCATGAGATCTCTTCTCTTGACCATGACGAGGTCACCCTTCTTGAATTCGCGTTCCTTGACAAGCTTGTCAAAGGCGCGTGCAATCCGGGCCTGGTAGACCTGAATGTTCTGTTGGGCCTGGAGCCGCTTTCCTTCTAGACTGGAGAGTTCCTCAAGCCTTCGTTCAACGTTGGTCTGCCCTTCAAGGACAAGCCCATGTTGAATGGCAACCCTGAGGGACGGTATCTCCAGTTCAACGGGGACGATTGCCTCCGAGCCATATACGAGAGAAAAGGGCGAGCAGCCTGTTGGAGTCTTGTATACGGTTCGGTACGCCCAAAGCGCCTCGTACATCCTTTCTTCCCAGTCCCTTTTGTTAGAGCTGACAGTCTTGGCCAGGAGAGTGCAGAGTGTCTTATTAAAAGCTTCGGCCAGCCCATTAGCCTGTGGGTTGTAAGGAGTCGATGTCCTCCAATCAATTTTATATTTTTCTGCCAGCCGGTAGACCTTCTGGTTGCGGAAGTGGCTGCCGTTGTCTGACACAACTCGGTCGGGCGCGCCAAACCGGAATATGATATTACGGCGGACAAACCTGACCACGATCTCTCCGGTGACCTCCCGTAAGGCGACAGCCTCTGCCCAGCGGGAGAAGTAGTCGGTTGCCGCCAAAATGTACTTGCAGCCTGTGGAAGATGCAGGTAAGGGACCCACGACGTCCGTTCCCCACTGGGCGAACGGCCAACTGGGCGCGGTTGGGTGTAACTGCACGGGGGGCCTTCTGGGTATGGTGGCATGCTCCTGACATTTCTGACACGACTTAGCATATTTGCAGCAGTCGTCGAACATTGCAGGCCAATAATAGCCGAGCTTCTTTATTTCAATCTTCATTTTCGGCCCCGCCTGGTGTGCGCCAGCTGTCCCGGCATGGACCTCCTTCATGACCCTCCAGGCTTCTTCAATGGACAAGCATCAGAGGAGTAATTTCTGCTTGGCGTCGGCCACCATTCGGAATAATATTCCATTTCGGAGCTCATAAGAGTCCTTAATTCTGATTAGCCTGATCTTCTCTTCTCTCTTCTTGGGCAGCTGCTGGTACTTGAACCACTGCATCAGGGGGTCTCTCCAGTCAGGTAGGCCGACGGCTTCTGCTGTGGTGACTTCTAGCTCTTCTTCTTCTGGTTCCTCTTCTATCATACTGGGCATCTGGCGCTGATTTATTACTTGGATACTGAGAGATCCATCTGGAGGCACTGCCAGTGAGCTTGCCAATTTTGCCAGGGCCTCGGCTTGTGCATTCTCTCCTCTGGCGACATGGCCTATCTCGAGGAGGTAGAACCGCTCCATGAGCCCCTTTGCCTTAGTGTGATAAGGGAGCAGCTCAGGTTTTCGGACATCAAACTGTCCCTGGACCTGCTTGACGACCAGCAGCGAGTCGCCGAACACTTGGAGCATTTTGATCTCCATTTGGAGGGCCACCTGGAGGCCGATGATCAGAGCTTCATACTCTGCTTCATTATTTGTGCAGGGCTTGCTAATGCAGCAGGAAGTATGTATAACTTCTCCGTCTGGGGACTTGAGGACGATGCCGGCTCCGGCCCGTACCTTGGCGCGCCCGGACGGGGTCGCTTCTGTTCTCGAGGCCCCGTCGAAGTATAGCTGCCAGATAGCTTGTTGGACGTGGTCCACTTCTAGTGTCTCATCCTCGGGCAGCTCTGTGGCCAACGGGGAGTCTTCGGGCACGGGGTGTGCTGCGAAGAAATCCGCGACGGCTTGTCCCTTAACGGCCTTCTGCGGCACGTAGGTAATGTCAAACTCCATGAGCAGCACGGCCCATTTGCCAAGGAGCCCCTTTGGGACCGGCTGGGAAAGAATGTGCTTGATGGGGTCAGCCCTGGATATTAAGCTTACTTCATGGGACAGCATGTAGTGCCTCAGCTTTTTGACTGCGAAGACCAAGGCAAGGCAGACTTTCTCTATCGGAGTATACTTGGCCTCCGCTCCCACCAGTCTCCGGCTGAGGTAGTAGAGAGCCTGCTCCTTTCCCTCATCATTATTCTGGGCGAGCATTGCCCCCAGTGAATATTCGGTAGCCGCTATGTAGAGAATAAGCGGTCTGCCTTTAACAGGTGCCCCCAGGACTGGCGGGGTCTTCAGGTACTCTTTTAGCTGGTCGAACGCGTGCTGGCATTCGTGACCCCAGCTGAAGGGTGCATTCTTCATCATTAGTCTGTGAAAGGGTTGGCAACGCCCCGACAGGTTGGAGATGAACCTGCGGATGTAGGCTAGACGGCCCTGTAGGGACCTCAGCTCTCCCAGACTCTTCGGAGGGGGCAACTCCTGAATGGCTTTTATCTTGAAGGGGTCAATCTCGATCCCTCTGTGCCGGACAATAAAGCCGAGGAACTTACCACTGGACACGCCAAAGGCGCACTTCATGGGATTCATTTTCAGCCCGTACAGCCGGAGCCTTTGGAAGATGACCCTGAGGTCACTCAGATGCTCAGCTCTCTTCTTAGTCTTGACAACTAGATCATCAATGTAGCATTCGACCTTGCTATATAGCAGCTCGTCGAAGATCTTGGTCATCGCCCGCTGATATGTAGCACCGGCATTCTTGAGGCCGAAGGGCATCCTCTTGTAGTGGAATATCCCCTTGGGCGACCTGAAAGCCATGTGAATCCGGTCGTGGTCGGCTATCCAAATTTGGTTATAGCCGGACGATCCATCCATAAAGGACAAGGCCTCGTGGCCGGTGGTTGCATCAATCATCACTTCGGTGATAGGCACCGGAAAGTCATCTTTTGGGCAGGCTTTGTTCAGGTCGCGGAAATCCACGCAAATCCTGATCTGTCCATTCTTTTTCTTTACCGGTACAATGTTGGCCAACCAAGTGGTGTATTGGTTCTCTGCCACGAAGCCGACATCTATGAGCTTGTCGACCTCCTTGCAAATCTGGCTGATCAATTCCGGCCTCATACGCCGGGGAGACTGCTTCACTGGTTCCACCGTGGGATCAATGGCCAAGATGTGCTGAGTCACCTCGGGGCTGAGCCCAGGCATTTCTTTATAGTTCCAGGCAAAGCAATCCCGGAATTCTTGCAGCAACTTTGTGTATTGCTCTCTCTCCTGTGGGGGCATAAGAGCACTCAGAAAGGTCGGCCTGGGGTCACCTTCTGTGCCAAGGTTGATCTCAATCAATTCGTCGACTGTGGCCTGGCCGCCATTTTCAATTTCCGGCGGGGCTGGCGACAAATCGACGAAGTCTTGATCTTCATTGTCTTCGGGCTCGAGGACGCCATCCCCCTCTTCTTGTTCCTCATGAAGGGGCGCGGAGGCTGCATTTGTCGCGCATTCCTCCTGGACCGTAGCCGCCGGGTCCGTGGGGTCCGCTGGTGCAGAAAGGCACAGGGCCACCTCGGGGTCTTCTGTGTACTCATCATAGACAGCTCCGGCGGGGGCCGGGGCAGCCGCATCTTCAGGCGCCTGGTACTGGATGGATAGTGTATAGGCTCCTCTTCTGGGGCTGTCCGCCACGTGGGGGCGTGGTGGGGCTACCACATAGTCTCCCATTCTGAGCTCGTCCCTGTCAATGAGGTTTTGAGCAATGTCTTTGAAGACATAGCAGTCTTCGATGGCGTGGCCCAGTATCTGGTGGTAGGGACAAAACAGTGGGTCCCCACTTCTTCGGGTGTCCTGCGGCCTCTTGGACCGTGGGAGGGAGACCTTGCCGTAATGGCAGGCCCAGTCAAAAATACCCCGAGTCTTCTCTCTTGGGAAAGAGTAGGGCTTTTGCAGCTTCTCTTGGAGTGTCAGGCCTTGCCTGGTTGGCCGCCCGGTTAATGGGCTTGCCGTGTCTCTTGTCTCCCTTCTTGACCAGACGGGGACATCGGGACTGGTGTCTCGGGGTCGAGACATGTAGCCACCCCACGGGCGGAGAGAACCCTGGATGAGGTCGGCAACTAGCGAGGTCAACTCAGCCAGCCGTGCTTTTAACATCTCGATCTCCCGTTGCTGCCTATGGTACAAGGCGTACATGACGGGGTCATATCGAGGGGAATTTGGGGCATGACCCATGCTTCTGCTTCTTGCTTCGCCAGCAGGCCGAAGTGAGGGCGCCTCGGCGGTGTGCTCTTGCGAGGCTAGCCTGTCGGAGAGAGAGGGGTTTTCCCCGTGCAGCGGCGGCGGAGAGGGTTCCAAAGGAACACTTCTTCGTCTTGTGCCTCCTCAGCCGGAGGCCTGGGATATACTTCTTGGTGGGCTTCCCGCAAATCTGCAGCTTCCGCGGGGTCGTCGCCGGACAAGGCCGAAACCGATATCACATCAGTTTCGTAATAATCTTCTGGTGAAAAGCCCAGACCGGGGTGCTTGGTGATTTGCAGCAACCGCCGATCCAGGTTTGGTGGGTTCCACATTCTTTCGAACATTTCCTTCCGGCTGGAGGGTTGATAGGGGGGAATCTTTTGCTTTCTGACCATTCTGGCTGCCTGGTCGGTCATGTGGGGGAGTCCCGCAATGGGGACGTGCGGGTCATGCAACTCGTCAGGAAATCGGCAATCATCGTCTTCCATGACTGGCTTTTCCCCGGCAACATAAAAGATAGTGGATGGCCCCTCCGGGTTAGGCACTTCAAAGGTCCTCAGCCGCTCGGCCGCTTGACAGTCAATTTCTGTAATGGGCTTGATGATCCCTGGCGGGACTCTGACATCCTCCAGCAGGTCTTCGAGGCAAGGCGTCCCCGGTGTAGAGTAGATGGGGAGAGGGGCTGCCTTAAATACCCCCCCCCCTCTTGTGCAATGAATGGTACATGTGGGGGAGCCACATAACCTGGGGGCGGCGGAGGAAACCAACTGCCCGACTCCACTTTCTTCTTTCCCTTGTCTTGGGCGGCTTGGGGAATTTGCTTCGCCTTTTCTAAGTACAGATTGGCGTCTGACAGATGACACTCGAACACCTCGAACGGGTGGAGGTCGGCGAAGATCCTGACTTCCTTCCCCTCGCAAGGGTATTTAATGCATTGGTGCAGGGTGGAGGGCACCACTCTATTCTGGTGTAACCAGGGCCGTCCCAGCAACGCCTTGTAGGAAGTGTTGGAGTTGATGACGTGGAACTGGACCTTGGTGGTGAAATCATCGAAAGTCAAGTTGAATTCTGCAACCCCCATGGGGACCTCACATTTCTGGTTAAAACCAGCAATCTTGACATTTTTGACCTCAACCAGGTGTACGTCAAAGTAGTGCTTTTGGTACACCCGGTAGGGGAGTATATTCACTGCTGCCCCTGGGTCGATCAGGACCCTGTTGATAGGCTGGCCGTTCAACTGCCCTTTCATGTAGAGGGGTCTGTTATGGCTGCAGGTGGGCAGGAGCATGTCATCTTCTGTGAAAGCCACGGCCACCTCAGGTGATATCTCTGCTAGGCAAGCTTCAAGATGTGCTGGCGTCTGGAGCGCGGCAATGATGGCTTGCCGTGTTTCTTCGTCCAAAGACAGCATCTCCCACACGGTAAACCGGGTCGGGATCTTTTTGAGGTGTCTGACTATTCGGTCGGCAGCCCGCACCTTGAGTAACTTCATCTCTTCGGGCTTGCCGCGCCTGCCCCCACCTTGGAGCTGGGGTGTCAGATCAGGGGATGCCAGCTTTGTGGGCTCTGTTGCAGCCTGCTGAGCCGGCGGGGCCTGCTGGGCTTCCTCCGTCCCCCGCATGAATTCGGCGAGGTTTGGGACGTCACTGTTGTCCGCTTCTGGCTGAGGAAGAGTTGCCGCCGGTAGAGCTTGGGAGCTGCTTACTTTTTCGGTCGAAGGAGACCCCTGGGAGCGCGCCTTCCCGCCTGCTCGGGCTAACAGGAATTCGGCGAATGAAGGGGTGCCTCGGCTCCTAGCCCCTACGGGATAGAGACCCGCCGGAGGAGGGATCTCGGTGCCTCGGACCTCAGGGTCGGGAACCTGGTATGGTTGTTCCCCCCTGAGCATGATGTTGAGGTTATCCTGAGGAGGGCGCCCCCACTTCCTTCCCGACCTGGTGGCATGTTGGGAAGTGGAGACTTCAGCTTGATTCACCTCTGGCGGCTCATGGGGTGGCTCTTCTTCTGTTTCCTCCAGGGAAAGGGCAGTGTCGAATAACGCCGAGAGGGTGTTGCAGGCGACGACGACCTCCTTCTTCTTCTTGCCCCTGGGTCTTCTCTTCTTCTTCTTCTTTCCTGCTGCGGCGGATGGCTGCTCTTGGGGAAGTTCAGCCCACAGGGGAGGCTCTTTCTCTGCTTCAGCTTCTGTCCCTGGAGCCAGTTCGAGTGATTTGAACTCCTCCCATGGGACATACTCCTTCAGCTCCACGGGCTGGATTTCGGGCTGCTCATAATCTTCGAGCCCATCAATAATAGCCTGGAGTCTTTGGACCGCCGGACTGGTCTTCTGACGCATCCGCAGCGGGACAGAGCTCTTTTTGTTATGAGTGGGCCGCCTCATGACCAGCCGAGGGGCCGTGTCGTGGCGAACTGGGCTTGCCGGGGGCGGTGCAGGCAGGGGTGTCACATCCCTCAGACGAACTCCGGGGCTGGGTCGAGGGACGTGTGCTCTTCTATTCTTCTAGTTGCAGTCTGCCAACCTCCTTGATCCTGAGCCGGGGTCGTGATGAAGGTCTCATAAGTGGCGCGGGCGCAGGCCTCCGCCCACTCCTCAGGCAACTCCTGGTATAGCGAGACCATGTTGACAGTGGAGGTTATGCTGGGCAACTCATGCGGTTGCGGGGGGTCTACTCTATGCTCCCCCATGTCCAGCTCCCCATTCTTGATTAAGGACTCAATAACATCCTTGAAGACATAGCAGTCTTCAATGGTATGCCCGAGCACTCGGTGGTACGGGCAGAAGCGCGGGTCGTCCTTTTTCTTTAGGTCGCCGGGCCTTTTCGGCTCTGGCAGTGTAATTTTGTTGTAGCTGGTTGCCCATTCGAACAGGAGCTTGGACTTGTCCCGGGCGAAGGAATACAGCTTATTTCTCATCTTCTCCCTTAGTGAGGGGCCCTCCCGCCGTTCTGTGGTTCTGGGCGGAGGAAGGTCGGCAGCCCCCTTGGCTTTCTCTTTCTGCTTTTCAAAAGCCTGGAAATCTAATGTGTGCACCTCAGGGGGAGCTGGCTTCTTCTCGGCCTGCCTGGCTCTTTGGCTTGACATGGCCGGGGTGGAGGAGTATCGGGCCAAAAATGCCTCGATCTCTGCTACCACATTGTTCAGGCGGTCAAATGTCTTGACCTCGGTGCCAATCATCCTTTCCAGGATCTCCTTTTTCAAGTTCTGTTTGCAGATCTGCACCGCATCCTCCTGGTGTGGGGGACGCCTGCACCTCATGCTGAGGTTCCTCCATCTCTTGATATAGTCGAGGGCCGACTCGTCATTCTTCTGTCTTGTGGCGTAAAGTTCTGCCACGGTGACCTCCCGTTCTGCAACATAGAATCTTTCTTTGAACTTCTTTTGCATGTCGGGCCAGTCGGCGACAGACCCGGGTGGCAGGCCGAGTACCACTCAAAGGCAAGCCCGGTGAGTGTCGAGCCGAAGAACTTCAGGAGGTAGGCCTCATCAGCAGCCAAGTCCCCCATGACGTTCACATAATAAGCAATGTGCTCCCTGGGGGACCCTTGCCCGTTGAACTTTTCAAACTTGGGTGGCTTGGTGACGCCAACCGGCAACTTCTTCGCAGCATAGTGAGCCGGGTAGGGCACCCTGTAGACGTCGAACGGCGTCTGATCCCCGTCGCCTCTCTCGGCCAGTTTCATGTCTATCATCTGTTCCAGCATCAACCGGCTAACTGTTGCCGGGTCGACCGGACTCGGATAAATGAGCGGGCTGTGCGCTCGGGGTGGCCAGCACGGTCGCCTGGGGGGCCATGAGGGACCCTTGGGAAAGTGAGGCCTGTGGCGGGGCCGGTGCGGTGCAGTGTGCCTGCTGCAGGGGCGCGTCCCCGAGAGGGTTGAGGCTGCTGGAAGGGCTGCTTCTGAAGACTGCCCCCTGTCCCTGGGTGCTTCGGGTAAAACCTCGGTCTGCCAGGACATCGGGGGCGGTGTGTTCCGCTCATTCAATTGCTTTTTAAGTGACTCAATTTCTTGCTGGAAGCGCTGCATCATGAGCAGCATTGCAGGGTCGACTGTGGGGAGACTGGGCATGCCCCCTGTCTCTTCGGCCGGGGCGTCCTCGGATGATGTAGAGGGTCCGCCGCTCGTGTCGCCGGTGGTGACCACGTTGGCCGTGAGGGCCGCAAGGGGCTCTTCAGGTAAGGTCCCTTCGGCGCCTGTGGGAGTCGCGCCACCTGCCGCTCTCCCTCTTCTAGTAAGGGGTCCCGGCCTGGCGGCGAGTCTGGCCATTTCTTCAGGATCGGTAGGCAAGGCCCCATACCGACCGTGAACTCCTGCCATATTGCAGGTGAAGGTTTGCCATCTTTTGTTTCTCTTCGTCGCCTTCCTGGACGATCTCCCCGGGAACACCAGCCTGTCGAAGACCGATCGTCGGGGCGGCGCTTCCTCCCGACAGGGGACTGGCGCGGCTCCTCCGAGCGGTTCCTCGACTCTGCACTGGGCGCGGGTCGGGCTCCTTCTTGCTGGAAAGCGGAGGCCACTGCCCCCAGCAGTCTCTGACGGCCGGCGGGGGTGCTACCCGGGCCTCGGAGGTAATTCCTCATAGCCTGCTCGATCCCTTCCCACTCCTGGTCGGGGGAGCAGCCTGTGGTTGCATGTCAAAGATAGCGGCCGAAGGAGAGTAGGCCCCGGGTGCCGGGCGGGCAATGTTGTGTCGGCGCCCCCGGCGGCGGCTGTGAGCATTCTCGGGCAGCACCGGGGTGACGGGTGCTGGTCGGCAAGCCGGGGTCGTGAGCTCGACCCTTTCATTTCTTCTAGCCCTCCTCGGGCGGAAGTGCTAGGCCCCGCCTGGGCGGGTGCAATGGGTCGGGCCTCCTTGGGGACCCAGACCTGCTTCAGTTTGGCCGGCCTGTGAACCGGCGCAGCCTTCGGCGATGCGGCCACAGCAGTGGGCGTCACCTTCTCCTTCAACTTCTCCAGTCCTTGAAAGGAGTTGTGGACTGGGACAGTCGGGACGACACGGTCCGGTGTCACCCGGGACCTCTGCCCGTCCAGGCGGACTCGGAGGGCCCCGACAGTCATAGTCTTTCCAGAGTTGGAGGTGCGGCGTCCAGAGCTGGCGCCGGCGTTGCTCCTCCGGAGCCTTCTTCGGTAGGATGCCGACCCTTGGTGGGATGGGCCGGTGGTTTGGTGCACGTGGTGCACGTTGCAGCTTAGCGTCGTTGCTGGGACGCCATTGTTGTTCTTGGCCACAGCTCGGCCGGTGACAGCTTCAGTGGCCCCCGGAGCGAGAGCGTTGATCTGGGACTCCTCAGGCGCCTTCACCTCGAGGATGTTGGCAAAGGCCACCCCCAAGAAGTTGGGGAAGCCGACGGTGGGAGGGAAGCTCCCAAAGTTGAGGGGGACCGCCAGGTAGCCACCTTGGACATGGTTCTCCACAACTTGAGGGCTGCAGGTGACAGCCATCGTCGGCACCATGCTGCAATTTCCTCTCTCCTGCATTTGAGAAGGTAACGCAATTAGTATTACAAGAAGGGGGCCGTAGGGCCCCTGATTCCGGCAAAGAGATAAAGGGTGGATTGGTCCCACCGGGCGTGCGAAACTTGTGGACGCACTTTTCGTTCGACGGATCCTCGTCGGTCGTTGGTTGGTTTATTGAGTGCGTGGGCGTGCCAGTCACCGAAGTGACAATTTATTCGGGCTCCGAAGAGCCCGTGGTGCGCTCGATCTGACTTCGTCAGACGATTGTGTGGTTCGTGTCGGGACCAAATCCCGTCGCGCCGTAAAGGTCACGACGTCATTTACATCCCCCATACGAGGGAACACCCTTGATTAATTGCCAAAATTAGGGGCCCTACGGCCGAAAGGAATAATACTAATTGCGTAAGAAAGGGGCAGGAATAGATTGCACTAAGGGTTGAATTCGGGCCATAGGCCGTCGGCCATGTCGGTCGCTCGTGGACCTTTTCATGTTCGGACACGGGTCCGTGATAGAAACGCGACGAGAAAACCGGGGCGAATCCGTTCAAGTGTCTGCCGAACGCACGACAATTTCAATCACAGCCCGAAGGGTATAGGGGCGAGGAACAAATCCGGTCTAGTCGGAATGTCGGCCCAAGATCAGGTCTGGGCTTGGCCATGTCGGGATAGCTCCCAAGATCCGGGCCCAACCTGAAAAGGCGGCATTGTTATTCCTTTGATATCGGGACACAGGGGAGAGACGGGACTGCAATGTGGACCCTAGCATTTTTTTGAGATTTTTCTTAGTTATATGTTCCTCTCTTTCCTTGTTGTCTATTACCTTCTCTTTTTATGCATTTGTTTTATTGAGTGATTTTTTCCTTTTTATTTATTACTATTATTATTATTTTCTTACCCCCCCCTTTTTACTGTTGTTATTATTGCTACATATTTGGCGTCCTTTAATTAGCATAATTTTCATTAATTCATTTATTATCTTTATTGTTATTGCCATGCTATGTATACATACATACATACACACATATATATATATATATATATATATATATATATATATATACACGTATATAGTGTACCGGCGAAGGGAGATGGGGTGTACCGCTGGGGAATGGAGTGTGCCGCTGGGTGTAAAAAGGGGTGTGCCGCTGGGGGGGTAACAAGGTGTACCGCTGAAGGCAACGGGGGTGTACCGCTGGGGCTAAAGAAAAGAGTGTACCGCTGGGGAGTGAAGGCGTGCCGCTGGAGGTTGGGAGAGGGGTGTACCGCTGAAGGTTGTCTGGGGTGTGCTGTTGAAGACGGGGGGATGGTTGTGCCGCTGGAGGGGGATGAGAGTGTGCCGCTAGGGGTAAGCAAGGGGTGTACCGCTGAAGGTTGTTTGGAGTGTGCCGCTGGGGGACCAACGGAGCGTGCCGGTGAAGGTTGGAACAGGCGTGACAAAGGTGCATTCCTCTGTTATTTATTTTAAGGCTTTTCTTTTCTTCTTATCTTAATTTCTATGTAGTTTTATATAAGCTTCTCCTTTTCCTTGCTTTATTCCGTTCGGCCTCTTCTCGCAGATCGGACGTTCGGGCTGCCAGGTTGTTAATAGGTCCGGTTCTCGTCATGGTGCCGGCAGCGGCTTAATTAATTGGAAGGTTCCATCATTAATCGTTCCATGCGTTTGTTGCTTCCTTTTGCCTTTTTAACATTTTTTGTTATTTTCTGACGAAAATTCGGCAGCACCTCCCCTCTACCCGAGCGTAAGGGAGGTACAGGGAACGCGCCCACATGGAGTGGCGGAACCCGACAACTGGAGGTGGGCGCCCGGAGGCAGCAACACCTTTATAAAACCCCCGGCAAACCCAGAGAAAATCGTGAACGGAAGACCTCTAATACTAGACAGAATGGGCTGGGGGTTGGCGGCTAATGGTGTACCGCTGAGGCACCAGGGGAAGGTGTACCGCTGGGGGGGAAAGTGTGCCGCTGAGGGCCTAAAAGGTGTGCCGCTGAGGGGCAAAAAAAAAGGGGTACCGGCCAAGGGCCAACAGGGAGTGCCACTGAGGACCAAAAGGTGTGTGCAGAGGAAAGCCAAGGATAGGCTGCTGGCTGCTAGGTGTTCTAGAAGAGAAGGAGGGTCTTCCTCCCCTCAGGCAGGTTGATACAACTGCTGGTCATAGGGGAGGGCAAAGAACCCGAAAGGCCAAAGATCATACGGGAGCGATCATACTGATATGGAAACCCCAGAAGCATCGGAGAAATAGAGAGATGGAGGAAGAAACGGACAACACATCATACACCGTGAAAACGGGCATAAACCAACAAAATAACAAAGAAACCCAAAGAGGGTGATTTTCATTCATGGGGAGCAAGGGGCCATGGCCAGCCATACACATTGCCGAGCACGCCCTAGCCGAGGCTACGGGCAAGGAGGAAAACCAAAATACAGGATGAAGGGAGGAAGAAAACAAGGAAAACCACGGAAGGGAAAGTGTTGGGGATTGAAGCAGGGACGAGCGTCCACTGCTCGTTCCCCCGCACCTTCCCTTGTTACAATCAGCCCTCCTTCTCTCTTACTCTCTCTTCTGCCCGGTGGCCGTCGGAGGAGACTCACGCCGGAGCCCTTCTTCTTTCTTCTCTCTTCTCTTCCTCTCTTGCGTATGTCTCTCCCTCTGTCTGTGTCTCTTGCCCTGCTCTCTCTCTCTCTTCCTTTCGTCGAAATGGGAGTCATTTATACTCCCAGCAGCGGGAGCCTTCGAGCACAGCCGTCGGAGGCGGGAAGTGGCTCGTGATGATGGGGTTTGACTCCCCCGTCCTGGATGCCAGTGGGATAGCCCGCGTGGCCCAATCCCTGGTTGACACCTCATAGAGCTCACTGCGCGCCAAGGATGCCTAGGGCACGGGCACCACGTCGTTCAGCCGTTGAAAAGGCTTAACGCTGTGCCGCTGGCGGGCTGCACAAGTGTGCCGTAGGAGGGCCAAAAAGGCGTACCATTGAACGCTGCTAAAGCGTGCCGTGGGCGGTCTGAAGCAGCATGCCGCTGAACACCCCTGGGGTGTGCCGCTGAAGACCCCAGGGGGCGCACCGCTGAACACCCCTGGGGGTGTGCCGCTGAAGACCCCAAGGGGGTGTACCGCTGAAGACCCCTGGGGGTGTGCCGCTGAAGACCCCAGGGGGGTGTACCACTGAAGACCCCCCAAGGGCAGTGTGCCGCTGGAGCCCCATGGGGGCGTGCCGCTGAAGACCCCCCAAGGTGGGTGTGCTGCTGAAGACCCCCCCAAGGGGGGTGTGCCGCTGAAGACCCCCCCCCAAGGGGGGGTGTGCCGCTGGGGACGTCCTGAGGGAGTGTGCCGCTGAAGCCCCATGGGGCTATTAAGTGGGCAATTTTAAGCCCGTTGCGAGCACGAGTCGTGGCCCGTTTGATTTTCTTCGAGGCCCATGGATCGTGGGGCCCTCGGGGGTTGGCTTCTCTTCGCCGTCGTGATTCCGGGGACGGCTTCACGGCAGCGTGCATATTTGGGGCGCCCGGACGATCAATCTCTCCGAGGCTTCTTCACTCGGCACCGTTGTTGATGCGAGGCCGGGCATGATATTTGGATGTGCAATTTTTCGGTGTCCACAGACGACGATCACCATTTCCTTTTGACTAATCGAACAATGCGAAGAGGAGAATGGGTTATGGACTTCGGACAGAGGTGATCAAGGGTAGGCACACAAGTACATCCCCAATCACCAAACCCACAGAACAAGAGAGGAAAATAACATAGCCTATGTCGTCAGAAGGAAAGCCCCGGGGAAGAAGGGGTTATTACTGTAGCCCTGTGGACATATAAAATTGTACGTCCATATGTTCCGCCAGGCCCCCGCACCGATGTCAAAGTCAAAAGAGAAGACCCGAAGAGACTGGTCATCCAGGGCTCCGGGGGATACTACCGTCCGGCAGATCCCCACATTTGCACGGGCGCATTAAATGGCAGAGAAAGTACAGGATATCCTCCTAAATGTATACACTTCTATGGGCCCGCCCTCGGGTCCCTAACAGTGAAGAAATATCCCAAAGAATGCACAACTTCAAGTTCCTGAAGCGAAGGCTGAGGCCCCTTTCAAAACGACACACTTTGTGCCCCTTCAGCGGCACACTGCCTGAAAAGCCCCAGTGGCACACCCCCTTGAGGCGCCTCCAGTGGCACACTCCTCAGCTGCCCTAGCGGCACACCCAAATGGCCGATCAGCGGCACAGCCTCTCCGCCCTTCCAGTGGCACGCCCAAAAGGGCCCTCCAGCGGCACGGGCGTTCTATTTCCTCAGCGGCACAGCGGCCTGGCCCCTCCAGTGGCACAGCGGTGAACTCCCCTGAACGGCACGAACCGGCAGAAGACATAACGGTCACTAGAGGGGCCCCTTGGTGCGTAGCGCAGGCACCTCAATGCCAGCTAGCACCCGCCTTGGTGTCGCCTTCTGGTTGGATGAGGGAGGTCCTCACCTGACATGGAAAAGACCGAAGTCAACCTCGGATGGCAGTACCATCATGAGGTCAGCCTCTTCAACGGCACATGTATAAAAGCCTCACAACTGCAAGAGAGGAAGAGGAGAGACTGCATGCAAGGAAGCATTCCCGTTCGAAGAGAGCACCAAAGAAGAAGAAGAAGAAGAGAAGAAGAAGGTAGAGGAGAGCTTGGAGAAAAGGAGGGATTGTGTTGTGTAGGGGAGGGGGAGGAATGGCAGTGAAGGGAACGATCACCCTTCCTCATACTAACCCTCTCCCCAAGTTTTCTTTCTTTCTTTTCCCTGTTTTCCTCTCCCGTTTGTTTGGATGTAATGCATCACGTTTGGCCTTTGGGTCATGATCTCTGTCATTTTGAGTTTGTCATGAATGAAACACCTTTTGGCTTTGCCTTCGTTTGTTGCATTTGTTATTTTCTTCTTACTGTTGGTCTGTGAGTTTTACGTCTGCCTCCAGCCCTCCAACTTCTGGCTCCATCTCACTTCCCATGGCACTGGCCTACCTGATGGATGGGTTTTGTCCTTGGCTTGATGGGGCAGAGCTGGCCTCTTCCCCCTCTCGGGGCTTTCCTTAGTACAACAACCCTTGAGCTTTTGCTAAACGGGTCCGTGGGTGCCCGCCATCCTTCTTGACACACAAGACCCCCCCCCTCAGTGCCCAGAACATCTCCCTTTGCTCCTTCTCCAGAACCAGTGGTGTGCACACGCCCATTCAAGCCCCTCAGTCATCACATCGTTCAAGCCCTTCAACGGCACACCTCCTCGAGTCTGCCCAGTGGCACGCTCTTCCCTGGGTTTGCTCAGTGGTACACCCTTCCCATTCTTCTGCTTTGCGGTACATTTCCCTTGGCTGCCTCAGCGGCACATTTCCTCTATTGGCCTGCTCAATGGCACTCCCTTGGCTGCCTCAGTGGCACACCTCCCCTATTAGCCTGCTCAGCGGCACACCCTTGGGCTGCGAGCCCGACACACCTTGATTATCACTTCTCCGGTGCATTCACAGCTCGTATCAGTCTAAGGGTTTCTCGTTCGACGTTTTCTCCGAGTTTTTCGACGTTTTCTCAAAGGTGGCTGCCTAGGCACACACCTTAGTTGTTGGTTCATGTCACTCCATGTGGACATGTCCCTTGTATTCCCTTACCGTCCGGGTCAAGGGGAGATGCTGCCGAATTTTTGTCAGAAATAACAATATGTTAAAAGACAAAAGGAAGCAACAAACAAATGAGGTAAGCAACAATAAAACATTCTAATCAACTAAAGGAATTATGCAAAGCTCCAGGAATTGGCTGAATAAGACTCAAAGAACTGCACTATTGAACATGATTTGGGACTCTATCACATGACAAGAAGATTGACAGTTGATCCTCTGAGGTTCTCCATCAGACCTACATGAGCAAGGGGCCTTCTTCTAAACTTTGCCCCCCCACTCATCTGAACTTCACCCTACCTACCTTAATCCTACACTCTGCACTCCCTAGCGGTACACTCCCCAATTCTCCAAGCGGTACACTCTGCACTCCCTAGTGGTACACTCCCCAATCCCCCTAGCGGTACATTCTTCACTCCCTAGCGGCACACTCTTCACTCCTTAGCGGCACCTCCCTCAACCTTCCAGCGGCACGCTCAATCTCTGCTCTGCCATACCTCCAATCGGAAGAGGGAAAATATAATAATAATAATAATAATAAGGGGGGGAGTTTGTGCTATGATAGTAATAAAAGGGGGGTGGTTCTAATCAAGATAATAAAAAAAATGATAACCGAAGGGTGATAATAATAGAAAGAGTAATAATGAACAAGAAAAGAGCTCATGGTCCGTGGGTGATAAAAGGCAATCAGCAAAGAGAGGGTAATGTCAGTAAATAAATGATAATAACAAGCATTGACAAATCGCAAATATAACGGTATGGCCCTCGTCTCTCCTTCTCGGATTCTGAACCCGAGAATATTAATGCTACCCTTGTAGGCCGACCTTCGCCCTCGGGAGTTACCTCTCTCATCATGGTCACCGCCCGGCCTTGCCTCGGGCCAATATCTTATCAGGGTACCCTCTCTCGCCGGGATCTGATTTCCCCCCTTTGCATTAAAATTGCCACCTCCTGGCAGACATTCGCATGGATTCATCCCTCGTCACCGTCTTGTTCTCCGTATGGACTTTTGTCCGAACATGGAATGGTCCACCGGTGACCAACATAATCCGAGTGTTCATACCCTCACCACGGGTTCACTGCATAGCTCGACCGCCTTTTCCTTTCCCGCATTAATTAGTATTTCTGTCGATCGTGGAGCCCTTATTTCCAGCAATTAATCAAGGGTATTCCCCTCTTCGAGAGGATATAAATGACGTTGTGACCTTTATGGCACAACGGGTCTCAGTCCCGACCCGAACCACACAATCGCCTGACTGAGTCAGACCGAGCGCACCATGGGCTTCCATGAAGCCCGAACAAATCGTCACTTTGTGACTGGCACGCCCACGCACTTAATAAACCAATAAAAGAATAAAACCAAACTTATTTTTAAAAAAAAGTGCGTCCACAAGTCCATGAGTTGCAGGGCATATTCGGCGCCGTGGAAGACAACCGAAAAGACCTTTCACACAACGAGACCCTTAAACGCATAGACGGAAAGGAGATGACATATTAGCCATTCCGGCGCCGGCATTGTGGCACGGCACCGGTTCAGTGATCGTAGGAACAACACGCAAAGAGGGGAGAAGAAAGAACAATGCGGAACGAAAACAATATTAACCCATTCACACCACTGATGCGCTCGTGCGTTTCATTCATTCCAGAAATGAGAAAAGGAAATACAGATTTAAACTATGGGCGCCGGCATCATTGCTCGGACGTCGTTTACATCAAATGGAGCAGGAGATTACTGGGGAGAGAAATAGCAGAGATGATGGGGGGAGGCGGCTCATATCATCGCCGTCCCCCCCCCCCTTTCGTTTACACCATAGAAAGAGAAAGTCGAAGGAGGAATCGACGAAGAAACACGACGGCGACCCACCAAAGAGTGATAGAAACAGGGCTCTTCCTCTCCGGCGTCGGGAACTTCGAACAGAATGGGGTGGCGGCCGTGGAGACGCTCAGAAGGGAGACTTTTCCAACAAGAAAACCCTCAGGCTTTTCTCTCTGGCTAATTATTCTTTTCGACTATCCCTCCTCCCCCTCGTTAATTGGTCGAACGAGGGTTGCCTTTATAGCAACCAGCTAATCCGGCGCCACGAAGGGCGCGCCGGATTCAGTGGTGCCGAGAGAAATGTCCCCCAATTGATTTTGGTGCGCCGGATAAAGGGGCGCCGGTGACCTCTTGTGCGCCGATTTAGCTTGTTCGTTTGATGTGGGCTAGCCGATGGGTCCGAGGATGGTTCCGGAAGCTCCCGTCGACTCTTCCTCTCACCACGGTCCTTGGAAAAACCTTGGCGGGCGTTGATGAAGCTCTCGGCATGATGAATGGCCTTAATTGGAACTTTGTGTGTGTTCGGCTTGAGCGCGCGGGTTTTCCGCTGATACGGCCTTCGGCATTGTGATTTGGGCTTCCGGCTCGGCCAGACTCGTGCCTGGAGCTTCCTTGCGGGATGGTATAACATCCGGAACAATTCCGCCTTGACTGGTGATCATTCGGCCATTAACGGACCCAATATAGCGAGGAGCCGAACCCGTGTCGGGTGATCGGGACCTTCCGCTGCCAGAGCCTTCGGTTCCTTGTTATGAAGGACCGATGGCGTTCTTCCTCCTTAGGAGAGTCTTCATTCAGGTGGCGAGCCACCAGGTAGACCGTCGTCCTTGGTCGGGCGATGGGTGTGGGGTAGCGGCACGACGGAGTCGATGCCGAATCATTAGGCAGGCTTGGTCGCACTACCGGTTGGGTGTGGATTCATCTCGACTCTCCCGAGGCGAAGTCCCCGGTGCTCGTTCCAGGTGACTCGAGGCTCTGGCAGCTCGAGAAGTCTTCAACAGGTTGTTCTTCCTCGGCTTCTATGCTTCAATAGGCCGTGTCATTCGTCTTTGCGGCTCGATCGCCGTTCGTCACATTTTGAGTGCCAACACTCCCCCCTGCGCAGCCCCCTCCCCCCTCCGGCTCCGGCTCCCCCCTACGTAGCCCCCTCCCCCTCCCTCCGGTTCCCCCCTCCGGCCCCCCCCTGCGTAGGCCCAGGACGTGCTTCGCCCATCCCCCGTTGCCCCCGTCGGCGGCAGCGGCCCCCCTCGTCGTCCGCGTTGCCCCCCGTCGTCAAGCCTCCCAGCGACGGTAGCTTCCCCCCGCCGCCCCCTCTCCCCCCGGACTTCTCCCCCTCGCCGCTCCAGCGGTCTGCTAGCATGCCGGACATCCCCCTCACCAAGCCCCGCCGGCGGCGGAGCCTCAACGACCAGCCCTCCCCCACCGAGGCCTCCATCCGCGAGGAGGCGGACGGCGATGAGCTCGAGGATGACGCCCGTGGCGACGCGGTCCCCGCGGAGAGCGCCTCCCTGGCACCCCCTCCCCGGCCTCCGCCCCAGGCTGAGCGCGAGCCAGAGCCCAGCACCGTCCCACCGCCCCCGCTCGTGACTCCTCCGATGACGCCGGAGAAAGTGGCTGTGGAGCCTCCCATGCCGCCGCCCAAACATATGAAGAAGCAGAAGCCATCAGCGCATCACCAATATGCAGCTTCCGAGATGGCCAAACAATTCTATGTAAATTTTAAAAATTATATCACTTTTACCGAACAGATGCTATCAATTTTTATCAATTTTAAAATATAAGTTAAAAATTAACATAACATGATTTTTGAGATAGAAAGAGTTCTAAAAAAAAGTACTCCCAAACACCCTATTATATTATCTACAAGGTTCCAGGTTACGAGTCGTACACTTATCGGACGTATCTCACAGAATCACTCAGAATTATTTAAATAATAGTATAATATTTAAAATTACTTTTAAAAATAAAAAATATAATAATTATAAAATGATATAACATTAATTATAGATCTTGAACGAAGAGCATTAAATTTATTGCCAGTTTTATTGATTTATTGATTAATTAAGAATAGAACAATATTTAAAACAATTTAAAAATAAAGAATAGATCAACTAATTCGCACATATTTTAGATTGATAAAATAATAATTCTACATGTTAAAATATAGGTTAACAATTCAAACATTACAAAAAGATGTAATTTTATAAAAAAGACATAAAAAATATCTCAAACATGTTACTCGATCAAGTCAACTTTAATAATTTCTCAAACATGCTACTCTAGTGAGTCAACTTTAAACGAGTCTAAGTCAAATCGACTCGTATCGAATCAAGTCTATTTCAAGTCTGATACATGTCTAATACTGGCCAAAGCTTGCAATAGAGTATGGCTTCCTGCTTTCTCGTTGCATCATATTTCACGATCTTGTTTATTTGCATAATAGGATAATGGGATATCATAATTAGGGTTGACTTATTTTAAAGAATAAATAATTTTATTTTGATCGAGAGATATCATGATCAAAGTTAATTTATTTTAACTTTTTTCTCGGACAATCTAATCAGAGTTTAACTTAAATCTTGACTTTTAATCTGAATATCAACAATAATATGAGATCTACACGGTCAAACCGAATAAGACGAGTAAGGACGAGATATTCGAGTTAACCTTAATTGATTGAGATGACGTACGGGTGAAACTCACGTTACATGGGTTATATTGACATGGCATGTTGTTAGGATAGTTCCAGGTTAAATGTACAAAGACAAGTTAAAGTGTCACTTGGCCTTAAAATTTAGAGATAAATAACTCATAATTAACTTAACACAATTAAAAATAAATTTAACTTAACATTATCATTATTCATGGTAATGTTCATATGTCACATATTTGTCAAGAGCCATATTAGTAGTATGTCAGGGGACTTATAGACGACGAGGTGTCTTGAAATAATTTGACGTTAATTAACATTAAAGGATAAAATAAAAACTTACTTAAAAGAGTGAAGCTTACACACCCCAACCAACATGGCGAGAATTTTTGAAGAGATGCGTGGAATCCACCGGTAAAACTATTGTTTAGCCATCTAAAGATATTCTCTTCATTTTCTTAAGCAAGAAAAAACATTGTTTTAAGAATATTCTTTTACATTTTTTGTAAAAATACTCTCTTGACAAATTTATTTGAGAAATTATCTCTCTTATTTTCATGTTATTTTTAATAACTTATTATGTCCATGTAATGTCAAAAATATCCCTATAATTAACATGCATTGAAGATTAAAAGAAATTCCACTTTCACTTAAATAATTGAACTTTTAGATAAAAATACCCTTATAAAAATAAGTTATTTAGACCGACATATTATGTTAAAGAGAAAAAGAGAGAGATAAAGAGTTAGATAAATGTAGAGAGAAAAAAGGTTTAGGAGAGTTTAAGGATATTTTTGATCCTTTCAAATTTGGTTCAAGATTAATTAACTAGGGTTAAATAATAGATTTATTGGAATGTTAGTGACAACAAGGGCATTATTGTAAGTATCACTATATAGAGAGACTATTAAAAATATATATATAAATAAGAGAGTAAATTCATAGATAAAGTTGAGGATTTTTACAAGTAAATTATTATTAGAAATGAATTTATAAAAAATTTATTTCTAGAAATATATTAACATATGTACCACTGTGTAAAATCAAATATTACATAAATGTCATCATCATAATCGCCCATTACCACCCTTGAGGTTAACTATGTTTAACTTTAAGTGAATCTATGAAAAGACCAAATTATCTGCCCCCCCTCCATTATCCCTACTATCCCACCCCCTTGCCACCTCCGGTAAACTTCCCCCTCTCTCCCTACTACTATGCACCCTCCTCACCCCCTCCCACCTCCGTCAAACCCCTCCTCCCTAGTGCTCCGACGAAGTCCCCCCCCCCTCTCCCTACTACTCCACCGCCTTGCCAACTGAAGCTCTCCCCGCCACCACCCCTCCCACCTCTGGCAAAGTCCCTCCTCATTTTCCCTACTACTCCTCCCCTCCCACCCCCGACAAAGTCCCCCCCATCCTTGTTGCTCTGGCGAAGCGTCCACCCCGTCTCCCTATTGCTCTACCCCAGAAGGGACAGGTGGATCTCTCTCCCCCTATAGTAGTGAAGGCCCCTAGGGCACAAGTGAAGCCCCCTCCCCCTTCGGCTTGGAGCCGCCGTGAAGCCCCCTCCCTCTCTCCCTGTAGCGATGAAGTCCCCTCCCCCTCTTGGAGCTGACGTGAAGCCCTCTCCCCCTTCTCTTGCCGCCGACACCACCCTCCCCCACCCCCTATAGCAGTGAAACCCCCTCCCCCTCCCCTTGTGCCGCAGTGAACCCCCCTTCCCCCCCCCCCACTCTCTCTCTCTCTCTCTCTCTCTCTCTCTCTCTCTCATGTGCACATACACAATATGGTGGACGAAGGGTATACGAGTCATTTAACATTCAGATAATGGGACTATAAAAATTCTTTTAAAATATTCGCTCTTATGTCGACTGAAGTTAATCACAATGACATTTATACACTATTTGATTATACACAGTGATATGTGTACTAATACATTTTTAAGAATAATTTTTTTATAAATTTATTTTTAACACTAATTTATTTATAAAAATATCATAAATTTATGAAGATAAATTTACAAAAAAACTATTTTTTAAAGGCCAATCACCCCCGGAGATATATCCCAAGTCCTAACACATCAGAAATTTCAGGGGCTACATATCATTAGAAACCTTATAGGGAGGAATATAAAATTATGCAGAATGCAGAGACCGGTGTGGAAACAGCTCGGTAAAATTCCTTAACACCGCCGGCCGTAGCCGTCTGATCATTGTATACCACCGATCCTGTGGCCACAATTCGCAAATGTGGACCCCACTTCCGAAGTCCCCTCTGAAACCCTATTTCTGCAGCCATTGATGCGGCCGCCACCCATCCCTCCTCTCCTCCTTCGACCCCTCCTCGCCATCGTCCTCGGTCTTCCCAGCTATCGCTGCGTACTGTTTGTCGCCAGCAGTTCGAGGACAGGGGAGCTTCGGGTCCGGGGAAAATGGCGGGGTACGTGATGTGGTCTTCTCACATCTTCTCTCTTGTTGATTCTGACCCGCGTAATCTTGAATATGCTCCCCCAATTGGTGTTTGTGTTAACTGTGTGTTCTATGTTGTAAAGATCTTGCCTTTCTTCGCGTTGGCTGTTCTTTTTGTTTTCTCTGGCTCCTCTGTTCGCCGTGCACTGCTCTTACCTGGGTATTGGACATGTGAGGATTCGCCTATTGTTCTCCCGGGGGCTTAGGACATGGGTTCTGTCTGGTTTCGTTGTATTGTAGAGACATTAATGATTGTGGACTGCTGGAGGCCAAGGTCTGATATGTAATCTGCTCACAATGGTTCTTCGTCTGTGAGTGTTTGAGGTGAACCGAGTGACCTTGGTTTTTCAACTCATCGAATATTTGTGGTTATTAGTTTTATCTCTGCTTCACCGCGTCACAGATCGGGCGCGTTTGGAATAGATTGAGGGTGGAGTGATTTTTTCAAAATCTCTTAGGGTGAAGAATCACCTTTTAAGTAGTTTTTGGAGTTTTTCCAATCCTCTTCCATTTCTCCCTATCTCTCTCTAAACCTCGAAATCTGTCATAAAGTTAAAGTTGATGGGATATTGAGACATTTGGAAAAGATTTTGAAGGAGGAGGAATTCTAATGATTGGAGAGCTCAAAATCTCTCTCCTCAATCCTTTCCAAACGCGCCTTAAGATTTTAAGATTTTCTAAGGTTTAACATGGTGACCGTGTTGTAATCGTGGGAGATCCGATAGTGGTGATTTTGTTTCAGCTCCATGGCTTCATATGTGGGTGACCTGGGTTGGAGGGTAATGCGTCATAATTCTTCTGCGGGGACCTGGTTGTATTACTAGGGCAGTCACGATGTGTGTGAGCGAGAAAGCATGTGTTAGGGACATTTTCCTATAGTTGTTACAAACGGAAGGAGCTGGCTGATGGTCCTTTTTAGATATGCCATCACATCTTGGAACTCTGCAAAATCATTACAATTCGGCCTGTCACTGTCATCCTTGTTGTTATTGGAAGGTTTGTCATATTGACCATGCTGCCTTTGATGTTTCTTACTGGTTTGAACTCAATTTGATTGTGCCACGGTGGTATGTCATTCTCTTCGAGCTCTTTTCTTCTAAACTGTTTTGGATTCTTTAGCTTTTGAGTGCAAAAATGGTTACATGGGAGAACTAGGACAATGTAATCATAACGGTAATATAGTCACACCTTGATTTTATGCCGGGCATTGGTTTTGAATTTCTTAAAACTTTTTTTATTGGGATGTTAATCATCATATACCATATCTTATTCCAGAAAATCATCCCTTGTTCACTTCACGAAAAACATCATATGTTATGTGGTACAGGAAAATTCATGCATTTACACTTGCATTTTGAATTTTTTTAAAGAAAACCCTTTTTATTTTGTTGAATCTACAAAAACAGCATCCAGCTAACTATAATAATTCGTGAAAATCTTTAAGCATGACTAACTTTTTAACTTTTTTAGTTGTGGTGTATCTTGGAAAAACCTTTTTCTTACTTCATAGGTAAGTGTTGCATATGGCATATCTTTCCGTCTCTCTATATATGCATGAGTGGACATATCTCTTTTTCGTACATAACATATGTGGAGAGGTGATTTGGGAGACTTTCCACAGGGGCTGCTACACATAAAGTCGTTCACTGTTTTCTGAACCATCCTATCATCAACAGGTGGTTCGGGCCTTTTATAAGCTCGGGTCATTTATCATGTCATCTCATGTGCTTTATATTTGCATGTATATTTGCCTGTTCATCACTGGCAAATGACAGGCATGTCATTTGGTTCCTTTCTGTATCTCTTGCCAACCTGTGCCATGTACTATGTAAGTGTATAGTTTATTTTTGTGAAGGGAATCATCCAGGTTCGAACGTAGGTGGGCTGGGTTTTATGGGTTTTTCTGTCAACTGTTTCTGTCACTGCAGCAGAGGCCCCAAAAAAAGGTCAACATGTAGTATTCATGGAACTGGGATTTCAAGATACTGTTTGTTGATGGATGTCATCGAAAGAGAAAGCACTCGGTATCCTTTACGGATGCAAATGATAAGAAACACACTGAATTCATTATCTTTCTCATAAAGAATTAGCAGGAAGACCCTGCAATGCCTAGGACCCATAAGATGGGAACCCCCGTATGGGCTCCTTTCTGTTATGTTCCTGATTCAATCATGTTTCCAAAGACAAATCTTGATGTTCGAGGGCTCTATCTTGTTTCATACTCGATGCTGCATACAGGACACATCAAAGAAAAACCTGAACACTCTTGAGGCTGTCCATACTCAATGCTGCATGGATAAAAGCTGTGGATCATTTGCTTTTTACTTCCCATGGTCTTTTGGACATTTATCTGATTGTATTTATCCTCTCCTCGAGTTATCTGGATTCGATTCTCGAGATGGATGATTAGTGACACACTAATTGCGTATTGGTGTAGTTGATTGGGATAAATCCTTATGTTTTCCATCGCCATGTAGGAGATATGTTTCTAAGATACACATGATGGTTGCACGGGGTTTATGATTCTTTTAATGATATTTTATTTTACATTAACCTTCAGCTAAGCAACATGACCCTATTGGGGAAAGGACGTACATGGATATCTTGTTGTTTTCTTTTCTGTTGGTTTTATGTTCATCTTAGAGGAATGTTTATCAGTGATGCTGACATGGAGTCCCTTGATCATGTTCTTTCCCTGTCTTCGTAGAACTAAATCCATCTAATCAATCCTTGACCTGTCAAGATGAAGTTCGGTACAGAGTTGCTGTTTTCTTTCCATCTTGTGTAACTCGTGCATTCAGTTCCTAGAAGATTAGTCTCACCTTGTGGTATCCTTATCTTTTGTCAGTGAGGAGGGTTCCGCTGTTGTGCCCGAGACTTCTGTCCCTACGTTGGGGGAACCAATGGATTTGATGACGGCCTTGCAGCTTGTGATGAAGAAGTCGCTGGCCCATGATGGCATTGCCCGCGGTCTTCACGAGGGTGCTAAGGCAATTGAGAAGCACGCTGCTCAGCTCTGTTTGCTGGCAGAGGACTGTGACCAACCTGACTATGTCAAACTGGTCAAAGCTCTTTGTGCTGAACACAATGTCCACTTGATCACAGTGCCAACTGCCAAAACGCTTGGTGAATGGGCTGGGGTAAGCAATTTCGGGCCTGTTACTTTTTGGGATACTCTAGTCTAAAGTGCTTTAACTATGGGTGCAATTTTCTGTGCACCAGCACCCTCCTGTAGTTGTGATGTATGTAAATGAAATGAAATAAGCACACATTGGTATTCTTTTCATGTGCATATTTTAATCATTTGGTCTGAGGAATATGATCAATTATTCTTGAAAACATTAAGCATTGTAGATCAGCCACATTTTTTTGAAGTCTGGCCAATTAAAGGATTAACCATGTTTGATTTTTACTCAAAATTGCAGCTGTGCAAGATCGATTCAGAAGGGAAAGCTAGGAAAGTGGTAGGCTGCTCCTGTGTTGTCGTCAAGGTTCGTCAAAACATATAATTCTTGGGTCATTTACTGCATTTTTGCGTTCCTGGCTTCCGTTTGATCTGTTTCGTTGTATATGATCTTCTGCAGGACTATGGAGAGGAGTCGGAAGGTCTCCATATAGTTCAGGAGTACGTGAAGTCCCATTAATTGGAAAGTGGCGTTTGAGCATTCTATGACCCTTGTTCCCTGTTACTTCCACTCTTTCAGATTGGTAGGTCAATTGCAAGCTCTTTATCTTGTAGTTCATGCCTTTCCAATACGTTTACTTGTGGATCTCAGACGAACCGGTTGTCAGATTGTTGTTGTTCTAGTTTTAAATTTTGAGTGTAACCCAGTCGCCGCCAAAACATTTTGTTGAACATATTGTTGTCTAGATAATGTTGTTAAGCACAATGACCTTTTCATTCTCACTCTGTATCTATTCTGCAGAATCTCCCCCCTATACTTACGTTTCTCAGAAAACTAAGAACGCCTGGCGGGGATGCCTTCATGATTTGCTTTAATCTATCATGCCAACAGGCTATCACCCAAGTTCTCGAGCAGTATGGAGACATCCATTTTTGTTTTATACCGTCTATGTCGTATTGGACAGAAGTTTCTTGGTTATATTTTCCTACGACAGTTCGTAAGTTCTCTAGCGTTGCTATCTCATCTGCCATTGATAGGAACTAAAGGGGGGGGGGAAATAATTTGCTAACACATTTTGGACAACTGTGGTGGACAAAATCTCCCCAGAACCCTTTTTCTTGGAGCTTTAGATGAAGAGAAATACTTGGTGCATGTCCAGTTTAAGTGCACACTTTGCGTGTGCACCAAGTTTTTGCATTGTTTTCTTAAAATTTATGTCTTGAGGTTGAGGCCGAGTAGAGCTTTGCATCCGTACGAGGCACACTTTGATCAGATGAGTAGGAAAAAAAATAATGGATCAAGTTATCTACCTATTTTCATTCTTTCATTTTTCTATTTTTTTTCTAGTCAGTTTAGTTCTAACTTTGAGATATAAATTTAAAATAGAAATTTGGTACGCACCTAAAGTGTGCACTAATGTTGGGTGTGCACCAAGTATTTCTCTTAGATGAAAAAAAATAATGGATCAAGTTATCTACCTATTTTCGTTCTCTCATTTTTCTATTTTTTTCTAGTCAGTTTAGTTCTAACTTTGAGATATAAATTTAAAAATAAAAAAATTGGTACACACGTTAAGTGTGCGGTAATGATGGGTGTGCACCAAGTATTTTCTCTTGGATGAAAGCTAAATAATCTGATAACTAACGTCTAAGGTGTAATTCCTTTCCTGAAATTAATTGTACCAAGACTTTGAGAGCCAAAAGTACTTGCGATCTAAAGTTACTACATGCTATCAGAAAAGTATGCTAAATTATTTTCATTAAGGGCCCCTTTGATAACAGTTGAAATTTAGTGTGGCAATATATTCCTAGATATATTAGTTTTCTAATTTGATAAAACCCTTACTCAGTGGAGAATAATCAATTCTACCCAAATAAGTTGAATGAGTTATTCTATCTTAATGGACCTTAACCTTGTTCGCTCCTGAATAACTTGTAGCAAAAGGAAAATCTTGGAATAATTTGGACTTCTCATTCAGTCCCCTGGCCGCACGCAGTTGAAGATTATCAAGTGGTCTTGCCCACCTTGGCCATTCCTCAAACGCAACACCGATGGTGCTTCCAAGCGGTCAAGTGACTCGGGAGGAGGTGGCGTCATTAGAGATTTCAGAGGAAACATACTATTAGCTTTCTCTCACTTTTATGGGAAGTCTTACGGCATAATAGCCAGGCACGTGCTCTTCTTGATGATATAAAATACTTACACACTGTGGATACTAAATCAGCTCAAATAGAATGTGATTCCCATACTCTAGTCCAAATTATCAAAAGACAATGTCAATGTCCTGGGTCCATTCTCATTTACGTCATAGAAATCTTGAGCATTCTTTAACAGTCGGATACCATTAATCACATCTACAGAGAAGGAGTCGGATACCATTAATCACATCTACAGAGAAGATAACACTGTTGCGGATTCACTAGTTTCTCTAGCTTGCATCTCCAAATATAATTTTTTCTTTTCTTACCATGAGCTACCTTCAAATATAAAGGGTGCGACTCCATTAGATAAGCTAGTCATGCCTAGCATTCGAGTGATGTAAATGTTATTCTTTTTACATAGTAATAATATTTACCTCTTAGTGGTTCGACGGTGGAGTGGCTATTCCCCCTACCCCTGGTAAGAAGTGCACTCTCCCATCTATCACAAGGCAGGATTTTTTCGAAAAAAAAATAACCTTTTTTGCCCATGAATAACTTACCTGGGCATCCAAAGTTGAATAGGTAAATAATACTTGAATAACTCATCCTCATTCGAATTTGATAATGAAATAAGGGTAGAATAAGTTGAGTAATTTTACTTATTCCTCCTTAACCCGAGTTTGATAGCAAGGTTAAATTACCTAAGTCGATTAAAGTTAAAGCTCTTATTCTGGAGTTAATTCATACGACCCTTTCACATAGAATTAGTTAAGATAAGTTATCAAAGTCCAAACTTCAGGAGAAAAAACTAAAAAATAACTCACTCGTCCACCCAAATAATACATTCTAACGTAGAATTAGTTAAAGTCGCCCTTAAATTTTTTTTCCCCTCATTGAGTCCAAGAACAAATGCCTTCCGTTGTGCCCACTGAGAAACGCATGCTGATATATCTTCCTTGAAACAATCTACGCACCCCCCCCCCAAGTTTCTTATATAATTTTAAATAAATTGGATGACCATAGGAATCGTTGGCATGTTTGCAAAGTTCTTCACCCCCACGCTATCTTATTAGCCTTATTGAAGCCCATTTCTTTAACAAAAGTAAATGACAAGCTACTTTTAAATGCACCTCCCCATTATTCCAAGGGCCCCATGCTAACCTTTCCTTCAATCATTAGAGATGCCACAGGGGGCATTAGATTACCATTACATGGTGATGTTATCCGGTTAAACACACATCACAAGGCCACCAATCCTTGGCATGCACGTGTGCATGGGACAAAAAGACAAGTATTGTAGTGCCCAAGCATGGCACAAAAGGGGGGGGATCCAAGGGAACTCCTCTTGCTGTTGTTCTTTAACAAGTGTTTACAATCTGAAATGGGGAGCAGGGGCACCTTTTTGATATTCTTAATGAGGCTAGATTAGTCTCAAACTGGCTTAAATTACTTAGGAGATTCCTGCATGATCACTGGATGACACTGCTGTTTGGTCAAAAGAAAAATGGAATATGCTTCTTTACCAGCATTTGGACCACCTTCACTTCATCCATAGCCATTAACCAAGTTGATTGCCTCAATCAGAAAAAGTTACTCCATGTTATGGGAAAGAGACCCTAATGTCTATTCTCTATATAGCCTTGAGCAAACCTGAGAGCTGCACCCAGAAGGAGAGTGCCTCAGTCTTTTATTGCACCAGGAAAGTTGTTGGCATCTGTGTCACCTTTCTATTAGTCTGTCTGGCATGCATACTTCAATGGATAATCTTTAATAAAAGAGCATATATTTAATATCTCTATACTCTTGGAAAATGACTGTAAGACAATTACATTAGCAGATGGTATAATAAAATTAGCCTTTGTTATATTATTTAAGAGAAGAAGGAAAATGAATCTACTTTCAAAGTATGAGTATGGTCTTTCAGATGAGGAGAGTTCCATTGCCACCGATGTCAAATAAATTGTCAAAATAGGAATGGTGTCATCTACTTCAAAATTATACAATTCAATCTCCGATTTTTTTTATTTACACCGTTAAATACTCTCCAATATAATACGCTTGAGTTAACTACAAATAGAAAATCATTCAAATCCGATATCAAAAGCTTACTTATCACACGATATCATAGATTGCACTATCTAAGTCATTAGTTTTATGTTCATTGGAAGCATGAGAAATGAATGTCGAAACTATTAAATTTTAACCCATAGATGGTTTACTAATAATAGAGAAAATTTAACATAGTATATTGAAAATCAAATATTACATAATATAATTTAAAATTAGGTGACTCCGTTCTTATTTTGCCACCGATATCAATGGAACCCTCCTTTCAAATAAGTTTATGTACATAATTTCTACTTAGATGGGGCCTGACCTATTGAAATGAGTTTTACATGTGAAAGAAGAGCGGGGACCTAGAAGAACGATATGGGAAATGGGATATATAACAGGGTAAGTGTACAATTCGGATTTTATTTATAAAAAGGTGAAAAGCGAAAATCTAAATAAGATGTGATCCACGTCTAACAAGATGAGTAAAAAAAATGGATCAGATAATCATACTTGAAGATAAATGCATTTTCAAGGGTCCTCCGAATCAGAGTTTTACAAATCAGTCTGGTACGGGTCAGACCATCTGTATCGGACCGTGCCACCAGACAGACGGCACAGACCGGCGCGTGGCATGCCACCGGTTCCCATTGGACCACACAGGATCATGCGTCTCGCTGCGTACCAGCCCAGTTCGTCGTTGGACTAGTCAGGTATGTGTGTGCCGTCCGACTCGTGTTAGTTCGGCGTTATAAGCCAGCCATGGGCGGGGGGGGGGGGGGGGTCGTCCAGTGGCAATGCAGGCCGATGAGCAGGCGTCTAGGCAATGGGGATCAGTGACCAAAAGCCTCCGACGAGGTAATATTTTTTTTGTCTCTTTTGTTTTGTAGAGAGGAGGGCAGCGGGGATGGCTGGTGAGAGGGCGGAGGGGGCGGTGGACTGCGGTGGGAGGGCGGAGGAGGGCGATGGAGGGTGGCTAGGGCTGCGGGAGGGCAGGATCTGGTCACCGCCGCCTCCTCCGCCCTCCGCATAGGAGGAAGCGGACGCCTCTGGGAGGCAGTGGGAAGCCGGAGGAGGGAGGAGGAGGGCGGGATCTGGCATCTATTGCTTAAAGCGGAGGAGGTGGCGGACGGCGCTGGGAGGCAGTGGGAAGGAAGACGAGGGTGGAGGAGAGTGGTGGGAGGGCGGTGGGGCTGTGGGAGGGCGGGATTTGGCCACCATCGCCTCCTCCGCCCTCCCACTAGCCAGATCTAGTCGGTGGCAGGGTAGAGGAGGAGGCAGATGGTAATGGGAGAGTGGGATCTGGCCACTGCCTCCTCCTCCTCCCTCCCACCGGCCAGATCTGGTCGGTGGGAGGCTGGAGGAGGCGGCGAATGACTGTGAGAGGTTGCTGGAAGGCGGAGGAGGGCGGTGGGAGGGTGGGATATGGCATCCACCGCCTCCTCCGCCCTCCCATCGACCAGATCTGGCCGGTGGGAGGGCGGAGGAGGTAGAGGACGGCGGTGGGAGACGGTGGGAGGGTGGAGGAGGGCGGTGAGGGCGAAGGAGGGTGGCGGGGGCATTGGGAGGGCGGGATATGGCTGCCACTGCCTCCTTCGCCCTCCCATCGGCCAAATCTAGCCGGTGGGAGGCCGGAGGAGATGACAGACGGCGGTGGGAGGCAATGGGAAGGCAGAGGAGGGAGGAGAGCGGTGGGAGGGTGGAGGGGGGAGATCTGGCATCTGCCTCCTCCTTCCTCCCATTGGCCAGATCTGGCCGGTGGGAGGGCGGATAAGGGTGGTGGGAGGGCTATGGGATGGCGAAGGAGGGCGGAGGGGGTGGTGGGGGGTGGGGGCAGAGGAGGGCGACGAGGGGGTGGACAACAGTGGGAGGGTACAGGAGGCAGCAGACGTGATCCAACTTTTAGATTTAATTTACATATTTTAGATGTTTTAGATTTAATTTATATTTGTAAATTTTATTTGATGGTCTTATTTTAGAATTAATACTTGTGTCTTCTCAATGTGTGTCGTTATTTTTTTACACATAGAAGTTTATAATTCCTAAATTTATGGGACACATTTGGTCACTTGATAGCTCCTAAGGAACGTCCAAATGACATTGGATGGTCACATGGAGTAATATTGGATGGCAATCGTAGTTGTTGGCGTTACAACTACTACAAAACATAACATAAGGGAGGAGGTGTGTCCCGGTTGAAGAAACATCTGACAGGAGGAGCATGTGCGGGATACTTGATAAGTGTGTATTTTTACCTATTAATTCATGATTATACACATTTTTATGATCATAAATAATAATAAATATACACATATCACACATATTGTTAATTTAGAGTCAAATATTTAATTTTATAGAATTAAATAATTTTAATAAAGATATTTACTTATTTATGCAAGCATTCAAAACGAAAAAAAATAAGAAAATAAGAAAATAAAATAAAAATATATATTTGTGGAAATGGGCCAAAATCCAAGGACTTGTTCAAAAAGAAAATAAAAAAATAGAAAAAAATAAAATTATTTGACATTTTTTTGGATTTTTTATGAGCTATATACATAATATATAAC
Organism: Amorphophallus konjac; assembly: GCA_022559845.1. Lineage (NCBI taxonomy): Eukaryota > Viridiplantae > Streptophyta > Magnoliopsida > Alismatales > Araceae > Amorphophallus > Amorphophallus konjac. Next base: position 15,531,866 of record CM040124.1, read on the forward strand.
CATATATGTAATATATATATATAATATTATAACGGTGTAAGTGTGTGTGCGAGTGTGTTTTTCTTCGCAGGAAGAAGGCGTGCCCGCCTTCGCGGCGGGCACGTTCGACGAAGTCGGGGGCCGACACGCGGCGCAACCGCGTCAACCGGGCACGCGGGCACACCGCGCCCGCGTCAACACGCCACGAGGCGGGCTACCGGCGTACATGCTACGCAGCCGCGTTCACACGGCAGGGCGGCGCACGCGGAAGCACGTGCGCCGGCGCGCTAAGGCGGCATATGGACGGGCGCACGCGGCCGTAGGAGAGAGAAAGAGAGAAAGAAAAGGAAGAAAAGGGCCTAGAAAAATATAGAAAAATCTAGAAAAATCAGAAAAAAATATCCAATTGAGCAACACATGTTGGCACATAATATTGGGTCAAAAATAGCAACACTTGGATGTTCACATTGGCAAGAATGTTCACACTATCTAAGGGGTTGTTGTGTTACCCTATATAAAGGGAGAGGAGAGGAGATAGCAAGGAGTAGGAAGCTATGGATTGCTAAGATTTGTAAGTGTTTTTGAAGTTCTTGCTTTGTAGCTTTGGTAGGGATAGATTTTGAGAGCTTTATGTTTAAGTTTTGAAGTTTGTGTTAAGTTTGTATTGAATACTTTCATTGTACTCTTAGTCATTTTTGTCTCTTCATAGTCAATTTACAAGCTTGTGTGATCCTTATTTTAATTTATTATCTTCTACAAAGTTGTCAATCTGTAAGTGTTCTTCAACTTCTCTTTCTAGTATTTCCCTCAATTCCTTCTAGATTGAAAGTTATTTTCCGTTTTCTTAAGTGTTGTTTTATGTGATTACTGTTCATCCGAAGTGATACATTCTATTATTTTTCTATTTTGGAGCCTTTCCAATCTTATTGTTACTCTGAGTTCTTCATGAAAGTTATTCTTCTCTTGTATATCTAAAACTTCTTCTTCTACCACTTCTTCTAAATCTTCTTATTTTGAGAGTTATAATTAATTTATCACTGTTCTGATTTCTGCCATATTACTGTTCATCCGCACTGATAGCTCTTGAGTGTTTCACATTTTCACTGTCTTCCTCTTGTTCTCTGATTCGGTGTTCTTTATCAAACTTCTTCATCTTTTCATTCTCTACAACTTTTATTTCTTCCACTTCTTCTAATTGTGTCTGGTTTAAAAGTTATTTCTTTTTCTAGTTCACCTTAGTTTCATTATAATTGTCTATTTGTTCTTCTATCGATTGCATCCTAATTTTTCTAAGGCAGTTTTAAATTCAATTCTCTTGATTTTTAAATCTTAAAAATCTCAAGGTTTTCAACTCTTAAATCTATTTCTCCCTGTGAATTCGACTCGGTCTCACCACTTAACTATTCTATTTATTTAATTTGTGGGCCGTATATTTTAATTTGGTAGCAGAGCGTATTAACGACGTGCGTTTTCCGCGAATCAATTTTGGCGCCGTTGCCGGGGAGGGTTTGAATTTGAAGTTGATAACTTTGTGTTTTCTTTTGTATATATATTGGTGCTCACTCTTATTTTTACAGAAAAATAAAAGGATCAACAAAAGTACAAATTTTTTTTTTTTGAAAATGTCAAAAAATGTTGTGTCTCTCCGAGATAAATCTTCTTTATCTTCTACTATTGTTATTTTTTATTTACCAAATAAAGAACGATGGAATGCGATTAAGGTTAGTACTCTTACCCTCTTTCCATATGTTTAGTTTCTTTATTTTTACTTTCAATATGTAATTTATTTTCATGCTTAGAAATGTTCTTAAAAAATAAAAAAATAGAAGAAATAAAAAATATGGTGGATTAGCTCAGTTCACTAACAAAAAAATAGAAAAACAAAAGCAAAAAAAAAAGAGTTTAACTTGGTCTCACTATCATCTTCGAAACTGGTGTCTAAGGCTAGAGGTCAACGGCAAACGCTATAAGCGGGAAAGTGGTTACTTAATTAGGACCTTGTGAAAGTAAGGGGAGCCTCCCACTTTTACACCTGTTACCTGGCCGGTGGATAAGTTTGATGGTGAATCTAAGTTAGACTTTAATTGATAATTTGTTTGCATCAAAAAAAAATCAAAAAAATAAAATCAACAAAAAATGGTGAGATCATAACTTTCATCTATGGATTGGACACACAACTTAGTTAGGTTTGACCAATTGGCTCATAAATTTGATCAATTTCTAGCCATGGATCAAGATCCCTTCATACCACCTAGTCACCATGATAATGATCACATGTGGGATAACCCGGCCCATTATGTAGGTGGTTGCCCAAATCCACACTCATTTCTCACCCAAAACAACCCGACCTCTTATGACAGTCCATATTCGTGGTCGGCCCAAAATGAGATCACGTCACCTATGATGGCCCAGTTTCTATCGTTTACACAGGACCATGTTCCAACCACTCAGTTTGGGGGTCATGATCTACCTTTCCTCCTAGAGCAAGCCCAATATGATCAACAATTTTCTCAGCCCGATTACGAATCATCTCCATATACTTATACATCTAGCTGGGAAAATCAACCAACAATCTCTTGGATGGACCAAGCAAGGCAAACCCACATGTCTCCAGAACTCTCCACACCTTATTTTGACCCATGTCCAAATAACTTTAATTCTGGTTGGAGAGATCAACATGATTCTTCTTGGGAGTCTTATCAGGATCTAGGCCAAAGTCCTCAAGAACAAGATTTTACAAATTGGGAACCATACCCAAATGATTCTTACGATCAACCCTATTATGGAGGGCAACCCATACACTCTCCACCATCTCATTCTCGGACTGAGTACCCTTCAAACTACTATCCATCACAATCTGACTCTCAGCCCACTTATCTATCTCCTCCATACACAGATTTGCATAAGGAGGAAATGTTTGATCAATTGACACGGCTCTTCCAGACTCAACAACAAGCCTTCCAGGAACAACTACAAAACTTTGAGGCTCATGTGAGTCGTGTTGCTAAAAACATCATAGAAATGGAAGTTGATCCAATGCCTAGCAACTCCACTATAAGTCTTGAGGACCAACTTCTTGGATTTGATGGACGTGATAACGATGAAAATCCATATGTTCAACCTATGATTCCCCAATCTATCACTCATATCACTGTTGATTTTGAGGGGATCATGGAAGAGTCTTATGAGGAGGACGTAAAGGAAGAGCAGCCTGAGAAGCCTAAACTTCATTCCATTTGTGAAGAGGATTATGATGATCTTGAGTCGTTGGGGGGAGAAGAAGAGGATGATGATTTGCCAGGCAATGACCAAATTCCATTACTTGCCATTCCTAAATTTGATGAATCTTCTTTCCAAGTACATGATGATGAAAATATGAGTGTGGAGGGTGAATTAAGTGTATACATAAATCCATCTTCTTGGGTAATTGAGGAGCCAGGTACTTCACTGGAAAGTCACTCTGATTGGGCATCTCATGATTTAGAGAAGGATGTGGATCTTTTACCCACCCCTGACCTTGGTGAATCCACAATCATTCCAAATATTTTGCCACTCGCCAACTGGTCGGATCCATCAGACTCTTATGAGAATCCGTGTGTTAAGGAACAAACTTCTTTCATTTCTAATCCTCCTTATCTCCTTAACCCTGGCCATGTGGTGGATTCCCCAAAAATCCATCATAGCCTCATCCTCTCTCACCTAAACGATACGCAAGTAACTCCTAAAATTGAGGATGCAGAAGAAAAGCTGGGGGAAATTACGGTCCAGATTGATGTGTTTAACACTTATAAAGACCTTAAGTATACTGAGAAATATTTTGTAATTGAAGATATGATAATTCCTCTGACATTCTCTGACCGAGGGGGCCCATCCAACTTCCTAGACCCACATTGGCATGATTCTAGCCCACATGCACATACATATAATATTTTCCTCCAATGGTACAAGGGCTGGAGTTTATCAGAGGATAAGATCATTTGGTGGCTCATTCTGAATGCCACCCGTTGGTTAGTGAGCTACATTGCGTCTGGCTGAAGACGTTAAATTTAGCACTTTTTGGGAGGCAGCCCAACGTTTTCATAGTTTGGTGTGCTAATAAATGGCTTTTTGGGAGACAACCCAAGTTTTTATTATGGTTTTGTGTTTTTATTTTGCAGGTTTAAATAAAGGATAAGTTGGGGGGAGAGACCTGATTGTTTCCTCTGTTTCTCAGATTTTCAAAGTCAAGTGCCGCCTCTAAGTCTAGCAAGGATGCCTGTCGAAGTTCACTTCCGCCAGGTTGTCCCGTTCCTTCATACATCTCATGTCTACATTGTTCTATTGTTCCATATTATTCACGCCATTGAGGATAATGTCATTTAAGTTGGGGGGACATGAAATTATGTCGCACATTCTGCATTCATATATATAACCTCCAAATTTTTCACCTCAATTTTTTTTGAAACACTAAACTACAAACACCCAATTGAGTTTTCATGATTCATGTTTCCATTGAAAAGAAATCTAGAATAGAAAAGACTAGGGGAAAGGATGATGGACAATTTATTTAATCTAGCCATGGAAAATTAATTTAAGAATCTTTTTAAAGTTCATGTGCACTTTAGAAAAAAGAAAATCACTTTGCACGCTAATGAAACAAGTAGGACAAGCCTCCTGTTATTTTGGATATAATGTCTGATATTCTGTACTTTTTGAAGAATAGATCTTTTAGAAGCTTTCTGCCATGTTATCTATTGAAAAATAAAATTTTGAGAAAAACACCATGAAAAATGCTCCGATTCTGAGTAACCGAGCCTACTTCACTTAAGACGTGTTGAGGTTCGCGTTAAAAGGAAAAGGGAACTTTGATCTGTGTAACCGGGCCTACTTCACCTAAGACGTGTTGAGGTTCGCGTAAAACAGTGAAGGGTAGTGCATCATCATGTGTGTAAAGAAAAAGAAAAAAAGAAAAGAGAAGAAAAGAAAAAAATATAGATCCTAAAAAGGGACAAAACAATAAGGCAGACAAAAAAAGGCTATTATGCTTAATGCTCTAGTTAAGAAGTGCAGAATTGAAAGACATTTGTTCGGAATAGCAACTGGAGGACGTAATTATCTTTACTGTGAATTTAGTATTACACATGCACAAGTGCTACTGAATTTTGATTAGAATTCTTGATCATGTACCTGAATTTCCTACATAAGGCTAGTATGTGATAATGATTCCAGATTCCTAATCTTTAGTTGACTCTATGAAAGATGATCTAGAAATGAGACATGAACTTTGTAAACTCTTGTTAGTCCTAAAATTTTTCATTATTTGCATTGCTAAGGGACTAGCAATGAGTAAGTTGGGGGGTGTGATAAGTGTGTATTTTTACCTATTAATTCATGATTATACACATTTTTATGAGCTTAAATAATAATAAATATACACATATCACACATATTATTAATTTAGAGTCAAATATTTAATTTTATAGAATTAAATAATTTTAATAAAGATATTTGCTTATTTATGTAAGCATTCAAAATGAAAAAAAATAAGAAAATAAAAAAATAAAATAAAAATATATATTTGTGGAAATGGGCCAAAAGCCCAAGGACTTGTTCAAAAAGAAAATAAAAAAATAGAAAAAAAATAAAAATTATTTGACATTTTTTTGAATTTTTTATGAGCTATATACATAATATATAACCATATATGTAATATATATATATATATATATATATATATATATATATAATATTATAACTGTGTAAGTGTGTGTGCGAGTGTGTTTTTCTTTGCAGGAAGAAGGCGTGCTCGCCTTTGCGGCGGGCACGTTCGACGAAGCCGGGGGCTGACACACGGCGCAACCGCGTCAACCGGGCACGCGGGCACACCGCGCCCGCGTCAACACGCCACGAGGCCGGCGACCGGCGTACACGCGGCGCAGCCGCGTTCACACGGCAGGGCGGCGCACGCCGAAGCGCGTGCGCCGACGCGCTAAGGCGGCATATGGACGGGCGCACGCGGCCGCAGGAGAGTGAAAGAGAGAAAGACAAGGAAGAAAAGGGCCTAGAAAAATATAGAAAAATCCAGAAAAATCAGAAAAAAATACCCAATTGAGCAACACATGTTGGCACATAATATTGGGTCAAAAATAGCAGCAATTGGATGTTCACATTGGCAAGAATGTTCACACTAAGGGGTTGTTGTGTTACCCTATATAAAGGGAGAAGAGAGGAGATAGCAAGGAGTAGGAAGCTATGGATTGTTAAGATTTGTAAGTGTTCTTGAAGTTCTTGCTTTGTGGCTTTGGTAGAGATAGATTTTGAGAGCTTTATGTTTAAGTTTTGAAGTTTGTGTTAAGTTTGTATTGAATACTTTCATTATACTCTTAGTCATTTTTGGCTCTTCATAGTCAATTTACAAGCTTGTGTGATCTTTATTTCAATTTATTATCTTCTACAAAGTTGTCAATCTGTAAGTGTTCTTAAACTTCTCTTTCTAGTATTTCCCTCAATTCCTTCTAGATTGAAAGTTATTTTCCGTTTTCTTAAGTGTTATTTTATGTGATTACTGTTCATCCGAGGTGATACCTTCTATTATTCTTCTATTTTGAAGCCTTTCCAATCTTATTTTTACTCTGAGTTCTTCATGAAAGTTGTTCTTCTCTTGTATATCTAAAACTTCTTCTTCTACCACTTCTTCTAAATATTCTTATTTTGAGAGTTATAATTAATTTATCACTGTTATGATTTCTGTCATATTATTGTTCATCCGCACTGATAGCTCGAGTGTTTCACATTTTTCACTGTCTTCCTCTTGTTCTCTGATTCTGTGTTCTTCATCAAACTTCTTCATCTTTTCATTCTTTACAACTTTCATTTCTTCCACTTCTTCTAATTGTGTCTGGTTTAAAAGTTATTTCTTTTCCTAGTTCACCTTAGTTTCATTATAATTATCTATTTGTTCTTCTATCGATTGCATCCCAATTTTTCTAAGGCAGTTTTAAATTCAATTCTCTTGATTTTTAAATCTTAAAAAACTCAAAGTTTTTAACTCCCAAATCTACTTCTCCCTGTGGATTCGACTCGATCTCATCACTTAACTATTCTATTTATTTAATTTGTGGGCCGGATATTGTAATTTGATAGCGGGGCGTATTAACGACGTGTGTTTTTCGCGTATCAATACTCTTAAGTTGCTGGATGTACCTATGTGTCTAGAGATGTGAAACTTACAATGATCAGACACCTGCGAGAGAAGAGAGTTGAGGTGCATCAGAAGGAAAAAAAAGAAGAAAGGGGATGAAGCGGAGATCAGCGGAAGAGTAGGCGACAATATTAGAATATATGATCACAAAAAAAAGGAACAATACATTCGATTATTCTTCATATGAATATATTATTTTACAACTTAAACGAATTAATATTAATTTTTTATTTTTAAAAACTTATAAAAAATTAACTTTTAAGAAAAGTAAAAAACTTTAAAAATCTCTTTCGGTTCGTACTGATACAATGTTGTACCAACCATATTATTCCGTACTGAGCTGTGATCGATACGGTCGATACGACTGACACGGCAAAACTTAATCCAAATACACATAGTACCTTTATTGTTATTCTAAAATTTCAAAGTTTGTATCATTACCTTTCTTTTGGGTTCAAGGATGGATTGACAAATAAATATTCGGGTATCGATTAAAATCTCCGAATTTCGAGCACAATTAATTCGCACAATTAATTCTCTACTAGGAGGCAAAATCTTGTTCCTCCACTAGGGGCTAACCTAGCATGGCAAGGTAAACTCTACGCCTTCTCACGAGTCAATTGGCACCAAGAAGGTACGTGCGCAACTCTAATATTAAGAGATATGCCATTATATAGAAACTTTGATGCATCTTGAACGAGAAAAGAAAAATAAAAGAAAAAGCCGAGAGGAGCTCATCTTATAGGGCTTGCGGCTAGGTCATGCTTGCAGAAGAATACAGCCAATAGTCATTCGTCGCCTTCAAAAGTAAGACATCGAGGGAAATCTAAAATATTAAATAATAATAATAATAATAAATTAAATAATATTATTTCAAAAAAATACCTTTTAAGGGCACCCCGTCCACGATTGATTCAGTATTTCATCGAGACTTATGCCAGTAATCAATATTTTAAATATATAAATGTAAATATCTTATCCATTTTCAAGTTGTTGTCTAATCTTTTTGTCCACTAATAATTTTAAAATAATATAATATAATTTTAACTACGTAATTTTTAAATTTTAAAAAGATAAAAAAAGAAAACGAGTCGAATTTTAATTAGATTTTATATTTTTGTAAAAGTGTCGGGTCCAACTCTGGTCGAGCTCAAACTTTAATATTGATGAGTCGATCTCAAGACAGGCCAACCTAAGTCCGACCAAGATCGAGTCGACCTAAGTCTAACCTGGACCTGACCCATTGACAGTCCTAATAAGCTCGGATGCCCCCTCCTAGATCTCTCTCTCTCTCTCTCTCTCTCTCTCTCTCTTTCGCATGCGTTCTCTCTCTCTCTGTGTTCTCTCTCCTATCCCCCCCCGACCTGCACCCCCCCTACGCACTTGCCGTTGTCCCTCCCTGATTGGGCCACCCTCCCCCCAAGTAATGCCACTGATGATGCCTATCATGAAGTTCCTGCACAACACGGGAGACTCCCCTCATGATTAACGTCTACCCTTACTTCGGCCATGCCAGGGACCCCCATAATGTGGACCTCGATTACGCCCTGTTCACGGCATTGGAGGCCATCATGGTGGATGGCAACAACGACCTCGAGTGCCAGAACATGTTTGACGCCATGGCGGATGTCGTGTACGCAACACTGAAGAAGGTGGGGGCCGACAATGTCTCTGTCGTCGCGTAAGAGTCGGGTTGGCAGACTACCCGTGGTTTCACAGTCAACATGGAGAATACCTAAACCTACAACACGAGCCATGTGCGCCATATCGAGTAGAGGACCCCCAAGAAGTCCAAGAGTGGTAGACTCCCAGGTGACATGGGGTTGCCGTTGTCGAAGGGGGCAACGTCCTCCAGTGGTGCCTCTCTCTCTCTCTCTCACACACACACAGACAGAGAGGGGAAGGCCCCCTTTGGCGCCCCCTCCTCTTTCTCCCACTCTCTCTCTCTCTTTAGGCACTCAAGATTAATCAAAGATTTTTTTGGTCTTTTCCTCCTCGTGAGTTAGGCTAGACCGTGATTGGGTTAAGTTTATCTAACCTAATTTGGTGAATTTATAAAAAAATTCAGTGACTTATTTATAAATAGTGGGATTGGAGTCAATTATGCCTAATTTCTATAGGGACTCATTCCTTAAAAAAACGATAAAATAAAATACGCATCTAAATATGGGTAGTCTTTTAGACATATAGAATAACCGTGAGAGAACATTTCTTATATCTACTCTGTAACGGAGATAGATAAATAGATGTACACATGGTTTATAATACGGGTGTACTGTCAACACGGTGTACGCGAAATGATATCTATGAAAGAGACACCTATGCCTCCAAATTAAACTCTACCTTGTACGAAGGCGATGGTATCCAAGTCAACTACTACGAAGACTTAATTAAGCGTCTAGTGTTTAGGGTCATCACTCTTGTCATTAATTACTGCTATCAAGCTATAATTAATTAAAGTGTTTTTTTAGGGTTTAGGGCCATAACTCGGCGCCTGCGAGTGAGCATCCAAGTCAGGTATGATGTCTCATTTGACATTTTCCTTCCGCCTAAAAGGAGATGTGGCCTTCTAGCCTAAGATTTCAATCAATGTTAGGCAGGAATAACACATCTTGTATGCTGTCTTTCATGTTCTCCACATTGGAAATGATCTCACCCCACTTGAAACTTTTGAGTCATCGATGGACGCATGAGAAGAGAACATGTTATTCGAATAAAAAAGGAATACGATTGGAGAAATCTGACGACTGAGTCCCACACACACACACACACACACATATATATATATAGTTAATTATCTACACCCCGATCCTATGATGGCAAGGATAATTAATCGGCTTCCGTAGAAAACTGAAGCCAAGCCATTTGTAAGTAAAAATACTAACTTGTAAATGCTAGAATTAATGGTTCAAGACTATCGGTGAGATTGATGGTCCGTCGCGTGACTCCTTTTTAAAGTATTTAAGGGGAAATAAGTACTCTTTCTAAGAGTTTTGGTCCGAATGCAAGATGGGCATTAATAATTAGAGAAGGTCATCGTTATGTCAATATTAAATGTCCGAGTATATAACATAGTTATTTTTAATAATAATCCCTCACTATCATAGTTGATTACAGATTAGTCCTCAAATTATTGACATGTGGATATAAGCCCCTACAATCTTCACCGTTAGACGAATAGATCCCTGTCCTTCGTTCTATTCAACAAAAGTTATTTGGACTACAGCTAACTTGACCCAAGATGATCAAATGACAAAAATGTCTCTACTTAGAGGGGAGAGAGAGAGACGTCTGACGGTGGGGTTACATATGGTTTGTCCTATTGGCGCTGAGCAAGTGGGAGGAGGGCTCCTGCCAATAATGAGCATGGCGGACGGCCACGGCGGTGGGGAAGGAGGCAGAGGGCTACGAATGTGGTGAGATCTCTCCAGCACGACGGCAGACAACGGGGAAGGAGGTTCATGGCTGACAAAGGCGACATCGATTTAGGGTTTAGGGCTGCACATAGGAGAGAGAGAGAGGAGGAGGAAGAAGGGGGAAGGGTAAGCGAGCAGAGAGGGTGCTTGTGATGGCGCGACATTGAAAGCTGAAAGGGGGGTGATGTACGACGAGGAAGCAGGCAGAGGCCGGCATGAGAGAGGAGGCCGAGGGCGGCGGTTGTGACGGGCTCTCCCAGGTGGGGTGACATAAGGTTGGGAAGGAGGCAGAGGCTAGAGGTCTCTCTCTCACGTTGTCGCCGAGCCGCAGGGAGGTCGCCAGATAGTTGTTGGACCTCCCGTAACCACCCCCGAGACTTCTAGGTTGTTGGCCTACGTCGGTGGGAGCCGCTCCATGTTGCGATGGTGACACACTGTCAAGAGGTTAGTGTTTTCTCAAGGAAGAAGGCAACGACACATCGGTCCATGGCACACCAGCAATTTCTTATCCATCGGATGGAATATTCTATAAAATATTTAATTTCTCGGACGGACATTAATCGCATGGGTTTTTTTGTTAAGAGTTAAAAAATTATAAGAGTTTATGGACACGTCTCAATAACTTGAAGATTAATATGTAATCAGCTACGATGGTAGAGAATTTTTAACAAAAAAATCCCCTATCGACTATACAAGCCTTCTCAATAACATGGGATCACATGATATTATTTAATCTACTCTCAACTAGATATATTTGCCAAACTGTAACGACTTAGTTTTGACTCTACACAAATCGAATAAATTCCGTGACAGTCTAGTCACAAGTCGGCCGCGGTGTGATACAAAACATCCCAACAAAATATTAATAAAAGTTTTTTTTATTTTGAATCTCAGCAATACGCGTGATTTAGGGGTTAGCCTCTTTAATCCTGATATATATATATATATATATATATATATATATATATGTTTTATAACACTTTACAAATACACATTTGATGAGCACTCTTCTTAGGACCTCCTTTCTTAGAGTTTGAAGGGTACTCACGCCAAAGTTTCTCATGGGGTCACCGCACATAGTTAAGATTACGAGGAGTTATAAAGTAAATATCGAGATTAGAGGAACTAATGTCTAAACACGAAAGATCAAAGGAGTCAAAGACGAAAACTCCGTATTAACAATCAACTCTCAAGAGGAAAAAGAATGGCTCGTACAATCCATACGGCCCTTTTCTCATGTCATTCCAGGTTGGGTGGTACGTGTCCATTTAACATTGAGTTATGTGCACTCATACATAGTATATAGTATAAACTGGGTCTCTCGTCAACATGTGGATCAAGATTAGTTCGCAAGTATTCACCTCAGATGTGGACCGTGGATTGATAGGGGAGGACCTGAGCGGTGGCCATGATAGTGATCATGTTGATGAGGGCGTGATGAGCCTGAAGTCAAATCAAAGTTCTCCTCCCTAAATTATTAATTGATTACTTATCTAATTATTTTGACTGGTTAATTTGGGTTAATTTGGAGATGGTCCGGGGGGACCCGAACTACGTGTCGACACGTATTCCTACATTTTCCAGCCATTCTTCAAACTTTCCATTTGAATTTTAGTGAAAAGTACCGGCACCCATCAATCGTTGCACAAGTTTGTAATTGGATCGTTTTTCTTATACGAACCGTCCCACTACTTGTCGTGCCTTCAGATTCTTCGGTTCCCTTATGATTTGACGAGTACTTTGTTCGACTCTGCATGAGATGAACTTATTAGTCGATATCTGTTTAAAAGTTGACCAGATGCTTACAAAGTAAAACTAATTAATGTCCTTGGGACCAACGCTAAGGCCAAATTAAGCATAGATCTCAACTTGTTTACTGGGCACCACTTCGATATCGGGTTACCTCGAAGTTAAACCTACATCTAACTCGGAATTAACCCTGGGAGCGTTTTGATAATCGGGCTTCGTTGCTACGAGTTTAAAGGGGGTTAATCCTGAGTTCCGTGTTCCATCTCCTGAGCTTTGCCAACTTATCCTAACTCGACTCGAACATTAAGCGCCGCTTTATTTTGAGATTAAAAATAATCTGATTAAATTTAAGTGGATTTATTTTATCCACTTTTATATTTATTTTATTTTGACATGACACTTTATTAAATTATCTCACATGTGGAGATGAGATAAGTTAATCAGACTTAAGTCAGATTAAGTTATTTTTAAATAGGTTATCTAAATATGTTCTCGCCAAAATAAAATGACTTAAGTTTAAGTTAAAATAGGATAATCTTAGGATAAGTCCCAAACAAAGTGAAACTAAATGCATCTCAACTCTCGCATCCCCTCTCTTTCTCTCTCTCTTCTTCACTACACATCCCAGTCGCCCACCTGCCATCACTGATCATGAAGATGACGATGTCGTTATCGATGATGCTACTATCGACGACAATGCCACCCTCTGCCATGGATGATGGCACCGTCGTTGACGGACGACGCCCCGTCTCTTGTGATGATGACGTGAAATCTCCAAGTATTGCTACTTATTCATCAGGGTCTTCTCCACTTTGCTCCTCTACAACACGCTCCAGTATCTCTTTTGAGACGTCATAGGCAAGAACCTAATGAAGCGCGTTCGCGAGAAGATGCTGGCCGTGGTGTTTCGGAACGAGATTGCATAATTCGATATAGAGGAGAATGAGAGTGCCAAGATCTTTATAGGAGATTTTATTAATCGAGTCCGATTAATGTAAGTGACTCTCGGGAGTCGCTTGCGCTAATCGAACCGATTAGTGTAATTGTGTGTGAGAAGAGAGTGAGACCCATCGCTCTCTCTCCCTCTCTCATCTGTCGAGTTAACCTAACCCGTTCTCAAACACTCTATAAGGCCCGCTTTGACAACGGGTTAGTCGGACGTTTGTCGGGAGTTGCGATAACTGAAGAGAGAGAAGATCCCACCTCCTCCTCACACAGCCGCCCTTAACCGGCCCCGGATAGCATAATCGACCCTTCGGTATCTATTAAGTTACCCCCATCCAATTATCAAAAGACCCCTAATTAAGAGACTGGCCCGGATGTGCACAACGTGTGCTCGGCCAACAGAGACATGCCCTCATGCTAGTCACCTGCCCGACCAGGTCCATCCTGCAATGGCGCCTTGCATGTTTTTTGTTGTCGATTGTCGTCGCCACCCCTTGCCTCACCTTGCCTTGTTTGAAGATGACAACACCCTCGTCAAAGCGTTGCTCCCCCCTCCCACCCCTCACCCCACTGCTGACGATGCCCTCTACCGCGCCCATGTCCCCCCTTCTCTCTCTCAATTCGGGAAGGTGGTGACACTGTAACATGAACATTGCTTACGAAAAAAACACTGCTCATATCCCTTAACAGCGACCAGTGGCCATGGATGTATTTTTATATTAAAAAAGTACGTAAGTAACTCGACTGAGTCGCTCCCCCCCCCCGCCACCTCTATCAAAGTATAACTAAGCGATAAATTGACTCGGCCGAGTTAACCCCTCTTAACATATTCCTCTGTCAAAGTGGCTACCAGGAGAGCAAAAAATTCTCCATTATATCCAATGGATTAGAATGGATCCATCTGTGTGTTTAAGAATATTTGATTACGACAACGACGACGGAGCAGTGACACTGATCGCCGACACTGTTTCAGACATTAAAAATCAAGGGAGTGCGATCTATCTAAAAGACGGCAAGCCATAGTACAACCGACACAGCAAAACTGTCTGAATAAACATATAAGAAAAATATTAATTTTAAATTACACACGAAGAAACCTATAACCAAAAAAAGGTGGCATCCTCTGACCCGAAGCCCTTGTCAGGGTTCCGGGACGTGGACAACACATCACCGCGGGCCAGGAAAATCCGCACTCCCGCAGGCCTGCGACGCATGACGGCGATGCCGCGCGGAAGACACCAGTTGACGAGTGGGTCGTCGGCCAGTCTTTTACGATCGGCATCCGCGCCCGAAGTTACATGAAAGCCCTCGACAAATATCGCAATGGTCGTCCCCAATGAATCCTGTGAGAAGCCTGCGTCAGAGTAGGGGTATCATAGTAAATTATTAGGGTTTGCGCAGGGTACGCTTCGTTGCTTGGCGCTTGTCGGGGAGCCGTCATTTCCGCCGTCAATCCATCAGTCAAATCAAGCAGCAAGTGTTTTTTTTTTAAAAATGAAATGGGGACAGCAAGGACCGTAAAAACACCCCTACCCAACAGATTGATTAAAAATAAAGTATTAATTTATTCAAAAGTAATGCATTAATAACTCATAGCATCAACATTTAAGGTACCTTATATTATTATACTATTTTGTTGTGTTTTAAGTTTTTAACATGGTGTTATTCATTGACATTATAATATATTAATATGTTAAAAACTCAATGTGTCCTAACGCGTGAATGAATAAGTTGACATATTTTTATTTTTATAAAAAATATTATCAAATAAAAATTTATAAAAAAATGTTTTAAATGTATTAATAAATATATGACTGTGTAGATTTAAATTATGTAAACATGTCTTATTTATTTATAAATATATTTTTATTTTTATCAAAAATTTACAAAAAATGATTAAATAATATTTATATATTATTTAAATCAACATAATAATATATCTATTAATATTTTTTATAAATTTATCTCTAATAATAATTTTTATATAATTTTTTTAATTTTTATAATAATATCTTAACATATTACGGCAGCCAGGAGAGGGGGTAAAAAATAAGTCTGCCAGTAAAGTAGGAGCACGTCGTATCGTCCAATCAAACCTTTGAAACATACGGGGACGCTGTAGTAAAAGAGTCACTGGTTATCTTTTTGTTTAAATTTTTAATTTTTATATTTGTCATATAAATGTATATTTACGTGCATTTATTTTGGTTTTATCATTATTGTCATCTTCTCATCCTATTTCGTATTCAACTAAGCTTTCATAATTGTAATATAAAGAAGCAGTTATGCCGCAAATCAGCCATAAAAGTTATTTATATGTCGATTAATCTTGCATCAAAAATGGCATTTCTAGAAATTGTAATATTTTAAGCGGTAAACACTACTCGCGACACTTCTCTACTAAAGTATCTTAAGGAAATTAAATGACGTTCTCAATGAGAAAATGTCTGATCTATCTTATGTTAATAAAACAAAGTTGATATGTAAGTTAATATTTTGAATTTAAAACGACAAGTACAAAAATTATATAACATGTAATATATCATGTAGATGTCTCATATTTTGAAAACATTTCATTAAAATGTAAAAGAATTTCTCGATATCATCCCCCGACATGCTGACGCGGTGATTAATCCTTCCCTTCATAATCTCATGCTTCACAATAACTCCCCCCCACCCCCCACCCCAAAAAAGGAGGAATAATTTTTTAATTTTTTTAAAATCACTTTAAAATACCACATAAATATGCTGATATGGATATTAAAAATATTTGTTTAATTTATCTTACCATTTAATTTATCGTATCTTTTTCTCGACAAGACAAAAAATGAAATTTTTAGTTTGATACCACTGAATTTAAGACTGCATTTTAAATAATGGATGTTGGAGATAAAATTTGGACATTTCAATTTTTTAAATCTCTTTCTTTTTAAAATTATTTTCAAATATCTAAATATTTCATCAACTTTTGCTTTATAAATATTTCTAAATTTAGAGAGACCTAGAAAGAAAGATAAGATTTTAAAATATCCCAAAATTACCTCAATTTAAGGCGCGTATGAGAACCTCTGCCGCATGGGATTTTGGGTTAAAATCTCTGACCAATATTAATCCTTTTCAAATGTAAAGGCATTGCACAGTTTTGGTGCAAATGATTTTTGAAGAGAAGAGAGAACATATGCACAAAAGTGTCAAGTTCTTAAAATCCTCGTAATGAAGCAGAGATCAGCTTCTTGAGATTAACAATGATTGTTAATCCTCTCCCACTGTCATGCATGTACGGAATGTGAATTATCAGGAAATAAAAAAACTTGTAGATATTCTAAAACGGGCCCTAAGTTCCTCTCGCTCTAGAGATTTTTGAAAAATCTATACACCACTCTAAACGTAACCTAAACTAGACTTGTAAACGGATCAGATACGGAGTGGATAGTGTGATATCCGAATTCGTATTCGATTAATAATCGAATTATCCGTCGTATATTTTATTTAAATAATTATCTGATTAACACGAACTCGGATTCGGTTCGAATTTTAAACGGATAATTGTTAGAACTACCTACAGGTGAGTAAAGTGAGCCGTGTGAGAGCGTTGTAGATTGTTTTCTCAAAAAAAAAAGAGTGGAAGATATCTTTATTTTGGAAGATGTTATTAAAAAATTAGACTTCATCTTAAAAAATAAGAAATAACTTACGAAATGAGTGTAAGTGGAGTTCTTATTTTTAAATTATATTTTGAGACAAAAATGGATAAAAATAGTAATCAAACAACATATTAAGATTTGAGTTAATTTTATATATAGAATATGTGTATCCTTAGATATTTATCTAAGAGTTCGTATTTGATCGGATAATATCTAACATGGATATTTCAAAATCGAATTCGTATCTGATTAATAATCAGATATCTGATATCTAATTATATTATTGGTCAGATATTTTAGTTGAATAATTATTCTATTAAACGAATATACATTTAAATTCAATTTAAATTTTAAATAGATAGTTGTCGAGCATAACCTAAACATAAGGGAAATCACAATATAAGTCTTTTCAAACATAAGAAATACGCTATTTTACATAATTTTATATTATTTTATGACATTCTGAGACACACCAAATAGCTCCTAATTTGAAAACATTTACCCTCCCTTCCGAAGGGGGGGGGGGGGTAGCCGGGGGCCGGACCCCTCAGCCTGCAAACTGCGTTGCTGCTGGGTTTTCTGGTCTGGTCTGTCCAGGGACTGCTGCTGGCCCGGAAACCGCGGGGGCCGACGACGACATTAAAAAGGGTGGGGGAAGGCAGACTCGATCGTGGGAAGGGGGGAGATTTAACCAGGCCACTGCGGCCTGCCATGGTGGTGGTGGAGGGCCCCTGCAGATCTGCATGATCAGAAGGGAATGGTGAAAAGGCCGCAGGCTTGCAGTAGCCCAGATGCTGCTGTCCCCCACATTTCCCCCCCACTTCCCTTTTCTTTCTCCTCTCTTTTTTGGAATCTTTGATGAATGAAACCAACTGGCCTATCAGATCAAACTGTTGATCCTGTCGTTTTTATTTTTATTTTAATCATGACAGTAGATTGTGCCTTCCACTTAATTCATTGCCGTTTATCTTTATTGTTCATGCTTCAATGTACATGTTGTTTAGGAGTAATCATAAAGAGTGGGTACGTACTTACATGCAAAATATATAATGATGTGAGAAACATATATGTTGATTCCTTTATTTTTCATTTAATAAAAGGATATTTGATAGGCCGTGTGGTGTGTCATGTATCTAGACCTGTGGATGGCTTCTTATGAAGTTTTTGTCCTTGAAACCTTTAAAAGTGCCTAACAAGTGAAAAACCTACAAGTTAGGTCATTAAACAGTACTATTGTTTTGATTTTCCCTTTATGTTACACTTTTTTTTTAAAAAAAAATAGTGGAATAAGGTAATTTCTATCGAATTGATACCTAAATAACTAAGGTTTCAACAAATTGATGATATTAGACAACTCTAGCTTAATTTCCCCAAATGTACACAACAACACTTATGACAGAATTTTGGTGTTTCTAGAAATATCGTAAACAAAAAAAGATATGTGATTATGTGATGTTTTTATTTAAATTTGAAAACATATTCTTTGCTCCCCATATATAATTTTCAAAAACATAATTACTACAATCAAACGCTAGATCACTTTTGGACATCTTAAGTAAGAAGCAGTTATGGATATATTATAAGATTCTAATCAAAAGGCCACAAATCAGACACTCTGCTCCAACTAAATATAAAATCAAGAGATTTTAATTCCAATGGATGTACATGATTAGAAAGAACGATACGGACATGCATGCAAAACACAAAAACTAATTAATCGCAACTAAGTACCACCAAATTAATTAATTAAACATATAATGTAGAATATTATTGTTTTTCCAATTTCTTCTCTAAATAGCTCCCTTCTTTCTTGATCTTACGAAATATATATTTCCACCATGTTGAAACCTTTATAATTATCTACATCTTATGGTTGACGCAGTGGTGTGTTTCTGCAACTAATAGTTCGACTTGTTTGCATGCTGCGTGGACGCTAAGAACTCCAGCGTTAACCTTCTAAACTGTCTCCGAGCTAGATGCCTATCAGGCTCAATGGCTGCGTCGACGCTGTCTAGCAATGGCGTTGACGCATGGATACATTCCAGTGAACAAACAACCTGGCCTTTTTAGTCCCTGTCAGGCAGATGAAACGAAGTCATCAGTTTAAGTCTAAACCCTGTACAGTCTCTGAAGAATGTAAAGCATTGTATAGACTTGGTTAGACTTTGTAAAGTGAAGTCCAGTGTATAGACTTCAGTTAAGGTCAGGCTTCTAACAACGAGTGTATAGACTTGGGCCTAACAAATGAATGTATAGGGTTGAAGCCTGACAACCCAATGTGTAGACTTGAAGCTTGAAAGGATGTACACACTTGACCAATTCAAAGGCGAATCGAGTGTACAGACTCTGAGTCCAAACCCAACGGCTGTACAGACTTGACCAAAACAAAGGCAATCGGATGTACAGACTTTAGAGGATGCAGACTCTGTATAGCCAATGCATGAACTGACGTTGTATATACTTAGCCAATGCAATGTACATACTTCCTATATGAGGGAGCAGCGTATAGACTTGCTGTGAAGAACAACAATGTGTAGACTTGACAGTGAGACACAACGTGCATCAGTGTATACACTTGAGTGAGTGAAGCCGATGTACAGACTTGCCGATTCGAAGCCACTGTACAGACTTTGAAGAGCAGTTCAATGTATGGACTTGTAAACAACCGATGAATGAACTGAGGGGTCGACCCATCAGCACAAGGGGTCGACGCACCACAGACCAGACCAATGGATAAAAGGCACCAAGCGTCAACGCATTGCCCAAGCAGCGTGGACGCAGCAGATCAAATACTTCTTACTGCTACCTCTGAAGTACCTTGGCAGCGTCGACGCTGCAGTTCGATGGGTCGACGCTGCAGTATCAAACTGCAGTCTAAAGAGCAACAGAACATGACTGAACAAGAGATGCTTTGCGAAAAAGAGAACTCTACCCTATGCTGGTGTCTTGACTACTGTGTTCATCAATGTTGGAATTTCATTGGAAGATGAACCTGTTCAGATAATTCCAAAGACCAATGTCTACTGTCAGAAATTCATTGGCACGTTTATGCATTACAAGAAGAAAGGAAACATGATAGTAAGAGATCTTCCAGACTATGAGACATTACAAGGTCCAACAGTTCCCTCAACCAAACTTCAGGCTACTCCAGACACACACATTGGAGCTATAGTTCCTTTTGGAACATCTCCACCCTCTTCACCTCCTCAGATGTTCAGAGAGTCAGATGCACCTCCAGAGTTCCATACACAAACATCTGCACTAGATCAAGCCGGCACAAACTCCAATCATTCTCTTCATTCTCATATGATGAAATATATGCAGGAGCAATTTACTGTCATGAAAAGTGAAAATTTTAAGCTGAACTCCAATCAAGAGCTTATTCATACCCAACTAGTATATGTCAGTGCACAACTGCTTCCTATTATGAATGAACTTAAGGAATTCCGTGCAGACACTCAGATGAAAAACACTGAACTTCAACAGCAAATTCAAGAGCTTTCTGTTCAACATTCACAGTTCCAGGATGCAGTAGTTCACATCTCCTCGCAGCTTAGTTCCCAGCATCTAGCCGGCTCCAGCTCTGATATTCCCTCTACAGTCACAGCTCACTTCGATCATTTATTGAACACTATGCAGTACTGGGCTACGGACATAAATACACAGATTGCACATGTTCAAACATCTGTCAAGCAGACAAACCAACTCAAATATCTGTCTGCATCCAACCACCACAGTCACTTTGAACATCTTTTAATGACGTTGTTCATTCCCACAAGCCTTTATTTCGTTTTGGATGATGATGGCCAAAGATGCTGATGATGATGACACCTCACTCTTCACACATGTCTGTGAAACATGGGCATGAGCAGGTGAAGCATGCACTGGCAGGCATTTGGTCTGGAAATGAGCTGGTGAAGCATACACATGGGGCATATAAGACTAACGATAATAAGTAGCATTACATTCTAGTAAAGACGATTACATATCCAATATAGGACTTACATTGCATACGTCTCTCTTAAACACGTTCACTTGAATAGGCAAATGACAAATAGTACAAATATGACACAATACATCAGTTATTTTAAGTTTTTCAATTGCAACTCTATCCTTTCTAATTTCTTTGTCATGCATTCTTCCATTGCCTTCAGTTGATATTTGACATCCACAACATTATAGGTAGTATCATCAACCCACTCAAAGAAACCGCAATCCCCGTCAGTATTTGCATACGGACAACAATAGAAACGCTTGCCTTTCGACCTCTCACGATTTGAGACGTAAACCCGACAATTACCCCTTCTACAGTTGCATTCCATCGGCGGCACACGAGATGAGACGACAGCTCCTCGAGACAACTGCATTCCACTAACATTTGATGACTGCATACGACACGAACAAGTTATTATCACTGTAAACATAGATGTGGAGAATAATCTAGCCATCAAAATAGCATACCATTTCAGACATGGGGAGAATAACAAGGGTCGATTTGTCGTGTTGGGTGTGATGGCAAGGGCCGGCGGTGGTCGGTGGGCCGTCGGCGGTAGGCCGTCAGCGTCGACCGGTGGGGCTTCTGCGGCTGGGGCCTTGCGGTGGGGCGTCTGCGGCGGCCGGTGGGGGTAGTCCGCAGCTTGCAACGGCGGTGGGGCGTCTGCGGGGGTGAAGGGTTTCACTGGGAAAGGGTCATGAGTAAGGGTAGTTTAGGATTTTCAACTTTTTTTAACGGAAGGATGGAATATTCCATCGAATATCCAATTATTTTAACGTCGGTGAACTACACGGGCCTTTCTGTAAGAGTTACATGATTTTAAGGACTTTTTAAATAATAGAGAGATTGTAAGGACTAAAAAATAATTCATCATATTTATAGAGACTAATATGTAAAAAAAGCCTATATAAAAACTCTACACGTAAGAACACTGTTGAAGTGTTTCCTCACGAGAATATATTGGAGTCTCACTCCACTGCTTTACTAATTATGAATAGTTTATTATTCCTCCGATCACACAGACAAGGGCAAGCCATATGTCCGAGCAGGAGACAGCTGACACCATGGGCAGCACCCAGTTACAGAGATAATGTCATGAATAGCATACAAGTTCCACAAAATTTTATGCTACTAATAAAGTGAACTGAGGGTTCCCTACCCTTTCCACTGCTGCAGCTTCTGGTCTTTCTTTTCCTTCTCCATCTCCTTCTTCGAGTACTTTGTTTCTTTTGTCTTCTTCTAAACACAGAGAACTCGCAGGCCCCGAGGCCACCACACATCCCCCGCCACTGCCCTCCCCCTCCCCTTCCCTCCTCTGCTGCATCGCTATCGCCGACGCCGCGGGGGGGCTGTCCGTGTGGCTGAGCCGATGGACGAGATGTACGGACTGCACCATCAGCACCGCCACACGGCCTTGGACGACCTCCAGAGCCTGATCGCGCGGATACCCGGCTTGGGAGGGCCGGAGCAGATGCTGTCGTCGTGCACAGACGCGGCGGCGGCGGCCGCCTCGGAGGCGTACTCGATGGTGGCGGGAGGGGGCGGGGGTGCGGCGTCGGGGGTGTCGATCGGAGGAGGGGGAGGGGGGATGGCGGGTGCGGCGGAGGCCGTGTCCAGCTCGAGCGCGATCAAGGCCAAGATCGCTGCCCACCCCCGGTACCCTCGCCTGCTCGACGCCTACATAGACTGCCAGAAGGTAGCTGCAGCCGTGGGGGTGGGGGAAGGATAAAAGATGCAAATTCTCTCTCTTCTCTCTCTCTCTCTCTCTCTCTCTCCCCCAGATGGTTGCCCGGTTTAGATTATCCCCGACGTATCTGGCTGCTTCTTCTTCTTCTACTTCTTCTTCTCCTCTCTCTCTCTCTCTCTCTCTCTCTCCCCATCTCTCCGAGATGGTTGCCCGGTTTAGATTATCCCCGATATGTATCTGGCTGCTGCTTCTTCTTCTGCCTCTCTCTCTCGCTCTCTCTCACACACACTCGCTTGCTGGGTCTAGCTTCACAGGAGTAGACGGCTTTTAACTCTCTTCTCTTGTTCTACTGCTGCTGCTGCTGCTGGCTTCCTCCCCTTATGGTGCCTTTCTCTTTGCTTTTCATGCTTTGAGAAGTCATGTCAAACTCGATCGACAAGAAAAGAAAAACTGCGTATGGCTATCTTTCTGTGTTCTTACATCTTTTTCCCTCAGGTTGGAGCGCCGCCGGAGGTCGCCTCACTGCTGGAGGAGATCCGACGAGAAAACGACAACTCCAATCGGAACCCGGCCTCCGGCCTTCTCGGAGCCG
The DNA here is from genome assembly GCA_022559845.1 of Amorphophallus konjac. Lineage (NCBI taxonomy): Eukaryota > Viridiplantae > Streptophyta > Magnoliopsida > Alismatales > Araceae > Amorphophallus > Amorphophallus konjac. The sequence continues at coordinate 15,555,052 of CM040124.1, forward strand.
ATCCGGACCTCGACGAGTTCATGGTTCTCTCTCTCTCTCTCTCTCCGTGTGCAAGCGGGAGATTTGCTTGGATTCTGAAGCATATGACTTCCTTCTGTCCTCCCGTTGGTTCCTCAGGAGACGTACTGCGATGTGCTGGTGAAGTACAAATCGGACCTCGCCCGGCCCTTCGACGAGGCGACGACGTTCCTGAACGACATGGAGGTGCAGCTCAGCAACCTCTGCAAAGGGACCTGCCGTGTCTCGGGTGTGTTCTTCCTTCTCTCTCTCTCTCCCCCCGCGACTGCCGGCACCTGCACAAAACACAACGAAATCCATCACTCCTGGTGCAACACAAGGATTGAGCAGGTTTTATAGTGCTCCTTGTTTCTGCTGTCACATGGTGAAGACACAGTGGTTCCATGTAAGCACAGTGCTACTTTAACAAAGCCTGGGTTTTTTTGAGGGGATGCTGTTCGAGGGGCAGCTGTTGTGAACTACGGCGGCTGCTAGGGTTTCCTTTTCATCTTTACCTTCTTCCTTTCAGCCTCTAGCTAGACGGGGTAGTGAAGAGAGCTTTTAGTATTCATCATCAGTTCATGAGGTGGGGGAATGATCAGGTGCAGACAACTGCCGTATATGGATGTGTGCTGGTTCGTGAGGAAAACCCCAGCCCCAGGTTTCTCTTCATCTGGCGGATTATTCTCCTTGCTGTGAGTTCTGCTTTCTTGCTTGACATGTCTTGTTTTCTGTCAGGATGGTAAATAGATGAGGTTGATAGGGTTCCTTTTTCATCTTTTGCTTTCTTCCTTTCCACCTCTGGGAAGGTCTAGGGGGTCTTTAATATTTATAGTTAATGTGATGGAGGTGACTAGAAACAGGCTGCCATGTGGGAATGCTGGTTTCTGCAACAGTGCACTGAGATGAAAGAAAAAAAAAACAATCCCATCATCTTGCAGAGTTGGGGTTCTTTGCTAGGCATTTGTATTGTTTCTGTCAGGGATGGCCGAGAGTGAGAGGGGAGGGAGGGGAAAGTCCCCTCCTACTCCGAGGGCTTACTGTTCTTTTTACTTCTGGACTGGATGAGTGGAGAAGGGACTAGGGAGAAACAGTGTTTGCCCGTACATCGCACTTACCCGTTGTTTGTGGTAAAAGGTGGCTAGAATTTTAGGAACTGTGGGCTCAGCTGCCTGTCCATGACTCCATCTTACTACATATATTTTAAGGTTGGGCTTTGTGGTTAGAAATCAACCTGAAATGGCCGTCTTTGGTATTTGGGTAAGCTTCCAAAGGTTTCGAATTCCAAAATTCCCAGCCATATGGGGGTTTTTCTGCATGTCTTGGGTCAAGAACAAGTTGAGTGGGAAACAGGAAAAGCCTTGGAAATGCTCACGTTCCGCATTAGTCAAAATTGTGAGGAATAGAAAAAATAGATGCCTGGGAAATTGATTTTTGTCAGACTGTAATATAATGTATGGCAATGTAGATGTAGAAAGCCTCTGGTGCAAGAGAAAGATTCTTCACTGCACTGCAAGCGCTGGAACTTGTACTGTGACTATTTTTCTTTTCATAAGATGGCTCCTCATGCCTTTCTTTTCCTGCTGTATGGATCTCTTGAGTTGTCTCCTCATGCTGCTGTTGTTTTATTACTCCTTTACACAATACATAGTAACTGATTCACTGACAAGATGGCTTATGGCTTGTTTGATTATTTTTTTTTGAGAGAGAGAGAGAGAAAGAGAAGCTTGTTTGCTTACTCGTAACACTATTTTATGCTACAAATCCTATCTAAACGTGGGTTCGAGAAAAGACTGCTTTGCCCGTGTGCTTTGCATAATGCTGACTGAGAGGTGCTGCCAGCATCAGCATACCGTCTGCTGACCAAACCTTTCAAAAAAATATTGTGCTGATGATTCCATATTAACATTTGTATAGTACCATCAATGGCAAGTACAGAGGAAGAGCCATTGTTTAATTGTTATTCCACACGTGTCTGGTTTGGTCTGCCTGCACTTGTAGGCAGCACCGCCACCAGTTGTCCAAACATGTTTTGTGGGTTAACCATCCCTGCTCTTTCATGGTTAGTTCCTTCGCACCACCTGCATCAGATCCACTTCCATGGAATCTACTTTTCTGCTTTCACTCACTGATCTTTTTTTTTGTATTCGAAATTTAAATATTTGTGGATTTCTTTTTCGAGAGGAACGCATGGATAGATCACAACAGCTTCAGCCACCCATGTCCACATTTCTATTAATTTTCGGTTGCGATGGTCTAAAATTTGTCTGTGTCATTTTGATTCTTTGGCTTGGACTGGCATAGGCTTTGCTCAAACTCTTCATTGCTTCTGGCCGGCTTCCATGCAAAAAAAAAAAAAAAAAACTTCATTTCCATGACTTTTGTTACACATAATTTTATCTTATCAGCTTAGCTCCATTATTTCCTTGATGGACATTGCCATTTAAATATCTAAATGGACACCCAATTTGACACAGGCAAATTAATAACAAAAAAGGCACCGATTTAAAAAGCTTGGATGCCTGGCCTGATTACAAAGGGGAGGGTATTTTTCTCATTTGGGGCCTCTTCAACTTTGTTGAAATTTTTTTTTTTCATTGATTGAGGATTCATCGACAAATTAATGCTTTTGTAAGTGATGTTAGCTCTGTCAATACTTGTCCGAACCTTCACTTTTCAATATGAGGGTTGGAAGAACCGAAGAAGTACCTAGGCCTTTGGAAACTGTATACAAGGATTAAATTGATTGTTGTGGGGCATAATGTACATACCTGGATGGGCAAGTTTTTTTGTCACCTTTTCTGGTGGGTTCCTAGTTGAATTGACTAATAAGGTTGTCACTGGATATAAACTTTGTTGTCGAGAGAGTATAACAGCAGTGATGTATGTGTATGTGTATGTATGCATGTATATACATAGGAAGCAAGCATATAATTACATGAACATGGGCTTTTAATAAAAGAGATGCATAGTACTCACTAAATCTTATGCAATTTCTATTGTGTAATAGTTTATCCTAGCCGAAAAGTTTAGGGGCATATATAATATCGCACTTCTACTCTTCTGACTCAAGACCAAGTTGTCAGAGCAAGGAAAGTTGATGATTCGAGCCAGGTAAAATGGATTTGGAGCAGCTTGATCGAGAATCACATCAATTGGCTAAAATCTGTTTCTAGTTGCTCGTGTTTAGACATATCCTACCAGATCAATCAGTAGAATTGATACCTGGCTGAAGATGTAAATCCATGCTTACAACAGGCAAGCAAGGAACATGTGGCAAAGCAAAAAATACAACATGAACATGATCTGAGTGGAGAGAGAATGCATCCTTCTGCATATGAGTGTGATACTTATAATCCCCAATCAAACCTATTTCATGCTTTAAGGGCACAGGCGGTTCACACAGGTGATCGCATATCTTGATCTTTTACTAGATTCATTCTACAGGCAACCCAGCTCTCAGACATGAAAGGGAGGTTTCATCTTGGTGGGTACAGCCGTACAGGTATTTACTTGCATGCTTCTCCCCACATCAACTTATTTCTTGCCTGATGAATTTTCACTTGATTCATTCCACAGGTTATGCAGCCTTTTCTTTTCTTTTTTACTTAGAAAGGGAATGCTTCATGTGGTTTTCAATTTTACATCCGAGAGATTTAAGTTTCTTTCTATGGTGACCCCGGGTTTCTTTCAGTTTACTTTTAAGATATAGAAGATAGGTCAGGTCGATTGTTCTTGTTTTGACTTAGATATCGTCTTAGTTTTGGATGAGAAAACAGGTCTTTCTCTAAGCCTTCACCAGGCTGCTAATCAATCATTTCTGTTCTAACTTGGATCCCATCTGGCTTGGATGACAAAGTGGGTTTGTCTGTCACCAGGCTAAGTATCCTTTCCTTCACTATTTGACACCAGGGTTTCCTTCCACTATTTGACAAGAGGGAGTTTTTTTAATATCAATAGATTAAAAAGTCAGGATAAGGTTTGCGTTCTTCAGTTTCACAGCATGTAAACACTAGACGGTTGAAATGGGAGAAAAGAGCGGGCACTAGGGAGACATCGAAAACCATGACCCAAGCTTCTGAAAACTCCAGCACGTCTCCTTTAGCGGTAATAGATGTAGGTGAGAAGTTTTCTAGAAATTCTCTTCGTAGATGTCAAGCCTTCTTGCTCTTCAGTGCTTATATACTAGGCAATTAATGATGTGGGTTTCACGTGCATGAAACGTCGCAAGTTTGCGAAATTTATTAGATCTCTATGTTATGCGACTTGCCTCTTTCTCAGTTAAGCTTTAGTTTGTGCGCTCAAAACTAATGAAGTTACTTGCATATCTCGTACATGCTGGTCCATGTTGCTCCGCAGACGTTCTCATCGTTAATTTCAAAATGGTGCCTACGGCTATAAAATCCATTCTCAACTACGGTGTTGGCATTGATTTGTCTTGTCACTTGGTTTTGTATATTTCAAGAGATGCTTCCGTACCGCATCCTCCGTACCGCCATTTTTGTCTTGTTGATTAGGAGGTGTCCAATTATTTGATCAAGGGGCCCTCGTCAAAGGCGCCCTAGTGATCTGCTCAAGCGATCCCACGGTTTTTGATATATGTGTAACAAAAATAAAATAAAATAAAGAAACTGGCAGAATTTAAGTGTTGTGTCCAGCATTCATTAATTTCTCCGTTAGTATTTCGTTACCGTGCAAAACATATCGGAACGTGGTAATGATTGTTGTTACACTTGAGACCAACTAATAATGAAATATGCAATAATTAAGAGCTCGTACAATGTGGATGAGCCATCTCCTTGCTCTTTGCTGCTGCCTCGGGGGAGGTAGAAATGAAGTGTTTGGAGTCTGCTTCAACCATCCTTTTGTTCCTTGCTACCGCGTTCTTCGTTACGGACCCAAAGACTGTTCGAATGGTCTCTTATATTGTGGAGGAAGGAAAAGATTAACATATGAATGCTATGTGGTATTTATTCTGCTTATTGTTTTAAAGTTGGAGTTGTGTTCGCTGTTCACTATTTTGACGGGATATTGGAGTCTGAAGTTCCCAACTCGTATTTTTTGTTGTCCAGGTCGATGTGATAAGTTATTATGAGTTTTGCATTAAGTATACGTAGGAGACTCTTTCGGCAGGATGGCATTTCATCGGTGTCATGTGCTGTGGACAATCGCATGGCGCCCTTGTTCCCGTGCCCAGACTAGAGCCCGCTTCCTGTTCTTTCTTCCTCAGATAAGGATCATACCTGCTGAAGAGAGCCATGCATGCTGTTGGATCGACGGAAGCGGTTTTTTCGGTTCCCGGCATGATCACTTGCAGGTCTAGGAAAGCCTTTGTTTTCTGCACTTCTCCGTCAGGGTCTCTGCTGTGCCGTGTGGATGTGTGGACCGGTTAAGCAGACAGGAACGGAGCCGCACAGAATTGAGTCCGAAGCTTTCGTGTCGTGTTCTCGCGCCGGCGGCGGTGCCTTGCGCGGGGGTTTCGCGCTGCGCAACACCCAGGGCCTTGCATGGATCTCGGCGCCCACGAGGCATTCGGACAAGAACGGATGTGGGTCTCCTGGTGTGGGGGCTGTTTATGCGGGCTCCACGATCATCCGTGTCAGCCTGCCATACGTTATCCGGGAGGAAGCGGACCCGCCCTATATATCAAAAGTTTGGGTGCGAATCTGTCTGTTCTCACGGACGCACACTGGCCGGCAGATGAAAGGAAATCCCTTCCCTCCATTAGACGGGTTTACAGGGTCCCGTCGTGCCCCGGGAATACTCCTCCCTCCACTCCTCTTCTCTGGTCTCCCTCTCCCTCTTCTTCAGAAAATCAAAGCTTGAGTCATGGTATTGAGGGGTTTGGCAAATTTGTTCTCTGTTCATCTTCAGTTCTTTTTCAATATTGGCAGCTCCCACGGGAAGCTTATTTAAATCTCTCTCTCTCTCTCTCTCTCTCTATGTTCGTGTAGAAAGTGCAGGAATGCCAAGGTGAACCTTGGGTGCGCGTCAAACTGGTTCTTTTCTTGGCATCCGCCGCTCGATCTCATAATGGAATACACCATGTAATAAGCATTAGCTTGTATTTCTTCCCCATTGTCGGTGTGATCCGGGTTTTCTATGTGACTTCTCAGATTTGGACTTCCGAAGTAACAGCACTTTTGATTTGGAGACCTCTCAGTTGCATGCATGTGGTCGCTCCAGAGCAAAGGAAGACAATGAATCTTGCTCACAATGTGCATGTCATCCTTCAGGCTAGGGAGGTCTTTCCCATATTCATCTCTGATGACTACGCGGATGTGCTTGTTTTAGTTTTTGCCATAACATTGGAAATCGAACTATCTATAGTTATATGCAGTCTGTAGCATTTGAAACAAGAGCTACAGCTGTCATTATCCACAATCCACAACTGATTTGATGCGTGAGATGTGTCTTTGCTGCTCCTAGGTGTAAGAATAAATAATGTACGAACTGCACACAGCTAGTCAAGAGTTTACTGTGGTGGTAAATGTATGGTAACATAGACCTAGATATGTTTAGTCTCATGAAACTTGTCATGGTTTGCTAGATCTGCTTTTGGGTTTCGGAAGGTGATGATATGGTTATGGGGAATGCGACCAGATAGTTGCTTGATCCAAAGTGTATAATGTGCTGTTCAGGGACATTCATCTAATGTGCATGGGAGGAATCATGTTTATATCCCATTGTTTAGCTGTTTATCCTTTCACTAGACGGGTTTCGTCCTTAACAAAATTTTCTTCTTCGATTCGTTCAACATGCAAGTGTTAGACTCATGCAAATGTGAATTCCTCTAGGGGATGGATTCAATTTTCTTGTTTCACTGCAGTGGGTAGTGTGATTTAGGGTGGGATTTAATCTTCATCCTAACAGTATATCCAGTCACTTATTTTCTTTGCAGATGAAGCTGCAGGATCTTCTGAGGATGAATTAAGTGGAGAGATCGATGTTCAAGAAGCTCAGACCAGAAATGAAGACAGGGACCTTAAGGATGAGCTCCTACGCAAGTATGGTGGTTATCTAAGCAGCCTCAAGCAAGAGTTTTCGAAGAAGAAGAAAAAGGGGAAGCTACCCAGAGAGGCGCGGCAAACACTACTAGACTGGTGGAATGCACATTATAAATGGCCATACCCAACGGTGAATACCCTCCATAGACCCGAAACCTTTTTATATTATGTTTTCAACAACTGTCCTTATGGGAGTTTCTTGAAAGTGCAGCTGTTACGTAATTAAAAAAATTTACTTGGAAGTTTGTGCAATTTTCACATGCAGTTTTACCTTGATAGATAGGACATAATGGATATATCGGACGACTGTCCTTATTAGTCTATGATAAGCTATATCCAATCTGTTGAGGTTTAGTTCCACATTGGATACTCTATGGATATCTCTCTCTTTATCTGACGAGGATTCTCTCAACTCACTGTTTAGGTTTTGAGTTTGAGTTCAAGTCTTTAACATAGTATCAGAGTTTGGGTTTTCTCTAATTTCACCTCATGCGTTCAACCGTGTCATTCATACCTTCATCATTCGAATTCGGTACATTATTCAACCGTGTCACTCATACCGTAACCATTCGGATTCGACACCGTTGATATTTAGTCCCATATTAGATAATCTGTGGGCATTTATCTCCTTATATGTTGAAGATTCTCGCAACTCAATGTCTAGATTTTGAATTTGAGGTCAAGTCTTTAGCACTATCAATTTTGAGTTGTCAAGTATCAATTTGGATCAGTTCTCAAGGATCAAAGATTCCAAAATTACAGGAATCTATAAGAACAGCAAGTTATAGAGATGTATCTAGAATGGCAGGAATACTTGATAGAATGCCCAAAGACTCAATTTCCTATTAATGCATGCCCCTTCCCTTGTCTATTCATGGTTTTTGCCGTGAACTTCTCCTGACGTTTTTATTGTAGAAAACAAAGTTATATCTAGGACAAACTTCCAGCGTTCAACAACTTGTTAAGATGAACTTCTCATCGTTTGTTGATTAATTTCCTGGTAGAATAAAGAATCCTCACAATCAAGCTAGGTGTTTGTAAACAATGTAAATCCTGAACCTGTCAAAACTTTCAGAAAGAAATTGCTAGACAGTTGTTTGTACTCCCTTTCCTGTGAGTGATTGTTGTAAGCGTTTATTTGATTCTGGAAGAATATGTTACCAGTGCCCATGCCCATACTTCGGATTGTTAGTTTTAATCAGCTCCTGATTGTCCCAGGAAGCCGATAAGATTGCGCTGGCGGAATCCACGGGTCTCAATCAGAAGCAGATCAACAACTGGTTCATAAACCAAAGGAAGCGCCATTGGAAGCCATCTGAGAACATGCAATTCGCTGTTATGGACACGATCGCTGCTCCCTATTTTTTTGATGAGTGAGGTCCGCCAAGGGAGCAGGCACCTGAAGATCTGATCCGGAGGGCCGGCCTCCAAGGTGGGCGTGGTGTTCGGTTGCGCACCCACTATAAACTTTACTGGCAATTAGCTTCTGCAGTTGTTGTCTGTATAGACTTCAAGCTGTATCTGCAATGGGAGATCTTAGAATTCACTTCAGCTGGGTGGCATTTTGCTTGGTGTATGTTATGATATCAGTGTTGCTTTCTGATTAATGATTAATGCCCCTGAAATTGTTGCTCTTTTCATTTTTACAATTGCATAGTGGATATGTTAGAAGACTAATTAATATCTTAGGGGGTGATTGGTTGTGTTATTAGATAGTTCTATCAATTTCAATTTTTGATATTATTACTAATAGGGATGCTTGGTAATGCTCCATCAAATTTGATTCTAATATTTACTAAAGCATAAGGTTATAACAAATTTAATACGGTATAGATCTATATATAGATCTATACTAATGATTAAGTGTTTTGGTCTACTCTCTCTCTTTCAGTCAGCTTGTTCCATGTATTAATATTGTTAGAGTTGAAAATTAAGGATATCAAAAATATTACATCTATATATATAGATCTATACTAATGATTAAGTGTTTTGGTCTACTCTTTCTCTTTCAGTCAGCTTGTTCCATGTATTAATATTGTTAGAGTTGAAAAATAAGGATATCAAAAATATTACTCTATTAAAATTAACATTTCAAGCAAACAGTAAATTCTTAGTTCACAGATTCTGTTAAAAGGTTTATGGTGTTTCTTGTGTGGACCTGTCGATCGACCAGGGATTAGGAATGGTAGTGTATGTGAAATGTGGAAGTAACACGCAGGTCGGTTAATCAGGGCTTTAATGGCGCTCGGGGAATGTGGATGCGGATTTTATTTTATCTGTTTATTTATTTATTTGGTTTTTTTTGATTATTTATTTTTTTGATCGGTTATTTGATTCGTTTATTGATTTATTAGGCGTGCCAGTCACATATGTGACGATTTCATTGTGCGCTCGATCTGATTTGGTCAGTCGATTGTGAAGTCTGAGTAGGAACTAAAAGTCCAGGTTATGACGTTAATTACGTCCTCCCTAAGGAAGACAACCTTTGATTAAACGTCAAAGACAGGAGGAAAATAGTGGCAAAATAAGACTCGAACGAGAGTGTGTTAGTTTATTCGCAGAACTTTAAATAGACTGGATAAAGCGAGAGTACATCGAGCACGGGGCAAATTTGGTAGCATATCCTCATTATCTTGGACTATGTCAAATGGGAATAGGAAATCATTCATGCAATGGCAGGATGAGATCCGTCAAAGATCGGGTATATTAGACCTGGGATCCGAAGAGGGACCGGTGTACCATGATACACCATGTGGCGGTGTGGTATTTTATTACTATTCCCCTTACGAGGGACCACCGGAGAACATGCAGGGGCAGAACTCTGTAGACCAGCGGGGTTAGGAAAGAATACCATAGTCACTCGAGGTAATATGGGTGAATTTTGGCAGCATTTCCCCTTTTCTCGGGTCATGCCAAAGAGGAGATAGACCACCACTCACGGGATGTCGGGATGGTGGTCAAAGTAGAGAGCATTAGGCTCCCGACCGATGTTTATGCCCGTAGCAATGGTTGATGTTCCTTCGAGGACCGCTGGAATTCATGAAGAAGCAGAGCTCCTTTGGCTTGCGGAGTATGTGAAAGAATTCGGCTCGAGATGACATAATATAGGGGAGGCCATCCCCGTTGTTTTGCTCCCTGAGGTGCGCATGATGACCATGGGCGCTCCCTGTCCGATGCAGTAGGGTGACCGAGGGTTGAAGGATGGTATAGAGGTGGATCTCAGTTTAGGTTTTTAGTGGCCAAAGACAAGGGGTTTCGGCGTGGAGACAAAGTGGCCAAAGGGGGGTTCTCGGCGTGGAGACAAAGTGGCCAAAAAGGGGGGTTCCCGGCGTGGGTTTTATTGACCAAAGAAGGGGTCTCGGAGCCCCTGGCTCTCGGCGCGCCAAACCTTGCGCCGGGGGCTATTCATGGCGCCGAGGGGAGTTTGCGCCGAGAAGTCGAGGGCACCGGGAAGCCCGGGGACCCTGTTCTATCATGTTCTGGACTCCAGGCTTGGGTAAGAACTGTGTTTAAGACATGAAGTGGTCTGAGTAGTGGATTTTGATGCTATGATGTCAAGGGGTTGCTGAGGAACAGGGGCTTGATATCATCATCCGTTAAAACCTCTTGATTCTTTGTATATGTATATATATACAATTATAGCCTACAGACCAGAGAATCAAGAGATGACTGTCTCTGATTTCTGGGACTGTCTTGACGGCCAAGCGGTAAAACTCGATCGATGGGGAGGTCGAGTAGCAGCAGGGGAACAAACAGAGCCCAATAATCCATAAGGTGGGGATTGAGGCTCTACTAGAATTCCCATCCCAGCAATAAACCATCGGAGATAACTCAAAACTCATAGCACGAAAACAGCTTAAGAGTTCAACAGATAACATCGAAGGCAGAGAGGGGAAGATTCAGACATCACCCGCTTGATTGGGTGGCTATATCATCGCATTCCACTACTTACATCGTTCATAGAAAGAAAGGGGAACAACTAGAAAGGGAGACAAAGAAACCCATCAGCCTCCAATATATCTGGCCGGAAACCGGAGAACTGGCATACATCGAGATTACATATAGAGAAGACGATTCTGAGAAGAGAAAAAAAAAGGATAACATCCCCAACAAGGAAATACAAGCAAAGAGAAAGAAAAACGGATATACATCAGAAAAAGAGAAGAAAGGAGAAAAATGGGGGGGGGGGGGGGGAGCATTGACTCCTCTCCCTCCCCCTTTAGCAGACCTTCCCCTTCTTCTCTCGACCTCTCAGTAGCCGCCGGTTTCCTGGAGCTGGGTGTGGACTTCTCTCTTCCTTTCTTTTGTTTGTGGCTATCTTCTCTTCTGTTCTCTTTCTCTATGTGTCTATTTTGTCTTCCCTTTCTTTCGAGAGAAAATGGGCTTTTATAGCAGAACCCCCCTCTCCCTTATCGGCATGATCACCTCGGCGCGCCTTTTGTGAAGAGAAGGGGGCTTCTCGGCGCGCCTCAATCGAAAGCAGGAGGCTTCCCGGCGCCCCTCCCCCACATGGGCTTTGGGCTCCCGGCGCCACACTGGTGAGCCCGTTTAGGGCTTTAATGCTTTAATTTCTTATCATTAATAGACTTCATCTGTTAGAGACGCCTAATCTGCCTTTTCATTTGCCAGTCCTTCGAATCTGTCAGGACAGGCGAAGGTCCCTTAGTTGATGGGTTGACATAGTCTTATCAGAATATTTCTGGAGATTTTTATCAGTCAATAGACTACAATTCTTCATCAGTACTGCCATCTGAGAGACGACAATACCGGACATCGGCTTGAACGGGAAGGGCTTCAGCCGGATGACAATTTCGGTGATGACTCTTCTGTGGTTCTGGTTTTGCAGGAATTCCTGGGATCTTCATGTCTGATTTAATCTTCTATTTCGGTCTCATCTTTGTCCTTGATTATATTTCAGGTGTCAACAAATGCCCCCCACTTGCAGGTGGCGGGAATGCAGGATAAGTGACACGGTGCCTGCAGGTGTATAATTCAGTTTTATTTAATCTTCATCCTGACAACTTCACTGTCTGACGCAGCTTTAGTGACGGCTCCATTGCATTCTTCTCTTTGTTCTTCATACTTTCTGGCAACTTCATTTTTTATCAATAGTTTCAGGCGGTCTCTTGGTACACTGGGCTTGGTTCTTGACTAGCAAACCTTCCCGGCGTGAAAGCATCAGGTTCCCGGCGCAAGAACCTCTCGGCACGCCTTTTGGCCGAAGGGAGCTCTCGGCCTGTTCGTCTCGGCGGGTGGTTCTCGGCGCGGGGCTTCATGGCTTCTCGGCGCGCCATTGTTCAGAGGAGGGGGGCTCTCGGCACGGCTTCTCGGCGCGCCTTCTGTGAAGAGAAGGGGGGGTTCTCGGCGCGCATTTGACCGCGCCGAGAACCTCTTCGCTCGGGGCTCCTATTTAAGGCACCGAGTCCTTTTATCTCCTCATTCTTCACCGTCTCTTCTCTCTCTTCAACCTCTTTTCATCGGCGCGAGCCTCTCCCCCTCTCGGCCGTTCCGTTTTTCTTCCCGTCTGCATATACTTCGCTCGGTAGGGCATTGTTTTGGGGATTAAATCCCTTTTGTTTCGGGGATCACTCCCTCTTGGTGGGTGACTCCCTATCTTCTTTGGGCAGACCCTGAATAAGGGGAGGTGCTGCCGAAATTTTCATAGGGTTTCATTATTACAATCTTTATAGGACTGTTTCTTATTTTGAGACTTTCATTCACGTCTTTTCTTCGGCTGTAGACACTACAATGGCTTCCTGTTCTGCTGCTACATCTTCTGGAGCTGCTGGGGCGAGCTCGTCAGCGCAGCCAGACATATCACGGGCTGTAGTAAACTGGCTGAACGTGCATAACCTGGACTTCGGATATGACAAGATTGCCACCGTTGACGAATCTTCTGATTCTAAGACGGATACAGTATCAACATCCAGGGTATATTCCACTGCGACGGAGACATGCTTCAGATGGGGCAACAACTATCGGCCGGATCTTCTGAAGGACCGCCACTTGATGCCGTTCATCCGAACTTTCACAGTGGGTGGCATGCGAGACTATCGGATAGCACGTGCAGTCGAAGCTGCCATCCTTGCCGAACGAGACAGCCTGAAGGAGTCAGTGTATCGCGGCAAGGTCATCTATCTTCCCGGGGAGAAGCGTGACTGGGACGCCCTCCTCGGTATATCAGAGCTGGAGCCGGAGAAGAAAATGCTGACCCGGGCCCCGGAATTTACACCCGCTCGGTGGGACAATGCTAGCGGCCGAGTTCACAAGGAAAAATCCGGCTACGGTCTATTCTTGGCACCGATAAAGTGGGGGTACCGAGAAGAACCCTTTGTGCTGAATTGTTCGGCCGTCCAGTTCAAGTATCAGCTAGCTGCTGGTTGGTTCGGAGACGCCAAGATAACCGACGCCCACTTATTCCGAGTTGGAGCAGTGGAATTCACTGAGTTTGTTTTGAAGGAATACGCCCCGCTGCTGATCAGAGCCGGGGTATACCACAGTGTCTTTGCTTCTAGATTCCGCTATCCCATATCCCGCGGATTATGCTGTGGAATGTTCGAAGTATTCTGCCCTTTGTTCAACATATTTTATACAGCAGAGGGTGAAACATCTCTCGACCTCTGGAGTTTATCACAGCTTTCTGGTCTGCCCATTGACGGCGAGCCTTATGAAGAGGTCTGTTTGGAAGATTCTGAAAAGGACAGCTCTGATGGCGAAGGCAGGTACTCACTTGGCTACTCGTACCGATACTTAATGAAAGCCTATCGCTCCATCTGTTTGGCTCATAGTAGAGGATCCTCAAAGGGTTACCATCCTCGAGAGAAAGGTAGCAAGCTAAGGGTCCGGGTAGGACGGTGGATTCAGTATTTCTTCGACGGTCCTTTAAAATATGCAGACTTCCCTTCTATGGATCCGATTGCCAGCAAGCAGATAAGGGCTCCTCGTTACAAATCAGCACTGCCGTCTTCCTTGCGCCGTATAGGCAAAGATGGTCCGAACCCGGCAGGGGTGGACCCTATCACACATTGCACGGCTTATTTCACATTCTGGCTGTGCACCTTCGCTCTCCCTCAAGGGGACGAGACGATCATCCAGCCGGAAGCCATATATCCGGCTTGTCAAATGGCCTGGGGGATGAGGTTGTCACTCTGCCCAGTGGCTTTGTGTTTAATCTACAAATCTCTGGGGGATCTGTACAAGCATCGGACTCCCCGCTCTTTGAGGACCGTGGGTCCTTTTCACTTCTTCAATGCCTGGGTTTGCAGTCTGTTTCCTGAGTTGGCTCCTAGAACTCTGCATGCAGATACAATATTACCCAGAATGATTGAATTTGCCAATGCTGAACCCGGCTCTTTCTCTGATCAGTTGTTCAAAATAAGGGGCCGACTGATAAGGGTACCAGTAGACGCCCCTGGCAGCATCCATTTCTGGAGCTTGGCAGCAGGTTCAGCTCCTTTGGTTCACCCTCAAAGAGAATGCAAGATGGAAGAGGTAGAGACCTATGTTCACCCTGTCTCAGGGGCTAATGCTGTTCGGTCTATTCTGGAGCCGGAGCTAGTCAGGTGGGCCATGGCCATCCGGCCTAGTGTTTTAGTTTTCAGAAAGGGCGGCCTGCTTCTTCTGGAACCATACTACCCATTCCGCTTTGGGAGGAATTTCGGTTATGACCAGCATATCCCTACATCAGTCGCTCAGTTTCCCCTGGACAGTCGGGCCAAGCATGGGTCCACCATCGTCGGTGACGGACGGTTGTGGTGGGATTTCTTCCATCGCCAGGATGGCGCAACTTTCAGAGTTCCGACGGTTTCCAACCGTGTTCCCCGTGTTACATCAGAGTACATCAAATGGTGGAACATTCGGACCAGTTTTTATAGGGATGGTAGGGGTGCATTCTGGGACGTGGCCGAGCGTTCTTTCTTGAAACAACAGCCCGGGCCAATATTTGACATCCCCGAGGCCCACCTGAAAAGGGTTTATTCACAGCACCCGAGGGAGGCAGAGAACTATCTGACCCAGCGTCGGGTTTTGAAAGAAGAAGGCTCTGAGCCGCCCTCTCTGTCTTTGCTGCTATTAATGAAGACACCTTTATGAAGAACTTGAAACATCTGTGCCATGTAGGGGGCGCTCGTCTGGAGGCGCAACAGTACCCATTCCCTGTTGAAGAGCCGCTCCCGACAGTAGTCCCTTGGAGGGGTCCGACAGATAGATTTCATCCCTACAGGACGTTTGTACGCAAGGAAGATAGGACTCAGACGTACTACAAGCACACATCATGGCTGTTTATTCTGCTGAATGTACATGGGTTATCTGTAGAAAGTCCGATAGCCGGCATCTTGAATAAGCCATTGTTCATTTCCTTTCATTATGTCGACGGCTGGGGCATGGACCACCTCGACTTATTCCGATGTCTTGACTTTCGCGGTCATAGCGACCTGGCCGCCTTAGTGGAGAAGTGCCAGACAGTTGGTGATGTCTGCTGGCTCGTCAAGGAGGCTGCTTCCCGCTCCAAGGAGGTGGCTTATCTGTATTGGCCACTTTCTATCTTTTATGACGGTCCAGCAGGTATGATCTTTCTTCTATGACTGTAGTGCCTTCCGCTCAGTGTTGAACTTTGCATTCATTGATTTCGCTGCTTTTCTTCTGTCTTCAACAGACAGACCAGATATAAAGCGATAGGGACTTTATAGAAAGATCATTGCACAAGCTGAGAAGCCTGCTCATTTTGAAGTCCCTGCAGCAGCGCCGACTACCACTCCCTTGCCTCCGGGCAAAAAGAGAAAGACTTCGGCGGTTAAGGTTGCAGTCGTAAAGGCCAAGAAGGCTAAGACAGCTTACGCCCAGCAACCGGACTTGACAGCGACGGACACCGGGACCCCTCTCCCTGATATCCCTTCGTTTGATGAATTTGCATCCGAGAGGGAGGCCGCCCAGGCATCTGCTGAGGGTAACATTACCAGCTTGGAGCTACTTCTTTCATTCTCTTCTTTGCTGAATCTGAAAGGGATCTCCGGATATCTGACCACTATTTTGTACAGCCCAAGAGCAAGTTGCGGCGCTCCCTGATGCGGACACTAGACTGCCTTCTCCTACGCCGGCCAGCGAAGTAGAGGGTAAGTGTGTTTTCTCATCTTTTCTTGTGCATTTCAGCTATTTTTTTGTCATTTATTTCATGGACCTTTTGCTACAGTGACAGCTGGAGAGGAGACCGGAGTCATAGCAGCGGGAGGAGATGTGTTTCAGCCACAGGAGGGTTACAAAGCACAGACAAAACGGGAGATTGTCACCACAAGGCGCATAGTTACCCGGTCCACCTCCCGGCATACTTCAAAGATGACCGCCCAGCCCGTGGACAGCGTGGAAATATCTTCTAGTAGTTCCGCGACTGCCTCTGATGCAGAGGAAGAAGAGGCGGGCTTTAGCGATAGCGAGGCGGAGGGTATCTTCAAACCAGAGGCCCCATCCGTATGTACTGACATTGTTCCGCTATTCACCCCCTCTAAACTGCTGGTGCTGTCTTCTGAGGAGGAGCTACAGGAAGAGTTTGCCGGCCTGGACACCGAGGCAGATATAACCCCTCCCTTTGTTGCTTCAGCAACGGAGCTTTCCTCTCCCCTGCACTCCTTTGAGGATATCGGCGTCACATCAGGAGTGAATATCTTCTCCTTCTCCTCCCCAGTTTCCCTTTTATTTGCTGTTTGATGTTGTATTGATCTGTTCACAGGAACCCGCTGTTGCTAGCCCAGTAACGACTGCAGCCTTTGAAGCCACTCCGTCTGATGCCTTGGCCATCATCCCTGTTTCATCAGCAACCTGTGCAGGCATTTTTGAGATTATTCGCCTCGTGCCGGTGAGGATACAGTCCTCCACGGACCTGGCATTACTGGACTTGGGAACCTCGGGGGATAGTTCGGCTCTGATCAGGGTCTTGGATTTCAGAGCTGAAGCGGACCCAACTAGGGGTTCCGCCTTTGTAGCGGCCGCGGTGATGACCATTGCGCCCGAATCAGCAATTCCTATAACAGCAATTATGGAGATTGAACCCCGGCCTCTTCGGGCTGTAGTCCCTGCAGTCTCAACGCTGAGAGGAACAGCCGTTGAGGAAGAGATGGAAGAAGGAGAGGCAACGGATACAGAGATGGAACTATTGTCCATAGCTGGCCCAAAATCAATTTCCATGGGTTCAGGGTTTGAGGAGGAGGTGGCCCGAGAGGAGAATGTTGAAGACGCGGGCACGGCACCAGGGACCCGCGAAGCAGCCGCTCCAGCACTCATTAGCTCTTCCTCTCCGAGCATTCAAACAGCAGTCCTCGAGGAGATGGAGGTAGAAGGCCCCTTAGCTCCGCAAGAGATCACAGAGAAGGTTCAGGCGGTATCTTCGGCAGATCTCCCGTCTTCTTCCTCCCAGCCGGATGTCGCATTATGGGCAGACATTGACAGTGAGGTGACCTTCGCAGTAACCCCCTCTCCCTCCTTCGGCTTTGCTTCATCTGAGAGCTTCGTCTGGCAAAATCTGGACATGCTGCGCCAGATAGTGGAGTCCCAGCCCGGACTGACTTATCTGTAGTTGAAAGAGATAGCCGAGCATTTCACCGCTGGTCTGCAGGCGATGGGCTGTCCCCTGGAAATATGGGCCCAGTGGGTTCTGTTGTTATTGAAATTTGTACATCGCCGGGATTTCTTGGCGCATATTATGTCTGACAGACTGGCAGCTTTGAAGTTGCAGAAGATAAAGTGCAAATCTGAGCTGGAGAAAATGAACTCTATTCTTCAGGAGCGCCGATGCCAACTGCAATCTTTGGCACAGCGGGAGCAATTCGTGCGCAGCCGGATAACCGTTCTAGAGGCTAAACTGGCTGACCTCCGAGCTGAACTGTCACAGATAACAACTTCTCGGCCGCAATTCGCGGAAGAAGTGGCTCTGTTGGAGGGGCAGGTAGCATCTTTTCAGGACGAGTCTGCTCGGCTACAGGAGGAGGAGGCTCGTCTCCATGAGTTGGGGGCTGCTCCGTATGTGGGTCTTCTGGCCTTCGAGGATATATTCCGGCGCCAGTGAACATCCGTTCTCCCCTTTTGTAATACAATTCCCCCTCAGGGGCTCTTATTGTACTCTTCTTTTTTATTCAGTGGAAAGGGATCTTTACACTAGTCTCATATGTGGCTGTTCTTCACTTATCACATTACAATTACTTCCTGGCGATTTGGTAGCGGTTTTAGCAATCCCCAAGCGAATAACCCGTACTTAGCAAGAGAGCGTCCACCCTTTTAGAGAAAGGATGGGGGACTCGCTCCACCGCGTGACGGTATCCGGATGGTGCTTAAACCGAATTTTGTAGGTAGTTGAATGAAAAAGGTTTAGAGTATCATCTGGAACAAACGAATGGTTCATCCTGGATAGGTTTCAGAATCGATCGGGACAATGTGCCGATCGACCAGTGGCTGATTTTATCATCGGTATTGGTTTTATATCGATGCAACGAAGTTGTATAGGTTTCATCAGAATAGACGTGAGGTCTAAACTGGGTAAGCTTTATCGCATGTGGGACGTGAGAGCATATGTGGTTTTCATCAGGAAAGACGTAAGGTCTAACCTGGACAGGTTTCATCATTGATCGGACGAGGTGCCGGTCAATCAATAGCTGGTTTCATCATCGATATTGGGTTTATATCGATGCAAAGAAATTTTATAAGTTTCATCAGAATAGACGTAAGGTCCAAACTGGATAGGGTTTTATCATTGATTGGGCAATGTGCCGATCGATCAATAGCTGGTTTTATCATCGATATTGGGTTTATATCGATGCAAAGGAATTTCATAAGTTTCATCAGAATAGACGTAAGGTCTAAACTGGATAGGTTTCATCGTTGATCGGACAGTGTGCCGGTCGATCACTAGTTGGTTTCATAAGAGTGGTGATGGGTTTTATCGTCGGTGGGACTTTGAAAGGGGCCTGAAGACTTTATCAGGGCATACGTGAGGTCTGTCCTGCGAGGGTTTTATCGCTAACCGGACAAAATGCCGAGCGACAAATGGAAGGCTTCTTGTGAATAGCGGGAGATGAAGGTAGCATGTCATTGGCATGGGAAATTTTTTTTTTTAAATTACCACATTACTGACCCAAGCGCCCTTTCGGGTTTTCACCGGAGCCAGCCCCCTCTTGCTTTTGCCCACGCGCCCTTTCGGGTTTTCACGTGGCGGGGTACCTGATTTTGCCTGCAGCGCCCTTTCGGGTTTTCACCACAGCTGGGTTTTGGCCCTTTTTGCCCTTGTTCAGAATGCCCGAACAAGTCTGGCGGAGCATCTCTATTTTTAGCCCCATTTTATCTTTCTTCTTTTTTTGTTGCACTAGGACTTTGGCTTTGCACGTTGTCAAACCACGTGCTCAACTTGTGTATGCGTCATCATTGATGTGGGTGTTGACATCAACGCAAAGGGGTATAGGGTTTCATCGTTCACCCAGGCTGAAGGCCTGGGTCGACTTGAGTGTGTTTCGTGGCTTAGGCGCGAAGCCATTCGCCGGGAGCATGACTGTAATCGTTAATGTGGATATTAACATTAACGCAAAGGAACATGATTTCATCATCTATCCAGATGGAAGGTCTAGATTGACTTGAGGATGTGTGTAGCAGCTTAAGCACGAAGCCGCTTGCTGGAGATGCAGGTTTTATCGTTAATGTGGGGTTTAACATTAACGCAAAGGAATAGTATTTCATCATCTATCCAGACGGAAGATCTAGATTGATTTGGGGAAATATGTTGTGTCTTTATTAGAGCAAACAGAAGGTCTACCCTGGATGGGTTTCAGCATTGATCGGGCAATGTGCCGCTCCACCAGTAGCTGATTTCATCATCGGTATTGGGTTCATACCAATGCAAGGATTTCATAGGTTTCATCGGGATAGACGTAAGGTCTAAGCCGGCTAGGTTTCATCGTTGATCGGACAGTGTGCCAATCGATCAATAGCAGGTTTCATCATCGGTATTGGGTTCATACCAATGCAAGAATTTCATAGGTTTCATCGGGATAGACGTAAGGTCTAAGCCGGCTAGGTTTCATCGTTGATCGGGCAGTGTGCCAATCGATCAATAGCAGGTTTCATCATCGGTATTGGGTTCATACCAATGCAAGAATTTCATAGGTTTCATCGGGATAGACGTAAGGTCTAAGCCGGCTAGGTTTCATCGTTGATCGGGCAGTGTGCCAATCGACCAATAGCAAGTTTCATCATCGGTATTGGGTTCATACCAATGCAAGGATTTCATAGGTTTCATCGGGATGGACGTAAGGTCTAAACCGGATGGGTTTCATCATTGATCGGGCAGTGTGCCAATCGATCAATAGTAGGTTTCATCATCGGTATTGGGTTTATATCGATGCAAGGATTTCATAGGTTTCATCGGGATAGACGTAAGGTCTAAGCCGGCTAGGTTTCATCGTTGATCGGGTAGTGTGCCAATCGATCAATAGCAGGTTTCATCATCAGTATTGGGTTTATATCGATGCAAAGGAATTTCATAGGTTTCATTGGGATAGACGTAAGGTCTAAGCCGGATGGGTTTCATCGTTGATCGGGCAGTGTGCCAATCGATCAATAGCAGGTTTCATCACGGTGAGACATATGATAGGTTTTGTTAGAATAGATGTAAGATCTAAACTGGGTAGGTTTTACCATAGTGGGTCTCAGACAGAAAGTGGAAGGGTTTTATCGGAACAGACGGAAGGTCTACTCCGAGATGGGCTTTAGCATTGATCGAGACGATATGCCTCATGACCAACGGGGTTTCATTATCGGTGGGACATGCAGTGGATGTGCTGCCGAAGGAGATTCATGAAGTGAACTTTTTGTGTTACCACATTACTGACCCAAGTACCCTTTCGGGTTTTCACCGGAGCCAGCCCCCTCTTACTTTTGCCCACGCGCCCTTTCGGGTTTCCACGTGGCGGGGTACCCAATTTTACCCGTAGCGCCCTTTCGGGTTTTCGCCACAGCCGGGTTGTTTGCCATTTTTGCACTCGTCCAAGATGTTTTGGACAAGTCCGGCGGGGCACATCTATTTTAAGCCCCATTTCTTATCATTTTTTTTATTTCTCTTTTTTTGAACTCGTATAAGAGGAGGATATTGAGAGAGTCGACTAGGGCACAAGGCCTTGCGCCGAGAAAAGGCTTATTCGTTAGCAAGAAGGTAATGCTAGCGCAAAGGACAGATTTGAGCATATTCGAGCGTAGGACCCGCATTGGCGATGTTATTTATTATATGCGAGCTCGGCCAGGGCAGAGTACCGCTAAACTGAGGTGTGGGTAGCTCGATCAGGGTGGAGTACCACTAGACCAAGATAATGGTAGCTCGGTCAGAGCAGAGTGCCTCTAGACTAAGATATAAGTAGCTCGGCCAGGGCGGAGTGCCACTGGACCAAGGGGAAGGTAGCTCGGTCCTGACGGAGTGCCACTAAACCAAGGTAAAGGTAGCTCGATCAGGGCGGAGTGCCACTAGACCAAGTTTGAGGTACCTTGGTAAGGGCGGAGTGCCACTAGACCAAGTTTAAGATAGCTTGGTTAGGGCAGAATGCCACTAGTCCAAGGGTGAAGGTAGCTTGGTCAGGACAGAGTGCCACTGGACCAAGTTTGAGGTAGCTCGGTCAGGGTAGAGTGCCGCTAGACCAAGGTGGATAGAGCTCATCGAGGGCGGAGTGCCATTCATTGATGTGGGGTGAACATCAACGCAAAGGAGAGTAGGGCTTCATCATGCAATTCAGACGGAAGGTCCGAACTGAAGTTGGTGGACGGCGGCTTGGGTATGAAGCTGTTTGCCGGGAATGTGGATCTCATCGTTGGTGCGGGATAGACATCAACGCAAAGGAAAGTGGTTTCATCGTCTACTCGGACGAAGGGTCTGAGTGACGTCGCTGTGTAGCAGCTCAAGCATGGGGCCGTTCACTGGGAAATGTGTGCATAAGTTCTATCGTTGATGTGGGGTAGACATCAACGCAAAGAAGGATGATGTTTCTTCATGCAGTCCAGACGGAAGGTCTGAACTGATGCTGACTGGTAGCAGCTTAGGCACGAAGCCGTTTGCCGGAGGGGTAGATTCATTTAACAGGGACGAAGGGTCCAAGTTAAAGGAGTAAGCTGGCCGATCTTGTTAATGATGACAAGGGCCGAAAGATTGTTGGACAGGACTTCCGGTGGGACTTCATGATGATCGTCCTTCTCGGAGTTTTATTAGGAAGGGTGAAAAAGGGAACTTTAAATTACCACATTACTGGCTTAAGCGCCCTTTCAGGTTTTCGCCGAAGCCAGCCCCCTCTTGCTTTTGCCCACGCGCCCTTTCGGGTTTTCACGTGGCGGGGTACCCGATTTTGCCTGCAGTGCCCTTTCGGGTTTTCACCACAGCTGGGTTTTGGCCATTTTTGCCCTTGTTCAGAATGCCCGAACAAGTCTGGCGGGACATCTCTATTTTTTAGTCCCATTTTTTTTAACACCAGGAAGAGTAGAGTTTTATTATCTAGTACGGACGAAGGGTCCGAATAGGGCTTCATCATCTGATTGTCATCAGTCTTGATTTATCTATTCATTCGCCACTTCCCCAGCAGGCAGTGGTGCAGCATGATAGAGTTTCAGATGCTTCCCATTGAGTGGCGAGAACTGAATTTCCCCTCGATGGTTGACAACCACGTAGGCTCCACCCTCGTAGACCCTCTGGATTACGTATGGACCCAGCCAGTTAGCAGCAAGTTTGCCTTTTGGATTGGAAGCCATGACTTCCCTTTTCTTGACCATGACCAGGTCTCCTTTCTTGAATTCCCGCCCCTTGACGAGCTTATTGAAGGCATTTGCCATGCGGGCTTGGTACATCTGGATATTCTTCTGGGCTTGCAGACGCTTCCCCTCCAGTTCAGCCAGTTCTTCAAGTCTCCTTTCAGCATTGGTTTGTTCGTCACGAACTAAGCCATGCTGGACTGCAATCCTGAGTGACGGTACCTCCAGCTCTATAGGGACTACTGCCTCGGAGCCGTACACCAGTGAATAGGGTGAGCAACCCGTGGGGGTTTTATAGACGGTGCGATATGCCCATAGTGCTTCATACATCTTCTCACCCCAGTCCTTTTTGTTAGAACTGACGACCTTGGCCAGCAGGGTGCATAGTGTCTTATTGAAGGCTTCAGCCAGTCCATTTGCTTGTGGATTGTAAGGAGTGGAGGTCCTCCATTCAATTCTGTACTTCTCGGCAAGCCGATATATCTTCTGGTTCTTGAAGTGGCTTCCATTGTCAGAAATTATTCGGCTGGGGACCCCGAACCGGAAGATGATATTGTGCTTGATGAATTTGGCAACCAACTCACCAGTCACTTCTCTGAGTGCTACTGCTTCTGCCCACCTGGAGAAGTAGTCTGTTATAGCTAGGATGTACTTATGTCCAGCTGAGGAAGTCGGTAGTGGCCCGACCACATCGGTTCCCCACTGAGCAAAAGGCCAGCTGGGAATTGTAGGGTGTAGAGCTACAGGGGGCCTTCTGGGTACAGTGGCATGCTCCTGGCATTTCTGGCATGACTTTGCAAACTGGCAACAGTCTTCAAACATAGTGGGCCAATAATAACCCAGCTTCTTGATTTCAATCTTCATCTTAGGCCCAGCCTGGTGTGCCCCTGCTGTCCTAGCATGTATTTCTTTCATTGCTTGCCAAGCTTCTTCAGTAGATAGGCAGCGAAGCAAAATCTTCTTGCGGGCGTCCGCCATGATTCGGAACAGAGTTCCATTTCTGCATTCATAAGAATCTTTGATCCTTAGGAGTTTCATTCTCTCTTCTTTGTTCTTGGGCAGCTGTTGGTGTAGGAACCACTGCAGTAGGTGCTGTCTCCTATCAGACGCCTGGACTTTGTCAACGGCATCAATCTCATATTCTTCAGGACACGCTTCCAGCATGCTGGGGACTTGCCGCCTGTTCATGACAATAATGTTGAGCGTCTCATCTGGTGGGACTGATAGTGAGCTGGCCAGCTTTGCCAGTGCATCAGCTTGAGCATTGTGTCCCCGACCCACATGATTGAGCTCAATGTGGTAGAAATTCGCCATGAGGCGTATAGCCTTTTGATAATAGGGGTTCAATTCTGGCTTTCGCACTTCGAATTCTCCCTGTATTTGTTTTATCACTAACATTGAGTCACTGAATGCCTGAAGCATCCGAATACTCATACTGAGGGTGACCTGGAGACCAATTATCAGAGCTTCATATTCAGCTTCATTGTTGGTGCAGGACTTATTTATAGAACAGGAGGTGTGAAACACTTCTCCTTCTGGCGATTTCAGCACAATACCGGCCCCTGCACGTATTCTTGTTTTCCCACAGGAATCAGTTTCTGTTCTTGATGCCCCATCAAAGTATAATTGCCACATGATTGGCTGGGTTTGACAGGCTTCGAGCACTTCATCATCAGGGAGCTCGTTCTCGAGCATAGCGCTTTCTGGTACAGGGTGCTCTGCAAAGAAATCAGCCACAGCCTGGCCCTTTATAGCCCTTTGAGGTATATAGATGATGTCGAACTCCATCAGAATCACATCCCATTTGCCTAGTCGACCCTTGAGTGCCGGCTGAGTCAATATATATTTGAGCGGATCTACTGCAGATATCAATCTGATTTCATGTGACAGCATATAGTGTCGGAGCTTCTTAACAGCGAAAACCAGTGCCAAGCAAGTCTTCTCTATGTAAGTATAGCTTTCTTCAGTCCTGATCAACCTTCTGCTAAGGTAATATAAGGCTTGCTCCTTTCCATCTTCATTTATTTGAGCTAACATTGCCCCCAGCGAACAATGCGTGGCTGCTATATAGAGGATTAAAGGGCTGCCCTTGACTGGTGCCCCCAATACTGGAGGGGTCTTGAGGTATTCCTTCAGCTTTTCAAAAGCCTCTTGGCATCCGTCGTCCCACATGAACGGCACATCTTTCATCATGAGCTTATGAAAGGGGTGGCACCGACCCGACAGGTTTGATATAAATCGTCGGATGTAGGCCAGACGCCCTTGCAGAGATCTTAGCTCAGACAGATTCTTCGGTGGAGGGAGCTCTTGAATAGCCTTGATCTTGGACGGATCAATCTCAATACCCCTGTGCCGGACAATAAATCCAAGGAATTTTCCGCTGGTCACGCCAAAGGCGCACTTCATAGGGTTCATCTTCAGCTCATATTTTCGCAACCTTTGGAACACTACCCTCAGGTCCTGCAGATGATCTTCTTTCTTTCTGGTCTTCACCACCAAGTCATCAACATAGCACTCCACTTTCTTGAAGAGCAAATCGTCAAATTTTTTTGTCATGGCTCTTTGGTAAGTAGCGCCGGCATTCTTAAGGCCGAACGGCATTCTTTTGTAGTGGAATATCCCTTTTGGAGTGCGGAATGCAGTGTGTACTCTGTCTTTTTCAGCAATCCAAATTTGGTTGTATCCGGATGAACCGTCCATGAATGACAAGGCTTCATGACCAGTGGTTGCATCAATCATTACTTCAGTAATTGGTACTGGGAAATCATCCTTCGGACAAGCCTTATTAAGGTCTCGGAAATCAACACATATTCTGATCTACCCATTCTTCTTCTTTACGGGGACTATGTTCGCCAGCCATGTAGTGTACTGATTTTCTTCGACGAAGCCAACATCAATATGCTTGTCGACCTCTTTATTGATTTGGTTGATCAGCTCAGGTCGCATCCTCCTGGGCGGTTGTTTTACGGGGTTGGCTTCTGGATTAATCGCCAGCAGGTGTTGTGCTACATCGGGGTTTAACCCTGGCATTTCATCATACGTCCAAGCGAAGCAGTCTTTGAACTCCCTCAGGAATTGTATGTAACGTTCTCGGACCTTTGGTTCCAGCAGAACACTGAGAAAGGTTGGCCTTGGTTCCTCCTCTGTCCCCAAGTTTACTTCCACGAGCTCATCAACGGTGGCCTGGCCACCATCTTCAACTTCGGGCGGAGCCTCTTGCAAATCGACGAAGCCCCCCGGGATATAGTTTTCTTCAGTTTCAGAATTCTCTAATTCTTCTTGTCGGACCTCGGCCAATGATGACTCATCATACAGGGCAGAAACCATGTGGCTTTGTTCAGCCTGACCATGGGACATGACCGGCTCCGTGTAAGGCTCAAAGATTAGGTCTTCCACTTCCAGAGGCCTTGCTGGCGTAGATTCCTCTGGGGAATTTATATTCTGCAGAGCTCGAACTTCTTCCAGAATACGTTCAAACTCTAAGCATTCTCTTGTATCATTAGAAATCCGGTCTTCATCCGGGGTTCCCGTGTCAAACTTTGCTTCGGCCTGGAACAGGTCTTCCTTGCAAGACAGTTCCTCCCAGCACCGGCATACATTTGCTTCATCAGACTTTTCTGCCTCGGGCTGGTTATTGGAAGGCCCATCATCCGGTATAGACTGATATATAATCTCTTCATCTTCTGAGGGGTAATCATCATAGCCCATCCCATGAGGATCTTTATGTGAAAAGAAGGCGGAGATGACATCTACCTCGGCCTCATAGTATTCTTGTAGAGTGTAGCCCAATCCCGGGTGTTGGGTGATCTTCATTAGTTCCTTATTATTCTGAGGCGGATCCCAAAGCTCTTGGAATGCTTTCTTCTGGGCAACGGGCTGCAGTGAAGGCATCTGAAGTTTGGAGAACATCTGCGAGACCCGTTGTGTGGTGTAATCCAAGCCTGTGATTGGCACCATTCGGCTTGTGGATTCTTCCGGAATCATGCAGTCCTGATCGTCCTCCTCAACAGGCTCCCCGGTGTAGAATATGATGGGAGGCTCGCAGAAACGAGGGACCTCCATAATCTTGAGTGGCAGCACTGTCTGGCATTCCAAACTGGCGACTGGCTTAACCAGCCCTTCCGGTACCCTGACTTGTGCATATTTTTCTTTCATCTCTTCATCAGTATCATCGGGATGAATGCTTGGAGGTGTGATCCGTGCAAAATCCCCAACATGAGAGATATGGGATACCTCATGCTTCTTGACACAGCCCCGTGGTGGCGGCGGAGACCAATCCTCTGTCTTCGCTACCGACTTCTCTTGACTAGTCACAGTTTCTTTCTTCTTATCTTTTTGCAGCATGTCAGCATAATAGGATGCATCGAGCATATGGCACTCGAAGACTTCAAAGGGGTGCAAATCTGCGAAGACCCTTTCTTCTTTGCCATCATGACAGTACTTAATGCACTGATGCAGTGTGGAAGGCACTATTTGGTACTCATGCAACCACGGTCGCCCCAACAAGGCCTTGTATGTGGTGTTGGAATCGATCACATAGAATCGCACCACAGTAGTGAGGTCCCCCAGGGTGAGGTTGAAATCTGCTACCCCCAAAGGTGTCTCACACTTCTGGTTAAAGCCAGCAATCTTCATGTCCCTGACCTTCGTGAGGTGCATATCAAAATAATATTTCTGATAGATGCGGTATGGCAGAATATTTACAGCAGCCCCTGGATCTACCAGTATCCGGCTTAATGGCTGACAGTTGAGATGTCCTCTCATGTATAGTGGCCTGTTGTGGCTGGGATTTGGAATCAACATGTCATCTTCAGTGAAAGTGACTGTCGGCCCAGAATTAACCTCTGTCAGTAGTGCTTCATACTGTGCTGGTGACTGTATGGCATCAATAATTGCTTGGCGGGCATCCTCACTCAAGGAAAGGATTTCCCATATAGAGAATCTGGTAGGGAGCTTCTTCAGCATTTTCATAATTCGGCTGCCTACCTGGACATTGGAGAGCCGCATTTCTTCTGCCCAGCGGGGCTTTGGAGGTTCCCCAGGTGCTTGCGGCATTGCCTGCCCGCTTCTTGTCTCAGTTCCTTGGTTGGTTTCTTGAGGGACTTCTTCTGAAAAGACGGCCCTTGATGTTGCTGGATAACCTTTTTCTTCTTTCTCACCCTGCCTAGGCTTCAGAGCCGTTGGCTGCTGGTGCTTGTTACTTCTGGCTGGAGCAGTTTGTACTGGCTTTTCGCCCTCTAAACTGGATAAAAATTCAAGGAATGACGGAGCTCCATCCCCTTTCTTCTCTTCTTGGTATAGACTGGCAGGAGGAGGGATCTGGACACCTCGCATTTCAGGCTCCGGTATCTGATAGGGTTGCTCTCCCCTGAAAATGATATTATGATTGGCGGGCGGGGGACGTCCCCATCTTCTCCCAGAACGGGTAGCATGTGCCGAGGTTGAAGCTTCAGCATGGTTGGCTTCCAATGGCGTGGCCGATGCCTCTGTATCATCATCCTCCCCAGGCAAGGTGAACAGCACCGAGAGTGTATTGCAGTGTACTGTCATGACCTTCTTTTTTCTTCTGTTCTGTGACTGCCTTTTCTTCTTCTGGTGCTTTGGCTTTGCTGGCCCCTGCCCCCAGAAGGGTTCAGTATCATCTTTCCCCTATTTTTCCTCTGGTTTTTCTTCAATGGTCAATTCTTCTAGCTGCTCCCAGAGTATGCAATCTTTCACCAGTAGGGGCTTTGGCTCAGTCTGTTCATATTCGTCGAGCCCGTTGATGTACAGTTGGAGGCGTTTTGCCTCCGGACTTATTTCTTTTTGTGTGGGAAGCGGAGTCTGTCTCCTCCGATTGTAGGTGGGGATTCAGATGACTGGCTGTGTCTCAGCTAGATGCCAAATCGGTTTTGCTGGGGGTGTACCTGTCTCTGGAGTGGCATTCCGAATGGATGGTCCAGTTGTCCCGGCAACAGGTGTCCTCTTTCTGGTCTTCACCGGCTTCGTCTGCCACCCCTCCTGATCCCTAAATGGGGTAAGGAAGCATGCTTCATAAGTGCGCCTGGTGCATTCTTCAACAGCCTCTTCGGGCAATTGCTGATATACAGAAATCATATTTGCAGCCATCCTCATTGCTGGAGGTTCATGAGGGCGTGGAGGGTCCACCTGGTAATCTCCCAATTGCAGCTCACCCTTTTTGAACATACTTTCCATGACATCTTTGAAGACATAGCAGTTTTCTATAGTATGCCCCAGTCCCCGGTGATATGGACAGAACAGTGGGTCATCTTTCTTCGCTGCATCAGCGGGTCTCTTCGGTTCGGGCAATGTTACTTTGTTGAACTTGTAAGCCCAATTGAACAGTGCACCTGTCTTATCTTTGGGGAATGAATATGCCTTCCTCATCTTATTTCTTAGGGAGACCTTTTCTTTCATTTCTGCTGGGCCTGCCGGCGGAGGAGCATCAGTTGCCTTGTTTTTTTCTTTCTGCTGTTCAAAGGTTTCGAAATCAACAGTGTTGGCCTCTGAATGCGGTGGCCGCCGATCAACAGCTTTCCCTTTTTGCATAGCAGGGACATTGGCGACCGGACGCTTAGATAGGAACGTCTCGACCTCTGCCACTATATTATTCAAACGGTCAAATGTCCTGACATCTGCCCCGATCATCTTTTCCAGCACTTCTCTTCTGAGATTCTGCTTGCATATCTGTACTGCATCTTCTTGATGGGGAGGTCGCCTGCATCTCATAGCCAGATTCCTCCATCTTTTTATATAATCCAGGGCGGTCTCATCTTGCTTCTGCCTGGATGCATATAGCTCAGCTATTGTGATTTCCCTTTCTGTAACATGAAATCTGTCTCGGAATTTCCGCTGCATATCGGGCCAGTCAGCTACCGACCCAGCTGGCAAGCTGGAGTACCATTCAAAGGCTAACCCTGTAAGGGACGAGCCAAAGAATTTCAGTAAATATGCTTCATCAGCTGCCAGGTCGCCCATAACTATAGTGTAATAGGCTATATGTTCTCTGGGAGAGCCTTGGCCGTTGAATTTTTCAAACTTCGGCGGCTTGCTGACGCCTGGTGGTAATCTCTTAGCAGCATAATGTGCAGGGTATGGTACTTTGTAGATGTCATAGGTACCAGAATCGTCCCCGACTTTCTCAGACAGCTTCATCTCAACAATCTTTTCTATCATCAGTTTATTTGCCACAACCGGATCCACTGGTTCTGGAAAGAAATATGCCTGCTGATGATTGAAAGGGGTCGTCATGACCGTTGTATGCAGCATCGGCTGAGACGCTGGCACAGCAGACTGTGTTTGAGAGGCAGAGGGCTGGGCTGCCACCTGTTGTGGAAGAGGCTGACTTGGCGCTCTGCCTTCACTATTCAAATGAGGAACAGCTGGGACGGCCACCTCGGTTGAGCTGGAAGTTTGTCCTGCCGGCTCGGCCTGCTTAGAAACAGGTGTCTGTTCATTTCTCTCATTCAACTGTCTTCTGAGAGACTCAATTTCCCGTTGGTACCTCATGAACATCATCTGGATCATGGGATCCATGGTGGCTGGAATTTGCATCTCCCCTGAAGTCCCTTCAGCGGGGTCTAAGAGAGGATTGTCTTCTTCTTCAGTAGTCACCACATTTACTGTCATCGTGGTGACTCTTCGGGCTTCATTGACGGCCGAGAGGTCGTCTTGATTAGCAGCTACTATCTTATCTTTCGCTGCCTTGCTTCTTCTTGTGATTGCACCCGGTCTGTGCGCCAGGTTGATCAACTCTTCTGGCTGATTTGGTAACATACCATATCTTCCGGCGACGCCGGCCATGTTGCAAGCAAGGATCTGCATTCTTCCTCTCTGCCTGCGAACTCTTCTCTTGACCTGTCCAGGATATGTCAGACGGTCAAATACGGACATTTTCTTTTCTTCTGTCTCTTCTTGGTAGATATCTTCATCATATCTGGCCCTGCGGCCATCTTCATAGTCATTGGAGTCAGAGGACGAAGCCTCCAGCATCACTCCTTCTCTTTCTTCTCCCTCCGCGGTGCCCAAGGCACGGGATAGTCTTTGTTGCCCCAGGGAGGAGTTCCCTAGGCAATGAAAGTAGTCTTGAACCACCCGGTTCATCTCTTCCCGACTCTGCCCTTGTAGCTCTGACCGGGGCAGCAGCCTCTCCTGAGTCTTCGGCTGATAGGCCAGCCTCGAGACTTGAGCAGCCAAGTACTCTGACCTGGGATATCTGAACACATCGGCCTGTCTAGCGCAGGCCCTGGATCTCTGCGGAGCAGCCATAGAAGCGACTTCATCCGCTCTTCCTTCGTCTCTCTTTCGAAAATCTCCGCCCCTCCTCCCGGGGTGAGCGACAGTAGCATCTTTCTCTTTCTTCTCCCATCTCCTGCCCCCGGTCCTGGGGCGGACGGCAGCAACATATTCTTCATCCTCTCATGTCTCCTGCCCCCGGCTCTGGGGCGGATGGCACCAACACACTCTTCTTGAGCTGGTGCCCAGCTCTGAATCTTCTTTGGCACCCAAACTTGTTTAAACTTGGTCGGCTTAGGTGCCAGCGGCTGCTTACCCTTGTTCTCCCAGTTGGCCCCCTGGTGGCCAACGGCTGGAATCTGTTGTTGGTATGGACCGATGGAATGACCCTGTCGGGCCGTGCATTCATGGGGCGGCCGTTGTGGTTCACCCTCATGTTTCCGACCATCATTGTCTTTCCCGATGCCGACGGGCGGCCTCCAGTTACAGCAGACCGGCTTCTCCGGTTGTTTCTTCTTCTCCTACCAGCAGTGGCGGAGACAGCGGTCTTCTTCTCCAGGTGATGGACCAGGCAAGAAACAGCAGTAGGAGCAGCTACCATCTTCTTCTTCCTCAGCTCTTGGTGCTGCCGCGGCCTCTATCATGGCGATCTTTTCAGCTTCGTTGTCGACTTGCAGCAGATCGACAAATACGAGGCCCAAGCAATTGGGCAGACCCACCGCTGGAGGCATGGATCCGAACTCCATCGGCACCGCCAGGTACCCTCCGTGGATGTGGCCATTGACCACTTGTTGGCCGAAGTGAACAGCAACTAGTCCAGCCTCCATCTGTAGTTTCTGCGAGTAAGATTAACACACAGTTAGAATTTTGAGAGAGGCCACCGGGCCCCTTACTTTGGCGTAGAGATGAAGGGAGACTTGGTCCCACCGGACGTGCCAGACTTGTGGACGCGGATTTTATTTTATCTATTTATTTATTTGTTTGGTTTTTTTTGATTATTTATTTTTTTGATCGGTTATTTGATTCGTTTATTGGTTTATTAGGCGTGCCAGTCACATATGTGACGATTTCATTGTGCGCTCGATCTGACTTGGTCAGTCGATTGTGAAGTCCGAGTCGGGACCAAAAGTCCGTCATACCATAAAGGTTATGACGTTAATTACGTCCTCCCTAAGGAAGACAACCCTTGATTAAACGCCAAAGACAGGAGGAAAATAGCGGCAAAATAAGACTCGAACGAGAGTGTGCTAGTTTATTCGCAGAACATTAAATAGACTGGATAAAGCGAGAGTACATCGAGCACGGGGCAAATCCGGCAGCATATCCCCATTATCTTGGACTATGCCAAATGGGAATAGGAAACCATTCATGCAATGGCAGGATGGGATCCGTCAAAGATCGGGTATATTAGACCCGGGATCCGAAGAGGGACCGGTGTACCATGATACACCATGTGGCGGTGTGGTATTTTATTACTATTCCCCTTACGAGGGACCACCGGAGAACATGCAGGGGCAGAACTCCGTGGGCCAGCGGGGTTAGGAAAGAATACCATAGTCACTCGAGGTAATATGGGTGAATTTTGGCAGCATTTCCCCTTTTCTCGGGTCATGCCAAAGAGGAGATAGACCACCACCCACGGGATGCCGGGATGGTGGTCAAAGTAGAGAGCACTAGGCTCCCGACCGATGTTTATGCCCGTAGCAATGGTTGCTGTTCCTTCGAGGACCGCTGGAATTCATGCAGAAGCAGAGCTCCTTTGGCCTGCGGAGTATGTGAAAGAATTCGGCTCGAGATGACATAATATAGGGG
Organism: Amorphophallus konjac; assembly: GCA_022559845.1. Classification (NCBI taxonomy): domain Eukaryota; kingdom Viridiplantae; phylum Streptophyta; class Magnoliopsida; order Alismatales; family Araceae; genus Amorphophallus; species Amorphophallus konjac. The sequence goes on from CM040124.1 coordinate 15,587,859, forward strand.
AGGCCATCCCCGTTGTTTTGCTCCCTGAGGTGCGCATGATGACCACGGGCGCTCCCTGTCCGACGCAGTAGGGTGACCGAGGGTTGGAGGATGGTATAGAGGTGGATCTCAGTTTAGGTTTTTAGTGGCCAAAGACAAGGGGTTTCGGCGTGGAGACAAAGTGGCCAAAGGGGGGTTCTCGGCGTGGAGACAAAGTGGCCAAAAAGGGGGGTTCCCGGCGTGGGTTTTATTGACCAAAGAAGGGGTCTCGGCGCCCCTGGCTCTCGGCGCGCCAAACCTTGCGCCGGGGGCTATTCATGGCGCCGAGGGGAGTTTGCGCCGAGAAGCCGAGGGCGCCGGGAAGCCCGGGGACCCTGTTCTATCATGTTCTGGACTCCAGGCTTGGGTAAGAACTGTGTTTAAGACATGAAGTGGTCTGAGTAGTGGATTTTGATGCTATGATGTCAAGGGGTTGCTGAGGAACAGGGGCTTGAGATCATCATCCGTTAAAACCTCCTGATTCTTCGTATATGTATATATATACAATTATAGCCTACAGACCAGAGAATCAAGAGATGACTGTCTCTGATTTCTGGGACTGTCTTGACGGCCAAGCGGTAAAACTCGATCGATGGGGAGGTCGAGTAGCAGCAGGGGAACAAACAGAGCCCAATAATCCATAAGGTGGGGATTGAGGCTCTGCCAGAATTCCCATCCCAGCAATAAACCATCGGAGATAACTCAAAACTCAGAGCACGAAAACAGCTTAAGAGTTCAACAGATAACATCGAAGGCAGAGAGGGGAAGATTCAGACATCACCCGCTTGATTGGGTGGCCATATCATCGCATTCCACTACTTACATCGTTCATAGAAAGAAAGGGGAACAACTAGAAAGGGAGACAAAGAAACCCATCAGCCTCCAATATATCTGGCCGAAACCGGAGAACTGGCATACATCGAGATTACATATAGAGAAGACGATTCCGAGAAGAGAGAAAAAAAAGGATAACATCCCCAACAAGGAAATACAAGCAAAGAGAAAGAAAAACGGATATACATCAGAAAAAGAGAAGAAAGGAGAAAAATGGGGGGGGGAGGGCGGAGCATTAACTCCTCTCCCTCCCCCTTTAGCAGACCTTCCCCTTCTTCTCTCGACCTCTCAGCAGCCGCCGATTTCCTGGAGCTGGGTGTGGACTTCTCTCTTCCTTTCTTTTGTTTGTGGCTATCTTCTCTTCTGTTCTCTTTCTCTATGTGTCTATTTTATCTTCCCTTTCTTTCGAGAGAAAAGGGGCTTTTATAGCAGAACCCCCCCCTCCCTTCTCGGCATGATCACCTCGGCGCGCCTCAATCGAAAGCAGGAGGCTTCCCGGCGCCAAATGATGTAGCTTCCCGGCGCCCCTCCCCCACATGGGCTTTGGGCTCCCGGCGCCACACTGGTGAGCCCGTTTAGGGCTTTAATGCTTTAATTTCTTATCATCAATAGACTTCATCTGTTAGAGACGCCTAATCTGCCTTTTCATTTGCCAATCCTTCGAATCTGTCAGGACAGGCGAAGGTCCCTTAGTTGATGGGTTGACATAGTCTTATCAGAATATTTCTGGAGATTTTCATCAGTCAATAGACTGCAATTCTTCATCAGTACTGCCATCTGAGAGACGACAATACCGGACATCGGCTTGAACGGGAAGGGCTTCAGCCGGATGACAATTTCGGTGATGACTCTTCTGTGGTTCTGGTTTTGCAGGAATTCCTGGGATCTTCATGTCTGATTTAATCTTCTATTTCGGTCTCATCTTTGTCCTTGATTATATTTCAGGTGTCAACAGGGAACTCATTGGGGAACGATGGTAGGTGTCATATGTTGAATTCACAAAATCGTAGTGCTGAGATATACAGGTTCAGAGTCATAAGTACATGAATTATATCTCATTTAACTAATATGGGATTATTGTCTAAGGGGGATTATGTCTAAATATTCTAATATTATTTTTCACGGTCAAGATGGGTCGTGGACATTAATTGGGTGGAGATGATAAGAGGAGTTAGGTCAAGATCATGCTCTGATATCATGTTGAATCCATAAAATCACGGTGTTGAGATACAAGGGCCTAGGGTCATTTGACTTGCTCTGATATCATGTTGAATCTACAAAATCGCAATGTTGAGATATACAGGCTCAGATATATATGTACATGAACCACAACTCATTTAACCAATACGGGATTATTGTTCAAGGGGAATTATTCTCAAATATTCCAACATCGCTATCATTCTAGGATGCAAAGTTTTTGGTATCATTTTTGAAAGCAAGGGAAACCACAATGATTTCATTTTCAATAGTGGGAATTATACATTTTCAGAAAAAAAAGGTATTTGGATTCATGTAAGAATCACCCGTGTCTACTAATTAAATTTAAAAGAGTGCAAGCTAGGTGGCCAGAGATTGAATGAGATTAGTCATAAGTCAAGTCTAATTAATCCATGAACGCCTTACTCGAATTGACTCAAAACACTAACATGTTTCAAGTGCAACCTTAGCCTATGTTTGGATCGTGGTTGGATTACTAGAATATCTTAGAGCAGTAATAGTTTGTCTACCGAATTCAATGCATAAAATCATGTCACAATGTAACGTGTATTCTCATTGGTCTTTCAAAAAGGTGAAAATACCCTTTTTGTGCAAAAAAATATGTCCCTGTCAGATCCGTACAGCGTGTTTTTTCGCATATTAAAGATCGAGTCCGTTCGACAGAAAAAAGTAAGACTGAAATATTTTGTTATAGGAATGAAATATTTTGTTTGACTTTAAAACTAAACTAATGAAATATTTTGTATAAATGAAACATTTTATTACATAAACCTAACATTTGTTATAAAGATAAAACACTACGGAAATGAAACATTTTGTTATAAGAACGAAACCTAACGAAATGTTTCAATTCTACACCAAAATGTTTCATTTCTATAACAAAATATTTCTGGTGGAGACATCGGGCCCACTACTCGGAGCCGACGCCGCACCGCCCTGACATCACCGAGCTTGTGGCTCAGAGACTCACTTGAAGACTCGGCGTCCTGAGTACGTATTTATATGTAATTGCGTATGTATTTTTATTGTGTGTATTTTTACTATGGTAGTATTTGTATTATTAAACCACCTAGTCAAAATATTTTATTTTATTTAGTCAAAGTCCAAAGTGGGTAGTTGGCTTTTGTTTTAGGCTAGGACATAGAAGTCATTTGTTGAAATGACTAAGGGTATGAATGTCCTAGTGGGTTTTGACCTTTCTTATATAAAGGGGGCTAATGTGTTGTGTTTTCATATATGAAAGAATCAAAAGTTTGCAACCTACGTAGGTGCTTTGCCCCTTCTAGTTTCCCTTCCCTCTTAGCTCCATTGTGAGATTTGAGTGTCACCTGGTGAGAGACCGTCCGGTGTGAGGCCGAGCTGCACCAGACAGTGGTTATCACATCATGTTCGTCCCCTTGGAGTTGTCGTCGATCCTTCCTCCGACGCCGCCGCGTCAAATTTGATATCAGAGCCCAACAACGGCGCCTCCATCAACCCCGACGCCCGCATCGTCTCCCCTCCTTTCTTTCGGTTGCTAGAAGTGAAAAAAAAATAAAAAGAAAGAAAGAAAAGAAAAGAGCAGAAGAGCCCTTTCTCTTGGTTGAGAGGGAAAAAAATAAAAAAAAGGAGGATTATCTCTATCGGCTGAGAGACATAGAAAAAAAAAAATTTAGTTCGCGGCACGGGCATCGTCGCCCGTGCCCAGTTCAAAAAGTTTTTGGCCACAACGGCCATCACCCCACCACCGCCTGCCGCCGCGTGCGCCCTCCCGCAGCCGCCTGCTCCGCCGCGCTTGCCAGCGCGACCACACGCCCACCAGCCCAGCCACCCGCTCGCGCCTCGCCCACCGCGCCGGCGTGGCACGCGCGCCCGCCTCCCGGCACGCCCGTGCCCCCGAGCGCCCGCCAGCACCCCTGCCCGGCTATGTGCCCGTCGCCGCGCCCGCCCGGCTGCGAGACCCGCACGCCTGCTCCGCGCCCGACTGCGCCCCCGTCGCCGCGCAAGCCCCGCCTACTACCTGCGCTCCCACCCCGCGCTCGTGCCTGCGCCCAGCATCGCCAGCGCCCTCGCCAGCTGGCCAGCCCGCCCGGTCGCCCGCGTGTGCCCGCCTGCGCACCCGCATTGACCATCGCGCGCCTGCCAGCTTTGAACCGCAAACGTGTGACTCACGTAGTGGACAGGTTTGAAAAGAAAAAAAATATTATTATTATTAATAAAAAAGGGGAGTTGTTGGTGAGAATTAAATATATATATTATATATGTATCATATATATATATCTATATATCTATTGAATAACTTATCAATTGTGGCACTCGAAGTCCACACAACGACGGCTCGACCGGTGCCCGAGTCGCCCGATAGTCGACAGATGGTTCGTAAATTACGGAACGTGAGTACCCCTGAGTCTCCCTGCGCGGAGAAATTTTTGGATTAATTTGTTCCCCTGCGCGGGAAATTTTTTTAATTATGCGGTTTTGTAATAATTGCACCCTCCCTGCGTGGAGTGAATTTTTGTAACCGCTCAAGCTTTGTCGACGCCGTGCAGACACGCATGTCCCCGCTCGTCTTCGTCTCCGATCGGAGCTAAACTTTTCAGTCTAGCTAGGTACGTACTCCAATCTCTTGCTTATTTAATATCTTTTCAATTATCGCGCGATGAAGTGAGAGAGAGCCCTATCCATGCAGCCTGTCTCCTGAGTGCATCGCTGTGGACGGAGAGAGAGAGTGTGACGACCCAGAGTTCAGGATACTGATATACCGAGAAATCGCTATACCAATACCAAGAACTGGGGAGGCCACCCAAGAGGCTGATGAGGCCCCTGAAGGGTTAGTGAGGGTTGTTGAGGGATTGCATTACGAATTGTAATTACAACGCACAATTTAAAATTAGCAACAGAAATAATATTAATGCGGAAGCAATTTAAAATAACAGAGTGGTAAATGTATACACTAGTCCAGATTTACAAGTGAGCACAAGTCCACTGTACAACTACACGGGGCATACCCCGGCCAAAAGTACAAAAAACGAACTGACTACAGCTGGTGACACTACACTCGATCACCAAACGGACGCGATGACGAAGCGGCGGGAGGCTGGGGCGGCTCACCTGCAAAAGCGAAGGGTGAGTCACAGCCAGACTCAGTAGGGGTCACGCGGATCCCTACAACGCACTAACACACGGGCATGCAAAAAGTAAAGGCAACCAGCATGCAATAAGCAATTAAACAGGCAAATGGCATAATTAAAACAATAATAAAGCTGTAAATCTAACTACGCAGTAAAATAAAATAGCTAACACCAAATCTCACAAAACACCAATACTGAAAATAAATCTACTCACTACTTCCAAGTGACAAGAGAAGTCTACCCCGTCGTAGAACAGGAGAGCCTCACTAGAAGAAAGAGACCAGATGCGTCCGTGAAGACTTACTCTGCGGCCTCCAGCAACTCGCGTGTAAGCATCTACACGGAGAGGCATAACAAAACCAGTACCAAACTGAGTAACTAGTCAGAGCGACACTCGTCAATGCCAGTCTCTGTTTCTGATCACGTGTGCACACACTGGCTCTTGCCTGAACCAGGTCCTCCAGCTAGTTTTCCCCCTCCGCAGGACGCTACGGCCAAGCCGGGGGCCCACGGAAACTAGCTTACAAACTGTTGATTGGGATACCCTACCACCCCTCCCAGGTGGGTCGACCCGCGTCGTAGGGCTACGACTAGTGGCTCTATCACAAGGAAAGTGAGAGAAACAACCCTACTCGCATCATAAAACACATTAAAACCCATTTCGAACTCGGCAAAGAAGGGCGGTCCAACCTTGGCCGCTCAACATAAACACGATCCTCCTTTAACAGCTCAAAGGAGTTAAACGGTTTGCACTCAACCGCGCGAAACAACATAAACGGCTGGCACTTAGCCGCAAGACTAAATGCTCTAAAAGAAGGGCGATTCTGCTCTCACCGCACAAACCACATATACGGTCACCACGTGGCCGCGAAACATGTTGAGCGGTCGGCCTCTAGCCGCTCAAGCCACAAACCAATTTAACCGAAATTGCAGAAAATAAACAAACCTAACAGAAAATACATATACGGTCTTACGACAGACCGCACAAGGGGTAAGGATGGTCTAGTCAAAGCCGTTCCAATGAACCGCTATAACTGGTCAAAGGGATATACGGTCCTGGCAGGGCTGCACAAAGAGGTAATACGGTTTAGGTCAAACCGCACAGGGGACGAACGGTCTGAGGTTGACCGTTGGGCAAACCACTTCACAGAGGTTCCCAAAGATGAACGGTCCACACTATACCGCCTATGGTCTTGGACGGTCGGGCTTCTACCGCCTAAAGGGGATATACGGTCCAATGCTAGCCGCACAACGATGGACGGTCTCCCATCAGCCGTATTGACAGCGTGGCGGTGGGTCGGATTCGGTCTCGGTCGAAACACCGCCCGGAAGGGCCTAAACAAACAGAAAACAAAAATAAACCAATTCACACATGCCGTACAATCATTCTACAGCTAAACATGCAATCCAAACTCAAAAGGAAGCCCAAATCATGCAATTTCACAAATTGAACTGAAATAGGCCTAACATGTAAGAATGCATGAAAACCTAGGAAAATGAGCTCGGATGCCGATGCATGTGCTACCTATGCACTCCTAGCGAGGTAAAGATTCCATCCCCCTACCTTGATCGCGGAACCGACGACAAACACTGCACGAATTTCGAGAAATCACCACGATAATCCTTCGCACCTACGCGACACCACTGCCGACGATCCACGCCCAGGCTAGCACCAACGCGATCCTAGCGTCGAGCCGATCCCGTTGACTACCCCTGCACCTCGATCCGAGGTCCGCACGCACGAAAACTGAGAGAGAGGGGGGGGGGGGGAGAGTCGCCGCCGTCGCGAGAGAGAAAGAGAGAGAGAGAGAACGAGAGAAAGTGAGGGGAGAGAGAGAGGCATACGAGAGATAAAAAAATTTTGTTTTATTATTTTTTTTATTTTTATTTTTTAAAAAATTAGCTCTAATTACAAATAAACCCTGTAAATATTAAAAATCGTGAATATGTCCTTTTTAATTAAATTAATCTTAAACAAATTCCTATAAATGTCAAACGAATGCCTAAAAATCTGTAAAAATAGTCAAAACGATCAGGACAAAGCCTAGATCCGAATTGCTACGAATCCGTTAAAGCACGGGCGCTATAGTCCCTCCCTCCTTAAAGAAATTTCGTCCCCGAATTTTAAACGGAAAGAAAAGGAGGCAACTACAAAATTTAAATCATACCTTGGAAATAGAAAGCCGGTTTCCCCCGTGGTACGAAGTAGATGCGCTTCAATCTACAGTTCACCACGGCACCGTACTTCTCGAGCCAATCCATACCTAGAATAGCATCATAATCCACCAACTGCAGCGCATAGAACTTGGCTGGCATCTGGTGATTACTGACGACAACCGGGGAATCTTCCAGGCACACTGGAGTAGCCATGAAATCTCCCGATGGTAGCTCGACAAGTAGGTTACAGGACACTTCCACCAACGGTTCCTCAACTCGGGCAAGAAAATCCTCGGAAATAAATGAATGAGTGGCACCTGAATCGAAAAGAACATGTGCTGAACGACCAAAAATTAAAACTGTACCTTCCACTAAATTCGATGCGATAGCCTTTGCACGCGTGATATGGGTAACTCTGCCTCTCGGCTGACGGCTGGGGGCAGAAGACTACTGCGAAGGCGCTGGCACTTGTTGATAGGACGGCAGAGGTAACTGCGGCGGAGGTAAACGGAACTGGAACTGCTGCTGCGGCTGGGTAACTTGTGAAAACTGTACTGGTCTCGGCCTCTGCGCACAGTCTCTCGCTATATGACCCGGCTGACCGCAAGCATAACAAACGACCGGTAGAGAACACGGAACACCCGGATGACTTCCACCACACCTCGAACACATTCTCGGCTGACTAACAAAGGATCCTTGGCGCTGTTGAAAAGAGGACGTCTGCTGCACAGTGCCTAAAGGAGCCTGTTGGTCAAACCGCTTCTTAGACTTCTTATGCTTCCACGAAGAACTCGGCTTAGAAAAAGACGAAGAACCACCGGTATCAGAAACCACGGACTGAACTCCTGCTGCAAGCTGCTGACTGCCCTGCTGAAACTGCACGGTCGGCACAGTCGGCGAAACTGCAACGGGAAGCTGCCGTCGAGATCTCGCTAACTCCATCTCTAAAGTCACGGCTGCCTGGTACGCTCCATCCAAATCGGCTACACGGGTCGCGTACAGTGGTAATCGTAACTCGGGCCTTAAACCTCGCAAAAACTGCTGCGTCTCCATAGCTTCATTCGCGAGGATATGAGGCGCATATTGACCTAACTCCAGAAACTTATTACGGTACTGCACCACAGTCATATCACCCTAAATCAGCTCCATGAACTGGTACACTTTAGCCATATGGAGACAAGCCGGGGTGAAAGCACGTTCAAATGCAGCAACAAACTATGGCCAGGTAATCTGCCGAAGCTGCTGAGAACGGAAAGCAACTTGCCACTCGGCCTTCCACCATATCAAAGCTGCACCCTGAAGTTGAAAAGTTGCCAACATGACCTTCTCGTCCTCTGCGCACTCCATTGCTAGAAATACGCGCTCCGTTGCATCAATCCATTGCCTTGCTGCCTCGGGGTCTGATTGACCGTCGAACGCTGGTGGATTAAAAGGCAGGAACTCCTTGAGAGCTCTGCCATGACCACCCGGCGGATCAGCTTGTGGGACAACAGCTGGGGCTGGTGCAGGAACAACATGAGGATGAGAGGCACCACTTTCAGCTCTTGGGATATCTCTCAGAACATTTCGCGGCACATTCCTTGGGACACGAGGAGGTCTTCCTCGACGAGGCGGCATATTCAATCTAACAAAGCAACAAATAATCCATTAGTAAACACGGAAAACAACCTAAGCCAGCAATAAACGACTCGATGGACTTGTTCTGGGCTCGCTCAAGCAATTTCAATTCCTAATACAATTCCCCAACACATGCTCTGATATCTGCTGTGACGACCCAGAGTTCAGGATACCGATATACCGATAAATCGCTATATCAATATCAAGAACTGGGGAGGCCACCCAAGAGGCTGATGGGGCCCCTGAAGGGTTAGTGAGGGTTGTTGAAGGATTGCATTACGAATTAGAATTACAACGCGCAATTTAAAATTAGCAACAGAAATAATATTAATGCGGAAGCAATTTAAAATAACAGAGTGGTAAATGTATACACTAGTCCAGATTTACAACTGAGCACAAGTCCACTGTATAACTACACGGGGCATACCCCGGCCAAAAGTACAACAAACGAACCGACTACAGCTGGCGACACTACACTCGATCACCAAACGGACGCGATGACGAAGCGGCGGGAGGCTGGGGCTGCTCGCCTGCAAAAGCGAAGGGTGAGTCACAGCCAGACTCATTAGGGGTCACGCGGATCCCTACAACGCACTAACATAGAGGCATGCAAAAAGTAAAGGCAACTAGCATGCAATAAGCAATTAAACAGGCAAATGGCATAATTAAAATAATAATAAAGTTGTAAATCTAACTACGCAGTAAAATAAAACAGCTAACACCAAATCTCACAAAACACCAGTGCTGAAAATAAATCTACTCACTACTTCTAAGTGATAGGAGAAGTCTGCCCCATCGTAGAACAAGAGAGCCTCACTAGAAGAAAGAGACCAGATGCGTCCCTGACGACTTACTCTGCGGCCTCCAGCAACTTGCGTGTAAGTGTCTACACGGAGAGGCGTAACAAAACCAGTACCAAACCGAGTAACTAGTCAGAGCGACACGCGTCAGTGCCAGTCCCTGTCTCTGACCACGTGTGCACACACTGGCTCTTGCCTGAACCAGGTCCTCCAGCTAGTTTTCCCCCTCCACAGGACGCTACGGTCAAGCCGGGGGCCCACGGAAACTATCTTACAAACCGTTGATTGGGATACCCTACCACCCCTCCCAGGTGGGTCGACCCGCGTCGTAGGGCTACGAATAGTGGCTCTATCACAAGAAAAGTGAGAGAAACAACCCTAATCGCATCATAAAACACATTAAAACCCATTTCGAACTCGGCAAAGAAGGGCGGTCCAACCTTGGCTGCTCAACATAAACACGGTCCTCCTTTAACCACTCAAAGGAGTTAAACGGTTTGCACTCAACCGCGCGAAACAACATAAACGGCTGGCACTTAGCCGCAAGACTAAACGCTCTAAAAGAAGGGCGGTTCTGCTCTCACCGCACAAACCACATATACGGTCACCACGTGGCCGCAAAACATGTTGAGCGGTCGGCCTCCGGCCGCTCAAGCCACAAACCAATTTAACCGAAATTGCAGAAAATAAACAAACCTAACAGAAAATACATATACGGTCTTACGATAGACCGCACAAGGGGTAAGGACGGTCTAGTCAAAGCCGTTCCAACGAACGGCCATAACTGGTCAAAGGGATATACGGCCCTGGCAGGGCCGCACAAAGAGGTAATACGGTTTAGGTCAAACTGCACAGGGGACGAACGGTCTGAGGTTGACCGTTGGGCAAACCACTTCACAGAGGTTCCCAAAGATGGACGGTCCACACTATACCGCCTATGGTCTTGGACGGTCGGGCTTCTACCGCCTAAAGGGGATATGCGGTCCAATGCTAGCCGCACAACGATGGATGGTCTCCCATCAGCCGTATTGACGGCGTGACCGTGGGTCGGGTTCGGTCTCAGCCGAAACACCGCCCGGAAGGGCTTAAACAAATAGAAAACAAAAATAAACCAATTCACACATGCCGTACAACCATTCTACAGCTAAACATGCAATCCAAACTCAAAAGGAAGCCCAAATCATGCAATTTCACAAATTGAACTAAAATGGGTCTAACATGTAAGAATGCACGAAAACCTAGGAAAATGAGCACAGATGCCGTTGCATGTGCTACCTATGCGCTCCTAGCGAGGTAAGGATTCCATCCCCCTACCTTGATCGCGGAATCGACGACAAACACTGCACGAACTTCGAGAAATCACCACGACAATCCTTCGCACCTACGCAACATCACGGCCGACGATCCACGCCCAGCCTAGCACCAACGGGATCCTCGCATCGAGCCGGTCCCGTTGACTGCCCCTGCACCTCGATCAGAGGTCCGCACGCACGAAAATCGAGAGAGAGGGGGGAGAGTCACCGCCGTCGCGAGAGAGAAAGAGAGAGAGAGAACGAGAGAAAGTGAGGGGAGAGAGAGAGGCATACGAGAGATATAAAAATTTTGGTTTATTATTTTTTTATTTTTTTGAAAAATTAGCTCTAATTATAAATAAACCCTGTATATATTAAAAATCGCGAATATGCCCTTTTAATTAAATTAATCTTAAACAAATTCTTATAAATGCCAAACGAACGCCTAAAAATCTGCAAAAATATCAAAAACGATCAGGACAAAGCCTAGATCCGAACTGCTACGAATCTGTTAAAGCACGGGCGCTACAGAGAACTTGTATGCGCCCATCCTTTAAGTATTAGAACTGCCGCATTAACGCACCCTAATTGTCAGGAGGTAGTTCCACAACTACTTCGCCTACAGGCGAGCAACTCTCCCTGACCGGTCCCTTCGCAAAAGGAATAGACCCTTGCGTATTAGCCAACACTTCGGGTCTACAACTTGCTAAATTTCGATCATAGGATTGCATCATTTAGGTTCAAGCCCGTGCATGCCAGGTTGGTCTAGGAATTCATCATGCCATCTAGAGCGCCCTTCAACACTACAATCACCCATGGATCAGAAAAGGATGAGTGATATGTTAGTCTAGCTCGAGCATAACCTTATGGCCCAGTTTGACGAATCCGTAGGCCAATTACGAGCGTAGCTAGATGAGAGGATTCGAGTCTTATAGGATCAAATGAAGAGAGAGGAAGGAAGGTTAAATGGCTGCGGAGATCCCGTAGCCAACCCTAGGGAAGAAAGAGACTAAGCCCGCCAGAATCAGGCTCCTCAAGGTAGAGAGCAAGAGGATCGTACGCCTCAAGGGAGAGACCACGACGATGAGGAGATCATCCTACGGAACGTCAAAATCGACGCTCTCAACTTTGATGGGTCCCTAAACCCCGCCACATACCTTGATTGGGAGATCGGCATGGATCAATACTTTGACTGGCATTACCGCATGACCCCTGCCACAAAGGTGAGGTTTGCCAAAATGTAGCTCCTAGGTCAAGCCAAGACCTACTGGTGCAACATTGAAAATCTCCTAGCAAGGAGGCGAGAGGAGCACATCAGTGATAACTTCATATTTTCACATATTAATTTCACATGTTTCTGATAAAATTCAAAGTAAATTGTTGGTTATGTGTGAAATTATTCATAGAAATAGATTTTGATGAATTCTTGAGATTTCATGGAAAATGATAAATATTTGGGATGAAATTTATAACAATGTTGGATATCACATATGATTTCTCTAATGACAGGTATGGGGATCGGAAGGCTTAACCAGCATGTCAAGGAAATGTCTTTGGCAACTATTTTAATGGGCTTAAAGGTTTGTTGTTGGATGCATGAAACATATACATGGGTATTGGGCCTCCTTCAAACATAAAGGGCCACGCTAGCTGCAGCTTGATGGGCCCATCGCGAAAGAAGAAATGGTTGCTATATACACCAGAAGATGGCCAAGTGGGGTGCATGGCTGCACAAAATAGGCCGATCACGTGCATGGCAACTGGGTGTTGGGATGGCATTGGCGTATCCAAACCCACCGCGTGAATAGCGGCAGCGAGGTGAGCTGGACTGGCATGGTTGATCACCACGGGAATATCGGTAGTGGCTTGCGATTAGGCTCCACGTAGATGCTGTTCGGTGAGATAAGGAGGATGGATGCTGTCACCTGAATCCGGAGAAGATGGAGAGCAGGCTTCGCAAGCCGTTCGTTCGTTGCGAGACGCTCGTGTGGGGCGTCGTGGACGACACCAGCGAAGGATAAAGAAACGGCGTCGATTGTGGAGGTGGTTCAGTGGTGATCCGGGCATCGTCCATTCCCCTATAAAGAGGAGGTTCAGGGAACAGTAGAGGGGGTTCGTCTTCTGTTCTGGGGTTATCTCTGGTTTGTTTTCTTTGAAGTTTTAAGTTGTTATATTTTTTTTTAGCCTTGGTCGCAGCTCTCTCTGGTGCAGCATCAGCCGTTCGTAGGTGCCGTGGCGACCCCTCCTCGAAGCTCCGTTTGCAGTGTGCGTGGTGACTGTGCATCCATCTATTTCTCTCGCAAGCATCCTCATCAGCTGTAGGGAGCAGCACGGCAACGTGGGCTCGCCTCCGCTACTGCGTTTGTGCCATCCGTGTGTCGCGAACTAGGCCTCTGCAACGTGGTGCTGCGCTGCTGTCTAGTGGTGTGAAGAGAGGGACGCTGGCGAGTCCCCTTTTGCTGCCGTGGCTTGGCGTCGCGAGCCTCCTCGGCGAGCACCATCCGTGACGAGAGAAGGGAGGTGCCGCGTCGGCCAGTTCTCGCGTGGAGTTCCCTTGCCGCTCGTGGGCCCTGTCCGCTGCCACAAGTCCACCGAGCACTGTCCGTGACTGGAGAAGGGAGGTGCCGCATCCCTGCTGTGACTTCCCTTGTTGTTCAGCCACCTGCAGTGACGAGACGGATAGACAGGGAGAGAGCAGCGAAGGCCCCTTTTATGCTTCACATTCTTTTGGCTCAATATTAGTTCACATCGTCATTTCAGCCCTGCCATTGTATATGGTAGCTTTGTTGTTATAAGTTCATTTAGTTAGTTTATCAGCCTTGGTTGTCTTAGGTTTGAGTAGTACAATGCAATTGCACTCTGGTTTTTGAATATTAATTCAATGGAAGCATTTTTGTTGTTGCTTATTACCTGCATCTTTTCGTCCTCTTCTCTATAAACGTAGCATTGTTTTCTTCTGGAAATCATCCCTGCATTAGTTTACTCAAAAGGGTAGGGACACGTTACATAAGCTAGAAGTGTCAGATGTCGGAACGGAGAGGCGTCCATGAAGAGGAAGGGCCACTTCGGGCACTTGAGGGACCCGAGGGGCCAGATGGCACGGAGGGAGGTGAACACGGCCTGATGGGTCCTCCGATCTCCTCCTCTTTGATTCGTTTTGAGTTTGGAGCGAGCCGTGTGAGAGGGGGAAAGGGTTCGGCGAGTGTTGCACTCAAATGGTGGACGTGTCCTTGACAGGAGACGCGTTTTGTTGTTGGATGTAGACCCTCCTTTCTTGATGTAGGGCATGGCAAAGACCCCGGGCTTGGTCGATGAATGGGCGAGCGCTGACGAGCCGAGCCGTGTCAGGAAGGAGAGTCGCAGCAAGGTGAAGCTGGAGGACTGGCGCATACATCTCCCTGGACAGCAAGGGAGTAATTTGTCAACTCGTGTCCTTTTGTTCATTGCCATTTGCATACTGTTCATCTCCACTGTTACACTTGCACTTGATTACATTAGTTCTAGTCGTAGTTTCTTTTAGTCCAGTTGTTTAGGTTAATTAATTCCTCATTTGAGCGTCCCCATTCATCATGATTTGTTGAAAATAAAACACAAGAATTTCATCTTAAAAATCTAAATTTCCCTGTGGAATCGACTCATCTCACCGCTTAACTATTTCATTTTAATTAATTTGTGAGCCGATAAATAACTTTGGTAGTGAACGCATTAACGACTTGCGTTTTGAACTATCAATTTTTGGCGCCGTTGCCGGGGAAGTTTATGATTTTTAGGTCGTTAATCTTGTATTTTTGTACATAAATTGACACTAATAATTTCTCTTTTTCTTATTTTTGCAGGAAAATCAAAAAAAAGTGGTAAGTTTTCTTTGTCATTTATTTCAAAAAAAAAATGAGGGAACGCTTTTTCAAGTAAGTACTCACATTTCCCTCTTTCATTTGAGTTTATTTTCTTTATTTTTCATATCTTGTGGTTAGATAGGATCATTAATTAAAAAAAAATTCACTTGAACTTTAATAAAAATCATAATCTCAAGATTAGCAACCACATTTCCATGTCTTAGGTCATGCATCATATAGGTTAGAATTGTTTTTGTTATTTAATTTTGTTAAATGCATGATTGAAGATTGCGGGGGCAAGGTAAGTTCTTCTATCTTTTTCTTAATCACATGACATTCAAATTTGCATAGAACCCCTTGTTTGACTATGTGGTGTTGCATTTCATTTTAAACTATCTTAAGGGCAAAACCCATAATCACATAAGGTGGGGATTTGATCACCCTTTCTTGGCCCACAAATCACAACTCTTCATTTTGCATTTCCCAAGCCTAATAAAATCTAGTAGACATTGGCCCTAGGGTTCACTTTGAGATTTGATTTCACTTGGGTCCATTATCAATTTGGAAACTAGTGTCTAGGAAAGAGGTCCGATGGCAAACGCCTTAAGTGGGATTGTGGTTTATTAATTAGGACCCTACATCTGTAGGGGGAGCCTCCCACAACCCCACCTCTTTCCTGACTAGTGGACAAATTTGGTAGTGGACTTGGGCTGGATTCAAGTTGATTTGTGAGAAAGCCAACATTTGAGCCCACTTAGTGGTTGAACCTTAAGAGAAATTGTGCTTGTATCACCATCTAAAGGTTGGTGTCTAGGCAAGAGGTTAAAAGGCTACGCCTAAGTGGATCCGTGGTTCATTAACTAGGAGCTTGCGAAAGCAAGGGGAACCTCCCATGATCCTACCTCTTACCTGGCCAACTTGAAGGTCGGTGTGTGCAAGATTGCAATTGAACTTTGGGGAATTCTCACTATTTGTGCTCTTAAGTCCAAGGAGCCCTAAGTCTTGTAGGTTAATTTGTTGAACAAGTGTTTGCAAAAAAAAAAATTAAATTTTTTTTTTGAATCAATTCTTGGAGTTCATGCAAGGTAGAAGATCCCAAGTTCCACATTTAGTTGAACCTATCCAAGAAATAGAGAGGGTGATCCATCAAGCCCAAAATCCCATTCAAGAAATGGCTAATCAAGGTGAATTACCCAAGCAGATGAAGGAATACTTCATTCCTTCTAGCTATCAACCTTCCACATGTATCCATCTTCCGGAAGTGCCAGCAGCCCAATATGAGATCAAATCTAGCACGATCCAAATGCTCCCTTCATTCCATGGGCTTACAAATGAAGACCCATATAAGCACTTAGATGAGTTCTTGGAGATATGTTCCACTGTGAAAATTCAGAATTTCACAGACGATGCCCTAAAGTTGACTCTATTCCCTTTCTCCTTGAAAGATAAAGCCAAATATTGGTTAGGGACCTTAGGAAGATCCATTCGGTCATGGGAGGAAATGCAAAAGGAATTTTTGAAAAAGTTCTATCCTATAGGTCGGACCAATACAATGAGAAGAGCCATCACGGGCTTTGTTCAAAACCCAGGGAAATTGATCCATGAGTCTTGGGAAAGAATGAAGGAGTTATTGAGAAAATGCCCACATCATGGGCTATCAAAATGGCAGATTGTGCAGGCCTTTTATGAAGGATTGACTGAACCCTATAGGCAAATGGTTGATGCTTCGTGTGGAGGTGCGTTTATGAGTAAAAGTGAAGAAGAAGCTTATGCTCTCTTTGAAATGTTGAGTGAGAACTCCATCAACCATGCCTCTCTTTCTTCATATGAAAAATCAGTGGGGCCATCTAGAAAAGCTGGGGTGTATGAGGTAAAAGAGAAGGGAGAATTTGAGCCTAGATTAGATGTGAATGCCTTGGCCCAAAAATTAGAGAAAGTTGACCTGTTAACCCAACAAGTGGGCGAGCTCATTAAATTGAATAAACAAACCTTCAATGCCCAATCACAACCATCTTTCTACTCTCGCCAAGGTCCAGTCCAAGAGGCGTGTGTGCTTTGTGAAAGCCCAGCCCATCAAGTGGATGAATGCCCTGCGGCAGCCCAGTTACCACCTGCTATCCAGGAGCAAGTTTATGCAGCCCAAGGATTGTCTAAGCCCAACAATGACCCATTTTCAAACACTTACAACCCGGGCTAGAGAAATCACCCAAACTTCTCTTGGAAGCCCCAGCAAAACCAAAATTTTCAACCCAAACCCCAACCTCAGGCCCATTTTCAAAATCAAACTTTCCATAGGGGCCAATTGTCACAACAGTCACCCAATCAACCTCAATTCCCTTATGGCCAGCCATCTTATGGCCAACCCTCATTTGCTCAGCCCGCATATGGGCAATCTTCACATCCTCCTCCAATTTACCAACCACCTATGCAACCTCCACCAATGGCCCAAAATGATGACAAAATCAATCAATTACAACAACTCATTTTGGCCCAAAACCAATCTTTCCAAACCCAAATGGCTGAAATGAAGGCCCAGATTGGCCAACTCTTAGAAACCAATGTAAGGAGAGATCCGGGTCAACTTCCAAGTCAACCCATTCCCAACCCTAGAAATTATCCTCCTGGTTTTCAGCAGCCCCTTCCACTTGCCCCTCAAGGGCAATTTCAACAAGGGCCAAATCCTCCAAAGGGCCCACAATTTGAGAATGCTAAGGCCATCTCGGCCTTAAGAAGTGGTAAAATCTTGTCAGACCCATACCAAATTGATGAATCCAATCAAGCCTCATCTAATCAAACCCAAGAAGAAAAAGAACCCATTTCCACTCCTATAGTGGGTAGTGAGGAGAACATCAAAGATAAAGGGAGGGCAAAGATAGATGAATCACCTGAATGCTACAAACCTAAGATTCCCTTCCCTAATGCCTTGGACGCTAGGAAAGAAAAGAAAAAGAAGAACAATCAAGCTCAGAATGAAGAATTGATGAAATTGTTCAAACAAGTCCACATCAACATCCCCCTCTTAGATGCAATCCAACATGTGCCTGCGTATGCCAAATTTCTTAAGGAAATGTGCACTCAAAAGAGGGAACCAAAGGTGAATCTGGAAAGAATTCTATTGTCTGAGGATGTTAGTGCTGTCCTACTAAATCAACTCCCCCAGAAAATGAAAGATCCTGGCACCCCACTCATATCTTGTGTCATTGGGGGGGTCACCTTTGAGAATGCTCTATTGGACCTAGGAGCAAGTGTCAATCTCCTCCCAACATCTGTGTACCAAAAATTTGGTATGGGAGAACTCAAATCAACCCCTGTCATTCTCCAATTGGCTGATAGATCTGTTAGAACACCTAAGGGGTTGGTAGAAGATGTCCTTGTCAAGATAGACACATGCTATTTTCCTGTTGACTTTTTAGTCCTTGACATGGAGTCTAAATCAGACCTAGCCCAAAGCCCAATTATATTGGGCCGGCCCTTCTTAGCCACAGCCAATGCCAACATCAATTGTAAGTCTGGGCTTATGGACATCTCTTTTGGAGATCAGAAGATGACACTAAATGTCTTCAAGGCATCCAAACAAATAAGGGAGGAAGAAGATTGTTACATCATTGATGTGATTGATGAGATGGTAGAAAATGACCCTCCCGTGACCAGAATAGAAAACTTTGACAAAGCTGAAGACAAAGAGCCCATTTCAGAGGTCAATGCTCTTCATCAGTTTGAACATTTGTCTGATATGAAACATGAACCTTCACTTCCCTCCATCCATGCCCCACCACACCTAGAATTGAAACCCCTACCCGATTCCCTGAAATATGCCTTCTTAGGGCCGGAGATGTCTTTACCTGTCATTATAGTATCTGATTTGACATCCACTCAGGAGGACCAACTGATTGATGTCCTCAAAAGACATAAGGAAGCCATAGGTTGGTCTGTGGCCGATCTTAAGGGAATATGTCCATCAGTATGCATGCATCACATTTATCTGGAAGACAATGCAAAGCCATCTAGGGAGATGCAAAGAAGGCTGAACCCTCACATGAAAGAAGTGGTTAAGAAAGAAGTTGTCAAATGGCTTGATGTAGGAATCATATACCCAATCTCTGATAGCCCATGGGTTAGTCCAACTCAAGTGGTACCTAAGAAAGCTGGGCTCATTGTGGTGAGCAATGACAAAGGAGAATTAGTACCCACTAGATTACCCACAGGGTGGAGAGTATGTATAGATTATAGGAAATTGAATGAGGCCACTAAGAAGGACCATTTTCCCCTACCATTCATTGACCAAATCTTGGAGAAATTAGCTGGCCAACAATACTTCTGTTTCTTAGATGGTTATTCAGGATATAACCAAGTGGCCATTTATCCAGAGGATCAAGAAAAGACCACATTCACATGTCCTTATGGGACATTTGCATTTAGGAGAATGCCCTTTGGGTTATGTAATGCTCCAGTCACTTTTCAGAGATGCATGATGGCCATTTTTTCAGATATGGTGGGGAACTTCTTAGAAATTTTTATGGATGATTTCTCAGTCTTTGGAGATTCTTTTGATGTGTGCCTAGATAATTTGACAAAAATTTTGGAGAGGTGCATAGAAAAGAGGTTGATTCTAAGCTGGGAGAAGAGTCACTTCATGGTAAAAGAAGGCATAGTGTTGGGCCACATAGTTTCTGAGCGGGGTATAGAGGTGGACAAGGCCAAAATTGACCTCATTTCTAATCTTCCCCCACCCACCTCAGTTAAGCAAATTCGGTCTTTCCTTGGCCATGCCGGCTTCTATCGCCGATTTATCCAAAATTTCTCTCAAATTGCCCGACCTTTAACCCTTCTCCTAGCCAAAGATGTCCCTTTTCATTTGGATGAATCATGTTTAAAGGCTTTCAATGTTTTGAAGGAGGCTCTGACCAAAGCTCCAATTCTTCAGCCACTTGATTGGTCTCTTCCCTTCGAGATCATGTGTGATGCATCTGATTTTGCTATAGGTGCAGTCTTAGGGCAGAGGATTGACAAACGCCCTGTGGTGATTTATTATGCTAGTCGCACTATGGGTGATGCTCAACTGAATTACACCACCACTGAAAAAGAACTCTTGGCTGTGGTGTTCGCCCTTGAAAAATTCAGATCATATCTCTTAGGATCCAAGGTCATCATCTACTCTGATCACTCAGCCTTGAGATACCTCATGTCCAAGAAAGAAGCCAAGCCCCGTTTGATTAGATGGATCTTACTCTTGCAAGAATTTGATATTGAAATTCGGGATAAAAAAGGGTCTGAGAATGTGGTGGCTGATCATCTCTCTAGAATTCTTGTGCAAGAAAAGGAGCCCATAAGAGACTTTTTTCCTGATGAACAACTCTTGTCCATTAGCCACATCCAACCGCCTTGGTATGCCAATATTGTCAATTATCTGGCTGTTGGATTGACCCCTGAAGGTTGGTCTAAGAATGAGAAGGATAGATTCTATGCTCAGATAAGACACTATTTTTGGGAGGATCCAGAATTATTCCGTATCTGTGCGGATAATGTCATTCGAAGGTGTGTCCCTGAAAATGAGCATCAAAGCATTCTCACCTTCTGCCACACTCTTGCTTGCGGAGGTCATTTCTCTGGAAAGAAAACTGCTGCAAAAGTCCTCCAATGTGGTTTTTATTGGCCCACTCTCTTTAGAGATGCCCATGCTTTCAGTCAATCTTGCCCAAAATGTCAAACCATGGGGAATATATCTCGAAGAGACATGATGCCCTTGAACCCCATTCTTGTGGTGGAAATTTTTGATGTATGGGGAATTGATTTCATGGGACCATTCCCACCATCTTTTGGGCATGAATACATTCTAGTGGCTGTGGATTATGTTTCCAAATAGATTGAAGCTGTAGCAACTAGAACCAATGACCACAAGGTGGTCATGAAATTTGTGCAAAAGAATATTTTCTCTAGATTTGGATTCCCAAGGGCTATAATTAGTGATGGAGGTAGTCACTTCACTAACTATCAATTCAAGAGTTTGCTGAAAAAGTATGGGATCACTCACAAAGTGACCACACCATATCATCCCCAAACAAGTGGGCAGGTAGAAGTTTCAAATCGAGAAATCAAGAATATTTTGCAAAAGACTGTGAGGACTGATAGGAAAGATTGGGCTGAGAGATTGGATGATGCATTATGGGCCTACAGAACAACATATAAGACCCCTATTGGGATGTCACCCTTTAGATTGATTTATGGAAAAGCCTGCCACCTCCCAGTGGAGCTGGAACACAAGGCTTATTGGGCAATCAAACAATTTAACCTGAATTTGACCCAAGCTAGATCACACAGGGCCTTGCAATTAAGTGAGTTAGAGGAGCTTCGTGAGGAATCCTATGAGAACTCCAAAATCTATAAGGCCAAGATGAAAACTTTTCATGACAAACACATCTCCAGGAAATCATTTGAACCTAATCAAAAGGTCTGGTTGTTCAATTCTAGATTGAAACTTTTCCCTGGGAAGCTTAGATCTAGATGGGATGGGCCATACATTGTAGTTAATTCATTTCCCCATGGTGCTGTTAAGATCTGTGACCCCAAAAGTGGTAACACTTTCAAAGTCAATGGCCAGAGACTCAAACCCTTCATTGAAGGAGTCTCAAATGAACTAATTGTGGAAGAAATTGCATTAATTGAACTAAGTTGAATTCGCTGATGTCTGGCTGAAGACATTAAACTTAGCGCTAATTGGGAGGCAACCCAATTCTTTTTTCATAAATAAAGGAGAATGACTGATTGTTTTTCTTTCTAGAAACATGGAGAATGGGCAGCATCTTTCTCTACAGCAACATTTCATCTTGCTCAGGTTGTACCTTTCCCTCTCAAAACATTCACTCTATATTGTCCTAATTTTCTATTTTAAGCATGTCATTGAGGACAATGTCACTTAAGTTGGGGGGTAGCTTAAACTTAAATTTTCATCAAAATGCTGTAATCTTTCATGATTCCCCTAACAAATGCTTCAGGGTCATTTTTCATGATAAGAAACATTGTCAAAATGATAAGGCTTAGAATATCCACTTGTGACAGCATTGAATTAAAGGGTGAATTAGTTGGTTATGTTTTTAGCATCTTCCTCGGAATACACTCAGATTTTTCTTTGAACTCACACACATCCGCACACTAATGAGAATAGTAGGTATTAAACACGAGGATGATGAGCTCTTTACTTAAAACTTAGGCGAGGATTGAAAATTCTGCCTAGTCATTGAAGATTTATCGTGGGGAAAAAGCTACCTGCCTGCAAATAAGTGCAAAGCACCAAAAAGAAAGAAAGAAAAATATATATATATATATATGATGAAAAACTCATGGAAAATGCTCCTGATCTTAGTAACCGGGCCTACTTCTCCTAACAAGAGTTGAGGTTCGCGTCAAACAGTGAAGGAATGTGTAGCACCGTGATGAAAAAAAAATGATGATGATCAGGCAAAGTGAAGCTACCTGTAATTCGAGAGTCTGATTTAAAATAGGTAGAATTGGAAATCATTGTTAAGTGATAAATAGAAGGCTCATTCATCCAGTTGTCTGATATCCACTAATCAAATTAGATCACATGCACAAAAGAGATACAAAAAAAATTATGAGTGTAACCTGAGGAAGTGTCTAAATACATGGATTGACGAAGTTTATTCTTGACATTTATTGCTTGAACTTACAATATT
This sequence comes from Amorphophallus konjac, assembly GCA_022559845.1. NCBI lineage: Eukaryota > Viridiplantae > Streptophyta > Magnoliopsida > Alismatales > Araceae > Amorphophallus > Amorphophallus konjac. The sequence continues at coordinate 15,610,432 of CM040124.1, forward strand.
CTATGGTTCAAAACATAATGCTCAGCATTCATGTCATGAAACGTGATTTTTGAACTCTTGTTAGTCCTAAATTCTATAATTGTTTGCATTGCTAAGGGACTAGCAATGAGTAAGTTGGGGGGTGTGATAACTTCATATTTTCACATATTAATTTCACATGTTTCTGATAAAATTCAAAGTAAATTGTTGGTTATGTGTGAAATTATTCATAGAAATAGATTTTGATGAATTCTTGAGATTTCATGGAAAATGATAAATATTTGGGATGAAATTTATAACAATGTTGGATATCACATATGATTTCTCTAATGACAGGTATGGGGATCGGAAGGCTTAACCAGCATGTCAAGGAAATGTCTTTGGCAACTATTTTAATGGGCTTAAAGGTTTGTTGTTGGATGCATGAAACATATACATGGGTATTGGGCCTCCTTCAAACATAAAGGGCCACGCTAGCTGCAGCTTGATGGGCCCATCGCGAAAGAAGAAATGGTTGCTATATACACCAGAAGATGGCCAAGTGGGGTGCATGGCTGCACAAAATAGGCCGATCACGTGCATGGCAACTGGGTGTTGGGATGGCATTGGCGTATCCAAACCCACCGCGTGAATAGCGGCAGCGAGGTGAGCTGGACTGGCATGGTTGATCACCACGGGAATATCGGTAGTGGCTTGCGATTAGGCTCCACGTAGATGCTGTTCGGTGAGATAAGGAGGATGGATGCTGTCACCTGAATCCGGAGAAGATGGAGAGCAGGCTTCGCAAGCCGTTCGTTCGTTGCGAGACGCTCGTGTGGGGCGTCGTGGACGACACCAGCGAAGGATAAAGAAACGGCGTCGATTGTGGAGGTGGTTCAGTGGTGATCCGGGCATCGTCCATTCCCCTATAAAGAGGAGGTTCAGGGAACAGTAGAGGGGGTTCGTCTTCTGTTCTGGGGTTATCTCTGGTTTGTTTTCTTTGAAGTTTTAAGTTGTTATATTTTTTTTTAGCCTTGGTCGCAGCTCTCTCTGGTGCAGCATCAGCCGTTCATAGGTGCCGTGGTGACCCCTCCTCGAAGCTCCGTTTGCAGTGTGCATGGTGACTGTGCATCCATCTATTTCTCTCGCAAGCATCCTCATCAGCTGTAGGGAGCAGCACGGCAACGTGGGCTCGCCTCCGCTACTGCGTTTGTGCCGTCCGTGTGTCGCGGACTAGGCCTCTGCAACGTGGTGCTGCGGCTGCTGTCTAGTGGTGTGAAGAGAGGGACGCTGGCGAGTCCCCTTTTGCTGCCGTGGCTTGGCGTCGCGAGCCTCCTCGGCGAGCACCGTCCGTGACGAGAGAAGGGAGGTGCCGCGTCGGCCAGTTCTCGCGTGGAGTTCCCTTGCCACTCGTGGGCCCTGTCCACTGCCACAAGTCCACCGAGCACTGTCCGTGACTGGAGAAGGGAGGTGCCGCATCCCTGCTGCGACTTCCCTTGTTGTTCAGCCACCTGCAGTGACGAGACGGATAGACAGGGAGAGAGCAGCGAAGGCCCCTTTTATGCTTCACATTCTTTTGGCTCAATATTAGTTCACATCGTCATTTCAGCCCTACCATTGTATATGGTAGCTTTGTTGTTATAAGTTCATTTAGTTAGTTTATCAGCCTTGGTTGTCTTAGGTTTGAGTAGTACAATGCAATTGCACTCTGGTTTTTGAATATTAATTCAATGGAAGCATTTTTGTTGTTGCTTATTACCTGCATCTTTTCGTCCTCTTCTCTATAAACGTAGCATTGTTTTCTTCTGGAAATCATCCCTGCATTAGTTTACTCAAAAGGGTAGAGACACGTTACATAAGCTAGAAGTGTCAGATGTCGATACTTGACTTTAAACAACAGTCCCTCTCTTCTATTCGGACTTGCATTAGTTTAATTTTATTTGTATCTTGATTTCTTTAGTCCATCCACTTAAGTTACTTTACTCTAATTTGTCAACTCGCGTCCTTTTGTTCATTGCCATTTGAACACTGTTCATCTCCACTGTTACACTTGCACTTGATTACATTAGTTCTAGTCGTAGCTTCTTTTAGTCCAGTTGTTTAGGTTAATTAATTCCTCATTTGAGCGTCCCCATTCATCATGATTTGTTGAAAATAAAACACAAGAATTTCATCTTAAAAATCTAAATTTCCCTGTGGAATCGACTCGTCTCACCGCTTAACTATTTCATTTTAATTAATTTGTGAGCCGATAAATAACTTTGGTAGTGAACGCATTAACGACTTGCGTTTTGAACTATCAATCAGCATGTGGGAAGAAATGAAGGAGAAAGTAAGGGAGAAGTATCTGCCACCCTCCTACCATCAACGTCTTTTAGACCAATGGCAAAAACTCTCCCAAGATGGAAAGTCCGTGGACGAGTACATCGCCAAATTTGATGAGTTCTTCCTTCGGAGTCATGTTCTAGAAGATGCCTCTGTCACCCTCATGGTTTAGGGCTGGTCTACATGAGAGCATACAATGGGAGCTGTTCCTACGAGAGGTTAACACCCTCCAGCATGCCTATCAGGTTGCTCGAGATGTCGAGCGGTTTCAAAGGATGGTCCCACCTCGGGTTCCCACCTATCGCCAACCTGAACCACGAAACCCCATGGTCCGCTACTCTGAGAGGCCTGGCCCCTCCACTTCCTATGTCCCTACTGCTACCCCACTCCGGGCCGTTGCCCCTACTATTACTTTCACAAGGAACCCCTTACCTGCACCCCTGCTATGCCTAGGCTGGAGTACACTCTGCCAACTGATAGGAGGGATGACAAGGGAAAGGGAGTCATCCCTAGCACCTCCCAACCAGTCCCTATCTCAGGAATTCGCTGCTTTAGGTGCCATAACCTAGGGCATGTTGCCACCAATTGCCCCACCCGAGCCTTGGTCATCACCGACCCCCCGCCTATGGAGCTTCCACCACAGGAAGGAGAAGACATTGAGAGATATATGACCGATCCTGACCTCATCGCTCAATTTGAGGAAATGATGCAGGATTTGATAGCACACATGTCGAGTACATGCAAGTGGGAGACATTATCGAGAGTTCCAGCCATAGAAGACTGGGTGTAGTTCGTTGCATCTTAACACACCCCAGGAGGACGACGGACGTCGAACCTCCATCTTCCAAACCTACATCATGGTGAAATCCCAACCCTGCAAGGTGATCTTTGACAACAAGAGCTGTATCAATGCAGTCTCCTGAAATTTTATCTCCCGTCTAGGTCTACCTACTCACCCTCATCCTAGGCCATACAACGTGACTTGGGTTGACGACACGTCTACCCCAGTCACCACTATATGTGTCATTCCCATTCAATTTCAGTCCTACCAAGGACAGATCTTATGCGATGTAGTACCTATGAAGGTCGGTAGCATCATCCTAGGACGACCGTGGATCTATGATGTAAACCTTACTACATTCGGTCGATCCAACCAGTGTTCCTTCTCCCACAATGGGAAGAAGATTCAGTTGTACCCGACACCCCCAAAGGTGACCCCGAGAAAGTGCTCCACCTCCACCCCCACTGGAACCCCCAAGGTTCAGGAGAGTCCCCGAACTCCCAATGAAGGGAAACTTCTCATTTCCTCTTCTCTAACATCTATCACACCCGTTCCCAAGGCCCCTAAGGTTGGTCACGACCTAGTTAGGCGCCCTAACTTCATAAGTGTCCGAGAGCTGAATAGAGAGGTTGCTGAGGGTGCCCCTGTTTGGGTTGTTGTCGTCACCATCACACCCGAGGAGTCCCAAGTCTCAGTCCCACCTGAAGTCCAGGCAATCCTACAGGACTTCCAAGATATCTTCCCTGAGAACTTACCCTCTATACTCCCTCCCATGCGTGATGTAAAACACGCCATTGACCTTGTCCCCGGGTCCACCCTACCCAACCTTCCTCATTACCGACTGAACCCCAAAGAGCATGCTGAGCTCCAAAGAATTGTCGAGGACCTTATTCAAAAGGGTTTTCTCAGGGTGAGTAAGAGTCCATGTGCTATTCCTGCCTTGCTCACACCCAAGAAAGATGGCTCCTGGCGGATGTTTGTTGACAATCGCGCCATCAACAAAATCATAGTCAAGTACAGATTTCCCATTCCCCGTCTTGATGACATACTTGACATGATGCGTGGAGCCACCATCTTTTCTAAGATTGACTTAAAAAGTAGCTACCACCAGGTCCGAATCTGACCAGGGGATGAGTGGAAGACAGCCTTCAAAACAAAAGAAGGTATGTATGAATGGCTCGTCATGCCATTTGGGCTATCTAACGCCCCCAGCACTTTCATGAGGCTTATGATGGAAGTCCTTCGCCCACTCATTGGTCAATTTGTTGTCGTCTACTTTGACGACATTCTCATCTATAGCCACAACCCTCAGGACCACATCCGACATTTGAGGGAAGTTTGCGAGACTTTGAGGAGAGAAACCTTATATGTCAATCTTAAGAAGTGTGAGTTCATGATAGACCGGGTCACTTTCCTCGACTTTGTGATTTCGAGTCATGGAGTGTCTGTGGACCAATCCAAGCTCTAAGCCTCAGTCGACTGGCCAGAGCCCCAGAACGTCCACGACGTTTGCAGTTTCCATGGGTTAGCCACTTTTTATAGACGCTTCATTAAGAGCTTTAGCACCATTATGGCACCCATTACGGATTGCATATGTAAGGGGAATTCTGAGTGGACCAAAGCCGCCTCCCAAGCTTTCTCTGTCATAAAGGAGCTCATGACCAAAGCCCCTATCCTCCGCATGCCAGACTTTTCCAAAGTCTTTGAGATATCCTGTGATGCCTCTGGCGTAGGTATAAGAGGAGTGCTTAGTCAGGAAAGCCACCCTGTGGCTTATTTCAGCGAGAAGCTTTCTGATACAAAGCTTCGTTAGTCCACCTACGATAAGGAGTTCTATGTCATGGTCCAAGCTCTCAAACACTGGAGACATTATCTCTTACCTCAAGAGTTTGTCTTATACTCGGACCACGAGGCTCTGAAATTCCTTAGCTCTCAGAAGTGCTTAAACCCAAGGCATAGTCGGTGGGTAGAATTCCTCCAGTCTTTTACATTTGTCCTAAAACATAAGGCTGGAAAAGAGAATAATGTGGTTGACGCCTTGAGTCGAAGGGTCTCCCTTCTTTCCACTGTTCGGGTGGAGGTCACTGGATTTGAAGGAACTCTATGGAGAGTGTCCCGACTTTGGCCCCGCCTGCTCTGCCTTGTCCGCTGGAACCTCGACAGCATTTGCTGACTATCTACTCCAAGATGGTTTTCTTTTTTGAGGACAGCAACTCTTTATCCCGAGGACTTCTGTACGGGACTTCTTGATTTGGGAAATGCATGCTGGAGGTCTTGCTGGTCACTTTGGATGAAACAAGAGCATCCATTCTGTGGAGTAGCATTTTTATTGGCCTGCTCTGAAGAAAGATGTGGTCAAAATTGTACCCCAGTGTAGGACATGCACAATGGCCAAACAGGTCAAACAGAACACTGGTCTCTACACTCCTCTCCCCATTCCTGATAGACCGTGGATTGATGTGAGCATGGATTTTATCCTTGGATTATCTCGCACTGCTCACAAACATGACTCCATCTTCGTGGTAGTTGATCGGTTCTCTAAGAAGGCCCATTTCATTGCATGTTCCAAAACATCTGATGCATCTAGAGTAGCCCACATGTTCTTTGATGAAGTCGTGCGTCTGCATGGTCTCCCCCAAACCATAGTGTCTGACCGAGATGTCTGGTTCACTAGTTACTTTTGGAAGACACTTTGGCACCTAGTTGGCATTGAGCTTAAATTTTCCACTGCCTATCACCCACAAACCGATGGATAAACAGAGGTCGTCAATAGGAGTTTAGGGAATCTACTGAGATGTCTTGTAGGGGATCATTCTGGCATTTGGGATCTTCTCTTGCCCAGAGCCGAATTTGTATACAATAGCTCTGTCGATAGGTCCATAGGTATGAGTCCATTTGTGGTCGTACATGGATACAAACCTAGGAAACCTGTGGATCTCATTCCCCTTCCCCTCGAGTCTAGAACATCCAAGTCAGCTGAGGAATTTGCACAGCATGTCAAAAGTATGCATGAGTCAATTAGCAAACAAATAAACTCAGTAATGAGACCTATAAACGCTTAGCTGATTCGCATAGGCGTCACCATGAATTTCAAGAAGGTGACTTGGTTATGGTACGGGTTCGACCCGAACGACTCCCCTCGGGAGTCGTTAAAAAGTTGCAAGTCCGTAGTGATGGTCCCTTCCCAATGCTGCGGAAGATTGGCTCCAATGCTTATGTTGTGGACTTACCTCCCGAATATGGGATTAGCGCTACTTTTAATGTGACAGACCTAGTGGCCTACAAGGAACCCACAACGATTCCTAGTGACCCTTTCGAGTCTTCTCCTCCCATTCAGAGTGAGTCCACCCCTGTGCGTCCCACAGCCTCGAGAGCACCGCGCGAATAAATTGAGAAGATATTGGATGAGCAGGTGACAGCTATACGGAGCCGACTGTACCAGCGCTACCTTGTCCGCTGGCGGGACCGTCCACCATTTGATGATTCCTGGATCAGCCGGGAAGATCTCCAGTGCCTCGATCCAGATCTGCTAGAGCACTACCACAGCGGTGTCTCACCTTACTCGACGGAGTAGAGTTCCAGCTGCCCCGGGAGGGTTGGTGGGGACACCGGGCCCACTACTTGGAGCCGACGCCGTATCACCCCGACATCACCGAGCTTGTGGCTCGGAGACTCACTTGAAGACTCGGCGTACTGAGTATGTATTTGTATGTAATTACGTATGTATTTTTATTGTGTGTATTTTTACTATGGTGGTATTTATATTATTAAACCACCTAATCAAAGTATTTTATTTTATTTAGCCAAAGTCCAAAGTGGGTAGTTGGCTTTTGTTTTAGGCTAGAACATAGAAGTCATTTGTTGAAATGACTAAGAGTATGAATGTCCTTGTGGGTTTTGGCCTTTCCTATATAAAGGGGGCTAATATGTTATGTTTTCATATACGAAAGAATCAAAAGTTTGCAACCTTCGTAGGTGCTTTGCCCCTTCTAGCTTCCCTTCTCTCTTAGCTCCATTGTGAGATTTGAGTGTCGCCCGATGAGAGACCGTCCGGTGTGAGGTTGAGCTGCGCGAGGCAGTGGTTATCTCGTCCTGTTCGTCTCCTCAGAGTTGCCGTCGATCCTTCCTCCGACGCCGTCACGTCAATTTCAGTGTTACAAAATATTTCAGTCTTACATTTTTTTGTCGAGCGGGCTCGGTCTTTAATGCGCGTTTTTACGGGTCTGACGGGGGCATACTTTTGTTTGCAGAAAATATCTTTTCACTTTTTGGGGGGGCCAACGAGAATACACGTTATATTGTGACATGACTTTATGCACCGGATTCGGTGCACAGAGCATTACTCATCTTAGAGAGAGAAAAAAATAGTGTTGGCTCATCTTTCGAGAAATTTACTCTCATTTTTTTTCTTCCTCTCCCTCTATCTCTACTTTTTCAAAATCTTTCTTTTTCAAAGCCCTTATATTTCTTTTTCAAAGTCCTACGCCCTACGGGACATGGAACCCTTTGAAAACAAGGTTGGATCATAAGGAATTCCAATTATTGAAATCTCCCAATCGCGTGTTTCTTAATACAGTTTTATCGTTAAAAATAGTTAACTTTCAGCTCAAACCGGCGGATTGGTTAAGGTACACCTTGCTTGACAACCTATTCATTTTAGATGCGGAGCACTTAGGCTGAAATATTGTATTAAAAAAATAAATGTGTAATTTATTTAGCTGCAAGAGAAATTAGGCTCAAATCTTAGGACATGGTGACTAGTCTAAACTTTATTTAGGAAGAATGTGAGGATCAAGGGGCACCTTATCTGACCACTCCAAAAGAATTTTTCAGTTATTCTAAACTCAATTATGTCCAGTTTGGACAGGTTGCGTTATTGGGCTTCATTGGCTCAATTGTACAGGCCTTCATCTGGATTTTTGCCGGAGGAAAAAATATAAGATTTTTTGCACATAAATCAGGTTTAGAGGTGAAATTATAGATATATTATTTTTGAAAATATATTAACACGTATATCGTTAATATTTTAAAAAACTTACAAATGTGTTCATAGTGACGACATATTTGTAATTTTTTTAAAATAGCAGTGATATACGTGATAGTACATGTTTAAGAATACTATGTCTGTAATTTTACTTATAACAATAGTTTTTGTACAAAAAATTGAAAAATATATCTGTCAAATTTAACAATTCAAACAAACTCAAAACGTTTGAATTTAGATTTAGGCTGAATTTGGTATCAAGTTTGAATCCCTAAATACCAATCTAGATAGATTCTAAGTGTGATATGACCCGAAGTTGCGACCAATTTGTATCCATCTCAAACAAGGTTTGTCGACCCGTTTGTACCGTCCGTCCCAATCTTTCACTGGGACAGTATGGTACGGGTCGGTACCGTTGCGTACCGAGATAAAAAAATATATTATATATATATATGCTCTAATATAATATAACTCAAATGATTTCTTCTTGTAGTTGGTTAAGTGATAACCCATTTAAATGGGTGTCCATGATTTGAATCTTGTCTCTTTCATTTTTTTTAAATAATTATCTAAAAAATTGAATAAAAATAATGTAAATCAAATTTCGAAACGAGGACCTCACGTTCAAACGTGAAGTCTCTCAACCAACCGACCTACAAAATATATTTGATATAAAAAATTAAAATAATATATAAAACGTCTTAGTTGCGTCTCACAGATCGATCGTCCCGATCTGTAACTTGGACGAGACGGGACGTGCGATTCAAGTCATCCCGTCTCAATTTAACAAACCTTGATCTCAAACACTCTCTCGCATCACCTGAGAGGTTCGACTAAATTCTTTTTGTGCTAAAACCTTAAGCTTCACTTTGATTGGGGGATAAGTAGAAGTTACTCTATTTTTTATCCCTGGATTAACACTTTTTTACTTTGTTGGTGGAACAAGATAACTACACTAAAAATATGGTTAACCTAGATTTAATCCGGAATTCAAAACCCACCTTAAATGGTTGGTTAACTCTAATCCAATACATATCAAACTAAAAGTGGATTAACTCTGGAACAATCTAATCTAGTTGAGTTAACTTACTTTTAGTCTATCCCATAGAGAGTTAAGTAGGAGTTAGCCCGATTTTTATCCCTGAGTTAACACTTTTTTACTTTGATAGGTGGAACAAGATAACTAGGGTAAAAATATGGTTAACCCAGATTTAATCTGAAATTCGAAACCCACCTCGATCAAAAGGTTGGTTAACTCTAATCCAATACATATCAAACTAAAAGTGGATTAACTCTGGGACAATCTAATATAGTTGAGTTAACATACTTTTAGTCTATCCTGCTATTAGAGTGGGGCTCAGTGCCACTTTGAGAGCGGGTTAAGTAGGAGTTCGTCTGATTTTTATCCTTGGGTTAATTAACACTTTTTTACTTTGCTAGGTGGAACAAGATTATTAGGGTAAAAACATGGTTAACCTAGATTTAATCTAGAATTCGAAACTCACTTCAAAAAGTTGATTAACTCTAACTCAATACATATCAAATTAAAAATGGATTAACTCCGGAACAATCTAATCTAGTTGAGTTAACTTACTTTTAATTTATCTCCCAATCAAAGTGGGACTAATAGGATGCTTCATAATTTTCATCTAATTATCATCGGATGATCTAAAAGATAATGTATTAGGATGTCATAGTGAAGTGAACGAGTTCTATGACAATCAAAATTGGACCTAGAACACAGATAAATAAATAAATAAATGGATCTCTGAAATGTGATTCAAATATAACCCGGTCATTATTACGAGGGAAGATTATACAGAGGAGTGACAGCAGATGAAAACCACCCAAAGTGTGGGTAGACTAGACAATTAAGACAGTTTTGCGTATATATCCTTACGATTTGATATATATTTATATATATACCCTTAGATTTCATGACTTGTCAAATTATCCCTGAATTCTTCCATATGATTACATTGGATACATTTTACAATTCTTAGTTCATCATCTTTGAAGGAATATTCCTAAGAGATGTTACTTTAACTGTTAATAAATATCGAATTTCTTTTTTTTAAGTTCATGTGATCTTATCAAAACCCTTATTAAATCTAACCAGAAGACAGTTTCATCGTTTAAACATTTAAAGTATACTGAAATCACAACAAGAGTATAATTATAAGTCACAAGAAGAGTATAGTTATAACCATTGAAAAATATTCAGGGGTGTCTTTGATGATTCCATAAAATAACGGGTATAAATACAGTTATGACAGTTTGGAAAGATATATGTGCGAAAATCAAGGGGGACATAAAATTGAACAAGGCCATGTTTGTTATTGGGGTGAGATTATGAGGTCTAATGCAGGGTTTGATAAATCGGTCCGTGATGGCTCGAACCATCCGTCCCGGACCATCCCAGCTACAGATCGGGACGACCGGTCTACGGGACACAATCGAGACGTTATATATATGACGTTCGTAAGATTTGAACGTAGCACCTCTTAAAGAGGAGTGCTCAAGTCACTTAACCACTAAGTTAAGAATTTTATTCTATCATTTTAAATAATATATATATATATATATATATATATATATATACGGGATAGAGCGAGACGGAGCAGGACAATAGCGTACCGTACCATCCCAGCCGAAAACCGGGATGGCCGATACGATCGAGCCAGCAAACCCTGGTCTAATGCACTGATTGGCCACGGATAATAATTTTATGTGTGAGTAGAATACGTACATGATGCTCATATTTTTCTCACAAGATCAGTTTGTTTGGCGGTTAGAATAGATTGATCGATGAAAGAGAGCGGTGTGGATCCCACCGCTTTCTCACACATAAAAATATTAGACGAGATCGGTTAGCGCACTCAACCCTCTGAAGTCGGTTGCGTTAACCCCACCTAGTTAGTAAACAATCTCTCGGCCCCTCTTTGGTTGAGAATTAACCCTGGGTTAACCCAAAGTTAACCCATGACTAACCCTTTTTGTGATTTAATTGTAATCTTTGTTTAATCAAATTAGATTAAGAGTTAATCTAGAGTTATTTTTGAATTTTGAAATCCACCTAAATAGGTGGGTTAAGATGGGTTAACCTCTTGTGCGTAATAAAAACTGTAGCACCCTCAATAAAGCAATGGAGAAATCAAACATATTCTTAAAGAATCTTACATGAATGCCTTATATAAAGAACCATACCTTATGAGGACTAGTATGTAAATTTACAAACCAACATCACTTTATGCCATCATGTGCATTACGTAAGGAACTTCTTCTTAAAAGAATCCTATACGGAGGCTTTGCATAAAGAACTAAACCATAGGAGGACTATTATATAAATGTACAAGACAACTTTAACATATGGCACATGGGTCGTGAGTGGGTTTCCACTTTTCCAACCAAGAGAATTGGCGCCCCTTACCAGGGCGGCATTCAACAAATTGAAGACCATATGAGGAGGCGCCATTTCCCTTAGGGCCCCATTACGTGAAAGTGACAGTTTTGTCTAACAGTTAACGCCCTCTTGCAAGGGCGTCATTCTCATGAATAATACCACCTAGATTAATAGACGCCATCATGCAGAGACGTCACTTACATGAATAGTACCACCTAGATTAATAGACGACTCCTTACAAGGGCGTCATTTAATCTATGTTTTTAAAAGGTTGAGACACGAACAACCCCATTTAGCTGGCAAAGCACCATGTCTACTCAACCGGACCCACAAGGCAATAAACCAATGCCTTGTGATTCCCTATAACTAATTCCCTCCGTAGCACTGTCAGAGGCTACTGCCATCATTCAGTGCTGCTTGCAGAAGAGAATATTTTCCTTCGTGAAGTCTACGTCTTGCTGCTAAAGCTTTACGGCGGCGAAAAACGTGTGGCTTCATCCTTGATTCCTATTTTGTCATCTGTACCTCGTAATCACGCCAAAAGGTAGGTGTTCTCAAGTCATTACCTAACAAGTAGCTAAATAGGTTAACGTAACATGCATGCTTAGAGATGCTTAGATTTAGATTAACTCATCATCCATGCTATATTACCTGACTTTATCGTGATCAAGAAATGACCATGTATATACCATGTTACACAGATTTTAAATAGCATGTTACACATGTCATATATGATTTTATAGACCGTCTGTTACCATGATTTCATGAGTTTTAAATACAATCTGTTATCATGATTTTATGAGTTTTGAAACATATCTTATTACACTAGTTTTACAGCCTTAAATAATCATGTTTTAACCCTAGTATACAACCTCTGATTACTTGAGATACAGACCTGTTTTAAAATCCCGGAAAGCCCAACCCTCAGGTGAATAGCGCCCCCAGCCAGGGCGCCATTCACTGAAGGGGCGCCCCCAGCCAGGGCGCCAATTCATTAAGGGGCGCCCCCAACCAGGGTGCCAATTAAATGAAGACGACATGCAGTGTCGTCAATTCCATTCTAATAATTTCCAGTAATTAATAAGTCAACGCATTCAAAACCCATAACTATTGAACTAAACCATGAAAATTCTGCATGAATATGTTTCTATGATCCTGACATTTTTCCTCACCTGCACGTACCCTTACCTCCTGATTTAGAGAACTTTTCTACTGATGAATAGTGAACCACCCAAGGTAAATAGCGCCCCTGACCAGGGCGCCAATTACCAAATTGAAGACTCCATGCATGGTCGCCAATTAATGGAAGACCATATGCAATGTCGTCAATTCCATTTCTGGAATTTCTAGTAATTAGTAAATCAACGCATTCAAAAATCCATAACTATTAAACTGAACCATGAAATTTTTACCTGAATATACTTCTGTGATCCTGATAATTTTCTTAACCTGTTCATATCCTTGATTCCTGATTCGAAGAAACTTTAGAAAAATGAATAGTAACTTGTATCACAGAATGTACCTCCCTGATACGAAGCATGACTTACTTGAAAAAATGACTCAATTGGTGACTCTCATCAGTGTCGTCAATTAGTTGAACATGTACATCAATTAGTGACACCTCGAGCGGTCTTCAATTAAATGAAGACTACTCACAGGGGCTCCAATTCTATTTTTGAGAAATTAAAACCACAGCATTAGAAAATTCATATCTGTGGAATGAAAACCCCATAATTATACCTGAACATGTTTCTGAACTCCCGACAATTTACACTACCTATTCATGTCCTTACTTTCTATTTTCGAGAAACTTTTCTGAAATGAATAGTGTTTTGAGTCACAAAACGTATCGACCGGGTGAAAATCACCCATTGAAATTGGCGCCCCAAGCCAGGGCGCCAATTCATTAAATAGTGGCAGCCAGGAAGTCGCCAATTAATTGAAGACTTCCTGAGCAGGCGCCAATTTCATTATGTATATATAATTTCTGAAAAATCAAAATTTTGAAAGATTGGCCAACCCCTAGGCGCCAATTCACTGAAAGAACCCCTGGACCCTGGGTGCCAGGTGCGGACACAAGAGCGAGCGAGAAGTACGAACCGGCGAGCCGTCGGTACCGTACGCGGAGCACCACTCGGGCTACCTCGGCTTCCATCTGGCTCGGAGACAGTCTGGAGACTCCCCCTTGAGTCTCGGTATTTATAATAGTTATTGGAACTTTGTTTGTGTGTAATGTGTGTTTTATTCGGATTGTAATTCGGAGTGTAAGAGGGGTTTATTTGTAATTTGGGACCACCTGGGCCCCGCGGGCCCCCCATCCCTTCTCCCATTGATCCACCTCATCTCTTGGGCCCATGTGGGGTCAGTCAACCCTCCATGGTGGGCTTCTAGAAGGGTTGGACCAAGGGGGGACAAAGGGAACAAAATTTCAAAGTTGGAATGCCATAAGTCAAGGGGGCGCCCCCTTTATATAGTATTATATTAGGATTTCTGGTTTATTTTATTTAGTTGCAAATCACATGGGAGAATAAAATGTGGACTCCCTCTTTTACCCCTCTCAATTCTAGATCTAGAGTTAATTAGTGCCTTTTGTCATTTCACATAAATAGCTTGTATTTTCATTTGATTGAAAAAATGCATACACAATCAGAAAAAGCGGGATTTCAGACGGCCGTTATCCGTCTGAGATCCGTCTGAAAATCTGTCATAAAACACGTTTGTAACGGATTTTCGACGGATTTCAGACAGAAATAGACCGTCTGATCTTCTTAGTCACAAATTTGTGAGAGTTCCATTTTCCGTCTGAAATTCCGTCTGAAAATAAAATTTCAGACAGATTTAATTCAGTCACATATTCCGTCTGAATATCATACGAGATATTTTCGTCTGAAATACCGTCTGCCCTTTATTCCGTCTAAATTTAAAATTGTCAAAAAGACGTCCGAAAAGTGGTGAGAAATCCGTCTGAAATTCAGACGGATATTACGACGGATTCGTCTGAAATTACAGACGGATAAATTTCGTCTCAAATGCCGTCTGAATTTCAGACGGATTATACGACGGTTCGTTCAGCTAGTCGTCTGAAAGTTCAGACGGATATATTTCGTCTCAAATACCGTCTGAATTTCAGACGGATTATATGACGGTTAGCTCAACCATTCGTCTGAAACTTCAGACGGATATTCTTCATCTCAAATACCGTCAGCAAATCCGTCTGAAATGTAAAAATTTATTTTTTAAAAAAACTTAAATTATTCTAAAAAATCTGTTGGATCATAAATAAATATCAAGAAATATCCTGCTGAAAAAAAAATATTGGGAACCTGCTGATCAAATAAACACCACCGAAAAAAAAACTCAACACCAACACCATGCTGATCAAATAAACACCACAGAAAAAAAAAACTCAACACCATGCTGATCAAATAAACACCACCGAAAAAAAAAACTCAACACATAAATATCACAAAAAAAAACACATCAACCCTGCTGATCCGTCCGAATATCATCAAACATCAAGAAATATCCGGTACATCGTCCATATCCTCCCTGCCCTGCTCATCTCCTCTGTCGTCGCCCGCAGAAGGATCCCCCTACATTAAAAAAATAATAATATTAATTCATAGATAAAAAAATTAGTGTGAAGAAATTAGCATAAATTGAAATCAAACATATCAAATTGATAACTGCAGATTTTATAGATCAACTATTAGTTTGAAACAGTATTTAAATTAATTACATTTGGAGAATGCACTTTTGAGCGTCGAGCTCAAACCGGGCATCAGATTTGGATTCCGTCAGTTCTGACAAGTCATTTTCATCTCCCAGGTCGTGTTGGAACGATGGGCACGGCCATCCGATCGGTATTTCAAGTTTTAGACCCCCGGACCCGACTTGGCAGTTCATTTAAACTAAGTGTATTTGGAGAATGCACTTTTCAGCGCCGAGCTCAAACCGGGCATCCGATCTGGATTCCGTCAGTTCTGACAAGTCACTTTCATCTCCCAGGTCGTGTTGGAATGATCGGCATGGCCATCCAACCGGTATTTCAAGTTTTAGACCCCCGGACCCGACCTGGTAGTTCATTTAAACTAAGTGTATTTTGAAAATGAACTTTGAGCGCCGAACTCAAACCGGGCATCCGATTTGGATTCCGTCAGTTCTGACAAGTCACTTTCATCTCCCAGGTAGTGTTGGAAGGATCGACATGGCCATCCAACCGGTATTTCAAGTTTTAAACTCCCGGACCCGACCTGACAGTTCATTTAAACTAAGTGTATTTTGAAAATGAACTTTGAGCGCCGAGCTCAAACTGGGAATTTGATTTAGATTCCGTCAGTTCTGAAAAGTCACTTTCATCTCCCAGGTCGTGTTGGAACGATCGGCACAGCCATCCGACCGGTATTTCAGGTTTTAGACCCTCGGACCCGACCTGGCAGTTCATTTAAACTAAGTGTATTTTGAAAATGAACGTTGAGCGCCGAGCTTAAACCAGGCATCCGATTTGGATTCTGTCAATTATAAAAAATCACTTTCATCTCCCAGGTCATGTTTGAACAATCGGCACGGCCATCCGACCGGTATTTCAGGTTTTAGAACCCCGAACCCGACCTGGTAGTTCATTTAAACTAAGTGTATTTTCAAAATGAATTTTGAGCGCCGAGCTCAAACCGGGCATCCGATTTGGATTCTGTTAGTTCTGACAAGTCACTTTCATCTCTCAGGTCGTGTTGGAACGATCGGCACGGCCATCCGATCGGTATTTTAGGTTTTAGACCCCCGGACCCGACCTGGCAGTTCATTTAAACTAGGTGTATTTTGAAAATGAACTTTGAGCTCCGAGCTCAAACCGGGCATCCGATTTGGATTCCGTCAGTTCTGACAAGTCACTTTCATCTCCCAAATCGTGTTGGAACGATCGGCACGGCCATCCGACCTGTATTTCAGGTTTTAGACCCCCGGACCCGACCTGGCAGTTCATTTAAATTAAGTGTGTTTTGAAAATGAACGTTTGAGCGCCAAGCTCAAACCGGGCATCCGATTTAGATTCCGTTAGTTCTGAAAAGTCACTTTCATCTCCCAGGTCGTGTTGGAACGATCGGCATGTCCATCCGATTAGTATTTCAGGTTTTAGACCCCCGGACCCGACCTGGCAGTTCATTTAAACTAAGTGTATTTTGAAAATGAACTTTTGAGCGCCGAGCTCAAACCGGGCATCCGATCTGGATTCCGTCAATTCTGACAAGTCACTTTCATCTCCCAGGTCATGTTGGAATAATCGACACGGCCATCCGATCGATATTTCAGGTTTTAGACCCCCGGACCCGACCTAGCAGTTCATTTAAACTAAGTGTATTTTGAAAATGAACGTTTGAGCGCCGAGCTCAAACCGGACATCCGATTTGGATTCCGTCAGTTCTGAGAAGTCACTTTCATCTCTTAGGTCGTGTTGAATTGATCGGCACGGCCATCTGACCTGTATTTCAGGTTTTAGACCCCCGGACCCGACCTGGCAGTTCATTTAAACTAAGTGTATTTTGAAAATGAACGTTTGAGCGCCGAGCTCAAACCGGGCATTCGATTTGGATTCCGTCAGTTCTGAAAAGTCACTTTCATCTCCCAGTTCGTGTTGGAATGATCGGCACGGCCATCCGATCGGTATTTCAAGTTTTAGACCCCCGGACCCGACCTGGCAGTTCATTTAAAGTAAGTGTATTTTGAAAATGAAAGTTGAGCGCCGAGCTCAAACCGGACATCCGATTTGGATTCCGTCAGTTCTGACAAGTCACTTTCATCTCCCAGGTCGTGTTGGAACGATCGGCACGGCCATCCGACCGGTATTTCAGGTTTTAGACCCCCGGACCCGACCTGGCAGTTCATTTAAACTAAGTGTATTTTGAAAATGAACGTTTGAGCGCCGAGCTCAAACCGGGCATCCGATTTGGATTCCGTTAGTTCTGACAAGTCACTTTCATCTCCCAGGTCGTGTTGGAACGATCGGCACGGCCATCCGACCGGTATTTCAGGTTTAAGAGCCCCGGACCCGACCTGGCAATTCATTTAAAGTAAGTGTATTTTGAAAATAAATGTTGAGCGCCGAGCTCAAACCGGGCATCCGATTTGGATTCCGTCAGTTCTGACAAGTCACTTTCATCTCCCAGGTCGTGTTGGAATGATCGGCATAGCCATCCGATCGGTATTTCAAGTTTTAGACCCCTGGACCCGACCTGGCAGTTCATTTAAACTAAGTGTATTTTGATAATGAACTTTGAGCGCCGAGCTCAAACCGGGCATCCGATTTGGATTCCGTCAATTCTGACAAGTCACTTTCATCTCCCAGGTCATGTTGGAATGATCAGCATGGCCATCCGACCGGTATTTCACGTTTTAGACCCCCGACCCGACCTGGCAGTTCATTTAAACTAAGTGTATTTTGAAAATGAACGTTTGAGCGCCGAGCTCAAACCGGGCATCCGATTTGGATTCCGTCAGTTTTGACAAGTCACTTTCATCTCCCATGTCGTGTTGGAGCGATCGGCATGGCCATCCGACTGATATTTCAGATTTTAGACCCCTAGACCCGACCTGGCAGTTCATTTAAACTAAGTGCATTTTGAAAATGAACTTTTGAGCGCCGAGCTCAAACCGGGCATCCGATCTGGATTCCGTCAGTTCTGACAAGTCACTTTCATCTCCCAGGTCATGTTGGAACAATCGGCACGGCATCCGACCGATATTTCAGGTTTTAGACCCCCGGACCTGACCTGGCAGTTCATTTAAACTAAGTGTATTTTGAAAATGAACGTTTGAGCGTCGAGCTCAAATCGGACATCCGATTTGGATTCCGTCAGTTCTGACAAGTCACTTTCATCTCCCAGGTCGTGTTGAAATGATCGACACGGCCATCCGACGGTATTTCAGGTTTTGATGGGGACATCGAGGCAAGACCGTCCATATTTTGTTTGTATTTATGTCCTTTCATATTTGTATGTATACCCTTGTGTTATATGGGTACGCAATTGTAAGTCTTAGTGGGTTTATATGTAAAATTCCAATAGGCCCAAGTAAGGGGGCCCTCACCCCTTTCCCATTGGTCCATGTCATTCATGTGGGGCTGGTCAACCATCCTAGGTGGCCATCTAGAAGGTTGGAATGCCAATTAACCACATGAGAGATAAGTGGATTAAAAATTCAAAGGTAGGCTACCTACCTCACCTACCTTGTCCCCCAATTAGAATTAATTAAGAATTTTATTTTTTTATTTTATTTGGATTAAATATGAAGTCCCTTAAATGCCCCTCCAGATCCTAGATCTAAGGATATTCATGGTCTTTTTTTATTTATTATATAAGTCATGTATTTCTATTATTCTAGAATTAATGAAATGAGGAAAAGCATTGTGCAAGAGCCCCCCCTTGAGTGAATTTTGACCTCCCCTCTCTCTCCCTCTGGTTTCTTCATCCCCAACCCCCATTCTAGAGTGATATCTCCTCCCCCTCAATCTCCAAGTTCATCTCCGGTGCCGCCGCCGCCGTTCGTGCCGCCTTCGAGCCGCCGCGAAGACGACTTCGGTGTTCTGTCCATTTTGGGCAGAAGCTCCTTCCCGGAATTCCAGCTATCAGTCACGAGTTCTTCTTGATCTGAAAATTTTATGGTGTGTTCCTATCTTCAATCCCCACCACCACAAAAATAATCCCGTCCAAATTCCATCATTTACTATTTTTCAAATTTCGTGTGTTTCTATTTCCCAGTTCTGTCCAGTCTCAGATCTGTGTGATAGTACCCCTGTAATCCCCCCCTCCGACCATCTTGTTGATTTTTCTAAACCATCCCAATTTTACTAGGAGTTCTGTCCACCGTCCCCTCACTCCATGAATTTTCCTGATTTTTGATCAGCCTTCCATCCATTTTTTCAAAATTCGTTCTCAGAGCTATCTACAGTGTTGTCCACCTGTTTCCAGATCCGACCTCTGTCCAGTGCAAAAATCATATCAAATCATAGCCACCTCCAATCAGTCCACAAAAAATATTTCCCTCTTCCTTGTTCGAAATCCTATAACTTTTGTGAAGAGCTCAAGAGCTGAATCGGACATCTACCTCACGGTCAACGGCAGTTCTTAGACAACTTCCCTGCAGATCTGAGAGTTCGGCTACTGCACACTAGGAACTCAAAAATTCAGTAAAGCCCAGATCCGTGTATATCCAAATCTGATCTCTAGGCCTAGGTTGAAGGACTTCAAGAGAGATTTCCAACAGCGCCAGTTTTGTGTCGATCCGACATCGGGGCTGATCGCAGCGTCCGTTCTCACCGGAGCGCGCGCTGAATAAAAGAAACAACAGATCCGTGGCCGGCTTTTTCGACCGGTGCCGATCGGAGCCGCCCGGCCTCCGGCCGGCGAACCAGCGCGCCTCCACCCTTGGGAGCACCCCTCCTGGTGTCCCCACCACAGCGGTGCCGCCCCGGTCCCACACGGTCCCTCCGGACAGCACGCGGGCCCCACAGTCATGAGTTCGAGTGCTGCCGAAGCTATGCGTGAAGCCGCCCGTCAACCCGAATTCGGTCCTCCTGGGCCCATTTGTGTAGCCCTTTACCTCCCTGCGTGGAGTGGGCAGTGAGTCATTGCTGTCATTATTGTGTATTAATTGTTCCGGGAGCACGGTTTTCGGCCGGGTCCGTCTTCCCCACGCCGGGAGCGTGGAGGTATCGTATTCGCTCCTTGCTTGGCATTTCACTTATTTACATATATGCTTTATATGCCGCTGCTAGAGAGCATGTTTTAGGACCTAGCTTGCTATATATTTTCATATCACCGCTGCTGCGAGAGAGAGCGAAGTCGTCCCGTGACCCGATCCGGGCACGAAAGTGCGAATTGACCACCCTAGCTCTTGCCGGTTTCTCAACCGTGCACATCCGACGCTTCCCTCGTTAAGGGACAATCACGAGCTCACCTAGAGTCCGAGGACTGCATTCCTCATTCGAGTCATGTCCGTGGTCCGTCCCGCATCAATTTGGTATCAGAGCGAGTTTGAGTCTAGGGTGTCCAAAAAAAAAGAGTGTCATTTAAGTCTAAGTGTCTAAGTCAGTCTTAGGAGTTGCATTTGCATATCATTAGTCGGTATATCAAAAGGTGTTGTCCGAACGTTAGGCTACGCCTATCGGGAAGGCCGCACATTTGCGCGAGTGATCTTCGGATCGGTTAGCTCCGCCACGTACCGAGTCTTGGTCGTCATGTCTAGGGTTGTAGTCCATTGTTTAGTTGGTTTATCTACTAGTGTCGGCATAGCCATCCTCTAGCTTCCCTGTGTCCCATGGATTACCAAACACCCGGATCTTATCCATGGTGGCGATACTATCTCAAATGGAAGGACCACCCGAACCACCCCACTAGGCCCGAGACCCGGGACTTCTACGGGTCCGATGACCCAGGTGACTACCTAGAGTGGGAAGCCATTATGGACGACTACTTCGAGGTGTACAATATGTACGGGCCCATGCAAGTCGATGTTGCCAAAAGGTGACTTTTTGGTGAAGCCGCTGAAACTTGGAGGGACATCAAATATTGGAGGGAGGATAGGAATCTAAGGCCCATCGAGTCATGGTGGGAAATGAAGAGAGCGCTTAGGAGGGTCTACTTTCCCCCGCCCACCTACCTCCAACCACGGAGGTCATACCACTCACCAACCCCACCAACTCACCCACAATCAAGTGGGCCACACCTCTACCCAATCCCACCCCTTCACCGCCGTCCAAGCCCACCAAGGCGACCCCAATCTAGTGGCCCGCCCAGTCACCTCCAACCAGCCTCCCCTTGGCACCCCCATCCCAATCCACTCAAGTACCTCCAACCGAGTGGAAGCCCCGCTTATAGCCGAGCCTAGGACCACACCTAGGCCAAGGGACGAGGAGCGAGTCCACCCCAAGGTCCCTACTCCAACCCGCTCCTTTGAGGAATTCGAGAAAATGATTTCGGATTTGTTGGAAAGGATAAGAGCTTCTCCACCCTCGAGAGCTCCAATGTCACCACCCTCTACGTCCGAACGTGATTCGGAACCATCTCATTTGGAGCCACCAAGGCCCGAGCCACCCGTATTTCTAACGGGTACACTATACATCACCGAGCCGCTTTTTAGTTGGCTCAAGGATGGCTTGGTCCCACCTCCCTTTCCATCCATGGACCCCATCCTACCTATAGTGCCGATCAACTCATTCCATACCACATTTAGATCTCGTCACCATGTTGATACGTTGGACGATCTTGTCATGGGATTAGATTCGCAATGGGAGTTGACGCATCTTTTGGCCCGAGGCTTTGACCAACCCGCTAGTCTTAGCTTCACCCATCCAGCCTACGGGTCCATTACCTCCGAGTGCACCGTGAGTTGTGTCACCACAGAGGTTCTTCTACTTCTCCCGCTACCGGACGAGCCCGAATTCATATCCTTTTGTCCGAGGGAGGAATCATACTTCTTGCCTACGATCCCCGTCCCACCCATCACAATTCAAGAAGGTGACTATCCACACCTTCAAAACTTCTACACGTGGGACCGTGACTTGTGGGAACCCACCACAAGGGGTCATACCTTCTTTGATCCCTTTGATCCACTCCCTAGTGGATCCTTAGACCCTCCATATATACTTCACTTCTTAGAGGGAGTCCACTATCACACTCCTACCCCACGGGCCGAGTCATCTACGCCCACCAAGCCCGTACTCCTACAAGATACACCATTATCTAGGGGAAATACTCTTGGTCCTCCCACATCCACATCCCATATGCATGCATGGCCCACCTTAGGAGGTCTAGGATTTTCACATGGTGTCAACCACCGGTTACGTCAGATGTATGCATGGCATACGTTCGGGTGTCCTGGTCCGCCGTCACCCATGTACGGGTCGGACTAACATTAGGTGTGTCTAGGGTCATAGATGAGTCGGTGTGCTTTTTCTTTGTGTGATATGTCTGTATGCATGTGTCTTGTGCAAGCTCGTTGTCATTCTCTTATGAGTAAGAGACGATTGGACTCACTCGATGAGTATGGGATCGGTTCTACATCTATACCAGGATCAGTCACCTACAGGGACCCAGCGGTGATTCCTAGTGAGTCTTCGAGCCGCCTCCTCCCATTTTGAGAGTGCCCCACCCGGAGTGTCCACCTTTAGCCCATAGCAGTTCGTGCATATCGAGTATATATGGAATTAGTAGGTGACGGTCACTTGGAGTTGAGCATACCCGCGTTACTTGGCACGGTGACGGATCCGCCAGAGTACTCGAGCATCCATACCCCTACTCGACGGGGTCGAGTTCCTCCCACCCGGGGAGAATTGATGGGGACATCGAGGCAAGACTGTCCGCATTTGGTTTGTATTTATGTCCTTTCATATTTGTATGTATACCCTTGTGTTATATGGGTACGCAATTGTAAGTCTTAGTGGGTTTATATGTAAAATTCAGTAGGCCCAAGTAAGGGGCCCTCACCCCTTTCCCATTGGTCCATGTCATTCATGTGGGGCTGGTCAACCATCCTAGGTGGCCATCTAGAAGGTTGGAATGCCAATTAACCACATGAGAGACAAGTGGATTAAAAATTCAAAGGTAGGCTACCTACCTCACCTACATTGTCCCCCCATTAGAATTAATTAGGAATTTCATTTTTTATTTTATTTGGATCAAATATGAAGTCCCTTAACTGCACCTCCAGATCCTAGATCTAAGGGTATTCATGGTCTTTTTTTATTTATTATATAAGTCATGTATTTCTATTATTCTAGAATTAATGAAATGAGGAAAAGCATTGTGCAAGAGCCCCCCCTTGAGTGAATTTTGACCTCCCCTCTCTCTCCCTCTGGTTTCTTCATCCCCAACCCCCATTCTAGAGTGATATCTCCTCCCCCTCAATCTCCAAGTTCATCTTCGGTGCCGCCGACGCCGCCGTTCGTGCCGCCTTCGAGCCGCCGCGAAGACGACTTCGGTGTTCTGTCCATCCTGGGCAGAAGCTCCTTCCCGGAATTCCAGCTATCAGCCACGAGTTCTTCTTGATCTGAAAATTTTATGGTGTGTTCCTATCTTCAATCCCCACCACCACAAAAACAATCCCGTCCAAATTCCATCATTTACTATTTTTCAAATTTCGTGTGTTTCTATTTCCCAGTTCTGTCCAGTCTCAGATCTGTGTGATAGTACCCCTGTAATCCCCCCTCCGACCATCTTGTTGATTTTTCCAAATCATCCCAATTTTACTAGGAGTTCTGTCCACCGTTCCCTCACTCCATGAATTTTACTGATTTTTAATCAGCCTTCCATCCATTTTTTCAAAATTCATTCTCAGAGCTATCTACAGTGTTGTCCACTTGTTTCCAGATCCGACCTCTGTCCAGTGCAAAAATCATATCAAATCGTAGCCACCTCCAATCAGTCCACAAAAAATATTTCCCTCTTCCTTGTTCGAAATCCTATAACTTTTGTGAAGAGCTCACGAGCTGAATCGGACATCTACCTCACAGTCAATGGCAGTTCTCAGACAACTTTCTTGCAGATCTGAGAGTTCGGCTACTGTACACTAGGAACTCAAAAATTCAGTAAAGCGTAGATCCGTGCATATCCAAGTCTGATCTCTAGGCCTAGGTTGAAGGACTTCAAGAGAGCTTTCCAACGGTGCCAATTTCATGTCGACCCAACATCGGGGCTGATTGCAGCGTCCGTTCTCATCGGAGCGCGCGCTGAAAAATAGAAACAACAGATTCGTGGCCGGCTTTTCCGACCGATGCCGATCGGAGCCGCCCGGCCTCCGACCGGTGAACCAGCGTGCCTCCACCCTTGGGAGCACCCCTCCAGGTGTCCCCACCACAGCAGTGCCGCCTCGGTCCCACACGGTCCCTCCGAACAGCACGCGGGCCCCACAGTCACGAGTTCGGGTGCTGCCGAAGCTACGCGTGAAGCCGCCCGTCAACCCGAATTCGGTTCTCCTGGGCCCATTTGTGTAGCCCTTTACCTCCCTGCGTGGAGTGGGCAGTGAGTCATTGCTGTCATTATTGTGTATTAATTGTTCCGGGAGCACAGTTTTCTGCCGGGTCCGTCTTCCCCACACCGGGAGCGTGGAGGTATCGTATTCGCTCCTTGCTTGGCATTTCCCTTATTTCCATATATGAT
Organism: Amorphophallus konjac; assembly: GCA_022559845.1. Lineage (NCBI taxonomy): Eukaryota > Viridiplantae > Streptophyta > Magnoliopsida > Alismatales > Araceae > Amorphophallus > Amorphophallus konjac. The sequence continues at coordinate 15,635,031 of CM040124.1, forward strand.
TTATATGCCGCTGCTAGAGAGCAGGTTTTAGAACCTAGCTTGCTATATATTTTCATATCATCGCTGCTGCGAGAGAGAGCGAAGCCGTCCCGTGACCCGATCCGGGCACGAAAGTGCGAATTGACCACCCTAGCTCTTGCCGGTTTCTCAACCGTGCACGTCCGACGCTTCCCTCGTTAAGGGACAATCACGAGCTCACCTAGAGTCCGAGGACTGCATTCCACATTCGAGTCGTGTCTGTGGTCCATCCCGCATCAGGTTTTAGACCCCCGGACCCGACCTGGCAGTTCATTTAAACTAAGTGTATTTTGAAAATGAACGTTTGAGCGCCGAGCTCAAACCGGGCATCCGATTTGGATTCCGTCAGTTCTGACAAGTCACTTTCAACTCCCAGTTCATGTTGGAACGATCGGCACGGCCATCCGACTGGTATTTCAGGTTTTAGACCCCCGTACCCGACCTGGCAGTTCATTTAAAGTAAGTGTATTTTGAAAATGAACGTTGAGCGCCGAGCTCAAACCGGGCATACGATTTGGATTCCGTCAGTTCTGACAAGTCACTTTTATCTCCCAGGTCGTGTTGGAATGATCGGCATGGCCATCCGATCGGTATTTCAAGTTTTAGACCCCCGGACCCGACCTGGCAGTTCATTTAAACTAAGTGTATTTTGAAAATGAACGTTTGAGCGCCGAGTTCAAACCGGGCATCCAATTTGGATTCCGTCAGTTCTGACAAGTCACTTTCATCTCCCAAGTCGTGTTGGAACGATCGGCACGGCCATCCGACCAGTATTTCAAGTTTTAGACCCCCGGACCCGACTTGACAATTCATTTAAACTAAGTGTATTTTGAAAATGAACGTTTGAGCGCCGAGCTCAAACCGGGCATCCAATTTGGATTCCGCCAGTTCTGACTCCCAGGTCGTGTTGGAACGATCGGCACAGCCATCCAACCCCCGAACCCCGGATTTTCTCAATTCTTCTAAACTAAGTGAGTTTTGAAAATTAGGGAGTTTTAAAATTTCAAATGAACATAATTGAGTAATTCCATCAAAATAAAAACATAGTAAACACTCACCTGTGCGGCCTGTGCTGTGGTGGTGGTGGATCGTTGAGGGACCATTCCCCCCTGGGAGAGGATGGCACTGATTGCCTGCAAAATGATTGCCTGCTGGCTAGAGATCTCCTGTTGGAACTGCTGCTGCCTGCCGCTGCAAATCAGAAATCTGCGATCGGACCATATCCATCATGTCGCTTGCAGAAACGCTGGGGGTAACGGAAGGTATAGTGAAGGCTCTGCTACTGGTTTGGGCAGAGCTAGACGCACACGATGATATCACCGCGCTAGCGTCTAGGCTCTCCCCAAAACCATATAGTCGGCCTTTCTTTGGTACGCCAGCTGCTGCCACCCACTCCACCGGATCGAACTCCGGCTGCTGCGTGTCTCCCTCCCCGTACTTCTTTATCACTACTTTGCTATATGTTTCCTACAAATTGAATAAAATAACTAGTCAATTTCAAATGAATTACATGCCGATTTAAATGAACGGTACAAGTTACATATGTAGATAAACTTACCGCTGCTGACTTAGCTGTCTCACTCACAAATTGATTAGTCCCCTTCTTTTTGTGTGTTCTGTCGAACACCTCGAGGAACGACGGAGGTCCATTAAGCTCCACAGCATGTTATACAATTCATAGTAAAAATAAGTCAAATATTGGGATAAATTGTAAGAAGATAAATTGTTATATTACTTACCAATTTTTATTTATGAGCCGCATAAGAGATGGACCCACTCGTATGCAAATTTGAACCTGGTTTTGACGCCCTGTTTGCTTTGGCTTTTTCGGACTTTTCTATCCACTTGGGGTCGGCAAAATGGTCACAAGATATCTCCCAATCCTCCTGCCTCATCCATAGAGGGCGGTGCGTCTTCCACAATTGTCGGTCTTCACTCCCCCCACTCAATTTTTTAGCGTGTGCTCGGGCCTCATGTATTTTCCTCTTGTAACTTGACTGCATAGTAGACTCCCAGGCACGACGACATCTCACCGCGTCATGTCCACACGTGAATTGAAAAGATCACCGTAAATCAATTACTTTTCACACTTAGTATACTGTTGTAATTTGATTTTGGGAAATACTTGCGTTAAATGACGTAATTACTTACTAAGAACATGTTGTATAATGAATCACGGACGGCCATCGAAAATTCTCTGAAAGTGGATGCTGCCCCGGGCACATGTGCCAACATGAGTTCGGTGGAATGATGGACAGCATTGTGGGGTTCAAATTTCTTACTGCAATTGTAAATGTCAAAATATTCATATTAGACAGTTGAAGGCTAATTAATGTAATATAACCTTATAGATTTACCCGGAGATCCAACACGGGCGACGTCTATCATGGGCCGTGCCTCCCTCGTGACGACTGCCGACATCGTCAAGTGGCTGACTGGTGGGGGTGTGCCCAGTACAAGTGGGAGGTGGTGGGAGGGCACTGGGATCTGTAAGAATAGATCTTCACAAGTAAAACTAAGTGTATTACAGATCTTTGAAATAACATAATTAATTTTCATAAGTGCACAACAGGTGGGAGGCCACTAAGACCTGCAAGAATTAATTTTCATAAGTAAAACAAATATTGGAGAATTTAAATTAAAATATACATACTTGCAGCGGGAGGTGGTGGGGGTGGCGTCTGCACAACAGGTGGGAGGCCACTAAGACCTGCAAGAATTAATTTTCATAAGTAAAATAAATATTGGAGAATTTAAATTAAAATATACATACCTGCAGCGGGAGGTGGTGGGGGTGGCGCATGCACAATAGGTGGGGGGCCACTGAGACCTACAAGAATTAATTTTCATAAGTAAAACAAATATTGGGAACTTTAAATTAAAATATACATACCTGCAGCGGGAGGTGGTGGGGGTGAGGTCTGCACAACAGGTGGGAGGCCACTGAGACCTGCAAGAATTAATTTTCATGTGGAGTGATACAAATATTACGAACTTATAATTAAAATATACATATCTACAGCGGGAGGTGGTCGGGGTGACATCTGCACAATAGGTGGGAGACCACTGACACCTGCAAGATTTAATTTTCATAAGTAAAACAAATATTGGAGAAATTAAATTAAAATATACATACCTGCAGTGGAAGGTGGTGGGGATGGCGTCTGCACAACAGGCAACGAGCCGACACTTGAACCAAAAAAAAATTCTTTTAGGCTAGTAAATGATGTAAACATTTATATAGCTAAATTTTTTAATAGATATACATGTGCCCGAAGAAGACGCCAAACAGGAGGGAGTAGAGCCGTTGTCACTGCCCTGTCTCCTCCCACTCCCAGTACGACCTCCTCGAACCATTTCTTTATTACTAACAAAACAATTAATACATATTAATCCTCAATTGCACAAGACTAAAATCTCTGTTATTACAAATTATGCAAAAAGGTAAGGATATCTCACTAAATTATGAAAATGTGCCTCCCTCATGTTGATGATATATTTAACTTGTTGTGTAGTGGACAGCGGATCTAGAGGGGAGGGGTGAATAGATCTGCCCCTCTTTTCGCAATGTAACCCTCTATATAGCTAGATGAGATAAATTACTGCGGAATATAACTAGCTAAACGAAGGACACAACGATTTACTTAGCAAGATGATTACTAATATATCGATTCAAATCTAAGCATGTATTTAGAATGAAGCAATCACACAAACAAACCACAACACATGAGCTTTTAAGGTGGTTCGGACTGAATCCCCAGTCCTACGTCCACCCCTCACCAAATCCGGTGAGGCTCCACTAGTGCCACGCACTGAACCACAAATCGGAAAGACCACCGATTGCCTTCCTACTAACCACCTAGTAGGGACGTCAACAATGCAGATCAGACAACCTCCGATTGCCTTCCTACTAACCACCGGTAGGGACGATTCTCAGATTCAATTGTTTGTATGAAATGAAAAAGAGAACAAATATGAAATCACTCAAACAAGATATAGAGTATGCTCAAAGAAAAGAATCTTGTCTGAGTTGCAGAAGCTTGAATCGGATGCTTTGACGGTGTCTTCTTTCTTGCGGGATGATCTTCCTTGAACCTCTTCTAGTTGATGAAGAAGACGATGGATGTAGCTTCAATCTTCCTTTTGATCTTCTTGAGTCGATGAAGAGGATGTAGAAGATGTAGGATGCAGCTTAGATCACCCTTGAGAGCCTTGATTCCTTCTTCTTCCTTGGAGGTTGAGATGGCTTCAGATCTGGACTTGAATGCCTTGGAATGGATGAAGAACTTCCTCCCGAAACACTGTTCACGGAGGTGCTACAGTACCTCGAAAATGAGCTCCCTTGATCTCCCTTGAAGCCTTGAAGCCCTTGTGTTTCTAATCCCTCAAGTGAGAGTTTTATAGACCTTGAATGGTCTATAGGCAAGCCTCAGACCAGATCCACAAATCATGGGTGTTTAGGTGACTTTTGGATTAAACAAATCCATGTTGAAAGGCCCTTTTCGAAGTTGGAAACAAAGTCAACATTGAAGGCTCGGGGCTGGCAGTCGACCTGTAGCTCCTAGTGGTCGACCGCTACTGTGAAACCTGTAAACGGGCGGTCCCTGGGATTTCCGGTCGACCGCTACTGGCTGGCGGTCGACCGCTACTGAAACTCGTGCAGGCTGGCAGTTGCTGGCTGGGGCGGTCGATCGGAAGGGAAGGCGCAACATTGAGCTTTCACTTGTCCATTCATTTGCATATCTGTCATGAACACAACAACACATATATCAGTCATATAAGAGTGAAAAACAACAATGACTAATAGTGTTTAGCCATTATCAAAACCAAGAATACCACAGAATGCATATGATCATAGAATGATGTCGAATGACCCAAATGACCACAGAATGACTCAAATGACTTCAGGGACACAACATAACTCATCATCATCTTCGTCATCCATAGTAGCCTCATCAGATTCAAACTCTTCATCTTCATCTGATTCTTCCTCCCCTCTAACATCAACATTTAGCTCCATTGGATCGACTTCTTCCACTTCATCTCGCGTACGTAATGACAGTGGCTCATCAGATTCATCCAGATTAAACCTAGAGGAACCGACAACGCCAACTTCGTCTGATTGATAATATTCAGCACTAGCAACCTCTGAGACATCTCCACTCATACTTAACTCATAAGTGGGAAAGAGTTTTGAATTAACCCTGCAAACTGCCCACCAATCTCTATTCTTGGATGATGGATAGCTTGAATAGTACACTTGCTAGGCTTGTGCGGCTAAAATGGACGGTTCATAGGTCTTAAGTTTAGACCTATGCTTGACATCGACAATCCCATAATTTGTGTCATGTCGAACAGAACTAGGATCAAACCATTGACACTTAAATATGTATACATGATTACCTTGTCCCAAATACTGAAGTTCTAAGACTTCTTCAAGAATACCATATTAGTCCAATTCCACTTCATTGTATAAACTTCCCTTCACAGATACGCCGCTGTTCATCGTAGACTTACTTCGCCCATAATCCCTTGTATGAAATTTGTATCCATTCACAATATATCCTAGATAGGCACGTGTCTGGTTCGAGGGGCCATAACTTATCTGTTGTACTCTTTGATCAGTAATGAGACCTTGTTCAACCTATATTCAAATTAGAGTAGTTAAAATAATAACAATTACCTCAACATACGTAAATACAAACATATATATTCAACGATGACACTAACTCAGTTTCTCAGCCATTTGGCAAAAAACTTCTCGCATTCTTTTTCAATCTCCACGTCCTGGATATTTGGACATTTTTTAGCTAATTCTGAATCAAATTACCTGCAATATAAATGCACTACTACTTTAAATGAACTGCAAAAGAATGATGAACAACTTATGGACTTGCTGGAAATGTGAGTTAAGAACTTACTCAACATAAGGTTCAATCTCGAGACAATTCAGAAGAATATATATCTCAGCGGCGTGCAACTCTCTATCTTCGAGCGTGCGAGTCAAGCAACATCCGAACGCACGTCCAGGATGTTTAAATATGGAGAGCCGATCGGACGATTCATCCACTCCCCCATCATCATTACGTGGAGGTCGAGTACGACGTGTTTGAATCTCTGGCTCAAAGTACATAGAACAGAAGTTCGAAATTTCTTCAAGAATGTATGCCTCAGCAATCGAACCCTCCACCTGTGTCTTGTTGCGAACTTTCATTTTTAATTCATGCATGCACCTACAACAACAAGTCAGATGGCAACGATATGTACCGACCATGGACGACTTGTAAGTTAACAAAAATTGTCACATACCTCTCAAATCGATACATCCATCGAAATTGTACTGGCCCTCCGACAATAGCCTCATATGGCAAATAAACGACCAGGTGCTCCATCGAATCAAAGAATGCCGGAGGAAATATATTCTCTAGCTTGCAAACGGTTGTGACAACTTTTTCTTCGATAGTTTGTACATCCCGAAGTCAGAGTTCTGATGCACATAAAATCTTAAAAAATTGACTCATCTCAACTAGTGCTCCCCATATCTGCTTTGGCAACAAATCACGAAATGCAATGGGCAGTAGTCTCTCCATGAACACATGACAGTCATGACTTTACATACCATATATTTTCCCATCATTAACATTCACACAACGAGCTATGTTGGATGCATATCCATCTGGGAATCTCAACTGTTTCAACCACTGGCACACTTCCTTGATCTGTGTATCATGAAGCACGTAAGTTACTTTAGGCTGCACAGTTTTGCCATTTACGTTCTATAGTTCCAGTTCTGGACGTTTACAAAGCATCTTTAAATCCATACGTGCTTTGGCGTTGTCCTTTGTTTTCCCTTTAACATTCATGATCGTATTGAACACATTATCAAAAAAATTCTTCTCGGTATGCATGACATCCAGATTGTGTCGTACAAGAAGAGTTGACCAATAAGGCAATTCCCAAAAAATGTTTTTCTTGTTCCAGTTGTGATCCTTTCCAAAACTAGGGAGTTACCGTGTGCTACTAGATAATTGTACTGCATCTGGTAAATTGTGCACCCGTGACGTCATATGTAGACCCGACACCCGTTACAAGTCAGCTTCATCCATTTCAACAGTATTTTTTTTAAACGAGTCTTTTTGCCTTCGAAAAGGATGGTCACTTGGTAGCAACCGCCGATGGCAATCAAACCAGCATGCTTTCCCACCATGTTTCAATATAAATGATTTGGTATCTTCCATATAGTAAGGACATGCTAACCGCCCATGTGTGCTCCAACCAGATAGCATTCCATATGCAGGGAAGTCACTTATTGTCCAGATAAGTGCAGCCTTCATAATAAAATTGTGCTTCCTATATGCATTATACGTAACAACTCCATCAGTCCATAAAAATTTGAGCTCATCAATCAACGGCCTGAGATATATGTCCAAATTTTTTTCGGGACTTTCTGGACCAGGAATTACTAAGGACAAAAATAGATTTTCTCGCTTCATGCACATGTGCGGCGGAAGGTTGTACGGTGTCATGAACACTGGCCAACAAGAATAAGCTGCCACTGAACCACCGAATGGATTAAAACCATCTGTGCATAAACCCAATCGAACATTACGTGACCCCCTTGAAAAGGCAAGATGAGTACGACTAAAGTGAGTCCAAGCTTCACCATCGGCAGGATGACTGATTATATCATCGGCACGACGTACTCTTTCGGTGTGCCATGTCATATGTCGAACCGTCTTTGTGGACATATATAGCCGATGCAGCCTAGGCACAAGAGGGAAGTATCGCAACGCCTTGTAAGGTACATCTTTTGCCTTTGAATTGACCCCCCCCTTAGGTTTGAATCTGTCATGGCCACAAATGGAACATGATATCTTATATGCATCGTCTTTGTAATATAACATATAATAATTCGGACATGCATCTATTTTCACATATCCAAGTCCTAAGTCATTGACCATCTTTTTTGCACGGTAAAAAGTTTCTGACAACTTCTCGTCTCGAGGCAACATACTCTTGATCAAGAGGAGGAGACGGTCAAAACAAGTCTCACTGATGTGAAATTCAGATTTCAAGTTCAACAATTGTGACACTGTAGACAATCGGGTGTGCTTTTCACAACCATCCCACAGCGGCTCATCAGCATCTCTAAGTAGTTCATAAAATCTTCCGGCTGTCTTATTCGGCGCTTCCTCATGAACATTAAAATTAGGACCAGCAGCATCTACAACCATATCCATGTACCCACTTGTGCCTGCAATATTGCCGGGCTCATACCTCAAGAATTTCTCACCATGACACGTCCAATTCGTAAAACCATCCACGAACCCTTTCGTGTACAAATGATGTTTCACATCCCATGTTGAACACCACCTCAAGTTTCTACAACTTGAACAAGGGCATCGAATGTGACCGTCGCGATCTATTGTTGCATTTGGATTTCCCAATGCAAATTGAATGAAACTCTCAACCCCATGCTTAAAGTCATCTGACACCACCCGGTCAACTATTCTACGATACATCCATGAATGATCTGTCGACATTTTACCTGCACCCAATAAATGACAATACACATCCTAACTTTCAAATCATTACTCATGATATTACACCTGACCCTTTCCTCACATCGTTCATCATAGACCATTTACAGTTGGAAGAGGAATATTAATTAGATTATCACTTTTTAACCCATCCATGAAGGTTTGATCGCACAATCACTTACTATATGTGCTGCACGATTTGCTGAAAATTTCGACATCATCTCCCCACACTTCTCCGATATACCAAAAATATTTATTCATTTTGAAATTTTCTTAAACACTTACAAGTAAGTGGTTAAGAAAACACTCAAAATCAATGATGGTATATCAGAGAAGAGTGAGGAGACGCAACCGAAATTCTCAACAAACCATACAAACACATATAGTAAATGACTGCCTAAGTGCGATCAAATATTCACAAACTTTCCAAACGGGACAGTTCAAGACTTTGAGGTAGATATATACATTCTCATAAATAAATGAGAACATACACATCAATCCCAAAGTCTTGAACGGGAAGGCACATTGACACGGTTTTAACGCGCTCTCCTGAGGTGCGTGTAATGTTAGGTCGCACCCACGCACCTCAGCTCACAGGGAATACCCCATGCATTTATATAGCATAAAATTAAATAACAACGCAATTATCATTATGCACATATCAATATAAATAACACCCAAATTATAAAAATTTTCAAATGAAGAACATCGAAGCTAAACAATCTACATTTTTGAGTCAAATTAACATCAAATTTCTATTAAAAATAGATTTAAAAATATATTTACATGCAATTAAAATCCACAAAGTTTTAAATCACAAAACGAATTTTTTAGGTATTTACCTATTGCAATAGAGAATTCTGATTTCTTTGTATTTATCCACATCTTTGTATATATGTACTACTTAAGATATGTGGTCATTCCATTTCTCTATATCTTCTTATCATCATAAGACACTCAAATGGGATCACTTTCAGCCTCACTGGAGCATCTATGGCCTCAAGAATGTATCCCTCAGTGGCAGGGAGCATATGCTGTCTAGGTTCTAGCGGTATGTGCACTGTTGTCTCTGGAGGGCATCCATTGCCTCTAGAGAGCATCACTAGTGTCAGAGGAGCATGCATTGCTGGTTCAAGGCATTTCGATGTCACTCGGAGCCGGTCGACCGACATACTGTTTGTGCCGACCTGGTTCTTTGGGCAATGCATGACCTGACTGATGGTGGGGGAGCATCTACAGTTGTCGGAGGGCATACTCGGTCTCAGGAGAGCATCCTTGGAGACAGGCGAGCATGCATGTCTAATGTACCCCGGAAGAGGATTTATGTTTAGTCAGGGGCATTGTTGTCCTTAATCTTCTGACTAATGACGCCCTAATCTCCTAGTATAAAAGGGTGAACTCTCTCTTTATATTGTAATGGAGCCGTCTGATTATTAGTGGATTACTGCTGCGGCCGTGGATGTAGGAAGGCATCTTACCTCCGAACCACGTAAAAAATCCCTGTGTGTTCTTGTTATTGATCTTTTCTTTCTCCTTTCTTCTTCCTCCTCTGCTGGTTGTCCATCTATGAAGGTATTGCGTTTCCTAACAAGGGTGCAGCTAAAATTGGAAGGCTGGCAGTCAAAATTTCTATCTCAAGCTGGTAGAGCCGTATTGATTGACTCAGTCCTATATAGTATGCTAGTTTTCCTTGCCTAAGTCACTTTTATCCCAAAGAAGGTGATCAGTTTCATTGACCGGCTATGTGCAAATTTTTTTTGATATGGAGAGAAAGGCACCAAACGCAGGCATTGGGTAGCATGGTCAGATATCCAGAGACTTAAGTTAGAGGGAGGTCTAGGAATCAGAGATCTGCAGTGGGTTCAGACTTCTTTGACGATCAAAACCCTTTGGAACATTATTCATGGGTCTTCTCTCTGGTCCATGTATGCTAGGCGCAGATTCATCAAGGCCCATCTAGCCAACTGTGTAAGACCATTCCCAGTTGGAATGCCTTCGACTATCTTTAGACAGGCCAAAGATATTATTATCTCTAACAGCAGATGGATAGAAGGGAATGGGGCTAATATAGACTTCCTGAGTGACAATTGGACATGGTATGGTCCAGCCATTAATGCTGCAATGGCTAATGAAAGGATTAAGCTCAATAGCCTCCCCTTGGCTTCTGTTAGAGAGGTTCTATGCAACACCCAACATGCTGCACGGGGATACCTCAATAGTGACTTCCACCTTCTTAATATTCAACTAAGCAATGAGGCTGACTGCTGTGTCTAGACAGGTACCGTAAAGGGTTCCTTTTCGGTTAAATCAGCTTGCAACCTAATACGGACTAAAGGCATTTCAAGGCTTGCCTGGGCGAAGCTCTGGCACTCAGCAATAGCACCGAGGGCAGCTCTTTTTGTCTGGAAGCTTATCCATTGGGCAGTACCAGTGGATAGCATGGTGGCAGATTGTGGTATTCCCACTGTCTCCAAATGCAGCTGTTGCTCCTCTTCTGCCCAGGAAGACCTCAACCACTTATTCATTTCTGATGAATTGGCCTCTGAACTGTGGGGCTGGGTGCAGCCCTTGGTAAGCAACAAGGTCTATTTAAGTAATCAGATTTTCATTAGGTGTTGGAACCTACTAACCTTTACCAATCTACTCTCAGCCTTCAGTTTTGTGGGGATGTATGCTGTAATTCTGATGATGTGGGAAATTTGGAAACAAATGTGTGATACCAGACTTGAGGGTGTGGCTCTTAAAATTGATTCAATAAAGAGGAGAATTTCCTCCTCAATAGCCCTGGCTCTGGACAAGCTTTGCTTCCGCAAGCCATTATTCCCAGCTCAATCCAGCTGCCTTGCTTCTTTTCACCTATTCCCTTGGGTCAATTTAAAGCAGCCATTTCTGGTCTTCTGCAGATTGGCACCTCAGAAGTTCACATTGCATGTTGATGGGGCCTCCAAGGGTAATCCTGGTAGGTGTGGTACGTGGTGGAGGTTGTGTAAGAGACTCAAATGGTAAATGGATGGTTGGCTTTGCTTTCCACTATGGCATTGGGAATAGTCTTGTGGCAGAGGCAAGGGCTCTATATGACTGCTTTAATAGCTACGCTAGGTGATCTATGTTTGGCAGCTGTATATTCAGATTGTGCCCTTCTTGTGGAGGCTGTAAGGAAAGGAGCTCTTCCTAGCTGGATGGTTCTCCCATGGTGGAGGAAGATTTTGGATCTTATCCATGAAAGTGGCTGCTTGATATTGCATACTTATAGAGAGGGCAACCAGGTTGCAGATTCCCTGGCGTCCTATGCATGCAATACTACAGAAAATCAAGTTTTCATTCAAGTAGGAGACCTCCCTCGGTTGACAAAGGGTGCATTAAGATTGGATAGAGCTGGGCTGTCAGCCATCCGAGTAGTTTAGCTTTTTGATTGTACTTCATAGCTTTATATTTTTCTATATTTTGAGTCTCTTTGTCCTAACAAGACATCCTAACAATAAATCTGAGTAAGATTACATAAATTAAAATAAAATGAAACAACATATAAATATGAAATTAAATTTTTACTTAGTGTTTATTTGAAAAAACTTATCTGATTCTTTCGTTCCCTTTCCCTCGGTCGATTATCCTACGATGAATACAACAATATATTAAATAAAATAAAAAATAATTATTATATGTACATGTGTGAGACGGGTGTATGTGTGTGCATGTGAGGGGGGGGGGGCAAGGGAAGCCCTGTGGCCAACGGTAGAGGGAGAGGGGGGCTTGCGGCCAACGGTAGAGGGAGAGGGAGAGGGGGGCTGAGGTGTGTGCGTGTGTTTGTGTCTGTGTGTGCGTGTGTGCGAGGGGGAGGGGGGCCACAGACAGGGGAAGAGAGGGCGGTGGAGGGGGTGGGGGAGGGCGGCCAGAGGGAGTGAGGGAGCGGGACAGGGGAGAGGGAGAGGGATTGAGTGAGGGGGAACAGGATCGGGAGAGGGAGAGGGAGGGGAACATGATCGGGAGAGGGAGAGGGAGGGGAATAGGATCGGGAGAGGGAGAGGGAGACCACTTACCGGCGACGACTACGGCAATGATGGGAGGAGGCTGGCGGCGATGGTGATCGTGAGAAGAGGATGATGGCGGAGACAGCGACGACGACCGTGAGAGGGAGGGAGGTTTGCGAATGGCGGCGACGATGAGGACGGCGGCGCCTCCGGCGACGGCGAGGACGGCGGCTCCGGCTGCGACGACCGCAAGCAGAGATGAAAGAGAGAGTGAGAGGGAGAGTGGGGGGGGGGTGGAAATGGGGGCGGGTGGAAGGGGTGGGAGGAAGGGGTCGATGGTGGCGGGGGATGAAATTTTGAGATGGAAATACGGACGGAACTTAGTTCCGTTTGAAATTTCAGACGGATTCATTTCCGTCTGAATATCCGTCCCAAATTTGTGACGTATAATAAAGACGGAATATATTCCGTCTATACTTATAGACAGATCTTCAGAAAGAGTATAGTATGTCCTTAATAGAGATGGAATTTGTGACGGAAGCTAATCTGTCACAAATACAGATGGATTTTAAGACGGAAAATATCCGTCTGAAATATCCGTCTGTATTCCCGCTTTTTCTAGTAGTGATAAGAAAATTTGAATTTTGTTGGAGCTCCAAGCAAGGGCCACCCCTTTCTCTCTCTCTCCCCTCTTCTTCTTGCAGCTGGGAAGGCTGTGATCTGAGGTTGGAAGCCTCATCTATCTGGTGTGGAGTTCGTCGTCGCCGCCGCCACCGCCATCGTGCCGCCGTTGCACCACCGCCATCGTTGCCGGTGTTCTGTCCACTCAGGACAGTCCCTTGATCTCGGATTTCTTGCTCTCAGCCCCGAGTTCATCTGGAGCCCAAAATTTCAAGGTGAGTTTCAGGGGTCATCACCACATCCTAAAAAAATTGTTGGAGCTTCTAGTTTTTATTTTCCATTTTTCCATTTTCGTTCTCCACCTCCTTTCAGATCTGCCAGCAGTCTGCCTAGATTTCTAGAACCCTAATAGGTCGTTCATGAACACACTTTCTAGTGACCCAAATGGCTTGATATTTTTATTGGAGGTTCTGTCCACCTAATACCTCGTCCCAAAATTTTCTTCTGAATTTAGAATCTCGTTCATATTTTCTAAAAATTCACTTCAGATCGCAGTTCAGTTCTGCCTGCTACTGTCCAGATCCAACCACCTATCAGTATAAAATACTTTTCCCCACCCAAACCTCTACAAAATCTGTCATAAAAATTATTGCCGTCTTCTTCTCTCTCCCCTCTACAATTTCCATGAAGACCTCAATGTCTGAATCAGAGGTCTACTTTGCGGTCAACACCAACTCTCAGGAAAACTCACCACTATCCTGAGATTTCGGGTCATGTCCAACAGCAGCTTGTAAAATCGATCAAAGCCAGATCCGAGGAATTCAAATTTATTTCTCTGACCCTAGATCGAAAATTTATTTCTCTGACCCTAGATTGAAGTACGTCGAAAGAGCTTTCCAACGGTACCTCTCGTGCGTCGATCTAACGTCAGGAGTGACCGCAGCAGCAGATCTCGCCGGATCACGCGCTGTAAAACAGAGGTTGCAGATCCGTGGGTAGCAACTCCAAGACTTGGAGATCGGGGCCGATCGGCACCCGACCGGTGCTCCAGCCCGGTTGCCGTCCAAGGGAGCGCGCCATCAGGGGTCACCATCACAGCGGGACCCACCCTATCAGGTCCGGAGGACTGAGCAGCACGTGGGCCCCACGTACCCGCAGATCGCGCTGTCCGGACAGCACTAAATGCGGGTTTCGGCACTGCCGGAGCGACATCAAGATGCTGCCCGTCAACCCAACTCTCGAGACTCCCAGGCCCCACTTGTGACCTGTTACCTCCCTGTGTGGAGTGGGTCAAAACTTTGTACTGCAGTAAACTTGTTTAACCGGGAGTTCAGATTTGGCCGGGGTTGTCATCCCCACGCCGGGAGCGTGGAGGTAACGGTCTTAACTCCTTGGCGTTCATTTGCTAGTTTAGTATATGGTCATATGCCGCTGTGAGCGCGTTAGGATTCTAGCCCGTGAGTTCACGTTACCGCTGTGAACGAGAGAGTGACCCGTCCCGTGGCTCGATCCGAGCACGGAAGTGAGTCGACCACCCTTGACTCTGCCTGTTTCTCAACCGCGCGGATCCGCGTTTCCCCTCGCTTGGGACGACGAGTGAGCTTGCGTTTCTGTTAGCGACGTATAGCCCATAAGAACTCTTAGTGTCGGGCCGAAGTGTCTCTCCTATTCATATGCTGCTGGTCGCGTCTCCATTTAGAGTCCGAGGTTCGCATCACTTAGAGTCGGTCCCCGTGTCCATCCCGCATCAGTTTGGTATCAGAGTGAGTCGAGTCTAGGGTAGTCGTTGCATAAGTCTTTGCACGGTCTAAGTCGAGTCTAGGATCATCATTATTTTCAAAACAAAACAAAAAGTGTTTTAAAATTGCATTTCATCCCGATAATCCGGTATATTAAAAGGTGTTATCCGAACGTTAGGCTACGCCTATCGGGAAAGCCGCACACTTGCGCGAGGAGATCTTCGGGTCAACCCTTCGCCACGTACTGTATATTGGCTACGTGTAGGTGCATTAGTCTGTGTCTCCTAGTCCGTGTGTCTTTGCATGCCCACCCGTCGAGGCACCCAATACTCGCTACCACCACCTATGGCGGATTCCCGAGCCCGTAGTTCCGATGAGCCCTCGATGGTCGAGATGTTCCGAGCCCTCATGGATCGTCTCGATACGCATATGGATGGTTTTAGTATGCATCTAGATGGCGTAGGAATGCGTCTAGAAGGGAGGATGAAAGCCCTAGAGGATCGGGCCGAGACATCGGGCCAGTCCATTCAGGGTCTTGTGGGGAGAATAGCTATCCTCGAGAGGGCCCTAGTGGCGGCGCAACTCGCGCCAACAAATGGTCAACAAGAGCCGGTTCAGCAACCTGTTGCTGCAAGGGCTCAAGGGGCAAATGATAGGAGGCAGCAAGTGCATGAGGTGGATGATTATGCCTCTGATAATGAACAAGGGGGTTATGGTCGTGATCGTTGAAACCAACGACGGAATCACGATGATGACGACGACCGCGTTCTTTGGAGCGTGCGTGTTGACCCTCCCCTATTTGACGGGTCTCTGGACCCGAAGGTCTATTTAGATTGGGAGGCCGGCATGGATCGGTAGTTCGAGTGGTTTGAGATGACGGACCACCGAAGAGTTCGGTACGCTAAGATGAAGTTGCATGGGCATGCCCAAACTTATTATATCAATGTGGAGAGCCTGTTAGTGCAGCGACATCAACCCCCGATCGGTACTTGGGATGACATGAAAATGAAGTTGAGGCAGAAATACCAACCTGCCACGTATCGCTAGCGTCTCATAGACAAATGGCAAAGTCTCTCCCAAGGGAATCTGTCCGTGACTGAGTACACCACCGAGTTTGATGAGTATTATTTGCGGTGTGGAGTTACGGAAGAGAGCACCATAACCATATCGCGCTTTCGAAGAGGTCTGCGGCCGAATTACCAATATGAACTTTTCTGCCGTAATGTGACCACTTTGGAACAGGCGTATCTGGTTGCTCTCGAATTGGATCAATTCGAGGCCGAGTTTTAGCCTACCCATCGGTTGGGCCCCTTTCCCATTCGTAGTGTCGAGCCTCGTGGCTCTTCAGGCACATATCCGAGGGCCCCCATGGCTCGACCTTAGGAGCCCACTCGTCCCGAGCCATTCGCTCCTAGGCCTCGCCCTCCACCTCCGAGGGATATCCATCCTCGTCCCCAACCCACGGCACCCACGGTCCGTCCACCAGCACCCGCACCCGTTGTTCGTCCTTTGTTGCCTACACCTCCTATCCGTCGGGAGGATAAGGAGAAAGGACCTTTGATTAGGGAGCCTAGTGGATCACGGCAGCAGTGTTTTCGCTGCAATGGGTTTGGCCATTTCGCCAACCAGTGTCCCACTCGCCAATCTCTTGTCATTGGGGACACACAGGCTGGGGACACCACCTCCTCAGATCTTGTGTTAGTCAGCTATGAAGTAGATCAGGAGCTAGCTGACGAATACTATGAGATTGAAGGTGATGGCCAGGATGCCCAGCATTCGGACGATACCCACTTGGGGGTCGTCAGGTGTATTCTCACCCAGCCACAGGCCAGCGATGACTGGCGTCGGACCACCATCTTTCATACATACTATAGGTTGGGAGGGCATGTGTGTAAGGTGATTATCGATAGTGGGAGTTGCATCACTGCAATCTCCACGGGCCAAGTCTCACGTCTTGGTCTTACTCCCGTGGACCATCCTTGCCCCTGTCGAGTATCATGGGTGGATTCCACCTCCATTCCGATCAGGCTGCGGTGTTTGGTCCCACTGTAGTTCCATGCCCACCGCGATTAGATCTGGTGTGATGTCCTCCCCATGGAGGTGGGCAATATCATTCTTGGTAGGCCGTGATTATTTGACCGGGATGCCACACTCCATGGCCGATCGAATACCTGTACCTTCGACCATGATGGCCGACGGATTACCCTCCACCCCAATCAGCCCAAGAGCCCATCAGTTAGGGGTCCTACTGGCCCTAGTACTCCGGAGCCTTCCGCCCCCGGGCCCAGTACCCCATCCCCAGTCCGGGCTATGACCGTTACCCCTGGCACAGGCGAGCCCTCGACTAGGAGGTTGATGATGATTAGCTCCCGAGAAATGGAGCGGACGGCTAGTAGGGGCTGCCCTGTGTTTGCTATTACGGTCAGAGAGGTGGAGCCGAAGTCCGAGGGTGAACTCCCACCCGATGTCATTCCTATTCTACAGGACTTCACTGATATTTTTCCCGAGGAGCTTCCTGAGGGACTCTCACCCATGCGGGATATTTAGCATGCTATCGACCTGATTCCGGGCTCCTCATTGCCCAATCTTCCTCATTATCGCATGAGTCCCACGGAACATGCCGAACTAAAACGGTAGGTCGATGAGTTGATGCAGAGAGGGTCTGTTCAGGACAGCATGAGTCCGTGTGCTGTTCCCGCTTTACTCGCCCCAAAGAAGGATGACATGTGGAGAATGTGCATTGATAGTCGTGCCATTAACAAAATCACTGTGAAGTACAGATTCTCTATTCCTCGCCTAGATGATATGCTAGACATGATGGCTGGTGCAACTATCTTCTCGAAGATCGATCTTAAGAGTGGCTACCACCAGGTGAGGATTAGGCCATGTGATGAGTGGAAGACCGCATTTAAGACCAAGGACGGTCTATATGAGTGGTTGGTTAGGCCCTTTGGGTTGACCAATGCCCCTAGCACTTTCATGCGACTCATGACTCAGGTCCTTCGACCTTTCATTGGAGTCTTTGTGGTTGTGTATTTTGATGATATCATTATATATAGTCGCACTAAAGGGGACCACTTGGACCATCTAAGACAGGTTTGTCTGCTTTTGAGGCGAGAGCAGTTGTTTGCAAACCCACAGAAGTGTGCCTTCATGACACCTCAGCTTACCTTCTTGGGTTTTATTGTGTCTAGTACTGGGGTCTCCGCCGATCCGGAGAAGGTCCGGGCCATTGTTGAGTGGCCAGAACCCCGTATGTTCCATGATGTCCGCAGCTTCCATAGCCTTGCGACGTTCTATCGTCGTTTCATCCGCGGATTTAGCTCCGTCACTGCCCCGATCACGGACTGTATTCAGAAGGGCACGTTTGTATGGACGAAGGCCGCAGCTGCTGCCTTCAAGGACATCAAGGAGCGCATGACCCAGACACCGATCCTTCGATTGCCAGATTTCTCGAAGGTGTTTGAGGTCTCTTGTGATGCGTCGGGTGTTGGGATAGGAGGTGTGTTGAGTCAGGAGGCCCACCCGGCCGCATATTTTAGTGAGAAGCTGAATGACGTGAAACTGCGATACTCCACTTATGCTAAGGAATTCTACGCAGTTGTTCAGGCTCTTAGGCATTGGAGGCACTATCTTTTACATCAGGAGTTTGTTTTGTACTCCGATCATGAGGCTTTGAGGTTCCTCCATTCCCAAAAGAAGCTTAATACGCGTCATAGCCGATGGGTTGAGTATCTCTAGCAGTACACATTTGTGCTTAAACATAAGGCTGGAGTGGAGAATAAGGTGGCTGATGCCTTGAGTCGGCGTGCTTGTCTGCTGACAACCATGAGTGCCGAGGTCATAGGGTTAGAGAAGATGAGAGAGGCCTATGTTGACTGTCCTGACTTTGGTCAGACTTATACCACTCTCCAGGCCGGACCCTCGAGAGACCTTGATGATTATGTGCTTCAGGAGGGACCTCTTTCGAGGAGGCAGGCTTTGTGTTCCCCGAACTTTGGTTCGAGACTTCTTAGTCTGGGAGCTACATGCGGGAGGTCTAGCCAGCCACTTTGGTCGGAACAAGACTATCGAGGCTGTTGAGCATAGATTTTATTGGCCGAGCTTGAAGTGTGATATTGCTCATATAGTGGCTCAGTGCCGTACATGTGCTACGGCCAAAATGAAGAAGCAAAGCTCGAGCCTTTATATGCCTCTTCCCGTGCCTGATGTCCCGTGGCATGATGTTAGCATGGATTTTATCTTGGGATTGCCACGTACCTCTAGGAAGCATGACTCGGTCTATGTGGTAGTTGACCGATTCTCGAAGATGGCCCTTTTCATTCCCTGCTCGAAGACTTCGGATGCTTCGAGCATAGCCCGCCTATTCTTTACCCATGTGGTGTGCAAGTTTGGGTTGTCTCGTACCATAGTGTCTGACCGTGATGTTAGATTCACCGGTTATTTCTGGAAGACATTGTGGCATATGTTGGGTACTCACCTCAAGTTTTTCACTGCATATCATCCCCATACAGATGGTCAGACCGAGGTGATCAATAGGAGTCTGGGTGACCTTTTGAGGTGTCTTGTCAGGGACCGTGTAGGGGATTGGGATCTCATCTTACCACTGGCAGAATTTGCATATAATGATTCGGTTAAAAGGTCTACTGGTATGAGTCCATTCGAGATTGTCACAGGTTGTAGGCCTAGGAAGCCAGTGGATCTTGTTCCCATGCCCATTCATGCACGAGCGTCTGAGTCTGCCTAGTCTTTTGCTAGGCATGTTAGGAGTTTGCATGACGACATCCGTCGTCACATTGAGGCCAACAATGCACGGTATAAGGAGTTAGCCGATGCCCATCGACACCACCGTGAGTTCCAAGAGGGTGAATATGTCATGATCAGGGTAAGACCTGAACGGTTTCCCTCTGGAACAGTAAAGAAATTGCAAGCTCGCGGAGCCGGTCCATTTAGAGTGTTGAAACGCGTTGGATCCAATGCGTATGTTGTGGACCTGCCCGAGGAATATGGTATAAGCTCAACTTTCAATGTGTCGGATCTAGTTGCATATAGGGACCCAGCGGTGATCCCTAGTGAGCCTTTCGAGCCATCTCCCCCCATTGAGAGTGATCCCACACCTGAGTGTCCACCACCAGCCACATTTCCACGACAGCGAGAGCATATAGATCATATACTGGATGAGCAGGTGACAGTTACCAGGAGTGGATCCTACCCGCGCTACCTAGTGCGTTGGAGAGGACGACCTGCCACCGAGGATACTTGGATCACCCGTGGAGAGTTGCAGCGGATAGATCCGGACCTACTGGAGCGCTACCAGAGCGATGCAGACCCTTACTCGACAGGGTCGAGTTTCTCCCACCTGGGGAGAATTGGTGCGGACACCAATGTGAGCGAGAAGCACGAACCGGCGAGCCGTCGGTACCGTACGCGGAGCACCACTCGGGCTACCTCGGCTTCCATCTGGCTCGGAGACAGTCTGGAGACTCCCCCTCGAGTCTCGGTATTTATAGTAGTTATTGGAACTTTGTTTGTGTGTAATGTGTGTTTTATTCGGATTGTAATTCGGAGTGTAAGAGGGGTGTACTTGTAATTTGGGACCACCTGGGTCCCGCGGGCCCCCCATCCCTTCTCCCATTGATCCACCTCATTTCTTGGACCCATGTGGGGTCAGTCAACCCTCCATGGTGGGCTTCTAGAAGGGTTGGACCAAGGGGGGGACAAAGGGAACAAAAATTTCAAAGTTGGAATGCCATAAGTCAAGGGGGCGCCCCCTTTATATAATATTATATTAAGATTTCTAGTTTATTTTATTTAGTTCCAAATCACATGGGAGGATAAAATGTGGACTCCCTCTTTTACCCCTCCCAATTCTAGATCTAGGGTTAATTAGTGTCTTTTGTCATTTCACATAAATAGCTTGTATTTTCATTTGATTGAAAAAAATGCATAAGAAAATCTGAATTTTGTTGGAGCTCCAAGCAAGAGCCGCCCCTTTCTCTCTCTCCCCTCTTCTTCTTGCAGCTGAGAAGGCTATGATCTGAGGTGGGAAGCCTCATCTATCTGGTGTGGAGTTCGTCGTCGTCGCCGCCGCCACTGCCATCGTGCCGCCGTTGCACCACCGCCATCGTCGCCGGTGTTCTGTCCACTCAGGATAGCCCCTTGATTTCGGATTTCTTGCTCTCCGCCCCGAGTTCATATGGAGCCCAAACTTTCAGTGTGAGTTCCAGGGGTCATCACCACGTCCTAAAAAAATTGGTGGAGCTTCTATTTTTTATTTTCTATTTTTTCATTTTCGTTCTCCACCTCCTTTCAGATCTGCCAGCAGTCTGCCTAGATTTCTAGAACCCTAATAGGTCAATCATGAACACACTTTCTAGTGACCCAAATGGCTTGATATTTTTATTGGAGGTTCTGTCCACCTAATACCTCGTCCCAAAATTTTCTTGTGAATTTAGAATCTTGTTCATATTTTCTAAAAATTCACTTCAGATCCCAGTTCAGTTCTGCCTGCTACTGTCTAGATCCGACCACCCATCAGTATAAAATACCTTTCCCCACCCAAACCTCCACCAAATCTGTCATAAAAATTATTGCCATCTTCTTCTCTCTCCCCTCTACAATTTTCATGAAGATCTCAATGTCTGAATCGGAGGTATACTTCGCGGTCAATGCCAACTCTTAAGAAAACTCACCACTATCCTGAGATTTCGGGTCATGTCCAACCGCAGCTTGTAAAATCGATCAAGGCCAGATCCGAGGAATTCAAATTTATTTCTTGGGCCCTAGATCGAAGTACGTCGAAATAGATTTCCAACGGTACCTCTCGTTCGTCGATCCGACGTCGGGAGTGACCGCAGCAACAGATCTCGTTGGATCGCGTGCTGTAAAACAGAGGTTGCAGATCCGTGGGCAGCAACTCCAAGACTTGGAGATCGGGGCCGATCGGCCTCCGACCGGTGCTCCAGCCCGGCCGCCGTCCAGGGGAGCGCGCCATCAAGGGTCACCATCACAGCGGGACCCACCTCGTCAGGTCCAGAGGACTGAGCAGCACGTGGGCCCCACGTACCAGCAGATCGGGCCGTTCGGACAGCACTAAACGCGGGTTTCGGCACCGCCAGAGCGACATCATGATGCTGCCCGTCAACCCAATTCCCGAGACTCCCGGGCCCCACTTTTGACCTGTTACCTCCCTGCGTGGAGCGAGTCAAAACTTTGTATTGCAGTAAACTTGTTTAACCGGGAGTTCGGATTTGGCTGGGGTTATCGTCCCCACGCAAGGAGCGTGGAGGTAACGGTCTTAACTCCTTGGCGTTCATTTGCTAGTTTAGTATATGGTCATATGCCGCTGTGAGCGCGTTAGGATTCTAGCCTATGAGTTCGTGTCACCACTGTGAACGAGAGAGTGACCCGTCCCGTGGCTCGATCCGAGCACGGAAGTGAGTTGACCACCCTTGACTCTGCCGGTTTCTCAACCGCGCGGATCCGCGTTTCCCCTCGCTTGGGACGACGAGTGAGCTTGCGTTTCTGTTAGCGACGTATAGCCCATAGGAACTCTTAGTGTCGGGCTGAAGTGTCTCTCCTATTCATATGTTGCTAGTCGCGTCTCCATTTAGAGTTCGAGGTTCGCATCACTTAGAGTCGGTCCCCGTGTCCGTCCCGCATCAGTGCCAATTGACTGAAAGGCCCCCTGTACCCCAGGCGCCAATTGACTGAAAACCTGCTCAACCCCAGGGCACCAATTCAGTATTAGCAGAATCTGATTCTGATCTGTCTCGTGGTTTATACATACACAACCCAAATCCATTTTTCTGCATATTATGAGTCCTTGAACTCCATTCCATGAGAATCTACCTTGTGTATATCCTACATGGTTAAACCTTGAACCTCTTAAACTATCATTTGGGAGTGTGGGAGCTAAGTGCTATGCGGGGCAATGTGCTACGTTGTGGGAGCCACCTCTTGAGGCCGTACGGCACAAAGTGCTACACGACGAGAGCCACCTCTTGAGCTTGTAGGGGCCACCTCTAGAGTCCTCCATAATCAAATGACTAGTTACTATTGTCTGTAATACTACGTTTCTTAATTTCATGAAATTCCACATTGGCTATAAATGAGAGTGGATGTCAAAAGTAATACATGAAATGTTGTGCGTATAGGGCCCGGTCTGGTCCTTGGAGGCGCACCCGAAGGTACTTGTGCCCATGGGAGTTTATTGACCACGGTGTTTAGTATTGCACCGGAGTACTTGCTTGACTTGAGACACTCCACACTTACTCTC
Source organism: Amorphophallus konjac (assembly GCA_022559845.1). Classification (NCBI taxonomy): domain Eukaryota; kingdom Viridiplantae; phylum Streptophyta; class Magnoliopsida; order Alismatales; family Araceae; genus Amorphophallus; species Amorphophallus konjac. Next base: position 15,658,195 of record CM040124.1, read on the forward strand.
TTTACTTGCCTGACTTGACTTGTGTGGCCCGGAACGGGTAATACTTGACTTGTGACCCGAGAAAGGGCAAATTACTTACTTTATTGAAATAGCCAATTCTATTGATACGTACTTGATATTACTTGCTTGAAATGAATTTTACTTGCTCATACATGAGATTTATTTGCACCTGAGTTCATACTTGTACATGAGTTCCTGCTTGCCCAAAAGTGACATCTACAGTTATAAGTTCTTGAAATACTGCTTGTCAATTACTTGAATTTATATGATACTCTCTCCATACAATTCTTGATCTCTTATTGTTCATCATGCATAGATTTACCTGTATACCTGATTTTCTTACGCGTACATCATGCATAGCCATACTAATAATACATGCAAACTGTAAATCACTTAAAGATTGCTCGAATTTGAGATGTAATTCCTACTGAACGATTCGCTCATCTAGTTGCTTCCTAACATTTTTTGGTGATTCGGATAGCGACGTCCACAAGAATGGGTTTGAGACCGAGTGAAGAGTGCTAGAACGCCATTCGCCTATCATTAGCTAGTCGCGTCTTTTGAAATTATTTGAGTCTACCTTATACTCCCAGCTATGTCAGTTAGTGGTATAGACTTTGTTAAGGCATGTAGCCTAGTGTTTGGCTTTTAAATTTGGAATTGTCATGGACTATCTTTATCTTCTTTGGTTAATCAAATAATTATCACTTTGGACTATTGTGATTATTTAGATTTTATTAGTCTTTTGCGCACTCCGTAATTATGTATGTCAAAATTTTATCACTCTAATGACACGATCTATATAGACGCGTCACGCATCCGAGTATCTTCCGCGCTCGGGACGTGACAAAAACTCTCTCTCTCATTCATAATTAATGCTCTCTCTATTGCTCTCTCTCTATTATTTATTTATGTTTAACATTAAATTATTATAACTCTTATTATTATTAAATTTTTAGTTTGTACTATTAATGATACTTTTTAAAAAAATTATTATTATTATAGTATATTTACCGTACGGAATCTATTAATATATATATAAGTTAAAAATAAAAATATTAAGACAAATAGTAACTTTTAAAATATTTGTGACTTTTAAATATTAATTAGGGAGATTAATGATGTTATTTATCAAAAAAATTATTTTCATAATATATTAAATTTATAGAATATATTAAAAATATTAAAAAAACATTTTTAGATGAACATTAACCTAAATCCATAATTAATGATGTTTTTACTTTTAAATATTAATTAGTGAGATTATTAATGTTATTTATCAAAAAATATTTTCATGATATATTTAATTTAAAAAATATATTAAATATTTAAAAATAAGATAAAATATTTTTTAAGATGAATGGTAACCTAAACATGTAGTTAATGTCATTTTTGACCTTTACATTTTAATTAGTGAGATTATTGATGTTATTTAAAAAAATATTTCCATTGTATACTAAATTTATATAATGTATTAAGGATATTTAAAAATTAAAATAAAATATTTTTTAAGATGAATAATAATCAAAACCCGTAATTAATGACGTTTCTATGTTTTAAATTTTAATTAGTGAGATTAATTATGTTATTTATAAAATTTTATTTTCATTATATATTCACTTTATAGAATATATTTAAAATTTTAAAATTACAGTAAAATATTTTTTAAAAGATGAACAATAATCAAACGCCATAATTAATGACATTTTTTATGTTTTGAAATTTAATTAGTAAGATTAATTATGTTATTTAACAAAAATATTAATGATGTTATTTATCAAAAATATTTTTATTGTTATGATATATTTAATTTATAGTATATATTAAAAAATAATTTCAAATTATAATAAAATTAAAAATTTTAAAGATGAATAGTAATCTAAACTTGTAATTAATGTGAGAGAGAGAGAGAGTGACCTGAGAGAGATGAGAGGGGAGAGAGGTAGAGAGAGAATGAGAGATATATTAAAAATTAAAAATGATAAAAATATAATATTTTAGTTATCATTATTATTGGGTTAACTTACTACTTATCAAATCACACTAGATTAAAAATAGATTAGTCCGCCTCCTTACTCTCGGATTAATTTTCCTCCTATCAAATTAAAAATAAGTTAACTCCGGACTACTTTAAGGGCCTGTTTGATATAAAACGGACACGAATCCGCCGATTGCCATCTGCACGGTTAGCATATTCGACCATTTCAGTTGAATACGTAACCCGGATAAGGTGGCAGTGTTACGACTAAAACAAGAACATTTAATACGATGCCCATATTAATTTCACATTCTATCAAAGTGTGAACAAGACACCACCGGCTAGTACGACCCGTGATCGGTGAATGCGCTACCCTATTCGGTGGTATTCGCCCATCAAACAGGGCCTAAGCGAATTGAGTTAGGTTATCTTTAACCTAACTCCCTATGCCCCAATAGAGGGATATCCTCCGTAGATTAGTCCGTCTCTCCACTTAGTCTCATTTACTTTTATAAGTTATTGATTATTCTTTTGGGACAAAAATATTCTCTTCTATTATTCCCCTTTGGTTGTACCAAGGGATAAAAAAATGGGTTATGTAACATCCCAAATTTAAATAATGAATAAAATATTATTATTTAATTATCTTTTCGACCCAAAATTTTAAATTTTTAATAAAAATACGGAAACATATGTATCTCATAGAAAATGTTATTTCAGGCAACATTGTTTAAAGGAAGAAGCCCAAAATAAACTCGGATTAGACCCAAAACGAAGATTTAGGGTTAACTCGGACCTAGAACAACCCAGCCCAAATCTGACCTAATTAGGCCTTAATTCGAGCCCAAATGGGCTATAATTGAACCTAATCCCTTGGCCCATGTTAGATGATCGATTTCCCTTTGAAAACCCTAACACTAGGAGCTTAGATTCGGAGTGGTGGCGGTGGATTTGATCAAACCCCGATTTTCTCGTCGTTTTTCTCTCTAAAGACTTTTAGATCTTTAGATCGATTCGAACTCTTCGAGCCTTTCCAACCCTATAAATAGGTGGCCACGCCCTCTAGAAACCCTTATTTGATCGTTTGGCCAGTGGCGTGCTCGATCGTGGGCATATCCGACGGTGGGAGGTGAGGAGAGTTAGGGTTCCGACGAGTTCGCATCTTCCCTTTTCGATGATCAAAGGTAGGTTTCTCTCATGCCCAACTTTAATTAAATCATGCCATGACATGCATCTTGAAGTCTTATTTCTATTGGTTATATTTTGCCCAAATTTTATGAAGTATAGAGGTCGCTAAACACATTTTTCTGGAGGTATGTCGAAGTCCGACGCTAGACAGGACACGATTTTAGGAGGCGGCCGTCATAGTGACTGCCTCTTGAAGTAGTAGTCTCACGATAGACCGTCTCCTCGTGCCATTTTTCAAAATTTAAAAATATGGTTTTGAACGCGTCAAGCACCTGGACGTCTTCTTTTTAACGCGTCACCCTGGGTAAACGTCTTCTTTAACAATAAATATCTAATGTTTTATTTTATTATGTGAGAAATGTTACCCGCGTCTGGTTACGTGGACGTCTTCTTTTATGCGTGTCATCCATACTACACGCCTTCATGCAATATATCAAAAAAAAGATTTATAAATATATATGACTGCGGTCCTCTCAAGACCATCTTTTTCAGGTTGCGGTCTCCTGATGACCATCTTCTGGTTCCGTTTTCCAACAAGTATCCGGGTTATTTCCTACGCATTATGCTATGATATTTCCTGCTATATTTCATGCCGTTGAAGTTAATAAACTGACAAAACATGGCTATCTAGGTTGTATGAAATAATATGTTCTAAATCAAAGCATTTGCTTGCCCTTCTATGGTGGAAAAAGAGTAGATTAAATTGTTCAAAAATCATGGTTTAGTCCATGATCCCTTTTGCTATTCACTTGGTTATTGTTCATTTATGGCTGGCTTCGTAGGGTTGTTTGAGGGTCATGCCACTCCGGTGGTATTGACTTACCGACTACACTCATTTTCCGCATGTTTTAAGCCCTTAATTCTTGGACATAGGATGCCTCTCTGTCGGATATTCCTTCCGTCAGACTAGGTATTCATGTTTCAAAGTCTCCGTAAGTCTCCGCGAGCCTGAGATTCTCACTAGGACGCCAAGCAGGTTGTACTATCCAATCATGAACCCACTTAAAATTCTCTTAGCACAGAACGAGGCTCTGTTCGAGCTTTGCCAAGTTCTGCCAATTTTTATGATCACGGCCTTATCTTGACCGTCTCCTGATAGTAGTGGTCGTGCCTAGACTGCGTTCTCCTGAATCTGTGTGATCAATTTTAGAGACGTCTGATAAGTGCTTATTTATTCATTCTTATGCATATCACACACATCGTCCTTGGACTTTAATGAAGTTAAATTATGCAATTCTTCACGATAATATCGGTCTCACATAAAATGGAGAATTTTCTAGAATTAATGGGACCAGAGACACTTATAAGAAAATTGCATAATTGAACTATACTGAAATCATTGGAATTTTGTCCAAAGTCGATTCATGCTGAGAGGACTAATGATAAGCTTTTTATTCATTGCTCAAACCTATCGTTTGTTGAAGGGGCTTGGCATAAATACTTACGTGAGGGGGATTTTCTATAATTTTCATATCCCTCAACCTTGTGAACCTTGTAGGAATCAGGATGGGCTCATTCATGGGCCACGTCTGCAGCCCACCAACATGCATGGCAAGCAGAGCCGGTGAGAACAACCGCCATCATGCAACAAGCTGCCCTCTCCATAAGATCGCCTAGGAACGCGTTAAGATCCGAACAGTAGTGAGGAAGATCGCCTCGGCAGTCGGTGACCATCAAGAGCTGAAGATCTTATGATAGGGCAAGATCCGACTTGCAGGCTTCTATGGCAGGCTAGGCAAACATGGGAAACCGATGAGATCCAGCTGCAGGCAGACATCATGCGCCTGCACGGGAAGGAGGCAAACATGGGGAAACGACGCATGTAGAGCAGCAGGCAGAGAGAACTTAGCGATGGATGTCTTGGCTCCTATAAAACCGTTGTTCACCTCCCCCCTTGAGTTGTTTTTTTTTGGCTTGAGCTTTCCCTCTGCCGGAGCCCCTTCTATGTCTGTCTGCCCTCCCCTCCTCTACACACTTCACGTAGCAGCCTCTTAGCTTCTCACCATTCACCCTTCTTCACAGCCTTCACCCTCTCCCATGTTCTCTGTTATCCCTCTTCTCATCTTTCTTCTCGAGTGCACACCTTCGCCGTGGCCCTCTCCAGCTCTTCTTTCCCCTTCTGCATCACCACGTCTCTATCCCTCTCCCTCTGCCCCTCTCTTCTCTCCACCCCTCTAACTCTCTACCCCTCCTCTCTTTCATGCACCGGACCACCCTGCACACAGCCGCAGCACCGTCACAGCTCTTTCCACACTGACCCTAGCTCTCTCTCCTGCTCTCTCACCCCCTCTCTTTCTCTCTCAATCCCCCTCTCCTTTTCTCCCTTCCCGCACCACCGTCGTAGCTATAGTGCCGGCTGCGTCCGCCTGCACCACACCACAGCGGCACACACGCGCAAGCGGCCATTCTCTCCTCCCACACACACATGCCTCACCCCCCGGTCTCCCTACTTCTCACACCGGTGCCCCCGTTCTCTCTTACACTGGCCACACTTTGCACACACACACGCACCCCACTCTTTCTATTCTCTCTGCTACACACACTCACCCACAGCACCGGCCTCCCCCTTCTCATTTTCTCTCCGTTCCCATTTTTCCCTTCACACCCGCTAGCTCCCTTTCCTCTTTCCCTCTTCACACACTCACACATATCACTGTAGGGTCGACCCCCTCCTTCCACGGGTCGACCCCTCCCTCTACATCATTGTCTCTATCTCTCCCTCTATCTTCACATTCACACACCCACACGCAACGGCCATTGCTCCCCCTCTCCCACTCTCTCTCTGTCGTCTCTCACCTACACACATTGTTTTCAATTTTTTTTCTTACGTTGATTTAAAATCCCACCTCTCTCTCTTTCTCTCCATCTGTCCCTATTCTCTCTCTACAAACTCCCCTCTCTAAGGCTCTTTCACGGCGACGTCTCCTCCGAGATTGGGCGGCTCTCCAAGGCCCAAGGGCGCGGACAACGACGGTTCTTGACGACTATTTCTTCACTCTATCTCTTTATCTTTAGTTTAGTTAGAGTTTGTTTGGGGATGTAATTTTTTATTTTTTTCTTGTCTTCTTGTAAACATTTAATTTTTGGAGCAATAAAATTAGTTTAGTGTTATTCTCATTATCTCTTGCATTTTCTTTTTTCTTCTCTCTATATTTCTCCATCTAAACTCTCTAAATTTCTTTAGGTAGATTTACTTTATGCAATTTTAAATTTTAAAATGAGAGAAAAAATCATTCCACAATTTCCTTTCAAAATACAAAATTTTGAATCTTAAAATCTAAACATCTTCGTGGATTCGACCCGGACTTGTCACGAAACTACGGTTTTATTTCTTTGCGCGTTTGGAATTTAAGATTAACGGCCATTATGTTTAAACGACGCACATTTAGGAACCATCAATTTTTGGCGCCGTTGTCGGGGAGGTGTGGACTCGATTTTTTTATTTAATCTATTTATATTTTATTTTATTTTATTTATTTTAGTTATTCATTTATTTATTTAGTTTATTAGGCGTGCCAATCACCGAAGTGACAATTTATTATGCGCTCGATCTGACTTGGTCAGTCGATTGTGAGATTCGGGTCAGGACAGGAAATCCGTCATACCATAAAGGCTATGACGTTAATTACGCCCTTCCAAAGAAGGACAACCCTTGATTAATCGCCAAAGTAGAAGAGTCCCAGGGGCAAAACCAATATGATAAGTATGCTCATTCATTTGCAGGATAGGAGATGCATATGATTATGCAAAACAAGATATGATACTAAATACAAAATAAATCCGGCAGCATATCCCCTTATCTTGGATCATGTCAAGAAGGAATAGGAAACTGTCCACGCAGAGCCAGGACAGAATCCATAAAAGATCGGAGCATATCAATGTCCGAATACCACGAGGTGGAACTAAACTGAGACAAAATTCATCTGCCGAGGTATTTGATATTATTATTCCTAAGAGGGAGTCAATAGAGACCATGCAAAGGCAGGACTCTTTAGATCCCGAGGGGTTTAAAGATGATCCAACATAGCGAAGATTGGAATTCATTCGGACAACATCTCCCCTTATATCGGATCATGCCCCGGGGAGTATAGGACATCCATCCACGCAGTGCCGAGATGGAAGCCAAAGAGAGAGATGGGCATAGCCCGAGATCCGAAAGGATCGGAATACGGCGGGACCGTGTCCACTTATCATGGCATTTTTTGATATTCCCTTGAAGGGACCATAGGAGAACATGCAGTGGTAGAACTCCAAGGGTCAGCAGGGTCAGAAGAAAACATCGTAGTCAAACGGTATAATGTGGGGGTAAAATCCCATTAATTTAGCTCTCTTAGACTTGGATGAAGAACCACGATTCCCCATGATATGATGAAGGTCGGCATGAAGGCTAATGAGGTTGGGGCATTGGGTTTAGACTGGGTTTAGGGCTCATTAAGGTTGCTGGGAAGTTGAGTGTTTGAGTAGTAGTCGGCGCTGAGATGAACAGGCACGGATGGGAACCGGCGCGAAGGCAAACCGGCGCGGCACGGGAGAATGAGGTGGTCGGCGCGCTTGGGTCTCAGTGGAGATTTTGGCGCCGAGAAGCATCTCGCACCGGGGCTTGAAAGGGGCCGAATTGAAGGTTTGGGCGCCGAGGGTGCTCAGGGTTTTATGAGGGGATCTCTTGTGTTTAATTAGGGCTTCATGAGCTCTGGCGATGATGTTTAGGTAAGCTGAAAGGGGAGGAGAAATTCATCCACAGAAGGTCTAGGGAGACCATGTGATAATCAACGGGAAATCTCATAATGATTATATTCCCCTTGTACAGTGGACAAAGGGCTATGAGATAGTCTGTCTCAGGCCTCTGCCACACAACAGGGGGTTAATTCATCAATTTAACGAAAACATCACACGATATGACAAAGCAAGGATCGTGAATGAATTTCGACAGCATCTCCTCTTATTTTTGGACTGTGCCAAAGGGGGAGTATAGGACATCCATCTGCGGAGTGCCGAGATGGAAGCCAAAAGAAAGATGGGCGTAGCCCGAGATCTAAGAGGATCAGAATTCAGCGAGACAGTGTCCACTCATCGTGACGCCTCATTGATATTCCCCTAAAGGGACCAACGGAGAACATGGAGTGGCAGAACTCCGTGGCCCGGCGAGGTGAAAGAGGGAAATCGGAAACCCAAATTGAAATAGATGTAGGGGTGAAACCCCATTAGTGTAGCTCCCTCATGTCTCATGAGATAGGGTATGGGTGGCCCAAAAGATTGGCCCATAAGAATGCACACACTTATTCCCACATAGATGTATATATATATATATATATACGTGCAGGACCGAATGTGGGAATCAGCGACTAGTGGGTGTGAGTGACGTCACGCGGATTTAATTAATTTGCCGGAGGAGGCGAAGCGGAGCGCGCGAAGGTCTCATTTTGCTGCAGCACAGAAAGAAGAGAGAAGAGAAGAGAGGCCACCACGGGAGATTGCTCCGACGGGGCGTGCGGGACAGATGCAATATAATAAGATATGTGGATTAAATGGCCATAGCGGGAAATGACTCTCCGCGACCTCGGCGGATGGAAAAAGTGCAGAATTTAAACGACAGTGATTTAAACGGTCATTGCGGGAAATGACTCGTTGCGGCCTCGAGAATATGAGCAGATATGAGAAGAGTACAGAATACAAGCAAAAGGAATTTAAACGGCCATTGCGGGAAGTGACTCGCCGCGGCCTCGAGAATATGAGCAGATATAACCACAGCACAGAATATCAATGACAGAAATTCAAACGGTCATTACGGGAAATGACTCGCCGTGGCCTCGAGAATATAACAGATATAAGGAACAGAATATAAGAGACAGAAATTTAAACGGTCATTGCGGGAAATGACTCGCCGCGGCCTCGAGAATATAACAGATATAAGAAACAGATATAAGAACAATGCAGAATATAAGTGACAAAAATTTAAACGGCCATTGTGGGAAATGACTCTCCGCGGCCTCGAGAATATGATGTGATCGCGAGGGGCCGGAGACCCTAAAATAAAGAAAGTGATCGCGCCTGTGAGCGACGTCACGTGGTTCGAGGAGCGAAGTAGACGCGGAGCGCGCGGGCTCCTTTTGCTTGCTGCAACACAGAAATAAGAGAAAAGAGAAGGGGCCACCACGGGAGATTGCTCCGGCGGGGCGAGCGGGACAAATATAATATAGCAAGATATGGGGGTTAAACGGCCATAGCGGGAAGTAACTCGCCGCGGCCTCGGGGGGACGGGAATGGTGCAGAAATCAAATAGCAAGAATTGAAACGGCCATTGGGGAAGTGACTCGCCGCGGCCTCGAGAATATGAGCAGATAAGAATATGACAGAATATAAGGAGAATATAAAGAACGGGAATTTAAACGGCCATTGGGGAAGTGACTCGCCGCGGCCTCAAGAATATAAATAGATAAGAATATAACAAAATATAAAGAGAATATAAGAACGAGAATTTAAACGGTCATTGGGGAAGTGACTCGCCGCGGCCTCGAGAATATGAGCAGATAAGAATATAACAGAATATAAAGAGAATATAAGAACGGGAATTTAAACGGCCATTGGGGAAGTGACTCGCCGCGGCCTCGAGAATATAAGCGGATAAGAATATAACAGAATATAAAGAGAATATAAGAACGGGAATTTAAACGGCCATTAGGGAAGTGACTCGCCGCGGCCTCGAGAATATAAGCGGATAATAATATAACAGAATATAAAGAGAATATAAGAACGGGAATTTAAACGGCCATTAGGGAAGTGACTCGCCGCGGCCTCGAAAACAAGATGTGATCGTCAGGGGCCAAAAGACCCCAAAATAAAGAAAGTGATCGCGCCTACCTCAAGAGCGGGAGATGGCGGGTTGCTTCTTCCTCCCCCTTCGGCCGGCCGACGGAGAGGGATTTCCTTGGGTACCCTTGCAAAACAACGACAAACAAGTAACGAGTGGATTAGAAAGATGAAGGTGTAGTATTCAAATCCTTGCGATAAAAATAACGAAATGATGGCAAGACACACACCTTGTTGGTGTTGTCTTTTAAACCCCTCTCGGACTCGAGTAGGAGGAAAATGAGATGATGGATGCAAGAAGTATATAAGAAGAGGCCCCCTTATGAAGGGGGATAGAGGATGTGAGATGATGAATGCAAAAGAACTACGAAGAAAAGGAAAGGATTGACTTATTGGATGTGCCGATGGTGAAATACGGCGGAGCTCCGGCAGCGTAGGGACGACGTGGAAGCGCGGTGGATGAAGACGACCTTCCTCTCGCGAGCGTGGGCACCCGAGAAGCCGGCAGAATCTCCACCTACAAAAGACCCCACGGGTTAGAAATGACTCTGGTAGCCTCTGGGCTCCGGCAGCCTATCGGATCTCTTAGAAGCTCCCTCAGAACTGAGGGGGTTGGCCTCTATTTATAGGGCTCCGGAGGGTGGAGGAGTCCAGGACCCTGGACACCTCCATCAGGGCAAAAAAGATATTTTATTCTATTTTGATTCATTTTTTCCAAATATTTTAATGGAGGCGTCCAGGGTCCCGGACGCCTCAACAAGGTCCACCGAAAGCCGCACGCGGTTTGGTACAACAAGTGATTTTTGTGCGGCGACCCGTGATTTGGAAATTGGCGCGTCCCGCCGGCTGGACGTCTCCACAATTTGGATTCTTTCACACACGACAAACCGTCGTTCGGTGGGCGGCGCCCCGTGAGGGAGTTGATGGAGGCGTCCAGGGGCCTGGACGCCTCCAAGAAAATATATTTTTATTTTTTGTGTATTGTCTTTTATGCCAACTGGCATTTTATATTTTATATTTTTGTTTTCATGGAGGCGTCCAGGGGCCTGGACTCCTCCATTAATATATATATTTTTTCATTTTTTTGGGGTTTGAAAAATAAATAAAAATACTGGACGCCCCCCATGAAGACCCGCCTGGGTCCTCAGACGAGGCGTTGGCAGCCGCCCGGCAGACAGCCTTCCTGGTTTCGGAACCTTCCGATGCGTCTGACTGGTGTTGATGCCGTCCGAATGCTGCGACGAGACGATTCCGGATGTTGAAAAGGGCGGAAGAAGACTCAAGAAAAGGAAGCACTCGAGCGATTCAAAATGTGTAAGCCGTCGCGGGGCGTCGTATAGTAATATGAGACTTTCTCAAGAGACGTCAAGAATGGCGTGTCTACAGCTGCCCCGCCTTGGCGTCTGCTTTGCAAGGGAGCGACACGTAGTGAAATGGTATCGAAGTGGAGTGAAGTTGGAGCGGACTGATAAGTTGATGCCAAGGTGTGATGAGACACGCTTTTGACGTTACTGTTTGGAATCTTTCTTGAAGTTTCAATGAGGCGACCTTGAAGGTGGTCTTTCAAATTTTGACGATTTGCTTGGACGGAGATCAAATAAGGGAGGGTGAGATGTGTGCTCAGGCACGAAACAAAAAGAGACCAACTTCTCGGTGTGGAAGTACCTGGTGTAGACACCCAATTTTGGCCAATAAATTGAGCATTTTCTTTGTTCTTCTAGTTGATGCCCCAATTGATCCTCATTTGGTTGATGTTCTGGGATTTCCTCCCCTTCTTGGCCCAACGTTTCAATTCCATACCTTGATCTCGTCTCAAGTTTGGCATTCCCGCGCTATTCGTTCTCATCGTTTTCTTGTTCATAGCGCGTTGTGAAATTATCCTTTGAGCAGTTGTTATTTCTTGACATTTGATCATTATGACATCCACTTTGGGTGTTATTCTCATTCAACATTTGATTAAATGACTGCCCAATGGATTTTTCTCCGTTTTTACATCATTTTATGGGCCTTTACTTGTCGGGCTATATCGTCATAGCGCGTTCTTCAAGAAAGCGCTATGGTTATGTAGCGCGTTAGCAGGCAGAGTCCCTCTCCAGGCCGGGCTCCCTTCTTTCGATTCAGAGGCCTTATTGGGTAAGTTGCTGACTGTGTTTCTTATCCAGGAAGGTTTCTAAACCTATCAGGAGTCTTTCCCCCTCATTAATCGGCAGGATTACCTCGATTTGAGCCGCCAAATCTTTGAATTGAATCAAACTCCGACCTAGGGTTTCTTCTTCATCTTCTTCCTATAAATTGAACCCTTTGGCCGTCGTTTGATGATGATGCAACTCGAGTTATTGACGAGGAGGAGGAAGTACTTCGTGCACAATCAACAAATCCTCGCTCCTCGCACATTCAAGGGAGTATTTAGGGCTTTTTCTTGTGCTCTTCCTCTTTCATCTTTCTTTTTCCCAATATCCAGATTTTTAATCTTTGCATAGCATTGCATCCTGGTTTCAAAACACTCCTTTTACAAAATACATGCATTCACACACATCACACCTATCTTTTGCCCTTCCATAGGGGTTTAAAAACCACCAAACCCCCAGGTAATCGAGCCCCCCTTGTTTGCATGCTTTTGATTAAGAATAGGGCAGATTCTACTTAAATCTTGATCTAATGGGCCTTCTGTTTGTTGTTTATTATTGTTTGCAGGCACTAGAAGATTGATACGTGGAGCCCTTGCACCTTGGCCGGACTTGGAGCAAGGAAGGAACGAATCCAAATAAACCCCGCTACCTGTCTGATATCGCACTATACGAAGATAGCGCGACCTGAAGAACGCGCTGGGACGATATAGCGCGTTAATCTCTAGGCCCACAGCTGGCCCTCATGAATTTCTAAGGTATGTAGCATGCCCCCTATCTTAATATTTTTTTATTTGGCGTGTTATTGGCCTTAGTGGCGATCACGGATCTTAATTATTGCATGTGATTTCCTCCTATTTGTGTCATTAATTGAGTGCGATATATTGTCCAAATATCACCATCTTTTATCAAATTTGGGGGTCATCATAATTTTATAATCTACAAATTGGCGATCACGGTGGGACACTTTGTGCTACCACGTTCGTGCTTCTAGTTGCCTGCTTGTCAATACATCAGTGTGTGTGTTTATTTGATTTTTGAGCCCTTCCCCACTGTCGATTATCGCGCTATGTGTCCATAGCGCTTTCTGTAGATCGCGCTGTGGACATATAGCGCGTCCATCATCTGAGGGTATTCTCTGGAACACCTTCTGTTGGGGCTCATCTCTGGTGGCATCTTGTATATTTCTTGCTGTGTGCTTACATATTTTTGTTTTATTTGTCAGTTCTAGTTTAGATGTTCTTGCATAGCATGGCATTCATCTTTGCATTTGGTTTGAGAGACATCCTCTCTCTACACTAGGATTCCACACACCCTCTTGGTGAAGGAAGGACCCTCCATTGAGCATTCCATCTCTTTGGATTGGAAATTCCTAAACCAAGCCTCCGTAAGTCCCCGCACCCGTGGATTCCCTCATGGACGCCGGGCAGGTTGTACCCTTTTGGAGACCCGGGTTTAGTTGGCCTATACACGGTGAGAGAGTGTTCCTAGTTGGCACCAAAGTGAACCCACATTAAAACTAGGTTCATCCCTTGTGTGAATCACACCAATTTGCATAAAATTCATTAAATCACTAAGGTTCAAAACAAATTAGGATCAAACGGTAACCATTCCAACTTGTGTGCTTCTTTGCAAATTATTATCTTGAACATTGATTGCATAATGGCTTACCATGATAAGAAAACCAACATGTTTAATCCAATTCATGAGGATGCACAACCATGCACATCTTATAATCTTCAATCTCAACATGTTCATCAAAATTCTCGCCGTATCTTCAAGAGACCACATCCTCATTCTTATGGTCATGCCCGGCCCATGGGCAATATCCAATCTCATGGTCCCTCGGTTCAATCGCGAGCCACTACTCCTTCGGGACCGTCTCCTCCCAACGATGAGAAGGTTTCCCAAATAATTCATGCATTAGATCATCTCACCCCTCAACAGATCCAAGCCCTTAAGGCCGCTGTTGAGGGTACATCTCACTCATCGCATTCTTCTCATCCTCCTTCCAATCCTATACGGGTGGCCCATCACCCACCTCCCTCTCCTACTCATGTTCCTAATTGGGAGGCCCATCACCCATCTCCTTCTATTCACCCTCCTCCTCGGGTGGTCCGACATCCGCCTCCTTCTATTCCTCCTCCACCACGGCCCCAAGGCCCATTTATTCCTTGCAATCCGGCCCATCCGGGTTCTTCTGCGGGTCGGCCCATTAATTCCCCTCCACGGCATTTTTATGCCACCCCTCCTTCAAGGCCTCGCCAACCCTTGGTTGCTCAAGTCACACCCCTCCAACAAACTCTTCTTGATAAAGTCATTTTAATGGAGGAACAATTAAAGAGGGTTACGAGCCCACGGCCCGCTCCTCCTACTCCAATCAATCCCCTTCATGCCGCCCTGAATGATATTACAAAAATGGAGAAAGATTGGAAAGATAGGATGGATGACTATGGTATCGACAGTTCAAGCAAGCAAGAGCCGGCAGATTTCAACGCTCAAGTGGACATCGTCCGCCCTCCACCCGTCTGCACACTTCACTCATATGGCCTTCCACCTCCACATACGCAACATCATTACATTCCTCCATCCACATACACGCCTCCACTACGGTGTCCACTTGAATTTGATGATGAAGAACCGGCAATTGGAGAATTCGAGGCAACATACGATGAAGCTTTGCAGGCACCCCTTCTGAGTTTCCTTCGCTTCTCACTTCCCCCACTATCATTTGATGAACCCCCTGCTCAGGACGAAGCCACCGTCCCTAATCCAACCCCTACTTCCGAGACCTCTTGATGTTACGATGATGGGTCGGTACCTCAATCACCCACGCCGGCGCATCTTGAGTCTCCTCCTCCTAACACCGCTCGCCCCGTTCGGCGTTTTCTCCGCACCAAACCTCCACCAATTACACCTCCACCAATTACACCTCCACCAGTTATGCCAGCCTCCACACCATCGGCCTCCACTGAGCCTAACGTCAAACTTTTCCCAATTCAACCCTCTATTACACCTTTAACACCAAACCCAACTACCCCTACTCCACCACTTAACCTATTACCCGTGGCTAATCCTGAGCAGGATCAACCCTTTTTTGCACTCGAGCCAACCCAAACTGCTTCCGAGCAAAGGGAGAAGCTCGACGTGTTTGAACCTCCGCCTCCACTTATCCTTTCTCCAACGCCTTCCACTACACCCCCACCATCCACGGAGCCTCCCACCTCCGCTTCACCTCCCTTTACTACTCGGAAGGGGAGCACTTCTGCAAATACTTGTGCCGAGGATGATCAAGAGCCGCGAAAGAAGAATTTGGCCACTGCCGTGTAGTTCAAGATGCAAGAGTTCATTTGCAGGATGCCAATCCGGGTTATTGTACCAAGCACGGCTGAAGAGGTCAAGCCGCCACTGCTCGTTAGAAAAGAATGCCAAGCGTTGATGCCACCCAAGGGCAGGGCAGGGCACCCCTTGTTTCAACTTTCAAATCCTGAATTCATTCTTCCATACAAGGGGCGAATGCCCATTTTTGTCAACATTCTTTATATGCCGCAATCAATGGGCATGGCAATGCTTCCTGTCCCAACTTCCCAACTCCCTCACATTATTACTCTCCACCCTTCAAGAGGGTTGTCATTTATTATTGAAGCTTCTTTCTTTGGGCCGATTGGCTATACACTTTCACTGTCGTGGAGGGGCATTTATCTTGGTGCTAAGGGGCCTTCCACTCTTTTATCCACCTTCCATTCAACTCCACCCATATTCTCCTCTGTCACCGATTCTTCATGGGCCACTCTAAGGGTAAGGAGGATGATCTCATCCTCTCGCCCTTCACATTCTTCATGTTCTTTGCATCTCATTGCATTCACGCATTTACTGCATTCATCGCATCCATCCTATTGTATGCAATTGCACTTCTTCTTTCCCAGGTTTCCGGACCCATATCTTCCCCGCCTTCCGGCACCTCCGGATATCCCGCATTTCCCATCCTATTCATCTTCATTGCTCGGGCATTGTCCCTTTTCAAATCTCTTCTCAGGGCATCACGCCCCTTTCCAACTCCTGCATCCGGACCCTCCGGATTTCTCCTTTATCCTGCTAGGGCATCGCGCCCTTTTTCATCTCATTCTCTCGGAATTTTCGGACTTCCTTCTTGGGCATCGCACCCCTTTCCATCTCATTCCTCCGGAACCTCCGGGTCTTTCTCTTCCCCCAGGGCATCGCGTTCCCCTTTCTACTATTTCCCTGGCACCTCCAGGTGTTTTACCCCTCCTTTTAGGGCATGACGCCCTTCCTGATTTCATCCCTCCGGAACCTCCGGATTCTCCATCTTATTCTTTCTATCTTTTTCCAGGGCATGACGCCCCTTTCCATTTGCTTCCTCCGGAACCTCCGGACCCTCCATCTTTCTTCCGATTCATCTTTCTGCTCCTTCATGATATCGCATCATTTGTCCTCTTCTTCCTTTTTCATCATCTTTTTCCCTATCTCTTCCCAGGGCATCGCGTCCCTCGAAATTCTTCTTCTCCAGATTCTGATTCCTCCTATCAGGATTCTCCTCCTTTACTCCCAGACCCTCCAGATCCGCCTCTTTCCATCTATCAATTTCTTCTTCTGATCCCCCCTAATCCTGGGTCTGACCCAACTTCTTCCACATCCACTACCTTGGGCATCTGCCCATTCTCTCACTGCTTCCGAGGCTTTAATCCTCACTCCTTCTTCTTGATATTTCACTTCTTCTGTAGACCTTTCATGTGATCAGGGTCTCCACACCTTAGTGAGGGAGTTCTAGCCCTCGCCTCTCTTCCTTTTTTTTCCTTATTCATCTGAGTCTGGTCTTGGCATCACTCCTTCTTGTTAAGCCACTTTCAAACCCTTTGCTTCCAATCCTTTTGACTGCCAAGAGGACTGTTCCATGATGATCAACCTCACCTCTACAGCATTTATTTCAAGAAAGGTCGCAAGGTAACATATTGGCATAAGTACGTATTGTTATAATATCATTATCTCATTGCTACACGATGATCTTCAAAATAAAATGCTTCTTAACAAGATTAAGAGTGGTGTTTTAGACCTTTATCTTAGGCTTTTGTTTAATTAAAATATTCCAAAAAGAGTCTTTTAGGCTTGCTTTTGCAGCACCTTTGGTTAATAAAAACCCCGCGCTGGGAATTCAACGTTCTCTCCCCGCTTGTTAAGAGTAACCCTTAGCTGGGCATTCCACACACTTCACGGCGTCCTTAGCCGGCTCCTTTGGTTAAACACCGTTGCTACTTTGGCCATGCCATGAGTATATCTAAAAGTCTTTTCTCTTCTTTACTCGGCAGAATGCAGGGGCAAGAGGTCGACAGATAAGATGACCAACTTCGGTAATCCCCAATACGAGAGGAGTCTCAAATAGGGGCAGTCTTGACCCAAAATCAATATGAGTTTTCATATGAGTTTTCATGATATACATCTCGCCAAAAGGGCTACTATGAAAATCAAGTCGAAATTTCGATAAATGCAAAATTATGAATTATGGCATGACAAGAGTGGCAAAGTCCCCGCAGAGAAAACCCTGGTCGTATGCATGTCAAGGGTTTAAAAATTAAAGGCACAAAGCCCCGGCACAACAGACTACCTCTTTGAGGAGAAACACCTTGGAAGGAATTCAAGTCCCGACATCTCCCATCCTGCATAAAGCTTATCTCCAATTATTCTTCTCTCCTCCCTCTAAGATCGAATGTTTCTCGGGTATGGCCTTGGTAGGGGCACCGTTAATCAAGGGCAGTCAGTTATAGGGCGCCACCCTTCAATGCACGCCCAGCTGTGGGCAGTTTTAAGCAAAAGGGGAAGGAACGGGGATCCCTAGCCAGTGGTTTAAAACATCCATTGATGCTGCATTAGCAATGTCTAAACCAAAATTCCAAAGAAATTTGAATATTACCAAAAATTCCAAAGAAATTTGAATATTGCCAAAATTCCAAAGAAATTTGAATATTGCCAAAAATTCCAAAGAAATTTGAATATTGCCAAAAATAATAAAGAAATTTGAATATTGCAAAAATTCCAAAGAAATTTGAATATTGCCAAAAATTCCAAAGAAATTTGAATATTGCCAAAAATTCCAAAAAAATTGAACATTGCCAAAACAAAAAAAAATAAAAATAAAAAAAATCTTCAAATATTTTTCAAAATCAACATAAAAATTCAAATATTTTCAAAACTCATAAAAATTTACATATTTTTGAAAATTCCAAAAAAATTACATTCTATTTCTGATGGCATCCTTTTGAAGAGGCACGCAAAATGAAGAGCAATCACACAAGCTGCAACAAGTACTAAGAACTGTCTCATTCCACTATAACATATCACAAGAGTATAAAATGAGATGGATACAACAAACTCTCAGCTCTCCCCTCGACCCTCCTGGTCTCCCCCTCTACGTGAACTCTCAGCCTCCTCCTGTCCTCCCCGCGAAGACCTAGGAGGAGCCATCTGCACCCGGGAAGCTGAAACCCTGTCACCATGTGCTCCCCTCTCAGCATCTTCCCTCCTCTGGTGCTCAGAGGAGGTAACTAAGTAATCCGTGCTCGAGTAAGCTCGGGAGTATCCCTCGCGCTGGGCCCGCTCACGCCCCCGCCGGTAGCGATCCTCCGCATCCTTCGCCCGCTGCTCGGTGATCCCTAATCGAGTACGTAGCTCCACTCTCTCTAACTCCCGCTCCACTCTCTCTTTCTCCCATCTCTCCCTCTCTCTGTCCCGATCCTCCCTCTCTCTCCGCCGCTCACTCCTCTCCACCCCGAGGAGAAGGCGCAGCTCGGCCACATCTCGAGGAAGCTCCTCTGCATCTCGGCGCCTCAGCTCTGCTTCTGCCACGCGCAGCTCCTGTTCCTGCATCCAAAATCTTGATCAATAATTGATAATTGATAAAACTCCAAGACTAAGATTAAAAGAACAGATTGCTTACTCTCTCCTGAAGGGAGGCCTCGGCTGCCTCCGCCCGAGCCACTGCACTGGCGAGCTGGCTCTCTAGCTCGGTGTGATCGCAGACGGGCTGAGTAGAGGATGACGCGCCGTGCGAGGATCGGACTGCCTCCAGCTCCTCGCGCTGAAAAGAAAGCATTACCATTAATTAATTCAAATCCAAATCATTCTGAAAATTACAAGTTCTTACTAGCTCATCGACGGTATGCTGGAGGTCCTCGCGCTGTCGGATCGTGGAATCGAGGAGTCCCTGTACCATGGCTAGTCTCCCCTCTGTGTCAAACTGCAATAAACACATGTTGATCACATATCGAATAACCAGGTTTTATAATGAAAGTGCAAATAAATTAAAAGCATACCTGTCCGCGGGCGCTCTGATAAACTCGGCTGCCGTATGCCTGGGAGTAGGCCTGGAGATAGGCCTCATCTGAATCTGCTCCCGCAGGGACTGCTCGGCCGCGCCTCTTCCAATCTGCCAACTGCTCTCGAGCCCGCTGCCGCCAGTCATCTGTCCCCTGGAGGCCTCGAAAACGTCGCCCAGGTCGTGGGTCCGTCGCCTGGGTCGGGAACTCTACTACCGCCTGGTGGAGCCCTAGTGTCCTCATGATCAGTCTGTGATATAGGGGCTCGACCAGGTTGAGGGCATGTAACCAGATCTCTCTCCCAAAGTATGGGATGGCCGCCTCCACCCAAGGCATCACCCCGATGTCCCTCTGATAGGGAGTCCAAACCACCTGCATAATTCAATTTATCATTGCCCTCGATTCCACTCATAATTCAATTCAATTCAATTCAATTCAATTTCAAAATTCAATCTTACCTCTATTTGGGGCATCATGTCTAGCGTCTCCTGGATGTGGGCGACCTGGTCCTTCAGAGACCGGCCATCTCGTGTAGCGGTCCATCGTCTGGCCAAGGCAGTAAATCTCCCCGATCCTCCCAGGCGCGCCTGAGGGTAGGAAGATATAGATAACTCCAAACCTGAAATGAAGCTCATGTGATCAATATAAGAAGAAAGTGCATAACTCAATCATTGGAGTTTAAGGCTTAGAGAGAAAACCTGAAGTAGAGGGTAGAACCCCCCGAGTGAAGACTGGAGTGAAGAGATGCCGAAGCTGTCAAACAAGTGGGCAAGGACTGCCGCACCCCAAACATACCGTCCGACTCGGTCCAGATCCTCCAGTAAGGGTAGAAAACGGCAGCTCACTGCGTCGCCCTGGGTCACTAGAAGCAGCTTGCCGATCAGCAGAATAAGGAACCTCCTCAGCTCCAGGTCTGCCTGTGGGCCTGCCTCGGTCGCAAAACTCTCCCTGGCCCCTGCCTCCAGCCTCTTCTCATGAACTGTCAAGGTCTCTCCCACCACCCTCTGTGTTTGGAACAAGCCAAGACTCTCCTGCAGGACGATCCTCGACGCTAGTGAGGTCCGGCCGGTACCCTCCAGTTCCAAGCCCAGCAGCCTGCGCGCCATCTCCCGGTAGTCGGGGTAAGTGTAGCCCGTCACTGCCGATCCGTGCACCCGCAGCCCGGTGATGCGAGTGACGTCCTCTAGAGTCGGGATCATATGACCCCAGGGGAAGAGGAAGGCCTTGCATCCCGTGTCCCATCTGGCTTTTAAGGCCCTTATCAGCCCCACGTCAACTCTCAGCACTTCTATCTCCAGAAATTCCCCGAAGCCCATATGGCGGAGTCGGGTCCTTTGAAACTCCGGTAGTGCGTGGTACGCGGCCCGGACCAATGTCCAAGAAATCCGGGCACGGACTGCACCCTCCACACCCTGCACACAACATAAAAGAAGAAATAATCAATTTCTGTGATCATCAAGCAAAAGACAAATCAGAAAATGAAAAAACTTGTATGCTGTTAGATGTCGCGCTATATCGTCATAGCGCGTTCTTCAAGAACGCGCTATGAAGACATAGCGCGTTCCCCTTCTGCAGGTAGGGGGTGACTCCCGTTTCCCGAAATTTGTTCTATGGGCATTCTGCCCTACATTTTGATCTGGAGGGGCATTTCCCCTTCCGTTTTCATCACATGTGAAAGAAAAAACAAGAAAATCAAAAAGAAAAAAAAGATTGGGGCGGGTTTCTTACCACTCGCCGCTTTCGGGCCGCCCCGCCTCCAACCGGCTCTGTCGCTACTTCCTCGGCCGCCGGGGCACCCTCAACTTCCTGGGCCTCGTCATCGGGGATGTTCATTTCATCCCCTTCAAGCCTAGCCGAGACCGTGGCCTCCGAATCGGCGTGTTCTTCCACGGGAGAGGGCGCCCGTTCTTCTTCCACGTTTGATCTTTGGCGACCGCGGGTGACGCGCCGTTTGGAGCGTCGGGGAGCGTCTCCCTCCATCGGATTGATGCGAATGGGGGGGTTGGGCTGTGAGAGGACGAGAGGGCGAGAGAGGGAATAGGGAGAGGGAAAGAGCAAGTTTGAAATAATAGAAGGGGGGAGGTTTTTGAAAACCTGCGGGTAGATGACGCGCTATAGGTTCATAGCGCGACCGAGGTTCATAGCGCGACACGGTCGCGCTATGTAAATATAGCGCGATAATCAAAATTAAAAGGAAAATAAAAATAGAAGGGGGGGAGGGAGAGAAAAGAAATGACATGTGAATATATTATGAGAGTGAATGAGAACTTGTGTTCTTTTGCTTATGCATGCCTGAATTCTCTTGAATTTGCTTAACATTGAAATCCGCAGGAAGAAAAGAAAGATTATGGCACGCCATCAGGTAAGTATTTTGTAATCCCTTCCTTTATTGCATTACTATATGATATTTACATTATTATATTATCTCAAGGACCGGCTGGTTCTCTGTATGTTTTGGGATTTGAGTTCCCCTCTACCAAAAACAGTGATGATCTAGGAACATGCAGTTAATCGTCGGATAGGCCGTTAGGTCAAATACATTTGGGGACGATGGACTCCATCTCGCACGCCGTGGTTGCGGATAACTCTTGACCCAAGTTTGTTTGATCTAACAATATTATCCTCGAATATCTTCTATTTTATTGTTTCTTGGCATTTGTTTTAATGATTTATTTATTTTAGCCCTGCACGCATCATGCCTTTTTGCATTCATAAATGCCCAACTCTTCCTTTTAAGGATCAATGATGCTTATGTTCTTGAACAAAGAGATTCAATTCCATTCCGAATTTGAAAGATTGCTCCTGGTTGAGCACTGGATCTTGCTGGTCGATGTGACCCTTGCTTAGAATTTGTTTGTTCTGCTTCCATCCAATTCAACTTTTCCTCCTTCCTTTTTGGTCCACTCATTAGCTGTGAACCGCACGATGGCGTCGATGGATCCGCCGGGCTCGCGTCTATTCCACTAATTGAGTGAAATCCGTAGTTGCTATGCGCTGCGGATGCCTCTTTTGTGCAAGAGGTTGATCAACTCCCTTTTTTTTTTCCTTTGATCTGTGCCTAACATTCTAGGCAGGAGTCACCGATGCTAGCTTGACGTTGTAGTCAGCTCGGAGTTTTCTGGATTATTCCTATCATTTGTCGGTTGTGATGGGTGTCTTTTCTCCTTGATAACCACTTATCAGTCCGCTCCACTACGTTTCCACTTCATCTCCCCGTCACTATCACTCTGTGTCATCTCCGTTTTATCTCCGTTTCACCTCCATTTCGCTCCCCTGCAAAGCGGATATCAAGGAGGGGCATCTGTAGACACCCAATTTTGGCCAATAAATTGAGCATTTTCTTTGTTCTTCTAGTTGATGCCCCAATTGATCCTCATTTGGTTGATGTTCTGGGATTTCCTCCCCTTCTTGGCCCAACGTTTCAATTCCATACCTTGGATCTCGTCTCGAGTTTGGCATTCCCGCGCTATTCGTTCTCATCGTTTTCTTGTTCATAGCGCGTTGTGAAATTATCCTTTGAGCAGTTGTTATTTCTTGACATTTGATCATTATGACATCCACTTTGGGTGTTATTCTCATTCAACATTTGATTAAATGACTGCCCAATGGATTTTTCTCCGTTTTTACATCATTTAATGGGCCTTTACTTGTCGCGCTATATCGTCATAGCGCGTTCTTCAAGAACGCGCTATGGTTATGTAGCGCGTTAGCAGGCAGAGTCCCTCTCCAGGCCGGGCTCCCTTCTTTCGATTCAGAGGCCTTATTGGGTAAGTTGCTGACTGTGTTTCTTATCCAGGAAGGTTTCTAAACCTATCAGGAGTCTTTCCCCCTCATTAATCGGCAGGATTACCTCGATTTGAGCCGCCAAATCTTTGAATTGAATCAAACTCCGACCTAGGGTTTCTTCTTCATCTTCTTCCTATAAATTGAACCCTTTGGCCGTCATTTGATGATGATGCAACTCGAGTTATTGACGAGGAGGAGGAAGTACTTCGTGCACAATCAACAAATCCTCGCTCCTCGCACATTCAAGGGAGTATTTTGGGCTTTTTCTTGTGCTCTTCCTCTTTCATCTTTCTTTTCCCCAATATCCGGATTTTTAATCTTTGCATAGCATTGCATCCTGGTTTCAAAACACTCCTTTTACAAAATACATGCATTCACACACATCACACCTATCTTTTGCCCTTCCATAGGGGTTTAAAAACCACCAAACCCCCAGGTAATCGAGCCCCCCTTGTTTGCATGCTTTTGATTAAGAATAGGGCAGATTCTACTTAAATCTCGATCTAATGGGCCTTTTGTTTGTTGTTTATTATTGTTTGCAGGCACTAGAAGATTGATACGTGGAGCCCTTGCACCTTGGCCGGACTTGGAGCAAGGAAGGAACGAATCCAAATAAACCCCGCTACCTGTCTGATATCGCGCTATACGAAGATAGCGCGACCTGAAGAACGCGCTGGGACGATATAGCGCGTTAATCTCCAGGCCCACAGCTGGCCCTCATGAATTTCTAAGGTATGTAGCATGCCCCCCTATCTTAATATTTTATTATTTGGCGTGTTATTGGCCTTAGTGGCGATCACGGATCTTAATTATTGCATGTGATTTCCTCCTATTTGTGTCATTAATTGAGTGCGATATATTGTCCAAATATCACCATCTTTTATCAAATTTTGGGGTCATCATAATTTTATAATCTACACCTGGGTCATAAACCTGCAGGTTTCACCTTTGGTGAGCGGTTACCAGCCAATGTGGAAGTGCTGCGGCCAAGGTGGGTCAAACAAGGTAAAAAGTAAAGGAATATCTGAGGGTCTGTCCAAACAAGGGTCTCCTTTGGAAGAGCAGCGTAGGGCCGTTTCAAGGAAACTCAGTATTTCATTCGGAGGGGAATATCTCATATTTGTAGGAATTGAAACACAATGGCTTTCACAATCGAATCACTTGAATGATCTTCCGCAATAAATCAAAGTCCTATATGAATGCATGCTGGGTTAAAATAAAAAATTAAAACAAACTAAAATAAAAAATAGCCAAGGATAATATTGTCAACTTGTTAAGAAAGGGTCAGGATACCGATCCGGTGAGCCGACACTGGGCTGGGGCCCGTTTATCCGCGCACCAACTCACTGAATGGAACCGTCGTCCCTATGCTATCACAAGTTAACGGCCTATCCGTACAACCCAAATTCTTCCGGGATCATCACCGTTTTTGTTGAAGGGGAACTCAAATCCCAGATTCGTTCGGGCCGCAAGGTCCTTGACATGTTCTAGTAGCGTAGGTATCATATACTACGATGCATGACAAGGTGGGACCAACCAATGAAAGGCGGGACAGGAGATAGGACAAAGATGTCCGTTAGTAAAACCTGCACAGGCCAGCATGGATTAATAACATCAGAAAGTAACAGAATCGTAACAGAATCGCACCACAATGGAAATGAGATCTAGCCAAAATCCTGACATTGACTGCTGATGTGACATGTTCTGTCCTGTAGCGATCTTCCCTTCCTATAAGAACTCCCCTTAGGCTAGTTCATTCAAATGCACCAAGGTGGGTTTTGGAAGCTCAGGAGAGGAAGGAGAGGAGAATCTAGAGATTTCAGGATGGAAGGAGAGTATTCCCGCGTTATGAAGAGGAGCAGGCCTAGCAGCGAGATCAGGCGACTCTCCGACCTCGAGGGTCATCTGAGTGGGACGATCATGTCGCACATGGTAAGCTGATTCATTTCAAATTTCTCCACGTGAACCTTCTTCTTACTTCCTTCCTTTCTTTTCTTTTCCTTTTCAGCCATATCCACTCTTCCCGGGCCCGAGGAAGTTTTCCAAATTGCCATGGCTTTCAAAGTTAACTTCCAACATATCCATCGGCATGAGTGCCATACTCTCGAAGTGGCATCTGCAGGGGCTCCTTATTCACGCCAAACACTACGAGAAGATTCGTATGGACTGGGCGGCTATGGGCGCACTAGTGGAGATCTGGCATCCCCAGACACACACTTTTATCTTCCCGACCTTTGAGGCGACCATCCTCCTCGAGGAGGTGGAACTTCTGCTCGGATTGAAGAAATTCAAGAGTGACGGGAAAGTGAAGGCTATGCGGATGCTGACACGGGGGTCTTCTGAAAGCGTCCTTGGAAGCTTCATGCCGCCCGACGCAGCCCGGAAGGTTCGTACTCAGAAGGGAATTGATTTGCAAAAGCTCGCGGAATGGGTCATGGAGGCCCTGAGAGGGTCACCAGACGATGACTATTTGGTGGGAATCATGAAAGGGTTCACCATTTGTCTGGCGGGTGCTCTCTTGTTTCCTTATACCGACAACATGGTGGAGGAAGACCAACTGAGTGCTATTCGTGGGATCTGGAGTGGAAAGAGGGTGGGACCTGCCGTCCTTGGCTATCTTTACAGCGGTCTTACTGCCTCGGGCAAGGGTAAGCCTCCATTTGGTTGCGCACTTGTCTTGAATTGCTGGCTTGATTTGTATTTCAAATTCGACCATCGCGAGGGAATGCCAACGGCTTCGAAGCTTTTCCAACAAAGCCCGCTTCATCACATAGCCGACGTGTTAGGCTTTGGTGGCACTGTAGCGAACCGTGTTCCGTGGCTGAAGAAACGTGAAGACTGGCAGTCCCACTTTCGAACCATGACACAAAGCTTCTTTACTTGCACACCAGCATGTCTACTTTCGCTCGAGCTCCTCATGAGATCTTCTTGTGAAGTTGATCTCCAACTGATTGGTGCGACCGAGTTTGTCCTTTACAACGCGCATCGGTGCTGCCTCCAGATCGGCATTCCACGTCATTCGTTCCCACTACCGACTGGCATCGTTCCTTTGAAGAAGAGGGAGTTAGGCACTGAAGCGGATGCGAAGGAAGCGAAGGCCGTCAAAGCACCCTGGAAGACAAGTGTTGCGGGAAAGGCCTTAGCGCATGTGAGGGAAGAATGCGAGCTGTGGAGAGCTTATGTAACCGAACTGGGGAAGTTAAGGCCTAAGGCGCTTAAGCCCCTGATGTAACTCATTCTGCTTTCTGATGGAATAAAATCTGGCATTTTGATGTTTTGGACCACGTTCCCTTTGTTATGATTTTTATTTTTCCATTTTTCTATTTTTGTGTTTTCTTTCTATTTATGTACCTATTTATTCATAATATGATCATATGTAAATATATGTATTAAAAAATTATTTTTACTGGGGGCGTCCAGGGGCCTGGATGCCTCCACTTTTTTATTTTTTTTTATTTTTTATTTTTTTTATTTTGGGGGCGTCCAGGGGTCTAGACGCCCCTACAATTCCTTTTTTATTATTTTTTTGGTTTTTTATTTGGGGGAGTCCAGGCGCCTGGACGCCCCTAAGTTTTTATTTTTCGTTTTGAAATTTTTATTTTTTTTTTTGGGGCGTCCGGGGTCCTGGACGCCCCTAATTTTTTATTTTTGTTTTTTTTAGTTTTTGTTTTAGGGGCGTCCAGGCGCCTAGACGCTCCTAATTTTTTTGAATTTTGAAAAAAATAAAAAAAACGTGGGGGCGTCCAGGCGCCTGGACGCCCCAAATAAGGTTGATTCTATATATATGCGCCCCCCCCCCCCTTTTGCTCATTTACTGTTCATTCAGACGACTCAGTCAAACCAGACGTCCCATTCTTAGTCCCAATGGAGCAAGGAGGCCCGAGCCAGGGTAGAGAGAAGTGGAAACGACGGGCTCGTCGTCCGAGGAGGCTGAGGGATGATGCCGAGGAGGCTGCTGCGGCGGAGGAGATTGCCGTGGAGGAGGAGGCTCCTCCTTTGGCCGTAGAGGCTGCAGTGGATGCTGGCGACGCAGGAGAGGACGATCACGACCCGGTAAGCCCTTCGGAACTTCAATCTGTTGGTTTAATTGGCTGGATAGGCGGACGAGAGGCCGTGTGGTGAGGGCCGGTGAGTGAGGGAAGGAGGCGTCCAGTGCCCTGGACGCCTCCACATTTTCTTTTTTCTTTTTATTTATTTATTTATTCACGTAAATAATAAAATAGGATTAAAAATAAGGAGGCGTCCAGGATTTAGGACGCCTCTATGATAATATATATATATTTTTATTTTTGGTTTTGGTTTTTTCTAAAAATATAATAAAGAAAATAAAGAGGAGGCGTCCAAGGTGTTGGACGCCTCTAAAAAAACATAAATATTTTTAAAAATAAAATAAAATAAAATAAATAAGTAGCATATACAGTGTTATTGTTTATTACTATCCATGATGCTGATGTGTTCTTTTGTTGGTTTTGTGGTGTGCAGGGCGTGATGAAGAGCCGGATCAGCTGGTCCCTAGTGGTGGCAGCATACTGTGGGCTGCCGGACTTCCAGAGGGCGCGTGTGGATGCCATGGGTTTTGGAGCTTTCCTTAGGATCGAGCCCTTCCGACTCGACCTTCCTCTTATCCTGGCATTGAGGGAGCGGTGGCACGCGCCGAGTCGGGCGTTTCTGATGCCCTGGGGACACATGGTGCCGACACTAGAGGATGTGGCTCGGATCACCGGGCTACGAGTTGACGGAGAGGCTGTCAGCGGGGTCACCTACCCCGACTACCGAGAGAGTGCCCTGGACCTGCTGTGGTTAGAGACGAGCGTGACCGACAGAGACAGCAGGGTAGTCGGCCGAGTGAAGATTATGGAGGCGCTCGGATTCGTCGACCCGCGCCAGCGGGTTAGCGAGACTAGAGCGGAGTTTCTGGCACGACTGGAGGGAGATGCCCGTGCAGCTTTCACCCAGGACCCGAGCGAGCTGGAGCTGGTGGATCTAGACCTCCGGAGGTTTCTTTTCTTCTTCCTGGGCCGCCTTCTGCTGGGGACGAAGGGTGACGGTATCCACTGCCACTTCCTCGGGATCCTGGCGGACCTTGACAGAGTGGGGCACTACGCGTGGGGAGCGGCTCTACTTGCCCATTTGATTACTGATCTCTCCCAGACTTCAGAGAGGGAGACGACAGTCAGCGGCTTCGCACCTTTTCTCCAGGTACACAATTTATTTATGCATCTTACCGTAGTTAAATATGCAATTACTCGTGCTAATGATGTATGATGGATGCAGGTGTGGAGTTATTACTACTTCCCGATGGGGAGGGCCAGGCAGGGGAATAGGAGAGACGTTCCTCTAGCGCGACAGTGGAGGCCGATCGTGGTAGCGGCACCACACAGCTACCAGCTGGCGTCACTTCGTCGGGAGCTGAGCGAGTATCCTGAGGCCATGGTATGATGCGTATGATTTTTTTTTGTGTTTTTATGCATGTGACTGAATGGTAACTAACATGATGTATGTATGGTGATGCAGGTGGTGTGGAGGCCCTACCTGGACATGGGCGATGCTGGCCAGCCCTGGGTTGTAGCGGGTATTCCTCGTTTCGGGCGGGACGTGTGGGTCCATTGCCTGAACGAGATCGAGCCGCTTCGACTGAGGCTGGTTATGAGGACGTTGGGGCTGGCCCAAGAGTGGGTCGATGTAGATAAGCCGGTCCGCATCGGGCGGAAGACCAAGGGGAGGGCGAAGATCGTGGACTGGCGTACGCGCTTCCTGGCACAGTACCAGGACTGGCAGCAGGGCGGGGTCCCAGTGGTGTCCCATGTACAGGACAGTACTGATTACCTGAGACGGTACCGGGCTACGTACGGGGACCGCCTCTTCCTTGGTGGTATGGCAGGGGTAAGTGAAATGAAAATGCTTCACCCTTCTATATGTATATGCATGTGGCACTAACTTATGTGCAATGCAGGATGCTCGTGACAACATGATCGCCGACCTGTGGGCCCAGTTGGCGGACGCCAGGCGGCAGTTGGTGGCCATCCGACAGGAGTTGGAGATCCTGGTGAGTTTATGCGATGCATTTTTTTTTGTGACATGGATTTTGATGCTTAGCCTCTGACCGTCGTTTGCCCCGTGTTTCAGCGGGCCCACCAGGCAGTAGCAGCCGGGACGGCTGGTGGAGCGGGTTCCAGTTCGTGGGGCCCTCCCCTGGGATCTCTACCCTTCAGGAGCAGCTGGCGTATGCGGTGGCTCGGGCTGAGGAGGCCGAGCGTGACCGCGAGGCCCGAGTGAGTGCTTGCTTGGCCCTGACCCTCTTCTAGCTGCTTTCCTTCCATCACTGCTCTCTCACGGTGCATGCGTGTTTGGACAGGTGGCCGAGATTTGGGAGGCCCTGGCCCGTGCTGTTCGTGCCGAGCAGGAGCGCGATGCTCGGGTGGCGGAGCGTGACGCCCGGATTGTGGAGCTGGAGGAGGAGCGGCGACGGGAGGCTGAGGAGCTCCCTCGTGACGTGTTGGATCTGCGGATTGCCCTCGAGCTGTCGAGGAGAGAGGCGATGAGAGAGAGAGAGGAGAGGGAGAGGGATAGGGATACCCTAGAGAGAGAGAGGGAGAGGGAGAGAGAGGATGGAGAGAGAGAGAGAGAGAGAGGAGGGGAGGGCGGAGCAACTGCGAGACTGGGATGAGAGGAGGGCTCTGGAGGCCCAGCTGATGGAGCTCCGATTGAGTCTCGGCACCACGGAGGGGAGGCTTCGAGAGAGCGAGGAGCGGTACCAGAGGGCGAAGGAACGCGGGGCGCGACTTCATCAGTCTGGTTCTTTTTCCATGGGCAGCTATCTGGTTTCTTCGGCCGAGGAGCGTCGTCGTGCCTTCGAGGCTGGGGTGCCACCGCAGGGCGAGGCGAGCACGGCTTCTCAGGGTTCGCAGAGGTCGCAGAGGCCCCCCAGGGATTCTCGTCAGAGGAGAGAGGAGCGAGATGATCAGGAGGGTGGTAGCGAGAGTTAGAGAGTTGCTTGTACCCCCACCTTCCTCACTGTATGATGTACTATTTGACTATTATATGAAACAGATCTTGTGTGGCGTGCCCTTTTCTTTCCCGCACTTTCTTTCGCACCACGTTGTTCACGCTTCACGAGACTTTTACCCTGGACAGAAGGGAACTACTTTGCACTGAGGGATTTTGTTCCTTTTCTTGCTTTCTTTTGGGCGCGTCCAGGCGCGAGGACGCGTCTTAACCTTCGAATTCAAATTTAAAGCGTTGGACGGCCTTTCTTCGTCCGTGCCTTACCTGCAACGAGCCCGCCTCCGCCAAAATTCGCTCGCCCCCTTTTAGTCTTCCTCCTCTTTTGATCGATGGAGTTCGGTGGGCCCGACCATGGTGAAGGTGGAGAGGGATGAGGAACTCCTCGCCCGAGGAGGGACACGCAAGAGCACGGAACGGCATCCATGGAGGAGGAAGGGCCGCTTCGGGCCCCCGAGGGACCCGATGGGCCTGATGGTGCGGAAGGAGGTGAACACGGTCTGGTAGGTTCTCGGATCTTCTCCTTCGATCCATTTTGAGTTTTGAAACGAGCCGCGCGAAGGGGGAAAAGGGTTCGGCGAGTGTTGCACCCAAATGATGGACGCGTCCTAGACAGGAGACGCGTTCTCGTTATGACGCGAGGCCCTTCTTTCTTGGTGCAGGACATGGCGGAGACCCCGGGTTTGGCCGATGAATGGGCGAGTGCAGATGAGCCGGGCCGTGTCAGGAAGGAGTGTCGCGGTAAGGTGAAGCTTGAAGACTGGCGCATACGTCTCCCTGGACAGCAAGGGGGCGTACTGGTGCAGGATAGTGCCGACTTCCTGCGGCAACAAAGAGAGAGTTAGGCGGGGCTTCCCCAAACTGGGGATACGCGCGACGTCATCGGCTCTCGTGCCCAATTAGCCGAGGTCAGGCGACAGCTGGCCGCCACTCAACAGGAACTGTCGCTCCTGCTAAGCTAAGTGCTGCATTTTTTGTTTTTAAATGTGGAGCTTAGCTGACGGCTGTTGTTTGTTCATTCCAGCGTGCCCAGCAGACAGCGATGGTGGGAGTGACCGGCGGCGCATCTTCCAGTTCCTCGGCCCCTTTTCTCGAGATTGGCTCCCTTCGGGAGCAACTTGCTGGTGCGGTGGCTCGGGCTGCCCGGGCGAAAGAGGAGCGTGATGTCTGGGTGGCGACTGTAGCAGAGCTGCGACATCGCAGTGAGGAGAGACCTTCTCCAGACATCCTGGAGTTAAGGGTTCTTCTGCAGATGATGAGAAGAGAGGCAGAGAGAGAGAAAGCCGAGGGAAGGTCCGAGCGACAGTGGGATCAGACCGAGAGGAGGGCCTTGGAGGCCCAAGTGAGGGAGCTCCAGCTGGGCCTTCAGGCCGTCGTGCAGAGGCTAGGAGGGATGGAGACGCGCTACGAGAGAGCGCGAGAGTTCGGGGAGCGACTGCGCCAGTCTGGTCGCTTTGTCGCTAGTGGCTTCTTTGCCACGCTAGGGGAGGAGCAGCGAGTCATTGCTGTGGAGCCGGCGCCACGAGGTGAGGCGGGTGCTACTGCACGGGGATCCAGGAGGCTTCTGAGGGACCCTCACCTCAAGGGAGAGGAGAGGGACGCCTAGAGGGACGAGCATGAAGATAATGGCACGAGTTGGCGAGCCAGTGGACCCGCCTCATCTCTATGATTGTAGTGTTTATGACAGCTTGTGTAGAATTATGAATGGAGTGATTTAATTTTCTGCTGCTCGTTTGTTCTCTTGTGCGTTCCCTCTTCCCTACACTTCTTCTCCTTTGCACTGTTCCCATGTGATGGGTCTGCCGAGACTCCACCCCAAGCGGAGAATCGCGTCTTGTTGTGACCATTTTCCACGGGAATCTGCCGTCGAAGTCAATAATGACGGCCCTAGTCCCTTTTCCCGGATGTTGTGTCAAATTTTACGGACGTCCTCCAAAATATGATAGGGTATCCCTAGACAACATAGGGGGCTAGTTGTCATATTCTTCGTCCAATCAATCACCCTGTGCGAGCGGTGAAGTGACACACGGGACCGCATGGTAGGTGCCTCATCGCGAGGGCTATCAATAAAGGTGATGGAGGCAATCTTGGCCTGCACTCCTTCTATTTCTATAAATTCTTGTCCCTTTTATCCTCCCAGGTATATCGAGGGCTAACTCGAGGAGCACAAGTTCTCACGGGAGAGGAGGAGTTCAAAATTCTGAGAGTTGGATGGAGGGCGAATCTTCCCACTCCTCGAAGAGAAGCAGGTCTAGTGGTAGTAGTTCCAGGACGCTTTCGGACCTCGAAGGGTACTTCAGCGAAAGGACCCGATCGCAACTCGTAAGCCAGGTTTTCCTGCCCTTTTTTCCATTCTTTTTTCTTTCCTCTTGACAACACCCTTCTCCATTTCTTATGCACGCACAGAGTGTGATGAAATCACACATTTCATGGGAGTTAGCAGTGGCCGCATACAGGGGTCTCCCAGATTTTCAGAAGGTGAGGCTAGACGTGATGGGATTTGGCACCTTTCTTCGGATCGAGCCTCTCGAGCTCGACCTGGTCCTGATCCAAGCCTTTTGTGAGAGATGGGACCCAGTGAGTCGGGCATTCCTGATGCCCTGGGGGCACATGGTGCCCAGCTTGGAGGATGTGGTCCGGATCACAAGCCTGAAGGTGGAGGGCGAGACAGTGACCGGGGTCACTTATGCGGATTAGCGAGAAGGTGCTCGGAAGTTACTGGGTTTGGACCTAGATGGTCGGAAAAATAGGTCGGTAGCTAGGGCGTCCCTCATGGATGCATTAGGGCTCACCGACACTCGTCGGCTGGACGACGAATCCTCAGAAGAGTTCATGGAAAGGATGGAAATAGGATGCCGTGCCGTGTACTGCACAGATTTCGGCAACTGGGAAAGATGCAACATAGATTTGAGGAGATTTCTCCTCTTCCTTTTGGAAAGATTGGTACTGAGCTCGAAAGGGGATGGTATCCAATGTCGCTTCCTGGAGCTGCTGTCAGACCTTGAAAGAGTAGGATACTATGCCTGGGGAGCTGCCATGCTGGCACACTTGTTTGCAGGCCTATTCCAAGAAGTGGATCGTGAGATGGCTGTGAGTGGTTTTACACCATTCATCCAGGTATTTTTGGTTTTGCTTGTTTTGTATTTTTTTTTTTTTTGCAAGGTGCTGATGACCTGCGCCGAGCAGCTGTGGAGCTATTATTACCTCCCAATGGGGAGAGCTCGGCATTGGCGACCCGCCATGGTGCCGCTATCCAGGCGGTGGGAACCCATCATGAATGCGGCACCCCTAACCTACCAACTGATGGTGCTACGGCGGGATCTACATGAGTTCCCTGCAGCGATGGTAAACTGGAGACCCTACTCAGACATGGTCGATGCCGACCAGCCGTGGGTTCTAGCAAGTCATGCCCGGTTCGGACGAGAATTGTGGATGCACTGCCTGAATGAAATCGAGCCGCTTTGGCTACGATTGGTTATGAGGACTTTAGGACTGGCTCAGGAATGGGTGGATTCAGCTGCGCCACCTCGCGTTGGGAGAAAGACGCGGGGACCGGCGACCTGCATTGACTGGCACGTGTGATTCCCCGAACAGTACGAAGACTGGCAACGGGGTGGCATAATCGTGGAATCGTAGGCACGGGATAGCGAGGATTACCTGCGTCTATACAAGACAAGGTACGCAGAGCGGTTCCAACCCCGGGGACTTGCGGAGGTAGGTCTCCCCTTTTTCTCTTTTCTTCTTTCTCCCTCTTTGGTTTTCTGGTGGAAATGCTGACTCGTATGGCTGCAGGATATCCGTGATACGATGATAGCGACTTTACGATTTCGCTTGGCAGAGATGGAGCAACGGTTGGGCGATGCCCGCGGAGCTACGAGCGTCTTGGTAGGTGTACAGTGCGTTCCTAATTAGAACCGCAGATTCCAGATGTTGGCTGCTAATTCACGCGGTCGTAGCATGCCCAGATTGGCGCGGCTTCCCCAGTGATGGGAGTAGGTGGTGCCTCTTCCAGCTTGTGGATTCCCACCTCAGAACTTGACTTGCTTTATGAGCAACTTGCTCACGCCACGCAGCGCGCTGCGGAGGCAGAAGGGATGCTCTGTATATAGGTAAAAGTTTCAGTGTTGAGTTCTCTTTGTTTACGCCTTATCGCGTATCTGAGATGGTACACTCGGCAGGAAAAGGAGACGGAAGAAGCGTTTGCCCAAGCTGCGCAGAAGGAGGCTAGGATAGCAGAACTGGAGAGGGAACTGCGGCGTCATCCTGATGACGACTCCTCTAGGGATGCCGTGGAACTGAGGATCACTCTCCAGTTGGAGAGGGAAGACCGTGAGAGAGAACGTGCAGAGAGAGAAAGAGACGCAGAGAGAGAAAGAGCCAACAGATTGACTGAAAGGGAGGAACGAAGGGCCATGGAGGCCCAACTATTCGAACTCCGAATCAGCATTGGTATTGCTGAACAGTGGATGAGAGATGGTGAGGAGCGCTACCGAAGAGCACGAGAGCGTGGCTTTCGTGTTGGTAGCTTCTCTACTGCTTCCGTGGATCAACGCCGGGGTGTGGGAATAGGAAGGGGAGTATAGAGCGGTAGGAGTACCACTTTTCGTAGTTGGGTAGCACCTTTGAGAGCGTTTTGCCTGGAGGGTAGTGGGACGAGTAATGCAGAGAGAGAGGGCGGAACTTGATGTAATTTTTTTATTTTGGAAAGGAATAAAATACAAGGTTTGGTTTGTTTGGTTTTCACCTTTACTTTTGTCGCCTCGAATCCCTGCATACATCACTGAAATAAACAAATCAGAATTTCTGTTCTGACTTGGCTCCTTGCTCAATAAGCAAATGGTCACTGTGACTGTCCTTGATAACTGGTCAAGGGGCCAAGCCTTTATTTAAGGAAGGCAAGAGAAAGATACAATGATGATAAATGCGACAGGCAAGCACACGAATGCAAGCGGTATTAAAAGTGAGATGCTGCACGCAAATGCAATCATGTAAAATTGATTTGTTTTCTTTTTTTATATTTGGCATTTTTTTTGTTTTATAAAAAAAGATTTTTTTGTTTGCAAATATGTACATTTTCTCTTTTCTATTTTTTTTTGTTGCTTTTATTATAAATTTTTTTGTTGCTAACGCCTGGCACCTAACCTACGAGAACAGGGGTTTCTTACTAACCTCCCAGGTATCCTAAGTGCACATCTAGGTTGATTTGGGCATCTACACCCCTCGACTGATGATCCTGCCGGCTAAGACTTACCCTGATGACAATACCGTCATGCCATGCTTAGGCTCCCAGTCGCTTCCGACCACAGGGATTCACCCAAAAGATGTTTGAGGTAAATGATTTGCCCGACCCGGGTCTGTTTCCTCACAACTCTAGATGGTATATGATGGAACACCCTGGAACCCTAACGACCAATCGCGCGACGTTGACCCGGAATCAGACGCCGTCGCACCCATAGGTGACGCGCTTGCATTGGCCTAAGCCCGAGGTTAAACAAGAAGACATCAAGGTGGTAAACAGGGGTCTTGACCAGCCAGAAACACGGAGACTCCTTCGCAGCGATAACTTTTACTTTTCAAAGTAGGCAACCAAATGTGTATATTAAAATAAGGTCGCAGACCCTGGGCAGTTTTCACCCTTTAGAAACTCCATCTAGCTTTCATCTTCAAAGGAAGAAGGACGAGCGTAGGGGATAAACGTCCTGAGAGGACCGGCATAGCCGTTAACCCGGCGAGCGAATAAGGGCCCATTAACTCTTTCCTTTCGGACAACTTCGGACCAAATCTCGAGCATTTACATTCCATAGCCCCCCCCCTTTTGTGGATTCGAACTTTTGCTTTGAGGGGTTCCATTTATCGCATCAGGCACGGTCACGACCAGGCTCTTGATTTTGATTTTGTATTTCTTTTTGTGAGGGAGATATAGTCGTTTGACGTTTGTGGGCTCCCTTTTGTATGCCTGCGGGGACACTGCCCTCTTCTCGTGCTCTGATCGATGCTCGAGGAAATGGATCCTACTCTTGCCTTTGGGGTTTGAGTTTCGGTTTCTCATGCTCAGCGTTTTAAGGGCGCCGACTGTGTCATTTGGTCGATGAGAAAAGAATAAAGATTATAGCTTCCGGAGATCTTCTGGGTGGGGCCCCACCGTAGGTGATGCTACCGACTTTTTTTTTTGAATAAAATACATAAGTGAGCACATGTTAGCTTCCTTCGAGTGAGCATAGGCCGACGTGGCCGGACATGGATCTCCACGGTTCTGGCAAACCAAGACCCGGTGCCTACCAAGCCTTAATAGGCCCTATCCTAACATGAAGGTTAGATGCAGTGACTTGACTACATGGTGACCACCAGGCATTGGCATTTTGAATTTTCCATATTTTTAGTGGTTTTCAATATTTCTTTATTTTTGATGTTTTCTATCTTTTCATCATTTTTTTATTTTGTGCTAAGGGTAGTATTTCTTAAGATAAAGCCCATTCCAAGGGTGGGATAACTCGATCCCTTCGGCGTTGACTAGTTTGTAGGCGTTGCCAGGGTACACGGCTTGAATTACATATGGTCCTTCCCAATTGGGTTGGAGCTTAGAACGCGGACCTCCAGGTTTGACAAAAATTCTTTTTACGACCATCTCACCGACTTTGAATTTTCTCTCAAAGACTTTCTTTTGGTAAAAGCGAGCGAGTCTATTTTGATACACACGCACGTGTTCGGCAGCGGCCAGCCGCTTCTCATCTAAGAGTTCCAACTAGGCGAGGAGTGAATTACGACGATCGTTGAGGGGAAATTCCTCGTCCAATTGTACCCTGAGAGAAGGGATCAGAGTCTCGTACGGGACTACCGCTTCCATACCATAAGTAAGGGCAAATGGAGTCTGCCCGGTGGGGGTACGGATTGAAGTGCGATAGGCCCATAGGGCTTCGATAAGTTTTTCTGGCCAGTCTGAAAACTTACTAGACTCGCAGGTTTTTTTGATGATTTTGAGCAATATTTTATTGGTGGCCTCCGCTTGGCCGTTACCTTGTGGGTGATAAGGTGATGAATGATGCAATGTAATTGCGTACCTTTTGCAGAGGTCGTATAGATCCTGAGAAATGAACTGTGGCCCATTGTCGGTGACGATTGTGCTTGGGACGCCGAATCTGGCGAGGATGTTCTTCATGATGAACTTGCAGACTGTTGACGCCTTGATTTCCGCGTAAGCTTCGGCTTCGGCCCATTTGGTGAAGTATTCCGTCGCAGTAAGGATGAAAGATTTCTGCTTGGTGAGGGAATTGGGATCACCTAGGGGACCAATGATGTCGAATGTCCACATGGAGAAAGGCCACGGGAAGGATATTGGATGAAGTGAGGAAGATGGTGAATGGATTTTATCGGCGTGAAGTTGACACTTGACACACCTACGGACATAGACAGCACAATCCTCTTCCATAGTGGGCCAGTAAAAGCCTTGCCGAATGATCTTTTTGGCGAGCATCTAACTATTCACGTGGCCACCGCACACACCCGAGTGCGTCTCCTCTACACATTTCCAAACCTCATCGTCACCAAGACATCTTAACAGAATACCAGTAAGGCTCCTTCTATAGAGTAGACCTCCAACCAATGTGTATTTCTGAGCCACCCTTCTTATGACTTTCTTGTCCTCTGTGGTGGCCCCTTCAGGATAAGACTGATCTTGGCAGTATTTGACGATTTCATAGAACCATGGTTTCTCTTCGTCAGCCAGTTCTTCTTCAGCCTCTGCCAACATGATTTCCCTCTTCTCAAGGATATCTTCTTGCATGATCTTCCTTGCTATCCTGTCTTTGATATTTACGTAGGAAGCATCATCGATTACAGGGGCGTGAAGTTTGTAGATGGAAATGGACTCAAACCATCTTCCTAAAGGGAACCTTATGGATGATGCCAACGAGGCGAGGGCATTGACGAGAATATTCTGATGACGAGGGACATGAACAAAGATCAGTTTGGTGAACAGTTTGGCAAAGGCAGCAGTGAGTTCTTGGTATGGCTTGAGTTTGGGATCGCGAGTACGATATTTAGTGAGCACCTGGCGAAGGATGAGTTGACTATCACCTACGACTCGCAACTCAGTGATACGAAAAGAATGAGCGAGTTCTAGGCCAGCTAGAAGAGCTTCATATTCGGCTATATTGTTGGTAACTGGAAATTTGAGCTGGTATGCCAATGGGAATGTGAGGCCTTCAGGCGACAGGAGGGCGACGCCGATTCCTCTCCCTTGAGAATTCAGAGCTCCATCAAAATATAGTGTCCATATTGGCTCATCTGATTGGTTGACGGACATTAGTTCTTCATCTGGAAACTCTGATTGAACGGGATCGAACTTGGGAAGAGGATGGTGAGCGAGATGCTCGGCAATGGCATAGCCTTTAATCACCTTTTGATGGATGTAGGTGATGTCGAACTAAGAGAGAAAACTTTGCCAGCGTGCTAGCCTATCCGTAAGAACGGATTTCTCCAGAAGGAATTTGATAGGATTCATTCGAGCAATCAAGTGGACCTCATGAGCCAAGAAGTAGTGCTTCAATTTCTGCACTACCCAAACGAGGGCAGCACAGGTTTTCTCCATGACGGTGTACTTCTGCTCACAGGGATTAAGAAGTTTGGACAAGTAATAGGTTGCACGTTCCTTGCCTTCTTCATCAGCTTGTGCGAGGACGGCTCCCACGGAGTCATCCAAGACTGAGACGTAAAGGATCAGAGGTTTTTCTGGTTTGGGTGGAATGAGAACGGGTGGACTCGCCAGATATTCCTTCAACCCTTCAAAAGCTTTCTGACATTTAGAATTCCAGTGGAATTCTACTCCTGGCTTGGTCAACTCGTAGAGAGGTCTACACCTTTGTGAATGTTGGGACACAAACCGACGAATAAACTGTAACCTCCCAATTAAACCTCGGACTTCCCTCAAATTCTTGGGAGGCGGCATATCCCTGATGGCCTTAGCTTTGTTGGGATCTATCTCGATCCCTCTTTTACTCACAATGAACCCCAGCAATTTACCCGACGACACACCAAACACACACTTTTTCGGGTTCATTTTCAATTGGAACTCCCTTGACCTCTGCAAGACCTTAGTCAAAACTTCTGGATGTTTCATCCTGGTCCTTGATTTCACCAATAAGTCATCCACATATACTTCCAGATATATGTGCATCATGTCATGAAATATGGCCATCATCGCTCTTTGGTAAGTAGCTCCAGTATTCTTTAATCCGAACGGCATGACCACGTAACAATATGTTCCCCAAGGGGTAGTGAATGACGTCTTTTCCTGATCCTCTTCTGCCAAACGAATTTGATTGTATCCTGAAAATCCATCCATGAATGAAAGGGTCTCATAACCTGCCGTGTTATCGATCAATACATCAATGTGAGGCAAGGGAAAATCATCCTTTGGACACGTGCGGTTAAGGTCCCGGAAGTCGATGCAAATTCTGACTTTCCCATCTTTCTTCATGACCGGGACAATGTTCGCCACCCATTGAGGATAAAGGATGACTCTAATGAACTTGACTTTGTGGAGCTTATCGACCTCTTCTTTCATTTTCAAAGCCATATGAGGGTGGAAACGCCTTAACCTTTGTTTTACCGAGATGGACCCTGGTTTTAGGGTTAAACGGTGTTCGACCAAGGTTGAATCCAGACCCGGCATATCCTCGTAGCTCCATGCAAACGTGTCCTTATATTCCTTGAGAACTTCAATTAATGCCTTTTCTTCAGAGGGTGGTAGATTGTCACTTATGAGGATGATCCTAGGGTCTTCCTCAGTTCCCAAGTTGACTTCTTTAGTGGACTCTTCTACGGTAGTTGACGGCTCGTCGAATCTCCTTATTCCACTAGCATATGCGCCATCCGCATCCTCATATTCCTCACCCTCATCTTCGGTAGGGTATTCTTCATCCGTGATCTCGTAGACTCCATACCCTTTATCAAATGCACAGTCGCCCTCACATTCTATTTCTGGTAGCCGGATGAGATTTTCTAACAACTGGGGGATGGCAAGAAGGGCCTGACACCTGGCGGCTAAATCCAGAAGGAATCGACGAGGGATCTGCCTACCCTTGGATTTCTTCCTAGGTACTACCCTTGACCTATCATTCCTAGATTGACTGACAATATTTACAGAAGAAGAGGAAGACAAAGAGGATGGTGTAGAATGTACAAGAGTAGACCCCTCAGAGGAGGGGTAGAAAAGGTCGCTCATCGGACCTTGGACGGGTGGTCCGCAGGGCGGGACGCACTCGTGGGAGATGTAGGAGGTTTCCTCAACGAAGATGTGTTGTTGGGGAGTTTGAAAATTGACGTTTTTTTTCGTTTTCAGTTTTAATGACAAAGCAGTGAAAAGAGATTAGAGGAGAGAGAAAAGTGGTTATGGCTAGAGGATTGTGAGGCTCATAGAGCAGATCATGGTTGAAGACCTGGCGCGGGTTGAAAAGCCAGCGTAGGTATGTAAGCAGAGAAGGGGATCTGGGAAGATCATCAGACAATTGTCTGGCCCAGGAAGAAGATATCAGCAAAGGCTGAGACGAGTGGATGGAGAAGATGGCGGCTAATGAGCCGTCGACGGTAATGTTGAGGACGGATGAAGATCCGTCGATGACAAGGTCCTCCTGGCGAGGACGAGGATAGTTTGGAACCTTGGCAAGAGTGGTAATATTCTCTGGTATTCCGGAGATCAATGGCGGTCCTTCGAGCTGCAGAGACGAGAACATCCTTTCCAGTGCAACGGAAATGTCCCGTATGTCGAACCATTTGTCCCA
The DNA here is from genome assembly GCA_022559845.1 of Amorphophallus konjac. NCBI lineage: Eukaryota > Viridiplantae > Streptophyta > Magnoliopsida > Alismatales > Araceae > Amorphophallus > Amorphophallus konjac. Next base: position 15,699,188 of record CM040124.1, read on the forward strand.
CTTGCATTTCGGATCTTTGATCTTGCCTCTTTTGGTGATCCTCGGACATTTTTCAGCCAAATATACAGCATGTGATCCCCCATATGCTTCTCGTGGGTAATCTCCCATCTGAACAACGGGCCCTCTGTTGAAGTGGTTTGATAGAGTCCATGTGAGGGGCTTCCAATCCGCCTTGAACGGTCCTTTGAAGCCTAGGCCAAACCTAATCTCCCAACCTTTGGAGTGAAAAGGGAGATATGATGTTGCGGTTGCCCTGACCGGCTCCTTTGGTGCTAGTGGAACGTGAGATGAATCACGTACGTCTAGTAGTGACAATATGGGCCGATGAGATGGCCAAACAGAGGGCAGAGAGGTGTTGATAGCATCCACTGTGTGAAGGACAGGAGTACTGACCACTTTAATAATCCTCCCATTGTAAGGAAACTTCAGGCACTGATGGTTGGTGGAAGGCACAGCGTCCATGGTTTCAATGTAGGGGCGACCCAGTATAGCCTTGAATGTGGGGTCCATGTCGAGGACATGGAATTCCATGGGGACTGACATAGGGCCTAGCTCTGCCTTTAGAATAATCATCCCTTGCGGCGGCCTTTTGCTATTCTCATAGGCCGTGACTGTGATCGAGGACGGTCTTATTTATTCCTCGTCGACCCCACACAACTGAAGGGTGTCCATGGAAATCACATTTATGGACGCACCCGTGTCTACAAGGCACGGGTTTATGGATACCCCATTAATTTTTATTGAAATGCACAGTGCATATTTTCGAGCTTCCTTGGGAGCGAGCTCGTAGTTGTGGAACATGATGGCTGGTTGTGTGTCCGTTGGGGTCAGGACGGTAGAAATCTTCTCCACGGGGAGGTCCTCATTAACCATGACTTTTTGAAGATATTCCATCAAGGCCGCCTGGTGGGATGTGGATCTTTGAAGTAGCATCCGAGTAGGTGTCTTGTCCAAGTGTTTCAATAGATCATACTATGTTCCAGGGATAGCTCTTTCTGGTTGTTCTCCATCATCCTTCTCTGGCTGAGATTGCTCAGGATTCTGACTGTTGTGGGGGAAAACCCTGTGGAAAATCCTTCCACTCCGGAGCACCATTGCCTGCGGCTTTTGTACATCTGTGGGGGTAGCAGTGGGTTTTAACATGGATTTGAGGGGTAGTGGTGGAGGAATGGTTGATGAAGCAGGGGTGATGATGGGAGCAGGGATTCTGATGAGGGGTTTGTTAGGTGGAGACATGGTGGAGGTAGAGGGGATATCACACGGATTATGGAGGATAAGGGGTCTGGAAGGTGGAGGTGGAGACGAAGTAGAAGTGGGTAGGGCTTGAAGCGGGCAATGATTTTGAGGTGGGTGATGGGTAATGAGTGGTTTTGAAGGCATTAGTGGTGATATGGTGGAGAAAGACGGGGTTATGTATGGTTGACGGATGATAAGGGGTTTAGAAGGCGTAGGGGTAAATGTGGTAGAGGTGGATGGTAAAGTGGGGGAGTGAGAGAAGATGAGAGGGTGTGAAGGCGTAGTGGAGAGTGTCGGTTGATAGGAGATCGGGGTGCGGATGAGAGGGCGTAATGGTAGTGGAAATGGTGAAGGTGATACTGACGCGGGTTGATGAGAGAGAGGTGCTACCCGGGCAAGGTGAGGGGGTTGCATGACGATAGGGTTGGAGGAAGAAAGAATAGAGGTACTTTCCGGGTGCCACACCTGCTCTCTCCCGACTTCCGGGAAGGAGGAGATGGGGTTAACCTGATGATTGGGCTGTTGGTGCTCCGGTAATGGATTCTGGATTATGCCCATGTTGGGCTGTTGTTGTGGGGCCTGCTGAGGCTGTTGTTGTTGTTGTGGTTGCTGCTGCTGCTGCTGTTGTAACTGCTGCTGTGGCCTATGAGGAGGTCTCCTAGCCTTGAGAGCGGCGACATATCGTCTCATTTCATCCCAATCTATTTGATGTTCATCATTCATATCGTGGATGTAATCTTTGAAATGGAAGCAGTAATCTACTGTGTGTCCTGGCTGCCTGTGGTAGACGCAGTATTTGGAGGTATCAACATTCGGGGGCCACACGGGCCTTTCCCTGGGTAGCACAAGTATGTTTGAGGCCATGAGGGCGTTGAAAATATCCGCCAGAGTTTCTGGCAACGGTGGATAGTAGGCTCTCTTGGGACCGATCGGCCTCCTTTGTTACTGTTGGGGACCGTAATTCCCCGGGGGTTGAACTTGGTTGTACTGAAGTGGTGGTTGTTGTTGCTGAGGTTGTGGTTGTTGTTGCTGGGGTTGACGTAATGGAGGCATATTATCCTGGGGTGGATTATTTTGGGGTGGAGGACGAAGAGGGAAAGGACCTGGTTGGAGGGGAAGTTGGGGCATTTGTGGAGGCCTTGGGTTGACTGCATAGTTGGCATTGTTAACCGCACCCACTTGCTCATTTGTCACGACCCCTTCTGTGGCTCCGCCCGGGACACCAGCGCCTGTCTTTCTGACCACTTTGGGCTTCGGCGACTCAAACATGTTCATAATGGGGGAGTCTTTTAACTGGGTTTGGATGTACCGGGCCCTCTCATAGAGCTCCTCCATTGTAGTAAGTTTATTCATGGCCAGGACGTGTCTGAATTATGGGGTTGTATTAGACACAATCATCTTCACTTGTTCGGGCTCGGAGAGGGTATCCCTTATTCTTTCCGCCAGAGACCTCCATCTATCAGCATAGCGGACAAAATCCTCGTCGGGCTTCATCTTTTCGGCCACTAGGTCGGTAATGGAGAGTGAGGGACCGACCCTATCCCTATATTTCTGCAGGAACCTTCTCTAGACTATTTCAAAATTCTCGGCCTCTCGGGGCTCCAAAGAATAGAACCACTCTAGCGCGGGACCGTCCAATGATCTCCGAAAGAGGTATGCCAGGGACCTCTGATCATTCTGCCAATAGGAGGACTCATACATGAAATCCTTGAGGTGAATGAAGGGGTTGCCGGTACCATTGTATCTGCGGTACGTGGGCATTTCGGAGGGAGGAAGATGAATGACGGGAAGGATTGGCAAAGCAACCTCTGGGGTGGCTTTCACGTCCACCATTCTTCTCAGATTTTGAAACTGCTCGTCCATGCGATTGAACCTATTGAGGAGCGATTGGACTAGCTCCTCTGGAGGTGAAGGTGGCACTTGCCACTGGGGGAGAAACTGTCTCCCGGAGACATGAGGGGGGAACCCCGAATGAGAGGGAGCTGTCGGACCATCGACAGTTGGCCCTGGCTGAAGCGGTATGTAGGGAACAACGGGAGTTTGAGATTGTGACGGGAACTGGAATGAGGGTGGTTGTTGGCTCGCTTGTCCTTGAAGCGAAGGAGACTGGATGACTTGTGCCAATGAAGGAGATGGAATGGCCTGCACGGACTCTTGGAGAGGTGCGATGGCCGGAATTGATTCCTGGGGCATGGGGGAAACAGATTTCCCCTTCAGAATGGCCTGGAAGGCCCGGAGCTATTCAGAGGTAAGCTCCGTGTTGGCGAGGACGCCCAGTAAGGAAGAGATATCCTGTGGTGGGGACGTGTCCCCGGCAATAACCTGCACCTCATGCGAGGGCTCATGAGAAGGACCCGAGTCCCTAGCATAGACTCGTGGGTCGGCTGACAAGCCACGACTAGGGTGGTTCTCCTCAAAAGACTCGTGAGCCATGCTCACAGTTTTCCCAGAATGCAAAAACATACACTAGCAAGCAGGTAGCAGAGATTATCAAACAAGTGGATGCCTTTACGCCTTTTTTGTGTTTTGATTTTGATGATTTTTTTTATTTTTAGCGAGATCCGAAGTTCACACAAAATAGGGACCCTAGTTTATTTTTGTTTCACCGCCGTGTCAGCTAGGGTCTTTCGTCTCACCACGAATGGGATGACTAACTCCGGGGAACTTCAATGGTACAACCAGCCCAGTGAACGAAGAGGAGATTCTTCGATGTCGGGGACTTACGGAGGTCCCAGTGGAGAAGATTCTAGTCCGTTGAGAGGAATTCTCAAACGGAGAGTCCTTCCTTCACCGGGAAAGGGTGATCCTTAGAAAAAATGAAAAAGGATATAAAAAGAGGGATGGATGTATGCAATGGAATGCTGACACAGATATAGAGTAAGAAAATAACAGAAATAACAAACATATAATGAACACCCAACCAATCACAACTGACAATGCTGCCGTGAGCACAACGGGGGCGCGCAAGGGCGCCAAGGTGGAGAGGCACGGACGGTGCCGAACTTGCAAGGGTAGCCAAAAGGAAGCAGTAGAGGTCCCACCATGATCGCCAATCTGTGAGCGACGTCACGCGGTTCGAGGAGCGAAGAAGACGCGGAGCGCGTGGGCACCTTTTGCTTGCTGCAACACAGAAATAAGAGAAAAGAGAAGGGGCCACCACGGGAGATTGCTCCGGTGGGGTGAGGGGGACAAATGTAATATAGCAAGATATGGGGGTTAAACGGCCATAGCGGGAAGTGACTCGCCGCGGCCTCGGGGGGACGGGAATGGTGCAGAAATCAAATAGCAAGAATTGAAACGGCCATTGGGGAAGTGACTCGCCGCGGCCTCGAGAATATGAGCAGATAAGAATATGACAGAATATAAAGAGAATATAAAGAACGGGAATTTAAACGGTCATTGGGGAAGTGACTCGCCGCGGCCTCGAGAATATAAATAGATAAGAATATAACAAAATATAAAGAGAATATAAGAACGAGAATTTAAACGGCCATTGGGGAAGTGACTCGCCGCGGCCTCGAGAATATGAGCAGATAAGAATATAACAGAATATAAAGAGAATATAAGAACGGGAATTTAAACGGCCATTGGGGAAATGACTCGCCGCGGCCTCGAGAATATAAGCGGATAAGAATATAACAGAATATAAAGAGAATATAAGAACGGGAATTTAAACGGCCATTAGGGAAGTGACTCGCCGCGGCCTCGAAAACAAGATGTGATCGCCAGGGGCCAAAAGACCCCAAAATAAAGAAAGTGATCGCGCCTACCTCAAGAGCTGGAGATGGCGGGTTGCTTCTTCCTCCCCCTTCGGCCGGCCAACGGAGAGGGATTTCCTTGGGTACCCTTGCAAAATAACGACAAACAAGTAACGAGTGGATTAGAAAGATGAAGGTGTAGTATTCAAATCCTTGTGATAAAAATAACGAAATGATGGCAAGACACACACCTGGTTGGTGTTGTCTTTTAAACCCCTCTCGGACTCGAGTAGGAGGAAAATGAGATGATGGATGCAAGAAGTATATAAGAAGAGGCGCCCTTATGAAGGGGGATAGAGGATACGAGATGATGAATGCAAAAGAACTACGAAGAAAAGGAAAGGATTGGCTTATTAGATGTGCCGATGGTGAAATCCGGCGGAGCTCCGGCAGTGTAGGGACGACGTGGAAGCACGGTGGATGAAGACGACCTTTCTCTAGCGAGCGTGGGTACCCGAGAAGCCGGCAGAACCTCCACCTACAAAAGACCCCACGGGTTAGAAATGACTCCGGTAGCCTCTGGGCTCCGGCAGCCTATCGGATCTCTTAGAAGCTCCCTCAGAACTGAGGGGGTTAGCCTCTATTTATAGGGCTCCGGAGGGTGGAGGCGTCCAGGACCCTGGACACCTCCATCAGGGCAAAAAAGATATTTTATTCTATTTTTATTCATTTTTTCCAAATATTTTAATGGAGGCGTCCAGGGTCCCGGACGCCTCAATAAGGTCCAACGAATTCCACCGAAAGCCGCACGCGGTTTGGCACAACGCGTGATTTTTATGCGGCGACCCGTGATTTGGAAATGGGCGCGTCCCGCCGGCTGGACGTCTCCACAATTTGGATTCTTTCACACACGACATACCGTCGTTCGGTGGGCGACGCCCCGTGAGTGAGTTGATGGAGGCGTCCAGGGGCCTGGACGCCTCCAAGAAAATATATTTTTATTTTTATGTTTTGTCTTTTATGCCAACTGGCATTTTATATTTTTTATTTTTGTTTTCATGGAGGCGTCCAGGGGCCTGGACGCCTCCATTAATATATATATTTTTTCATTTTTTTGGGTTTGAAAAATAAATAAAAATAATGGGGGCGTCCAAAAGCCTGGACGCCCCCATGAAGACCCGCCTGGGTCCTCAGACGAGGCGTTGGCAGCCACCCGGCAGACACCCTTCCTGGTTTCGGAACCTTCCGATGCGTCTGATTGGTGTTGATGCCGTCCGAATGCTACGACGAGACGATTCCGGATGTTGAAAAGTGCGAAAGAAGACTCAAGAAAAGGAAGCACTCGAGCGATTCAAAATGCGTAAGCCGTCGCGGGGCGTCGTATAGTAATATGAGACTTTCTCAGGAGACGTCAGGAATGGCGTGTCTACAGCGCCTACCTCAAAAGCGGGAGATGGCGGGTTGCTTCTTCCTCTCCCTTCGACCGGTCGATGGAGAGGGCTTTCCTTGGTTACCCTTGCAAAAGAAAAATAAACACAAAACATGTGGATCAGAAAAGATGGCAGTGTAGTATTAGTCCCTTAATGAAGAATAATGAAATCGTGGCAAGACACACACCTGGTTGGTGTTGTTTTTAAAACCCTCTCGGACACGAGTAGGAGGAAAATGCTATGACGAATGGCATTATGCAGACGTGTATAAAAGAAGACTCCCTTATGAAGGGAGGCGGAGAATGCGAGATGATGAATGCAAAAGAACTACAGAGAAAAGGGAGAGAATTGGCTTATTGAATGTGCTGATGGCGGGATCCGGTGGAGCTTCGACAGCGTGGGGACGACGTGGAAGCAGAACAGATGGAGCTAGCCTTTCTCTCGCGAGCGCGGGCACCCGAGAAGCCGGCAGAACCTCCTCCTACAAAAGACCCACGGGTTAGAAATGGGATCCGGCAGAGTCTCTCCTTCCTCTGTCAGATCTGAAGCCCATTCCCTTCGAGGGAGGGGGTCCTCTATTTATAGAGGGGAAATGGATTGAGGCGTCTAGGACCCTAGATGCCTTTTTATTTATTTTTTATTTTTAACCTTTTTATGAAGGCGTCCAGGAGACTGGACGCCTTCATGTTCGCCCACCGGAATTCCACCGAAAGCCGTAGACAGTGGGTAAAACGCGTGATTTCGGTGGACACCCGTGACTCACGAGTGGGTGCGTCTAGCTGGCAAGACATCCTTATATTCTTAGATTTTTCTGAAACGTCAAATCGAGCGGCGTGCCAGGATTGTCCAGATGTGGAGGAATGAAGGCGTCCAGGGGCCTGGACGCCTCAACGTTTTGGATTTTTTCGAAGCGTCAAATCGAGCAGCGTGCCGGGATTGTCTGGAAGTGGAGGAATGAAGGCATCCAGGGGACTGGACGCCTCAACGTTTTAGATTTTTTCGAAGCGTCAAATCGAGCGGCGTGTCGGGATTGTCCGGATGTGGAGGAATGAAGGCGTCCAGGGGCCTGGACGCCTTCAAGAATATTATTTTTTTATTTATTTCTTTTATTTTCATATATTTTCTCACTGATGAAGGCGTCCAGGCAGCTGGACGCCTTAAAGAAAAACCTCTGGATCCCACCGAAAGGCCGTCGACAGCTGTCCGCCAGACATTTTCCTAGTTTCGGAATCTTCTGATACGTCCGGTTGGTGGCGATGCCGTCCGAATGCCGCATGATTTCCGTAACGAGGTGGTTTCTAGATGTCGAAGAAGTGTTACGTTACCCACTCAAAAGGCGAAAGAAGACTCAAGAATAGGAAGCACTCAAGCAATTCAACATACGAGAGCCACTGCGGGACGTCATATAGTAATATGAGATTTTCTCAGGGGATGTAAGAAATAGCGTGTCTACAGCTGCCCCGCCTTGGCGTCTGCTTTGCAATGAAGTGACACGTAATGGAATGGTATCGAAGTGGAGTGAAATGGAGTGGGAATGGACTGAAAAGTTGATGCCAAGGTGTAATGAGACATGCTTTTGACATTACTGTTTGGAATCTTTCCCGTAGTTTCACTAAGGTGACCTTGAAGAATGTCTTCCAAATTAAACGATTGCTTGGACAGAGATCAAACAAGGGAGGCGGAGATGTGCGCTCAGGCACGAAAATAAAGGAGACCAACTTCTCGGTGTGGAAGTACTCGGGTCGTAAACCTGCAGGTTTCACCTTTGGGGAGCGGTTACCAGCCAATGTGGAAGTGCTACTGCCAAGGTGGGTCAAACAAGGTTAAAAGCAAGGGAATATTTGAGGGTAGTCCAAACAAGGGTCTCCTTTGGAAGAGCAGCGTAGGGCCGTCTCAAGGAAACTCCGTGTTTTATTCGGAGTGGAATATCTCATATTTGTAAGAATTGAAGCACAGTGGTTGTCGTAATCAAATCACTTTGAATGATCTTCCGCAATAAAATGAAAGTCCTATATGAATGCATGCTGGGTTTAAAGAAAATTTAAAATAAACTAAAATTAAAAAATAGCCAAGGATAATATTATCAATTCGTTAAGAATGGGTCAGGATACCGGTTCGGTAAGCTGACACTGAGCTGGGGCTCGTTTATCCATGCACCAACTCACTGAACGGAACCATCGTCACCATGCTACCACAAATTAACGGCATATTCATGCAACCCAAATTCTTCTGAGATCATCACCGTTTTTGTTGAAGGGGAACTCAAATCTCAGATTCGTTTGGGTCGCAAGGTCCTCGACATATTCTAATAGCGTAAATATCATATAATATGATGCATGACATGGTGGGACCAATCACCGAACGGTGGTACACGAGATGGGACAGTGGCGTCCGTTAGCAAAACATGCACATATTAATAACATCAGATTGCAACATAATCGCACCACAGTACAAGGGAGATTCAGACAAAACGTCGACGACTGACCACTGATGTGACGCATTCCGTCCTCTAGCGCCTCTCCTTTCCTATAAGTACTCCCCTTAGTCTAGTTCAGCCAAATGCACCAAGGAGAGCTTTGAAAGCTCAAGAGGAGGAGGAGAGGAGAATCTAGGGATTTCCAACATGGAAGGAGAGTCTTCTCGCCCTGTGAAGAGGAGCAGGCCTAGCGGTGAGATCAGGCAACTTTCCGACCTCGAAGGTCATCTGAGTGGTATGATTCAGTCGCATATGGTAAGTTGATTCATTTCAAATTCTCTGCGCGAACTCTCTTTTCACTTCTTTTCCTTCCTTGTTTTCTTTTTCTCTTCCAGCCATACCCTCTTTTCCCAGGCCCGAGGAAATTTTCCAAGCTGCCGTGGCTTTCGAAGCTGACTTCCAACATCTCCATCGGCACGAGGTGGCATCTTCAGGGACTCCTTATTCATGCCAAGCACTACGAGAGGATTCGCATGGACTGGGCGGCTATGGGCGCATTGGTGGAGATCTGGCATCCCCAGACCCACACTTTCATCTTCCCTACCTTCGAGGCGATCATCCTCCTTGAGGAGGTGGAACTTCTACTCGGACTGAAGAAATTCAAGAGTGACGGGAGGATAAAGGTTATGCGGATGCAGACAAGGGTGACTTCCGAGAGTGTCCTCGGAAGCTTCATGTCGCTTGGTGCTGCTAGAAAGGTCCGGACTCAAAAGGGAATTGATCTGCAAAACCTCGCAGAATGGGTCATGGACGCCGTGAGAGGGTCGCCAGACGATGACTACTTGGAAGGAATCATGAAAGGGTTCACCATTTGTCTGTGTAGATTCTAAGAAATCCACTTAGAACAATTAAAAGGAAAAAGAAAATGAATAGAAGAATGGGAAAAGAGGGAGAAAAGGGGAGCATGAGAGGATGCTAAGGGGAATGTGATCGCCAGAGACGCGAGGGCCTCAAAGGATATAACAAATAATCAATGGAGGGATCGCGATATAAATACCTTAAATGCGGGGGAGATTGTGAGTGCACCTTCTCTTTCTATCGGCCGGCCGATGAAGAGAGTTTTCCTTGATTGATTACCCTTGCAAAATTAACAAACACTAATAAACAAACATGGATTAGAAACCAAGATGTATAGCATCAAATACAAATGTAAATATGGACATAGAAAGCATGGATATGAACACACCTTATTGGTGTTTGGCCTTTAAACCTCTATGCAAAAGGGTATGTAAAAGATGATGTATGATGAAGAATAGAGGGAGATGTGCAAGTGTTGCACTATGGAGATGTGCTAGAGTGCACAATAGGGGAAGATCTCAATAAAGAAATAAAAGAAAAAATGATATGATGCATGCAATTAACTAAAGTAAAAATAAGAGATAGGAGGGGAAAGCTTAGTGGTTTTCTCCAATTTGGCTTCAAGCTAGGATGAAGATCTTCAATGGAGGAAGAAGATGATGTAGAACTCCATGGATGTAGAGGCTTCAAATCTTCAATAGAGGAAGAAGAACTCCATGGATGAAGCTTTTAGGTGCATGGGAGTCTTCCTCCTTGAGCCTTTGGTCCGGCAGCACCTCCTCTTGAATTGATCTTGATGATCTTTCACAAGGGAGAGAGAGATTCTATTTATAGGGTTGAAATTCGGAATTAATTCCAAGGGAAATTAGGAAAACATGTTTTAGTTGGATTTGGAAGAGATAAACATTAGGCAAGTGTCCCTTCAACATTGGAAAGTCATAGGAACCCTTTCCCAAGTGGAAAAGGAGGTTAAATGAGGAAAGGAAGGGAAATTCAGAATTAATTCCATAAAAAATTAGAAAACTTAGTTTTGGTAGGATGGAAAGGGAGATCCTTCCTCCAAGTGTCCTTTCAATATTAGGAAGCCATAGGAACCCTCTCGCAAGTGAAAAAGGAGTGTAAGTGAGGAAAGGAAGGGGTGCTGCTGGAGTTCGGAATTGAACAAGAATTGACGACCTTGGTCAAGGCGTTAATTGAAATCACGACTGGGACAAAGGCGTTAATTCACGGATTTAATTTTAGCAATAAAAACTTTCTGTATTTAAAAATGATGAAGAGACGCCTGAGGGAGAGGCGTTATTTAAAAACACGACCCAAGGAGGGTCGTTAATTCTTATTTTTCTGTTTTGGAAACCAGAAAATTCCAGAAACTGATGCCTTTGCCTCTAGTCGTCCTTTTTTCAAAACGCGCCTCAGACCAGGCCGTTAATTAAAACACGCCCCACTTCAAGTCGTGAATTCCAAAAAATAGAGAAAACTGCCCAAAAAAAATAGAAAAATAGGGAAAAATAAGAAGAGGGAAAAAAAGGGAGAAATCCAAGAAAATTGGGGAAAATAACTCAAACAAAGTTAATTGGAGGGTCAAATTGGGACATTACAAGGTAATACGAGATGCACTCACAGTAACGTCAATTTTGGCGTGTCTACAGCGGGTGCTCTCTTATTCCCTTATACTGACAACATAGTGGAGGAGGACCAATTGAGTGCCATCTGCGGGATATGCAGTGAAAAGAGGGTGGGACCCGCCGCCCTTGCCTACCTTTACAGTGGCCTTATTGCCTCTAGGATGGGTAAGCCTCCTTTCGGTTGGGCACTTGTTCTGAATTGCTGGATTGATTTGCACTTCAAATTTGACCACCGCGAGGGGATGCCAACTGCTTCGAAGCTCTTCCAACAGAGCCCCCTTTATCACATAGCCGATGTGTTAGGCTTCGGTTGTACCATAGCTAACCGTGTTCCGTGGCTGAGGAAACGTGAAGACTGGCGGTCTCACTTCAGAACCATGACACAAAGCTTCTTCACTTGTGCACCGGCGTGTCTACTCTCGCTTGAACTCCTCACGAGGTCTTCTCCCAGAGCTGAACTCCAACTGATCGGCGCGACTTAGTTTGTTCTTTACAATGCGCATCGGTGCTGTATCCAGATCGGCATTCCACGCCACTCGTTCCCACTGCTAACCGGCATCGTTCCTTTGAAGAAGAGGGAGTTGGGCACGGAAGCGGATGCGAAGGAAGCGAAGGCCATTAAAGCACCCTAGAGGACAAGTGTTGCGAGAAAGGCATTTGCGCCTGTGGAGGAAGAATGCGAGCTGTGGAGGGCTTATGTAACCGAACTGGGGAAGTTAAGGCCTAAAGCGCCTAAGCCCCTGATGTAACTCACTCTGCTGTCTAATGGAATAAAATCTGGAATCAGACATTTTGGACGATTGTTCCCCTTTGTTATCATTTATTTATTTATTTATTATTATTATTTATTCATATATATATATATTAATATATAATATATATTATTATTATTTTATGGGGGTGTCCAGGGGCCTGGACGCCCCCAAAATTTTATTTTATTTTCTTTTTATTTTTTTAATTATATATTTTTTAATTGGGGCGTCCAAGGGCCTGGACGCCCCAAAATTTTCTTTTTTTTTAATTATATTTTTTTAATAGGGGCGTCCAGGGACCTGGACGCCCCCAAAAAAAATTTTTAATTATATTTTTTTTAATAGGGGCGTCCAGGGACCTGAACTGTAACGACCCGAGAATCCGATTACCGGGAAGGCCCGATAACCCGAGACTCGCACCGCCGCCCACGAGCCGGGAGGGCTCGGAAGGGCTAAAAGGAGTGTGGAGGCACAAAGAAATAGGAAATAAAGCAGGACAATTCAAAAATTAACACAAATAAATAAACAACTACAACAGAGTCTAGTCCAACAGAAAGTACAGTCTAAAGCAGTAAAACGTACCACATGCCAAGTGAACACTCGGCCCGGCAAGCTGGCAACAGAGAACATCTGCTCCGCACCCTCGAACCTCGAGGAAGAACCGCCACACCTGAAAAGCAGAGAATGAGTCTCCAAAACAGAGACTCAGCAGGGATCCCGCAGAACCCCAACCGGAAACAACGGCGGTAGCGGAAAGGAAGCTACAACTACAGCAGGAATAGCAAACCGGTGGCCGGTCAAAACTCGGCACTACAGCTACTCCTACTGCCAGAAGGCAGACCTCGATCACGCCGTCGAAGCTACCGAACCATGCTAGTACCACCTACCGAAGTAAAAACACACGGCAACCACGCCGTAGAGGCCTGTCCCCCGGACAGCCAACCTGGACACGCTGTCCAAGGTGCAACCCCGACCATCCGATCGCGGGTACCGCACAACAAGACCCAACCTCGGTAAAGCCACTAGCACTAATCTCACGGCGCAAGAACCGACACACGCGCCAAGGTGAAACAACCGAACTCACCGGTCAACACGACCAAAAACCCGAAGGTCAAAGACACAGAGACTGACAGTCTGTCACTCCGTACTCGACAGGAGTACCACCCACTAGAAGCACAGCCGGTAGCGTCCCCTGACGTCTTACACCGCACCGCAGGTGAACCGCCTGACGTGGTAGGTCCTACCCGAGGCGCGAACACCGAACAAGTAACCACAAACAAGTAACTAGCTGGGGTCACGCCCGTCGACGTGGGTCCAACCGCCCCCAACCACGTGTGCACACACAGACCACGCGTCACTAGGTCTGGTCCTCTGACCGGTTTTCCCCCGTAGCCGGACTCTGGCTACCGACGAGGGGCCTACGGTAACCGGTCCACAAACCGTCTCGAAAGGTGGGTGCCCGTACACCACTCCTAGGTGAGACCAGCACCTCGTACTGGTGGGCTACGACTAGTGGAGGGTCACTGAAGGAGTAGACTCTCAACTCAACGGAAAGCGTGGTGGACAACCTCCATCGGCAGCTCCTGGCGGGCAGTTTCTGGTGCAACTAGTTGCCTCCCCGCAGGAGCCCCCGGCTCCTCCCTCGGACTTTGCTGCCCCTGTTCGCGTGCATCCTCGTCTCTGCAGTGGCCTGGCTCCGCCCACCTCTGCCGGCACGCGCAGTCCCTCCTCGTCAGCTCTCCCTGCGGTGGATGCTGCCACCTTCGCCCTCGCCTCTTCGGCGGCCGCTGCTGGCCCCCTTCTTCCCCGCCCCCCCCGCCAGCCTCTATCTCCTGCGGGCAATGGCGTGTTGGATGCCCCTGTGCGTCTGCAGGGCGCCCTGGCCCCTCTACCAGCCGCTACCTTGCCTGGAACTCCCCCCTTGCTTGCTGTCTACACGGATGCTCCTACTGAGCCTCGTGTCACGCAGCCGCTTGGGGCCGAGGCCCAGGGTGCCACCGCCCTGTCCACATCCACAGCGCCGGGTCCAGTCGCTCTTCAGGCCCCCTTGCAGGCCTCATGCGCTCTGCAGACCTCTACCTCCACAAGGCTTTTGGTCAACGCGGCAGCCCACTCCCACTTCCTGGGAGTTGACTCTACTCCCGCCACCACCCACCCGTGTGAGGGTCTTGCTCCGGATAACCCTCAGTGGCCGGCTTTGGAGCTGTCTCTTGTGGCCGCCTTCCTCCTGACTGATGGCTCCTCCCCGATGAACGGTGTCTCTCCCGTTCTCTGCACCGCGCTTGATGCCTCCATGGCCTCTCTGGCCCCCCCCTCCTACTGGGACTGCTTCTCCTTTGGGCTCGATTTCCGTCTACACTGCTGCCCTCCCTCCGACGGCCGCTCGGGTCTCTACGGAGGGTGTCCCTCCCCCGCCTGTGTCCCAGGGCTTGGAGCAGCCGCTCCCGGCCTCCGCCCTTCAGGCTGCCGTTTCCGGCGCTCCAGCTGCCCTCACCGCGCACCATCAGGAGCAGTTCCCTATTCTTCCTGCGGCCCATGCTCGGTTCGTTGGCCTCTGCCCTACAGCTGACGTGCGTCAAGGCGTTCTGTCTTCTCCGGCTCTGGGCTTCGCGCCCTCCCCCCCGGCTGTTCCTCCTTCCGGGGAAGGCGTAGCACCCGCGGGTGTCCCTCATGCTGCCCGGGTGTCTACTTCTTTGGTCCTCGGCCTCCCGGCGCCAGATGCTCACCCCCTTGGCGGCCCCTCCTCTGGGCTTAATGCCGATGCTATTGCTTGGGCCCCTGGGGCGCTGCCCTCTGCCCAGGCGGCTAGCATTGAAGGGTCCTCCTCTCCGACGGCTGCCCCTCGTCTCTCCTTCGCCCAAGCTTTGAGGAAGAAAATTAACCGGGCCCCTCCTGGGCCGTTCGTCGACTCCGCCCCGCCTCCTGCTCCGGTGTTTCCCGTGGGTGCTGTGCCCCCCCCGGATCTTGGCATGCCTCTCAGGTTCCCTCAGCTCGTCCAGGCGCTTCATGTCCCCGGGCTTGAGCCTGCTTCGACCACCCTTGGCTGTACGGCGGCTCATGTGGCTTTTGTGGGCACCTCTGGCCTGGACCGCTCCCGGCCGCCCTCGAGGATGGATGGCGGAGCACCTCGGCGTTCCTTCCGGCGGTCCAACTCCACCTCCTCCTCGCGTGATCGTCAGTGCATGTTTGAGGACGCTGCTCTTCCTCCTCGTCGCTCTCTTCGGCTCCAGTCCTCTTCGATGGCGCCCCCGCCGCCGCCCCTGTTCACGGAGGTCCCCGACACAGACGGTTCTGAGGTTGACCCTCTTGATTTCTCTCCGGGTCGGCAGCGCGGTGTCCGTTCTGTGTTCTCCTCCGATTCTGAAGGAGTATTCGACGAAGACTCCTTTCTGTAGGGGCGTTGTTTCATCTGTGGGTTCTTGGGCTTTTGTTTCTGCCCCCGCTTGGGTCCTCTTGGTTGTTGCTGCTTTCTTGGGCCTTTGGCCGTGTACTAGTCTTGGCCCTCTTGGGCCGCTTTCCCCCCCCCTCCCTCTGTACCCCTTTCCCCTTTATGCTTCCATATATGAAAATCGCTTGCCTGGTGGCCGGGATAGTGGTTTCATCGTCTTCCGCAATGAAGAGATGAACCCCCACTCCCGTCTCCCCCCTTGCAAGTATCAACTTTAGTTAAAAAAAAAACTCAATGGAAAACAACGTCCGAATCCGACGACGTACGGGGACAACCCCGCGTACCGGCCCCGTCGCACGATGACCACAGTCGGAGAAGAAACAGGACTCACAGTCCACGGCCACGCACGCACCGTGCACTAGAGTCGAGAAAACTCAAGTGGCGCTAAGCCACTGGACTCTGGACAGTCCTCTAGACACACTACAGCCAACGGTCCTTGAGTCACAAGACTCGGGGTCAAGACCGTTGCACGCAACAGCACAAGGCCGTCGATCTAGCCCAATCTCTAGGTCTAAAACCACGATATCACGAATACCGAGACAACACATGAGTTGCCAAGACCATTCCCTTGGGAAGGGAACGCAAGGGACAAAGGCCACTCACACGGGCCACACGGAAAACACAGAAGCACGATTCCCAAGGTAGCACACAAGCCGCCACGACGATTTCCCATCTTGAAGCAAGCGGGAAACCTCCAGCCCCAGGCCGGACAACTGGACTCACAGTCCAAGGCCAAACACATGGCCCACACGGGAATCGCCTTCCAAAGGAACCCACGATATGCGGGGGAGACCCCACCGCACACACACCGACACACGGTGACTCGATCAAGCGTAACACAAGAGCCCGGAACACGTGGGGTCACCCGGACCCACCACACCTACGGGCACGCTAATCGAGGTAACACGGTCCCTCCTGACACCCCAAAAACACAGACACAGAACCCATGGGGTGTCTGGGATACTCACAAGGCCATAGGTCGACCACTGGGTCCCAACCGGGTCGACCGGAGACCAACACAATGCGAACGGAACGCTAAAGGTCACCCGGACCCTTAAGCTCACGGGCACGTAAAACGAGGTAAGCAGAACCTCCAGACACCCCAAAACACGGTCACGGAACTCCACTGGGTGTCCAAGGCACACACGGCCCGCGAGGAGCACGATCAGCCGCAGACCGCCCGCCCCGGGCAGCCCGGCTGGTCCCTCCAAGAACGCGCTACATGTGCATAGCGCGTTCAGCCAGAACGCGCTATACGTGCCTAGCGCGTTCAACACGAACGCGCTACATGACCATAGCGCGACCAGGCCAGGTCGCGCTATGATCCTATAGCGCGACAACCAGAACGCGCTGGGGCCGTAAGGCGCGACCCAAACCGCCTTACTGTTCATCTTCTCTGATGAACGCGCCCTGTCGGGGCAGCGCGACCTTCAAGAACGCGCTACCCAAGGCTAGCGCGTTCTCAGTCCGTGCCCGAAAATGGTAGAAACCGCGGGAAAGGTCACGCCACGCCCCGTTCACCCCCAGGTGAAGGGGAAACAAAAGGGGAAACCTTCCCCAAGCCCCTAGGCATGCATCTAAACCCCTGGATCGCCCAAAAACACCATAAAACCGGAGATCCGGCTCACACCCCAAAAACGTGCATTTTGCCCAAAACGCCCCGTTTAGCCCCCTCGGCTCACCACGGCCTACGAAACTCGCGGGAAAGGAAGTACACGGGCTGAGGGTCCATCACCCTACCTCCACCGAAGATTACGCGCACCGTGGACGCCGATCCACGAAGAAAACGCCGTTGAAGCCTCGCCGTTCCACGAACTCACGGCCGAGCTTCCACGCGCCTCCACCGCCTCGATCCTCATCCATCCTCGCCCGTACCTCGCCCGCGCCATCCCCGCCTCGCCCGTACTCCGCCCCGTCGGCCGCCGGAGAGAGAGGGAGAGAGGAGAGAGCGTGAGAAGAGAGAGGGAGAGAAATGAGAAATGAGAGGGGGAGAGAGAAAAGGGTTAGTATATATAGGAAAACCTGAAAATTCGATAAATTCAGAAAATTACGAAAAATTACCTCCGCGATCCTCGGGAAGAGCGCAACGCAGTGGTAACGTCCCGGAGTCGGAGAACGCCACGGTTTGCCCTGCAAAGAGTTCCGAAGACACATCAGGGAAAAACACGTGTAAAGCACAAAATACACTCCGAGACCCACTAAAATGATCCGAAAAATATCCGAAAAATCCGGGGCATTACAGCCCTCCCCCCTTAAAGGAATTTCGTCCTCTAAATTCACGACCAATCACGAAGTCCCAGGGGAAGAACACTGAATCAACTGACACGCTGTCAGAGCCCCAGCACAGAAAACCTCGATTCTCACGAAAAAAATGATCCTGAGGGACACCGCCAGACTTACAATCACAAGCAACACCTCGCTCCTTGCGTCGAGCACACAATCCAACAGAGCAGGCATATACCGCAGGACACAGTCCGGCTTCACCTCAGACAATGCGAGAATCCACCATGGCGCCGCAGCCACGATCTCGCTCACCGAGGAATCACAACCCTCGACACGAGCAACAGCTACCAATCCAACCTATGGTCGGCAGACAAATTGCACAACAGCTTCGCAGCCAGCTGACAGATCGCATACCCTTCTCAAGGGAGCAACCAACACAGAGCCTCCACCAGCTCAAGCAGTCATCTCAGCAGACCGCAACCAGCTGATCGGCTCAACACCAAGAAACACCTCACACATGGCAAGCCGAAAGCCGGACACAACACAGAAACGACCACCAAAGGTCTCGCTGGCACACGGCTCTCGCCACGCTCGAGCCCCAACAACCAGCATCTTATGTCTCTGAAAAGACCATCTACTGGTCACCAACTGCTCGTCAACGGGAAACCTCCGCTTGCTCAGCTTCTTCCTTCTTTCCTGGTCCTCGACCGGGTCCAAAGGAAACATTCCAAACCCCAGCAAGCCATCCGTCGACTCACACACAGACTGATGCCACATCTCGAGCTGCACTCCTCTCGGACACCGCATCCGAGCTCGAACATCGCTCCAACTCGACCCTCTCGGGGAGCACGACGAAACCGAATGACGGATCCTGGTGTCTTCAATCATCACCTCACGGGACTCAGACTTACAGGGGAACCATCCCACGCTGGTCACCAAACCAGGGATAACCATTGCGACACCAACGTCCTATCAAGGACCACCAATCCGACGCCAATCTCACAAAAAGGCCTCCGCCCACGGGCGTCACTCTTCTATCTGGTCTCATCAAATCTTTCGATCAATCCAAGTGGACACCCGCCAATCCCGATTCCGCCCTTACCACAGAGCCACGGGACACCACCTGAACAATGCTCACGGCGACCTGGTTGTCGACACCACGACCAAAGCACTTTGGGTCCCCGATCGATTATACATCTCACCGCCACAATCCGACAAGACCGTAAAGCCAACAGACGCTGCTGTGGTCGGTCATACGGTTAGGCTCAACAGCCACTAACAGCCGCCAACCGGGACCCATAGTCTGCCAGAGACCACATCCTCAAAGCACGATCTCAACCGAGGACACGATTGGGAACACAAGTCGGGCGCCAAGCCACCGACTCTGACCAACACATCCTCGACCTCCGTCAGGCGACATCCTCAACAACCTCATCCAGGTCCGACACCGACGCCTGACACGACTTCCAACACAGGAACAGGGTACTCATGCGGCGCACTAGCCAGCACATTCCCCAACACTCCATCCTGCCAATGCCAAGAACCACAAAACCTCGAGCAATGGCACGGCAACATCACGTTTCACACCGAGGAACCAATCCTCCGATGCTCAACGTGAACTCAGGAATCCGCCCGTAGCAACCAACGCTACGATCCTGAACCAGTGGGTTACAAGCCCACCACGCTCCCGCTGCGCACTCTGATCCGCGCGCACAGCCGAGAAAGCAAAACACCGCCCAACCGGCACTCGTCCTTCCGGAAAAGCGCCAGCACACCCTCACACAACAAGGGAATGGGCACGACTTCTCACAGGCAACCGCCCTGCCAAGACAAGGAGCACGTCTCGCACGGACTTCATGGCATACAAGGCCAACCAATCCGAACACACAATGCAAGACGACGAACCTTAGCCCAACACAATCTCTCCAACCAAAGGGGAGACCAATGCACTTCCGACCAACGGAAGAACTCCACGCTCGACTTGACCTCGAACCTCGCGCACATGCTGGAAACAGCACCATCCAGCACCAAGGAAAACCATCGCTTCCATCAGGTCAGCGCCTCCGACACACTCGACGAGTGTCACGTCAGACCACAATCACAGCATCTCTCGATGCATCACCGCTGCAATTCCTCGAACTGCAACACGGCATGCCAAGAGCCGCAACACGAGCCATAACCGGCAACCGCCAACGCTCATCCTCGAGTCCCGAAACTCACCGCGGAACCTTCACACCTTAGACCAAATCCAAGGCGAACACACCCCTTCGCATACGAGAGCGCATGAGCAAGACTTACTGGGACACCACAGCCCAATCCTGCCTCGAAATCCGCAAAACAATCGGAACCGACACGTCATTTCTGACGCCACAGAGTACGACAGGATATCAGGCTCGACGAAACGGCAGCTCACCGAGAAGATCCTCCGCTCACCCGAGCACACTTCTCGATCAGAACACCCACTCTGCCACCTTAAACCACAACCTGAACACCTCAGAGGCTGGACAAACCTCAAGCTGGAGTGGCCAAAACCGACAGTAGCTCCCTCAGAGCACGCTCACGGCCACTTAACCACGAAAAATCCTCTCCAGCCACCTGACCATGCTGCAGGTTCCTCGAACGCAGCACCGCGAGCTCACGCCTGCCCGCAACCTCTGCCCAACGCAGCACAACCAGGGCCACCACCGATGAGGGAGAAGGCTCTCGACCTCGATCCTTAGACCCCATGCTGGCATGAAAGCTGCGGACAGCAACCACCTTCTCAGCGCCGCACAGCGCACTCAAGCTCTCAAGCGAGAAACTAGGTAGAAAATGAACACAAAACCCTAAGCCAGCTGCCGACTGTACTGGACCTTATGGACTCTGATCACTGCAATATCCCGAATTCCTATGTACGTCCACAACCACCGCTCTGATACCAACTGTAACGACCCGAGAATCCGATTACCGGGAAGGCCCGATAACCCGAGACTCGCACCGCCGCCCACGAGCCGGGAGGGCTCGGAAGGGCTAAAAGGAGTGTGGAGGCACAAAGAAATAGGAAATAAAGCAGGACAATTCAACAATTAACAGAAATAAATAAACAACTACAACAGAGTCCAGTCCAACAGAAAGTACAGTCTAAAGCAGTAAAACGTACCACATGCCAAGTGAACACTCGGCCCGGCAAGCTGGCAACAGAGAACCTCTGCTCCGCACCCTCGAACCTCGAGGAAGAACCGCCACACCTGAAAAGCAGGGAATGAGTCTCCAAAACAGAGACTCAGCAGGGATCCCGCAGAACCCCAACCGGAAACAACGGCGGTAGCGGAAAGGAAGCTACAACTACAGCAGGAATAGCAAACCGGTGGCCGGTCAAAACTCGGCACTACAGCTACTCCTACTGCCAGAAGGCAGACCTCGATCATGCCGTCAAAGCTACCGAACCATGCTAGTACCACCTACCGAAGTAAAAACACACGGCAACCACGCCGTAGAGGCCTGTCCCCCGGACAGCCAACCTGGACACGCTGTCCAAGGTGCAACCCCGACCATCCGATCGCGGGTACCGCACAACAAGACCCAACCTCGGTAAAGCCACTAGCACTAATCTCACGGCGCAAGAACCGACACACGCGCCAAGGTGAAACAACCGAACTCACCGGTCAACACGACCAAAAACCCGAAGGTCAAAGACACAGAGACTGACAGTCTGTCACTCCGTACTCGACAGGAGTACCACCCACTAGAAGCACAGCCGGTAGCGTCCCCTGACGTCTTACACCGCACCGCAGGTGAACCGCCTGACGTGGTAGGTCCTACCCGAGGCGCGAACACCGAACAAGTAACCACAAACAAGTAACTAGCTGGGGTCACGCCCGTCGACGTGGGTCCAACCGCCCCCAACCACGTGTGCACACACAGACCACGCGTCACTAGGTATGGTCCTCTGACCGGTTTTCCCCCGTAGCCGGACTCTGGCTACCGACGAGGGGCCTACGGTAACCGGTCCACAAACCGTCTCGAAAGGTGGGTGCCCGTACACCACTCCCAGGTGAGACCAGCACCTCGTACTGGTGGGCTACGACTAGTGGAGGGTCACTGAAGGAGTAGACTCTCAACTCAACGGAAAACAACGTCCGAATCCGACGACGTACGGGGACAACCCCGCGTACCGGCCCCGTCGCACGGTGACCACAGTCGGAGAAGAAACAGGACTCACAGTCCACGGCCACACACGCACCGTGCACTAGAGTTGAGAAAACTCAAGTGGCGCTAAGCCACTGTACTCTGGACAGTCCTCTAGACACACTACAGCCAACGGTCCTTGAGTCACAAGACTCGGGGTCAAGACCGTTGCACGCAACAGCACAAGGCCGTCGATCTAGCCCAATCTCTAGGTCTAAAACCACGATATCATGAATACCGAGACAACACACGAGTTGCCAAGACCATTCCCTTGGGAAGGGAACGGAAGGGACAAAGGCCACTCACACGGGCCACACAGAAAATACAGAAGCACGATTCCCAAGGCAGCACACAAGCCGCCACGACGATTTCCCATCTTGAAGCAAGCGGGAAACCTCCAGCCCCAGGCCGGACAACTGGACTCACAGTCCAAGGCCAAACACATGGCCCACACGGGAATCGCCTTCCAAAGGAACCCACGATATGCGGGGGAGACCCCACCGCACACACACCGACACACGGTGACTCGATCAAGCGTAACACAAGAGCCCGGAACACGTGGGGTCACCCGGACCCACCACACCTACGGGCACGCTAATCGAGGTAACACGGTCCCTCCTGACACCCCAAAAACACAGACACAAAACCCATGAGGTGTCTGGGATACTCACAAGGCCATAGGTCGACCACTGGGTCCCAACCGGGTCGACCGGAGACCAACACAATGCGAACGGAACGCTAAAGGTCACCCGGACCCTTAAGCTCACGGGCACGTAAAACGAGGTAAGCAGAACCTCCAGACACCCCAAAACACGGTCACGGAACTCCACTGGGTGTCCAAGGCACACACGGCCCGCGAGGAGCACGATCAGCCGCAGACCGCCCGCCCCGGGCAGCCCGGCAGGTCCCTCCAAGAACGCGCTACACGTGCATAGCGCGTTCAGCCAGAACGCGCTATACGTGCCTAGCGCGTTCAACACGAACGCGCTACATGACCATAGCGCGACCAGGCCAGGTCACGCTATGATCCTATAGCGCGACAACCAGAACGCGCTGGGGCCGTAAGGCGCGACCCAAACCGCCTTACTGTTCATCTTCTCCGATGAACGCGCCCTGTCGGGGCAGCGCGACCTTCAAGAACGCGCTACCCAAGGCTAGCGCGTTCTCAGTCCGTGCCCGAAAACGGTAGAAACCGTGGGAAAAGTCATGCCACGCCCCATTCACCCCCAGGTGAAGGGGAAACAAACGGGGAAACCTTCCCCAAGCCCCTAGGCATGCATCTAAACCCCTGGATCGCCCAAAAACACCATAAAACCGGAGATCCGGCTCACACCCCAAAAACGTGCATTTTGCCCAAAACGCCCCGTTTAGCCCGCTCGGCTCACCACGGCCTCCGAAACTCGCGGGAAAGGAAGTACACGGGCTGAGGGTCCATCACCCTACCTCCACCGAAGATTACGCGCACCGTGGACGCCGATCCACGAAGAAAACGCCGTTGAAGCCTCGCCGTTCCACGAACTCACGGCCGAGCTTCCACGCGCCTCCACCGCCTCGATCCTCATCCATCCTCGCCCGTACCTCGCCCGCGCCGTCCCCGCCTCGCCCGTACTCCGCCCCGTCGGCCGCCGGAGAGAGAGGGAGAGAGGAGAGAGCGTGAGAAGAGAGAGGGAGAGAAATGAGAAATGAGAGGGGGAGAGAGAAAAGGGTTAGTATATATAGGAAAACCTGAAAATTCGATAAATTCAGAAAATTATGAAAAATTACCTCCGCGATCCTCGGGAAGAGCGCAACGCAGTGGTAACGTCCCGGAGTCAGAGAACGCCACGGTTTGCCCTGCAAAGAGTTCCGAAGACACATCAGGGAAAAACACGTGTAAAGCACAAAATACACTCCGAGACCCACTAAAATGATCCGAAAAATATCCGAAAAATCCGGGGCATTACAGCCCTCCCCCCTTAAAGGAATTTCGACCTCGAAATTCACGACCAATCACGAAGTCCCAGGGGAAGAACACTGAATCAACTGACACGCTGTCAGAGCCCCAGCACAGAAAACCTCGATTCTCACAAAAAAACGATCCTGAGGGACACCGCCAGACTTACAATCACAAGCAACACCTCGCTCCTTGCGTCGAGCACACAATCCAACAGAGCAGGCATATACCGCAGGACACAGTCCGGCTTCACCTCAGACAACGCGAGAATCCACCATGGCGCCGCAGCCACAATCTCGCTCACCGAGGAATCACAACCCTCGACACGAGCAACAGCTACCAATCCAACCTATGGTCGGCAGACAAATTGCACAACAGCTTCGCAGCCAGCTGACAGATCGCATACCCTTCTCAAGGGAGCAACCAACACAGAGCCTCCACCAGCTCAAGCAGTCATCTCAGCAGACCGCAACCAGCTGATCGGCTCAACACCAAGAAACACCTCACACATGGCAAGCCGAAAGCCGGACACAACACAGAAACGACCACCAAAGGTCTCGCTGGCACACGGCTCTCGCCACGCTCGAGCCCCAACAACCAGCATCTTATGTCTCTGAAAAGACCATCTACTGGTCACCAACTGCTCGTCAACGGGAAACCTCCGCTTGCTCAGCTTCTTCCTTCTTTCCTGGTCCTCGACCGGGTCCAAAGGAAACATTCCAAACCCCAGCAAGCCATCCGTCGACTCACACACAGACTGATGCCACATCTCGAGCTGCACTCCTCTCGGACACCGCATCCGAGCTCGAACATCGCTCCAACTCGACCCTCTCGGGAGCACGACGAAACCAAATGACGGATCCTGGTGTCTTCAGTCATCACCTCACTGGACTCAGACTTACAGGGGAACCATCCCACGCTGGTCACCAAACCAGGGATAACCATTGCGACACCAACGTCCTATCAAGGACCATCCATCCGACGCCCATCTCACAAAAAGGCCTCCGCCCACAGGCGTCACTCTTCTATCTGGTCTCATCAAATCCTTCGATCAATCCAAGTGGACACCTGCCAATCCCGATTCTGCCCTTACCACAGAGCCACGGGACACCACCTGAACAGTGCTCACGGGTCCCTAAGCAATAAACATCTCACCGTCACAATCCGACAAGACCGTAGAACCAACAGACACTGCTGTGGTCGGTCACACGGTTAGGCTCACCAGCCACTAACAGCCGCCAACCGGGACCCATAGTCTGCCAGAGACCACATCCTCAAAGCACGATCTCAACCGAGGACACGATTGGGAACACAAGTCGGGCGCCAAGCCACCAACTCTGACCAACACGTCCTCGACCTCCGTCAGGCGACATCCTCAACAACCTCATCCAGGTCCGACACCGACGCCTGACACGGCTTCCAACACAGGAACAGGGTACTC
This sequence comes from Amorphophallus konjac, assembly GCA_022559845.1. Taxonomy (NCBI): domain Eukaryota; kingdom Viridiplantae; phylum Streptophyta; class Magnoliopsida; order Alismatales; family Araceae; genus Amorphophallus; species Amorphophallus konjac. Next base: position 15,724,415 of record CM040124.1, read on the forward strand.
ATGCGGCGCACTAGCCAGCACATTCCCCAACACTCCATCCTGCCAATGCCAAGAACCACAAAACCTCGAGCAACGGCACGGCAACAACACGTTTCACACCGAGGAACCAATCCTCCGATGCTCAACGTGAACTCAGGAATCCGCCCGTAGCAACCAACGCTACGATCCTGAACCAGTGGGTTACAAGCCCACCACGCTCCCGCTGCGCACTCTGATCCGCGCGCACAGCCGAGAAAGCAAAACACCGCCCAACCGGCACTCGTCCTTCCGGAAAAGCGCCAGCACACCCTCACACAACAAGGGAATGGGCACGACTTCTCACAGGCAACCGCCCTGCCAAGACAAGGAGCACGTCTCGCACGGACTTCATGGCATACAAGGCCAACCAATCCGAACACACAATGCAAGACGACGAACCTTAGCCCAACACAATCTCTCCAACCAAAGGGGAGACCAACGCACTTCCGACCAACGGAAGAACTCCACGCTCGACCTGACCTCGAACCTCGCGCACATGCTGGAAACAGCACCATCCAGCACCAAGGAAAACCATCGCTTCCATCAGGTCAGCGCCTCCGACACACTCGACGAGTGTCACGTCAGACCACAATCACAGCATCTCTCGATGCATCACCGCTGCAATTCCTCGAACTGCAACACGGCATGCCAAGAGCCGCAACACGAGCCATAACCGGCAACCGCCAACGCTCATCCTCGAGTCCCGAAACTCACCGCGGAACCTTCACACCTTAGACCAAATCCAAGGCGAACACACCCCTTCGCATACGAGAGCGCATGAGCAAGACTTACTGGGACACCACAGCCCAATCCTGCCTCGAAATCCGCAAAATAATCGGAACCGACACGTCATTTCTGACGCCACAGAGCACGACAGGATATCAGGCTCGATGAAACGGCAGCTCACCGAGAAGATCCTCCGCTCACCCGAGCACACTTCTCGATCAGAACACCCACTCTGCCACCTTAAACCACAACCTGAACACCTCAGAGGCTGGACAAACCACAAGCTGGAGTGGCCAAAACCGACAGCAGCTCCCTCAGAGCACGCTCACGGCCACTTAACCACGAAAAATCCTCTCCAGCCACCTGACCATGCTGCAGGTTCCTCGAACGCAGCACCGCGAGCTCACGCCTGCCCGCAACCTCTGCCCAACGCAGCACAACCAGGGCCACCACCGATGAGGGAGAAGGCTCTCGACCTCGATCCTTAGACCCCATGCTGGCATGAAAGCTGCGGACAGCAACCACCTTCTCAGCGCCGCACAGCGCACTCAAGCTCTCAAGCGAGAAACTAGGCAGAAAATGAACACAAAACCCTAAGCCAGCTGCCGACTGTACTGGACCTTATGGACTCTGATCACTGCAATATCCCGAATTCCTATGTACGTCCACAACCACCGCTCTGATACCAACTGTAACGACCCGAGAATCCGATTACCGGGAAGGCCCGATAACCCGAGACTCGCACCGCCGCCCACGAGCCGGGAGGGCTCGGAAGGGCTAAAAGGAGTGTGGAGGCACAAAGAAATAGGAAATAAAGCAGGACAATTCAACAATTAACAGAAATAAATAAACAACTACAACGGAGTCCAGTCCAACAGAAAGTACAGTCTAAAGCAGTAAAACGTACCACATGCCAAGTGAACACTCGGCCCGGCAAGCTGGCAACAGAGAACCTCTGCTCCGCACCCTCGAACCTCGAGGAAGAACCGCCACACCTGAAAAGCAGGGAATGAGTCTCCAAAACAGAGACTCAGCAGGGATCCCGCGGAACCCCAACCGGAAACAACGGCGGTAGCGGAAAGGAAGCTACAACTACAGCAGGAATAGCAAACCGGTGGCCGGTCAAAACTCGGCACTACAGCTACTCCTACTGCCAGAAGGCAGACCTCGATCATGCCGTCAAAGCTACCGAACCATGCTAGTACCACCTACCGAAGTAAAAACACACGGCAACCACGCCGTAGAGGCCTGTCCCCCGGACAGCCAACCTGGACACGCTGTCCAAGGTGCAACCCCGACCATCCGATCGCGGGTACCGCACAACAAGACCCAACCTCGGTAAAGCCACTAGCACTAATCTCACGGCGCAAGAACCGACACACGCGCCAAGGTGAAACAACCGAACTCACCGGTCAACACGACCAAAAACCCGAAGGTCAAAGACACAGAGACTGACAGTCTGTCACTCCGTACTCGACAGGAGTACCACCCACTAGAAGCACAGCCGGTAGCGTCCCCTGACGTCTTACACCGCACCGCAGGTGAACCGCCTGACGTGGTAGGTCCTACCCGAGGCGCGAACACCGAACAAGTAACCACAAACAAGTAACTAGCTGGGGTCACGCCCGTCGACGTGGGTCCAACCGCCCCCAACCACGTGTGCACACACAGACCACGCGTCACTAGGTCTGGTCCTCTGACCGGTTTTCCCCCGTAGCCGGACTCTGGCTACCGACGAGGGGCCTACGGTAACCGGTCCACAAACCGTCTCGAAAGGTGGGTGCCCGTACACCACTCCCAGGTGAGACCAGCACCTCGTACTGGTGGGCTACGACTAGTGGAGGGTCACTGAAGGAGTAGACTCTCAACTCAACGGAAAACAACGTCCGAATCCGATGACGTACGGGGACAACCCCACGTACCGGCCCCGTCGCACGGTGACCACAGTCGGAGAAGAAACAGGACTCACAGTCCACGGCCACGCACGCACCGTGCACTAGAGTCGAGAAAACTCAAGTGGCGCTAAGCCACTGGACTCTGGACAGTCCTCTAGACACACTACAGCCAACGGTCCTTGAGTCACAAGACTCGGGGTCAAGACCGTTGCACGCAACAGCACAAGGCCGTCGATCTAGCCCAATCTCTAGGTCTAAAACCACGATATCACGAATACCGAGACAACACATGAGTTGCCAAGACCATTCCCTTGGGAAGGGAACGCAAGGGACAAAGGCCACTCACACGGGCCACACGGAAAACACAGAAGCACGATTCCCAAGGTAGCACACAAGCCGCCACGACGATTTCCCATCTTGAAGCAAGCGGGAAACCTCCAGCCCCAGGCCGGACAACTGGACTCACAGTCCAAGGCCAAACACATGGCCCACACGGGAATCGCCTTCCAAAGGAACCCACGATATGCGGGGGAGACCCCACCGCACACACACCGACACACGGTGACTCGATCAAGCGTAACACAAGAGCCCGGAACACGTGGGGTCACCCGGACCCACCACACCTACGGGCACGCTAATCGAGGTAACACGGTCCCTCTTGACACCCCAAAAACACAGACACAGAACCCATGGGGTGTCTGGGATACTCACAAGGCCATAGGTCGACCACTGGGTCCCAACCGGGTCGACCGGAGACCAACACAATGCGAACGGAACGCTAAAGGTCACCCGGACCCTTAAGCTCACAGGCACGTAAAACGAGGTAAGCAGAACCTCCAGACACCCCAAAACACGGTCACGGAACTCCACTGGGTGTCCAAGGCACACACGGCCCGCGAGGAGCACGATCAGCCGCAGACCGCCCGCCCCGGGCAGCCCGGCTGGTCCCTCCAAGAACGCGCTACATGTGCATAGCGCGTTCAGCCAGAACGCGCTATACGTGCCTAGCGCGTTCAACACGAACGCGCTACATGACCATAGCGCGACCAGGCCAGGTCGCGCTATGATCCTATAGCGCGACAACCAGAACGCGCTGGGGCCGTAAGGCGCGACCCAAACCGCCTTACTGTTCATCTTCTCCGATGAACGCGCCCTGTCGGGGCAGCGCGACCTTCAAGAACGCGCTACCCAAGGCTAGCGCGTTCTCAGTCCGTGCCCGAAAATGGTAGAAACCGCGGGAAAAGTCATGCCACGCCCCGTTCACCCCCAGGTGAAGGGGAAACAAAAGGGGAAACCTTCCCCAAGCCCCTAGGCATGCATCTAAACCCCTGGATCGCCCAAAAACACCATAAAACCGGAGATCCGGCTCACACCCCAAAAACGTGCATTTTGCCCAAAACGCCCCGTTTAGCCCGCTCGGCTCACCACGGCCTACGAAACTCGCGGGAAAGGAAGTACACGGGCTGAGGGTCCATCACCCTACCTCCACCGAAGATTACGCGCACCGTGGACGCCGATCCATGAAGAAAACGCCGTTGAAGCCTCGCCGTTCCACGAACTCACGGCCGAGCTTCCACGCGCCTCCACCGCCTCGATCCTCATCCATCCTCGCCCGTACCTCGCCCGCGCCGTCCCCGCCTCGCCCGTACTCCGCCCCGTCGGCCGCCGGAGAGAGAGGGAGAGAGGAGAGAGCGTGAGAAGAGAGAGGGAGAGAAATGAGAAATGAGAGGGGGAGAGAGAAAAGGGTTAGTATATATAGGAAAACCTGAAAATTCGATAAATTCAGAAAATTACGAAAAATTACCTCCGCGATCCTCGGGAAGAGCGCAACGCAGTGGTAACGTCCCGGAGTCGGGAACGCCACGGTTTGCCTTGCAAAGAGTTCCGAAGACACATCATGGAAAAACACGTGTAAAGCACAAAATACACTCCGAGACCCACTAAAATGATCCGAAAAATATCCGAAAAATCCGGGGCATTACATGAACGCCCCAAAAAATTCTTTTTTTTAATTATATTTTTTTTAAATAGGGGTGTCCAGGCGCCTGGACGCCCCAAAAAGGGCTTTTGTTTATTATTATTATTTTTTATGGGGGCGTCCACGCGCCTGGACGCCCCTATAAGACTTGAATTTGGTATAAATGGAGCCCTCGCGCCCTTTTCTGTTCATTTCAACGAACCACTCAACCCTGAACAACCCATTCTTGGTTTCTAATAGAGCACAGAGGCCCGAGCCAAGGTGGAGAGAAGCGGAAACGACTTGCTCGTCGTCCGAGGAGGTCGAGGGATCGTGCAGGCCGCCGTGGAGGAGGAGGCCGTCATGGAAGAGGAAGCGCCTCCCTTGGCCGTGGAGGGTCCTGAGGGCCCCGGCGACGCGGGAGAGGATGAGCATGATTCGGTAAGTGCCTTAGAACTTTTCCATTGCATTATTGTGTGATTTCATGCGTGAAATGGGTGAGAGATGGCGTTCAGGAGGAAGGTGGGTGTGAGAGGAGGAGACTATTTGAGGCGTCCAACCCAGTGGATGCCTCCATATTTTTTTTATTTTATTGTTATTTTTTATTTATTTTTTGTTATTTTTATGAAATTAATTAAATAAAAAAGATAAATATATAGAGGCGTCCAGGCCCATGGACGCCTCAAAAAAAAATTTATTTTTTTGTGTTATTTTTTTTTGGATTTTTTTAAAAAGAAAAAAGGATATAGAGGCGTCCAGGCCCCTGGACGCCTCAAAATGTTTTGTGGTTTTTTTTATTGTTATTTTTGTTGTTATTATGTTCATTAATTACAGCCCTATTTTTACTGATGTGATTTGTGTGTTTGTTCTTTGTGGTGCGCAGGACGTGATGAAGAGCCGGATCAGCTGGTCCTTGCTAGTCGCAGCATACCGAGGGCTACTGGACTTCCAGAGGGCGCGGGTGGACGCCATGGGATTCGGGGCGTTCCTGAGGATTGAGCCCTTTCGGCTTGACCTTCCCCTTATCCAGGCGCTGAGGGAGCGGTGGCACACGCCGAGTCGAGCGTTCCTGATGCCCTGGGGGCATATGGTGCCGACACTGGAGGACGTAGCTCGGATCATCGGGCTACGGGTGGACGGAGAGGCGGTCAGCGGGGTCACCTACCCCGACTACAGGGAGAGCGCCCTGGACCTGCTGTGGCTGGAGACGAGCGCTACCGACAGGGATAGCAGGGTGGTTGGCCGAGTGGATATCATGGAGGCGCTTGGATTAGAGGACCCGCGACAGCGGTTTAGTGAGAGCGGAGCAGAGTTCCTAGCGCGTCTGGAGGGAGATGCTCGGGCAGCTTTTACCCAGGATCCGAGCGAGCGAGAGCTGGTGGATCTAGACCTCCGGAGGTTCCTCTTCTTTTTATTGGGCCACCTTCTGCTGGGGACGAAGGGGGACGTCATCCATTGCCGCTTCCTCGGGATCTTAGCGGACCTGGACCGAGTGGGGGACTGCGCGTGGGGAGCAACTCTACGCGCCCACTTGATCGCTGATCTCTCTCAGAGTACAGAGAGGGAGATGACAGTTAGTGGCTTCACACCTTTTCTCCAAGTAAATATTTTATTTATGCATTTTACCGTAAATACCAAATATGTAATTACTTGTACTAATGATGTATGATGGATGCAGGTGTGGAGCTACTACTACTTCCCGATGGGAAGAGCCAGGCAGGGGAACAGGAGGGCCGTGCCCCTGGCGCGTCGATGGAGGCCGGTCATGGTTGCGGCACCGCACGGCTACCAGCTGGCGTCGCTTCGACGTGAGCTGAGCGAGTACCCTGAGGCTATGGTATGATGCGTATGATTTTTTTTGTTTTATGCATATGATTCAATTGGGTAAAATGGCAACTAATATGATGCATGTATGGTGATGCAGGTGGTGTGAAGGCCCTACCTGGGCATGGCTGATGTTGGCCATCCTTGGGTTGTAGCGGGCCGTCCTCGCTTCGGGCGGGACGTGTGGGTCCATTGCCTGAACGAGATCGAGCCGCTGTGGCTTAGGCTGGTCATGAGGACGTTGGGGCTAGCCCAGGAGTGGGTTGACGTGGACGAGCCGAGCCATGTCGGGCGAAAGACCCGAGGCAAGGCGAAGGTCATCGATTGGCGTACGTGCTTCCCTGCACAGTACCTAGATTGGCAGCAGGGTGGCGTCCCGGTGGTGTCCCACGTACAGGACAGCACCGACTACGTGCGACAGTACCGGGCTACGTACGCAGGGCATCTCCACCTCGGTGGGGCGGCAGGGGTAAGTGTGAGATGAAGATTTTCCTTCTCTATATGCATATGCATGTGACACTAACCTATGTGCATAAATGCAGGATGCTCGTGATAACATTATTGCCGACCTACGGGCCCAGCTGGCAATGTATGAGTCTATGCAATGTATGATACATTTTTTTTTACCTGGATTTTTCGATGCTTAGCCTCTGACTGTCGTTTGCTCTTGTGTTTCAGCGTGCTCATCATGCAGTGGCAGTCGGGATGACCGGCGGAGTGGGTTCTAGTTCGTGGGGCCCTCCTCCGGAGGTCTCTTCCCTCCAGGAGCAGCTGGCGCATGCGATGGCCCGGGCTGAGGAGGCCGAGCGCGACCGCGCGGCTCGAGTGAGTGCTTGCTTGACCCCGGCTCTCCTTCCAGTTGCTCTCCTTCCTTCACCGATCTTTTACGGGTCATGCGGGCTTTGGAAGGTGGCGGAGATTCGGGATGCCCTAGCTCGTGCAGTCCGTACCGAGCAGGAGCGCGACGCCTGGGCGGCAGAGCGTGATGCCCGGATAGCGGAGCTAGAGGAGGAGCGACGGCGGGAGGCGGAGGAGCTTCCTCACGATGTACTGGAGCTGCGGATTACCCTCGAGCTGTCGAGGAGAGAGGCGATGAGAGAGAGAGAGGGAGGACATGGAGAGAGAGAGGGAGGACAGGGAGAGGGAGAGAGAGAGAGAGAGGGAGGATAGGGAGAGGGAGAGAGAGAGAGAGAGGGAGGATAGGAGGGCGGAGCGACTGCGAGATTGGGACGAGAGGAGGGCTATGGAGGCCCAGATGATGGAGCTCCAACTGAGCCTCGGCACAATGGAGGGGAGGCTTTGGGAGAGTGAGGAACGATATCAGAGGGCGAAGGAGCGCGGGGCACGACTTCGTTAGTCTGGTTCCTTCTCCATGGGCAGCTTCCTAGTTTCTTTGGCCGAGGAGCGTCGCCGCGCCTTCGAGGCTGACGTGCCACCACAGGGCGAGGTGAGGACCGCCTCTCAAGGTTCGCAGAGGCCCCCTAGGGATCCCCGTTAGAGGAGGGAGGCAAGAGATGATCAGGAGGGTGGTAGCAAGAGTTAGAGAGTTGCTTGTACACCCCACCCTCTTCACTTTATGATGTACAACTGACTATTTGCTTATGAGAAATGGAAGGGTTCTTTCTGTTGTGTGCACCTTCCCTTTCCCACGCTTCTTTTCTTGCATCTGTTCTTTCGAGGCACGCTTCACGAGACCTTATCCGGAAAAGCGAGGAATTACGCCTTGCATGGAGGGATCCTTTTTCTTTCTTTTTTTTTTCTTTTCTTTTTTTGGGCGCTTCTAGGCGCGAGGACGCATCTTAACTTTCAAATTTAAATTTAAAGCGTCAGGCGGCACTTCTTCTTCCGTGCCTTGCCCGCAAACGAGCCCGCCTCCCGTCGAGGTTTGCTCGCCTATCTTCGTCTTCTTCCACTCTCGATCGATGGAGTTTGGTGGGCCAAATCGTGATGAAGGGAGAGAGGGGCGAGGAACTCCTCACCCGAGGAGGGACGCGCAGTGCCGACTTCCTACGGCAGCGGCGAGAGAGTCATGTGGGACCTCTCCAATCCGGGGATGCGCGTGACATCAACGGCTTGCGTGCCCAACTAGCAGAGCCTTGGCGGCAGCTGACCGTTACTCAACAGGAGTTCCTGGCGATCTTGGTAGGTTAAGTGTTGCATTTTTTATTTAATTAATTTTTTTAGAGCGTCGTTTGTTTGTTCCAATGTGCCCAGCAGGCAGCGATGGCAGGAATGGCTGGCGGCGCATCTTCCAACTCCTCGGCCCCTTTCCTTGAGATTGCCTCCCTCCGAGAGCAACTTGCCGATGCGGTGGTGCGTGCGGCCCGGGCTGGAGAAGAGCGTGATGCATGGGTAGCGACTGTGGCGGAGCTGCGACGTCACAGTGAGGAGAGGCCACATCCGGACATCCTAGAGTTGAGGGTGTTCCTCCAGGTGGCAAGGAGAGAGGCGGAAAGAGAAAGGCTAGAGAGGGAGAAGGAGAGAGGACAAAAGAGCCATGGAGGCCCAGGTGAGGGAGCTCCAACTAGGCCTTCGAGCTATGGGACAGAGGCTAGAGAACATGGAGGCAAGCTATGAGAGGGCACGAGAATTCGGGGCATGACTCCGCCAGTCCGGCCTGCTCCATATGGGTGGCTTCTTTGCTACGCCAGGGGAGCATCTGCGGGTCGCCGCTGCTGAGCAGGCACCACGAGGCGAGGCGAGTGCTAATGTACGGGGCTCCAGAAGGCCCCTGAGGGACCCTCACCTTAGGGGGGAGCAGAGGGACGCCTAGAGGGGTGAGTGTGAAGGTGATGGCGAGAGTTGGTGAGCTAGCATACGCCTCCTCTCTATGATTGTGATGTTTATGACAGTTTATGTAGACTTATGAATGGAGTGATTTGATTTTCTGCTGCTCATTCGTCCTTCTGTGCGTTCCTTCTCTCCTACGCTTCTTCTCTTTTCTATGTGACGCGCTCGACAAGGCCTAGCCGCGAAACAGAGACTCGTGCTTTGCCCTGCCCCTCTTTCCACGAGAATCTGCCATCGAAGTCAAAAACAACAGCCTTCGCCTATTCCCTATTGCGTCCATTCGGACTTGGGGGGTCATTTCTGAGTCATCGTGTCGCACCATTCAATCAGCTTCCCTGTGCGAGCGGCGAAGTGACACATGGGACCGCAAGGAAGGTGGCCTAGCATGGGGGGGTTATGGCTCGCACTTCTCCCATTTCCATAAATACCTCCCCTCTTTATTCTCCCACGGACATCGAAAGCCATCTTGAAGAGTAGAGGCTTCCACAACACGGAAGGGCTAAGAGTTTTAAGACTTGGGATGGAGGCCGAATCTTCCCATTCTTTGAAGAGAAGCAAGTCCAGCGGTAGCAGCTCTCGGAGACTCTCGGAGACTCTCGGAGCTTGAAGGGCACCTTAATGAAAGGACCCAATCGCAGCTTGTAAGCTGAGATTGCTCGTCTCTTCTTCCAGTCTTTCTTCCTCCCATCTAACAAAACCCCTCCTTGTGTATGCACAGGGTGTGATGAAATCCCACATTCCATGGGAGTTGATAGTGGCCGCATACCGGGGTCTCCCGAATTTTCAGAAGGCCAGGCTAGACGTGATGGGGCTTGGAGTCTTTCTTCGGATCGAGCCAATCAGGCTCGACCTCTCTCTCATCCAAGCATTGCGTGAAAGGTGGGATCCAATGAGCCGTGCCTTCTTGATGCCTTGGAGGCACATGGTACCCAACCTGGAAGATGTGGTCCGAATTACAGGCCTGAAAGTGGATGGTGAGGCACTGACCGGTATCACGTACTCTGACTATAGAGAGGCTGCCCAGAGGTTACTTGGGGTGGACCTAGATGATCGCAAGAACAAGTCCATAGCCAATACGCCTATCATGGAGACATTGGGGCTTACTGATGTTTGTCCTACTGATGACGAGTCCTCGGAAGAGTTCATGGAGAGGACTGAAAGAGGATGCCGCGCCGTCTGCTGTGTAGATGCGAGCAATTGGGAGAGGGCCAACATGGATTTGAGGAGATTCCTCTTCTTCCTGTTGGGAAAGCTGTTACTGGGCTCGAAATGAGACCGCATTCATTGCCGCTTCTTAGAATTCCTGGTAGACCCTGAGAAAGTGGGACGAAACGCCTGGGGAGCAGCCATGTTGGCGCATCTATTTGCGGGTCTGTCTGAAAGAGCAGATTGAGAGGTAACAGTGAGTGGTTTCACGCCGTTCATCCAGGTACCTGGCTTCTCTCTTAGCTTCAACTGTATCTCTTTTTTTGATAAAGTTCATAACACATTACAAGGCAGTTGTGGAGCGATTATTACCTTCCAATGGGAAAGGCCCATCATTGGCGCCCAATGGCAGTGCCGTTGGCGAGGCGGTGGCAGCCCATCATGAGCCCGGCCCCTATGTCCTACCAGCTGATAGTGATAAGACGCGAGTTGCAAGAGTTCCATGTAGCAATGGTGGTTATCAATCGCCATCCAGTTTATTTTTGTGTTGTTTTGTCCTTCTCGTAAATAGAAAGATTTGCCTGACTTATGTGATCTGGAGGCCTTATGCGGGCATGACCAACGCCGATCAGCCCTGGGTTATAATGAGCCGTGCCCGGTTCGGACGCGACCTATGGATGCACTGTTTGAACGAAATCGAGCCACTTCGGCTACGATTGGCCATGAGGGCTCTAGGGCTTGCCCAAGAATGGGTGGACAGGACTACCACACCACGTGCCGGGAGGAAGACGCGTGGGCCGGCGACTTCCGTTGATTGGAGAGTGCGGTTCCCTGAGTAATACGAGGACTGGCGACGGGGTGGCACTCCCGTGGAGTCACATGCTTAAGACAGTGAGGATTATCTGCGCCCCTATAAGACGATGTATGTGGAGAGACTCCATCCCTGAGTAATATATATTTTTTGGGAAATATTATTAATAAATATATATATATATATATATATATATATATATATATATTTATACGGAATGCTACACCCTCCCCCACTTAAAAGAATTTGGTCCCCAAATTCAATTACATTATACGGAGACAAGGAGGGTGAGAATTACTTATGGACTAGAATAATTCTGGAAATCTCCTTCTCATAGACTCCTCAGTTTCCCATGTAGCTTCTTGTTCTAAGCATTGATTCCATTGAATTTTTACCATAGGGATCGTCTTGTTCCTTAGAACTCAGATTTCTTGGTCGAGGATCTTTACTGGCCTTTGCTCATAGGTGAGGTCCTTCTGTATCACCAAGTCAGTGTGATCGATGACGTGTGAGAAATCGTGCACGTATTTCTTTAGCATAGAAACATGAAATACGTTGTGCACTTCTGACAGTTGTGGAGGTAGGGCGATACGATAAGCCACTTCGCCTAGCCTTTCCAGTACTTCGAATGGACCGATAAACCTTGGTGTTAATTTGCCTTTAACACCGAATCTTCTAATGCCTCGGCCGGGAGATACCTTGAGGAAAACATGATCTCTGACTTGAAATTCCAGGTCTCGCCTTCTGTTATCGGCATAAGATTTCTGCCTGGACTGTGCTATCATTAACCTTTCTCTAATGAGTTGTATCTTCTCGGTAGAATCTCGCACCATGTCAGGACCTAGAATTTGTTTTTCACCGACTTCATCCCAGCATATGGGAGATCGGCAACTCCTGCCATATAATACCTCAAAAGGTGCCATTTGTATGCTGGCTTGATAGCTGTTGTTATATGCAAATTCGGCTAGTGGTAAGTGGTCATTCCAACTACCACCGAAGTCTATAATGCATGCCCTTAACATATCTTCCACAACTTGATTAGTCCTCTCGGTCTGTCCATCTGTCTGGGGATGAAAAGCAGTGCTGTAGTTGAGTCTCGTCCCCAAGGAGTGTTGCAGGCTCTTCCAGAAATAAGAGGTGAAGCGCGGGTCTCGGTCAAATACGATCGAGACGGGAACTCCATGCAATCTAACCATTTCCTTCATATACAGGGCAGCAAGTACGTCGACTGACCATCGACTTTTGATGGGTAAGAAATGGGCCGATTTAGTTAACCGGTCGATAATTACCCAAATTCCATCATATCCGCCCCTAGACTTGGGCAAACCCATGATAAAGTCCATGCTAATGTCTTCCCACTTCTACTTGGGAATATCCAGCGGATGTAGCTTTCCGGCGGGTTTTTGATGTTCCGCCTTCACTTGTTGGCATGTGAGGTAACGAGACACAAAGTCTGCTACCTCCCTTTTCATGTTAGACCACCAGAAAGTTCTTTTCAAGTCTTGGTACATCTTAGTGGCTCTAAGGTGGATTGTGTACCTCGATCTATGAGCTTCTTCAAGAATCTTCTTCTTCAATTCGGGACAGTCGGGCACACATGTCCGTACATGAAATAGTAATCTGCCATCAGGTGCCAGCTTGAAATCCAGTCTCTCGTCCAGCTTGCTCTTTATCTCCACTAGCGAGGGATCCTCTTCTTGTAACTTCTTGATTTCAGGTAGCAAATCTGGATGTAGGCCTATATGAGATAGAATAATACACATGTTCTTCTCATCTGTGCTGATATCAAGCTCAGAGAATTTCTCCAGCAGTTTCCATTCTTGTATCATGCAGTTGGCCAATATTGTTCTCGGCTTTCGACTAAGGGCATCAGCTACGGAATTACCCTTACCAGGATGGTACTGTATAGTGAAGTCGAAATCCTTGAGATACTCGAGCCAACGCCTTTGCCGCATGCTCAGCTCCTTTTGAGAGAATAAGTACTTGAGGCTTTTATGATCGGAGTACACAGTGAATTGTTCTCCGTAGAGATAGTGCCTCCATATCTTTAAAGCGAATACTACTGCGGCCAGTTCTAAGTCGTGAACTGGGTAGTTCTCTTCATGTTTCTTCAATTGTCGGGAAGAGTATGCAATGACTCTCCCATTCTGCATCAATACACAACCGAGGCCAATACCAGAAGCATCGGTATATACCTCGTATTTTTCTCCTTCTATTGGTAATGATAAGACTGGAGCAGTGGTCAAGAGATCCTTCAAAGTTTGAAAACTCTTTTCACAGTCTTCCTTCCACTCATAAGGCACTTCCTTGCGAGTTAACCTGGTCAGGGGAACAGTAATTTTGGAGAAGTCCATTATAAAACGCCGGTAGTAACCAGCTAGACCCAAGAAGCTCCGAATCTCAGTTACATTTGTGGGTCGTTCCCAGTTCTTCACGGCTTTGACCTTTGATGGGTCAACAGTAATTCCGTTCTTCGAAATGATATGGCCTAAGAAGGATACTTCCTCGAGCCAAAACTCGCATTTGCTGAATTTGGCATATAGCTTGTTTCCCCTTAATATCTGTAATGCCTTCTTGAGGTGTTCTTCATGATCCTCTTCGGTCTTTGAATAGATCAGAATATCATCAATAAAGACCACAATAATTTGGTGTAAATAGGGCTTAAATATGCTGTTCATTAACTGCATAAAAGCTGCGGGGGCATTTGTTAGTCCGAAAGACATAACAGTAAATTCGTAATGCCCATACCTGCTTCGGAATGCAGTTTTATGAATATCTTATTCTTTGATCTTCAATTGGTGGTAACCAGAACGAAGATCAATCTTCGAGAAATATAAAGCCCCAGATAGTTGATCGAACAGCTCATCAATCCTTGGCAGTGGATACTTGTTCTTGATTGTAAGGTGATTTAGCTATCGATAATCTATACATAATCTCATCGATCCGTCCTTCTTTTTGACGAATAGCACGGGTGCTCCCCATGGGGAAGTACTCGGCCTGATGAAACCCTTGTTCAATAACTCCATTAGCTGCTCTTTTAGTTCCTTCAGCTCAGCAGGGGACATTCTGTATGGTGCCCTGGAAATAGGACGAGCACCAGGGACAAGGTCGATTGTGAACGACACTTCCCTTTCCGGGGGTAAGCCGGTTAAATCTTCTGGAAAAACATCGAGAAAATCCCGAATTACACGGATGTCTTCAAGTTTAACCTTCTCGACTTCCGTGGCAGTCACGAATGCTATGAAAGTCATGCATCCCTTATTCATAAGTTTACTAGCTTGGAGTGCTGATATAAGAAGTGATCTACTCCGAGGGCTATTGTAAACTAGCTCTGGGAAATCTACGAAAGTTACCTTGCCATGCCGGCAGTCTACAGTTGCTTGGTATGTGGATAGCCAGTCGGCACCTAGTATGACATCATAACCCTTTATATCTAGGCATATCAGGTCAGCAGGTAAATTATTTCCCTTAATCATCACTTCACAGTTTGGATAGTGATAAGTGCTATCAGACTCATTCCCAAGAGGTGTAGATATGACCAAATCTAACAGTTCATGTTTCTTAGAAAATGAAGCAGCAAAGTTCTTGGAAACGAATGAATGAGTTGCTCCGGTATCGAATAAAACTTGAGCAGTTTTTGAACAAATAGTGAGAATACCTTCCACAATTCCACCTTTAGTGGGTTCCGTCTCTTGGAGAGCTTGCAGACGGCCTTGTTTCTTTACCGGACGCTTCTCGTCTTTGGTGTCTTGTTCCTTCATCAGTGGGCAGTCTGGGATTCGATGCTCTCGGCTCCCACATCGAAGACAAGCTCCTAACTTTCTCCAGCATTCCTCGGTCTTATGACCAGCTTTATCACAATACTTGCAAATCTCCTTTGATGGTGTGGTGGTGGAGAATGGCATGTCATTCTTCTGGAATTTCTTCGCCTTAGAGGGCTCCCCTCCCATGAAGAATCGCTTCTTGTTGAAGGATTGTTTGAATTTTCCCGGGCTTGTGACGGGTTCCTTCTTGTCTCTTCCTCGAATTCTCTCAGATAATTCGGTGGCGTCTTCCAGTAGTTGAGCACGTCGAACCATCTCCGAATAGACTTGGATGTCCATCGGGGCAAGTTGTGTGATATAATGGGGCCGAAGCCCGTTGAGGAATCTTCTCGCCTTCATCTTTTCTGTACACACCAAGTGGGGTGCATACCTAGACAATATGGAGAACTGGGCCTCATACTCGGCCACTTTCAAGCCCCGTTGTTTTAGAACGGCGAATTCTGTGGCCTTCTTTTCCTGGATATGATCAGAGAAGTACTTGTTGTTGAAATGCTCCGTGAATTCATCCCATGTAACATGGTATTCTGGCAGTGTTGCTTCTATGGATTCCCACCGACATCGAGCGTCCCGCTCAAGTTGGAATACAGCCAATAAACCTTTCTCCTCGTCTGTGCATTGCATTACACGGAAGATTCGTTCCATCTCCTTTAGCCAATTCTCGGCATCCTCGGGGTCGGATGAACCTGTGAACCTTGGTGGGTTCATGTTACGGAAACTCCTGTGGAGGTCATCCGCTCCACGGTTAGCTCCGCCTTGGGCCACTTGCTGTAGTGCCTGTGTAAGGCCCTGCACGGTGCGCTGCATCTCGCGCCATTGTGCTCTTTCAGCAGCCATGATCCTACAAAATGTTTAGAGTGTTTAAGTAAGATAAGGGTCGGTTTTTACTTATAAGGGTAAAGTCATTAGAAATCTTAACCCATGGCTCTATCCATCTCACCAGGTAAGGTCTACTTATATCCTTAGACTTCTCTAACCCTGGACTTAGGTTTTTACCTATCCTTGGACTCAAGTTTTTACTTAGATTTCAATTTCTAACCATTTATTTTTTTTTCTAGTTCCCTAGGTTTGAAAACCTAGGCTCTGATACCACGAAGACCGTCACGCCCCGAGCGCGGAAGATTACCCGGAGGCGTGACGCGTCTATATAGATCGTGTCAATCATGTAAATATCAGAGTGCGCAAATAACTAAGATTTAACTCGAAATTTAATACAAATAGTACGAGCTGACAATTGTCACAATTAATCGAAGGACAATTACATGTGTTCCCAGAGTCCAACGACTAGGCTTCAAATCTTGAGTAGTTCTAATCAAGTTGACTAATACAAATGACATAGATGAATTGATACAACTGACATAAGTGAACTAATACAATAACAAAAGGGACATGACAATTTGATAACTTCACTCTAACACTCATCACTCAGTCTCATTCCCTTCCGAGTGTTGGTTGGCATCCAAATTACCTGAAAATATTAGAAAATAACTAGATGAGCGAATCGCTCAGTAGGAATTACATCTCAAGATTTAACAGGCTTTAAGTGATTTACAAGTTCAATTAATGTCAGTAAAACTATGCATGTAGATGAGTAGATATCAAGGATTGTAAAAATCGACAAGAGCAGTAAAGGAATAACAAGTGAGAGTATAAGGATTCCAACTTCAATGCAGCAATAGCAAGAGATTCAAGCAAGTAATAACTGGAATTAACGATATCTTTCCAAGAGAGTAAGAACTCATGTCAAGCAAGTAATAGAAAGTAATATAAATTCAAGCATGTAAAATTAGAATTGGCTATTTATCAATTTCATTCAAGCAAAACTTTACCCTTCTGCAGGTCTCAAGTCAAATCAATCAAGTAATATCACGAGAATGAGTGGAATGTCTAAAGCCTAGCAAGCAAGTACTCCGGTGCAATGCCAAACACCGTGGTCAATAAACTCCCATGGGCACAAGTACCTTCGGGTGCTCCTCCCAGGACCAGACCGGGCCCTATATGCACAGCATTAATCATGTTTGTTGACATCCACTCTCATTTATAGCCAATAGGGAATTTCAAGGTTTGACCAGTATGATATATAAGGTGGAATTATGGAATGGAATCCAAGGGCGCATTGATGTGTAGGGATGAACTAGGAGTGGAAACCAGTAACGTTTGATACACGGAAAAAAACTAGATAGGAGAGGTGCATTATGGGCCACCTGACAATTTTAGAAACGACACCCTCACTGTGGGATTCCCTTCCTGGGAATTATATAGGGTTTAGAGGACCCTGTCAGGAGTTAAATATCACCTCTCAAGCTGCCATCTATCAGTGGAGATGGCAAAAGTGAAAGCCTAACGATCAGGTTAACGCAATGAGCCAGTTGTGTTGACTCAGCAGTTCATCGCGTCAACCCTGCAATTCATCGCGTCAACCCTGCGAACAGGCTGGGTCGACCCTGTGAACAGGCAGGGTCGACTCTGCAGCTCATCGCGTCAACGCGGTGAACAGGCAGGGTCGACCCTGTCAACAGGCAGGGTCGACTCTGCCGTTCACTGCGTCAATGCGGTGAACAGGCAGGGTCAACCCTGTCAACAGGCAGGGTCGACTCTGCCGTTCACTGCGTCAACGCGGTGAACAGGCAGGGTCGACCCTGTCAACAAGCAGGGTCAACTCTGCCAATAGGCAGGGTCGACCCTATCAACAGGCAGGGTCGACTCTGCCGTTCATCGCGTCAACGCGGTGAACTGGCAGGGTCGACTCTGCAGTTCAAATCTGCTCAAAATGGCTTAAGGTATTAATCTTTGATTAAGTTAGGGTATTAACCTTTGATTTAAGTTTATTTAGGTAAAACTGATGACATGGATAGATAGAGAAAACTATAAGGATTATAGATCTTTATTTATGCACTCGTTTCATGCTTTAGTTGCTTAAATATCAGATTTTTAACATGACGTATCATACAAGTTTTCATTTTTAAAGGAACTAAATGGCGACAAGGCTTCTAGATAGGCTACCTAACAGATTAATTAGGTATGCTAATTAGTTAGTAGATCAACTAACATGTTAATTAGGTATGTTAACAGGTTAGTTAAATTAATAAGTTACGTAAAAACACGATAAAACTTGCGTTAGACGGATATATCGTATGGATATGAAGTTAATACATGCCAACTACCCTAGATTGAAGCTAATACATGCTAATCAATGCTAATTATCTTGGGTATAAGGCTACTACATGCTAATTATCTTAGGTACGAGGCTAATACATACTAATCATCATAGATTTAAGCTAACGCATGCTAATTATTCTAGGTATGAGACTAATACTTGCTAATTATCTTGGGTATGAAGCTAATACACGCTAATCATCCTAGATTTAAGCCAACACATGCTAATTATTCTAGGTATGAGACTACTACTTGCTAATACATGCTAGTTATTCTAGGTATAAGGCTAATACATGCTAATTATCTTAGGTATGAAGCTAATACATGCTAATCGTCCTAGATTTAAGCTAACACATACTAATTATTCTAGGTATGAGACTAATACTTACTAATACTTGCTAATACATGCTAATTATTCTGGGTATAAAGCTAATACATGCTAATTATCTTAGGTATGAAGCTAATACATGTTAATCATCCTAGATTTAAGCTAACACATGCTTTATAAACACTAAATATCGCATGGAAATGAGCCTAAGACTAAATGCCTATACTAATCATCCTAGATTAGCTACTAGTTTAGTTAAAAGTTGAGAACACCTACCTCTGTGAAGTGGCAGTAGTTGTAGCAAATGGAAGAAGCAACTCTTCCCTTCTCTGCAACCCTTCAGAAGTGTCTCCCCTTCTCAACAGCAAGCCTTCTAGCCAACGAAGGTTTGCTTCGTTAGGAGTATAATATAAGGTTTGAGTTGGCAAGAGGGGAAACAAGATCTGTGAAAATCGAATCTCAGTGGGATGCCAGCTTATACAGGCTGTTGGGGATAAGGAAATCGAAAGGTTGTCCGGTGGATTGTAGCTCCTATGAGAGGGTGGTTTATTTATTTTAAACTTCCCACTTAACTTTCATGATTTTTATCTTTAAAATTTGATGGAGTTAGTTAATGAAATTTCATGGATAAGATCCTTATATTTTTTTCTATTTTTACATATAACTTTTTTTGAAAAATTCTTTTTAAATAAAAAGTGATACTATTCATGGCACTATTCACGTATGAAAAGGACAGATGCCAACGCAGGTTTGTCAAAAAAATCACAAGCCTGGAGGGGGGTCGTGTATTGCTAGCCTATCGTATATAATTATTTGGCACAAAAAATAAATTGTGGATGCTAGGATTTGAACCCTGATCATTGGGTTGAAAGACAAGTTACTTAATTAGCCAACTACACTAGGAAGCCACTTGTTAAGTGAATACTCTTTACATATGATAATTACGTGTTCCAACTTCTTACTTAATCTAGAGTTTATCTAATATATTTTTTTTGGGAAATATTATTAATAAATAAATATATATATATATATATTTATACGGGATGCTACACCCTCCCCCACTTAAAAGAATTTGGTCCCCAAATTCAATTACATTATACGGAGACAGGGAGGGTGAGAATTACTTACGGACTAGAATAATTCTGGAAATCTCCTTCTCACAGACTCCTCAGTTTCCCATGTAACTTCTTGTTCTGAGCATCGATTCCATTGAATTTTTACCATAGGGATCGTCTTGTTCCTTAGAACTCAGATTTCTTGGTCGAGGATCTTTACTGGCCTTTGCTCATAGGTGAGGTCCTTCTGTATCACCAAGTCAGTGTGATCGATGACATGTGAGAAATCGTGCACGTATTTCTTTAGCATAGAAACATGAAATACGTTGTGCACTTCTGACAGTTGTGGAGGTAGGGCGATACGATAAGCCACTTCGCCTACCCTTTCCAGTACTTCGAATGGACCGATAAACCTTGGTGTTAATTTACCTTTAACACCGAATCTTCTAATGCCTCGGCCGGGAGATACCTTGAGGAAAACATGATCTCTGACTTGAAATTCCAGATCTCGCCTTCTGTTATCGGCATAAGATTTCTGCCTGGACTGTGCTATCATTAACCTTTCTCTAATGAGTTGTATCTTCTCGGTAGAATCTCGCACCATGTCAGGACCTAGAATTTGTTTTTCACCGACTTCATCCCAACATATGGGAGATCGGCAACTCCTGCCATATAATGTCTCAAAAGGTGCCATTTGTATGCTAGCTTGATAGCTGTTGTTATATTCGGCTAGTGGTAAGTGGTCATTCCAACTACCACCGAAGTCTATAATACATGCCCTTAACATATCTTCCACAACTTGATTAGTCCTCTCGGTCTGTCCATCTGTCTGGGGATGAAAAGCAGTGCTGTAGTTGAGTCTCCTCCCCAAGGAGTGTTACAGGCTCTTCCAGAAATAAGAGGTGAAGCGCGGGTCTCGGTCAGATACGATCGAGACGGGAACTCCATGCAATCTAACCATTTCCTTCATATACAGGGCAGCAAGTACGTCGACTGACCATCGACTTTTGATGGGTAAGAAATGGGCCGATTTAGTTAACCGGTCGATAATTACCCAAATTCCATCATATCCGCCCCTAGACTTGGGCAAACCCATGATAAAGTCCATGCCAATGTCTTCCCACTTCCACTTGGGAATATCCAGCGGATGTAGCTTTCCGGCGGGTTTTTGATGTTCCGCCTTCACTTGTTGGCATGTGAGGCAATGAGACACAAAGTCTGCTACCTCCCTTTTCATGTTAGACCACCAGAAAGTTCTTTTCAAGTCTTGGTACATCTTAGTGGCTCCAAGGTGGATTGTGTACCTCGATCTATGAGCTTCTTCAAGAATCTTCTTCTTCAATTCGGGACAGTCGGGCACACATGTCCGTACATGAAATAGTAATCTGCCATCAGGTGCCAGCTTGAAATCCAGTCTCTCGTCCAGCTTGCTCTTTATCTCCACTAGCGAGGGATCCTCTTCTTGTAACTTCTTGATTTCATGTAGCAAATCTGGATGTAGGCTCATATGAGATAGAATAATACACATGTTCTTCTCATCTGTGCTGATATCAAGCTCAGAGAATTTCTCCAGCAGTTTCCATTCTTGTATCATGCAGTTGGCCAATATTGTTCTCGACTTTCGACTAAGGGCATCAGCTACGGAATTACCCTTACCAGGATGGTACTGTATAGTGAAGTCGAAATCCTTGAGATACTCGAGCCAACGCCTTTGCCGCATGCTCAGCTCCTTTTGGGAGAATAAGTACTTGAGGCTTTTATGATCGGAGTACACAGTGAATTATTCTTCGTGGAGATAGTGCCTCCAGATCTTTAAAGCGAATACTACTGCGGCCAGTTCTAAGTCGTGAACTGGGTAGTTCTCTTCATGTTTCTTCAATTGTCGGGAAGAGTATGCAATGACTCTCCCATTCTGCATCAATACACATCTGAGGCCAATACCAGAAGCATCGGTATATACCTCGTATTTTTCTCCTTCCATTGGTAATGATAAGACTGGAGCAGTGGTCAAGAGATCCTTCAAAGTTTGAAAACTCTTTTCACAGTCTTCCTTCCACTCATAAGGCACTTCCTTACGGGTTAACCTGGTCAGGGGAACAGCAATTTTGGAGAAGTCCTTTATAAAATGCCGGTAGTAACCAGTTAGACCCAAGAAGCTCCGAATCTCAGTTACATTTGTGGGACGTTCCCAGTTCTTCACGGCTTCGACCTTTGATGGGTCAACAACAATTCCGTTCTTCGAAATGATATGGCCTAAGAAGGATACTTCCTCGAGCCAAAACTCGCATTTGCTGAATTTGGCATATAGCTTGTTTCCCCTTAATATCTGTAATGCCTTCTTGAGGTGTTCTTCATGATCCTCTTCGGTCTTTGAATAGATCAGAATATCATCAATAAAGACCACAATAAATTGGTCTAAATAGGGCCTGAATATGATGTTCATTAACTGCATAAAAGTTGCGGGGCATTTGTTAGTCCGAAAGGCATAACAGTAAATTCGAAATGCCCATACCTGCTTCGGAATGCAGTTTTATGAATATCTTCTTCTTTGATCTTCAATTGGTGGTAACCAGAACGAAGATCAATCTTCGAGAAATATAAAGCCCCAGATAGTTGATCGAACAGCTCATCAATCCTTGGCAGTGGATACTTGTTCTTGATTGTAAGGTGATTTAGCTGTCGATAATCTATACATAATCTCATCGATCCATCCTTCTTTTTGACGAATAGCACAGGTGCTCCCCATGGGGAAGTACTCGGCCTGATGAAACCCTTGTTCAATAACTCCATTAGCTGCTCTTTTAGTTCCTTCAGCTCAGCAGGGGACATTCTGTATGGTGCCCTGGAAATAGGACGAGCACCAGGGACAAGGTCGATTGTGAACGACACTTCCCTTTCCGGGGGTAAGCCGGTTAAATCTTCTGAAAAAACATCGGGAAAATCCCGAATTACATGGATGTCTTCAAGTTTAACCTTCTCGACTTCCGTGGCAGTCACGAATGCTATGAAAGTCATGCATCCCTTATTCATAAGTTTACTAGCTTGGAGTGCTGATATAAGAAGTGATTTACTCCGAGGGCTATTGTAAACTAGCTCTGGGAAATCTACAAAAGTTACCTTGCCATGCCGGCAGTCTACAGTTGCTTGGTATGTGGATAGCCAGTCGGCACCTAGTATGACATCATAACCCTTTATATCTAGGCATATCAGGTCAGCAGGTAAATTATTTCCCTTAATCATCACTTCACAGTTTGGATAGTGATAAGTGCTATCAGACTCATTCCCAAGAGGGGTAGATATGACCAAATCTAACAGTTCATGTTTCTTAGAAAATGAAGCAGCAACGTTCTTGGAAACGAATGAATGAGTTGCTCCGGTATCGAATAAAACTTGAGTAGTTTTTGAACAAATAGTGAGAATACCTTCCACAATTCCACCTTTAGTGGGTTCCGTCTCTTGGAGAGCTTGCAGACGGCCTTGTTTCTTTACCGGACGCTTCTCGTCTTTGGTGTCTTGTTCCTTCATTAGTGGGCAGTCTGGGATTCAATGCTCTCGGCTCCCACATCGAAGACAAGCTCCTAAATTTCTCCAGCATTCCTCGGTCTTATGACCAGCTTTATCACAATACTTGCAAATCTCCTTTGATGGTGTGGTGGTGGAGAATGGCATGTCATTCTTCTGGAATTTCTTCGCCTTAGAGGGCTCCCCTCCCATGAAGAATCGCTTCTTGTTGAAGGATTGTTTGAATTTTCCTGGGCTTGTGACGGGTTCCTTCTTGTCGCTTCCTCGGATTCTCTCAGATAATTCGGTGGCGTCTTCCAGCAGTTGAGCACGCCGAACCATCTCCGAATAGACTTGGATGTCCATCGGGGCAAGTTGTGTGATATAATGGGGCCGAAGCCCGTTGAGGAATCTTCTCACCTTCATCTTTTCTGTACACACCAAGTGGGGTGCATACCTAGACAATATGGAGAACTGGGCCTCATACTCGGCCACTTTCAAGCCCCATTGTTTTAGAACGGCGAATTCTGTGGCCTTCTTTTCCTGGATATGATCGGAGAAGTATTTGTTGTTGAAATGCTCCGTGAATTCATCCCATGTAACATGGTATTCTGGCAGTGTTGCTTCTATGGATTCCCACCAGCATCGAGCGTCCCGCTCAAGTTGGAATACAGCCAATAAACCTTTCTCCTCGTCTGTGCATTGCATTACACGGAAGATTCGTTCCATCTCCTTTAGCCAATTCTCGGCATCCTCGGGGTCGGACGAACCTGTGAACCTTGGTGGGTTCATGTTACGGAAACTCCTGTGGAGGTCATCCGCTCCACGGTTAGCTCCGCCTTGGGCCACTTGCTGTAGTGCCTGTGTAAGGCCCTGCACGGTGCGCTGCATCTCGCGCCATTGTGCTCTTTCAGCAGCCATGATCCTACAAAATGTTTAGAGTGTTTAAGTAAGATAAGGGTCGGTTTTTACTTATAAGGGTAAAGTCATTAGAAATCTTAACCCAAGGCTCTATCCATCTCACCAGGTAAGGTCTACTTATATCCTTAGACTTCTCTAACCCTGGACTTAGGTTTTTACCTATCCTTGGACTCAAGTTTTTACTTAGATTTCAATTTCTAACCATTTATATTTTTTTTCTAGTTCCCTAGGTTTGAAAACCTAGGCTCTGATACCACGAAGACCGTCATGCCCCGAGCGCGGAAGATTACCCGGAGGCGTGACGCGTCTATATAGATCGTGTCAGTCATGTAAATATCAGAGTGCGCAAATAACTAAGATTTAACTCGAAATTTAATACAAATAGTATGAGCTGACAATTGTCACAATTAATCAAAGGACAATTACATGTGTTCCCAGAGTCCAACGACTAGGCTTCAAATCTTGAGCAGTTCTAATCAAGTTGACTAATACAAATGACATAGATGAATTGATACAACTGACATAAGTGAACTAATACAATAACAAAAGGGACATGATGTAACGACCCGAGAATCCGATTACCGGGAAGGCCCGATAACCCGAGACTCGCACAGCCACCCACGAGCCGGGAGGGCTCGGAAGGGCTAAAAGGAGTGTGGAGGCACAAAGAAATAGGAAATAAAGTAGGACAACCAACAACAACAAGCTGAAAGAAAGAACAACTACAGCTACAACAGAGTCCAGTCCAACAGAAAGTACAGTCTAAAGCAGTAAAACGTACCACATGCCAAGTGAACACTCGGCCCGGCAAGCTGGCAACTGAGAACCTCCGCTCCGCACCCTCGAACCTCGAGGAAGAACCGCCACACCTGAAAAGCAGGGAATGAGTCTCCAAAACAGAGACTCAGCAGGGATCCCGCAGAACCCCAACCGGAAACAACGGCGGTAGCGAAAAGGAGAGCTACGACTACAGCAGGAACAGCGAACCGGTGGCCGGTCAAAACTCGGCACTACAGCTACTCCTACTGCCAGAAGGCAGACCTCGACCACGCAGTCGAAGCTACCGAACCACGCTAGTACCACCTACCGAAGTAAGAACACACGGCAACCACGCCGTAGAGGCCTGTCCCCCGGACACAGCCGACCTGGACACGCTATCCAAGGTGCAACCCCAACCATCCGATCGCGGGTACCGCACAACAAGACCCAACCTCGGTAAAGCCACTAGCACTAATCTCACGGCGCAAGAACCGACACACGCGCCAAGATGAAACAACCGAACTCACCGGTCAACACGACCAAAAACCCGAAGGTCAAAGACACAGAGACTGACAGTCTGTCACTCCGTACTCGACAGGAGTACCACCCACTAGAAGCACAGCCGGTAGCGTCCCCTGACGACTTACACCGCACCGCAGGTGAACCGCCTGACGTGGTAGGTCCTACCCGAGGCGCGAACACCGTACAAGTAACCACAAACAAGTGACTAGCTGGGGTCACGCCCGTCGACGTGCGTCCACTGTCCCCAACCACGTGTGCACACACAGACCACGCGTCCTAGGTCTGGCCCTCTGACTGGTTTTCCCCTGGCACTGGACTCTGATGTGACGAGGGGCCCGACGGTAACCAGTCTAACACCGTCCTCAGGGTAAGCCCGTACACCACTCCCTGGTGCGACCAGCACACGCGTACTGGTAGGCTACGACTAGTGGAGGGTCACTGAAGGAGTAGACTCTCAATGTAATATCCCGGACCTTTCGGATCCTTCTTCATGGGTCCCGGATCTAGTTTTCGGAGTGTCCGGCTCCGTTGTGTCCGAAATTTCGTTTCGGACATCTTTCGTGTTCGGATCGGCGCGATCCGGAGTCGTTTCGGAGGCCCGGAGGCGTTCCGCGGCTTTTTCCGCGTGTGTTTTCCGATTCCCGGTGTGTGTTTCGGCTTTTCTCTTCGGACGCTCGTTGCGGGTGAACCGGGCTGTTCACACGGACACGAGTGGTACCGTTGCGATCGGTGCGTTCCGAGGATCGCGGGGGTGTGATTTCCTATTTTTTGGAATTTTACGGATTTTCCGGGTTTTTCTATAAAACCCTTTTTCTTTTCTCTCTCCCCCACCATCTTCTTCTTCCTCTTTCCTCCTCCACCGTGTCTCCCTCCCTCTCCCTCTCTTCCTCCCGGTTGGCCACGGTGAGCTCCCCTCCGGCTGCAGACGGCGGCGGGGCGACGGCGCGGCGACGTGGGCGGCGGCGAGGCGGTCGTGGGGGCGTGCGGCAAGCGTGGGAAGCTTAAGGAAGAACGAGGGTTTTCAAGCGTTCTTCGCGATTCGTGGACGATCCGGCGGAGCATTCGCTCCATTGAGGTAGGGTGACGTTCCCTAGCTCTTCGCCGTTCTTTTCCGTGGTTTGTAGGCCGCGGGGAGGCCGAGAGAGGCATGTTTGGGCGTTTTTGGGGTTTTTCCATGTTTTGGGGTGAGCCGCCCGATCTATGGTTTTAGCCCATGATTCTATGTTTTGGTGGTTTAGATGCATGCTAGGGGTCCCCAGGGGTCTTCCCCCTTGTTTTCCCCCTCTCCGGTGGAGGTACGGGGGCGTGGTTGGTGTTTTTGGGGTTTTCCCGCCGTAGCGTGCTCTGGGGCAAGCGACGGTCACTCCAGTGACCGTCACATGCTTGTAACGCCCCTAGAGGGGTGCGTTACTTCCCTGGGTGTTGGCCTTTAGGGTCGAGGGCTGTAGCGGTCCTGCGACTGGCCGCCGTTTGCTAGTGACGCCCCTGGGCTGGGCCGTCACATGCTTTCGACCGTTGGGTTTTGACCGTTGGGGGTCAGGCCATGTAACGCACCGAGATAGGCGCGTTACATGCGTGTAACGCACTGGGGCAGGAGCGTTACTTCCTGTTGTCCCCCATGTGGATGGGCCAAGCGACGCGCTGGGGCAGGCGCGTCACTTCCCTTTCCATCCCGAGCGTGAGGGCCACGCGACGCGCTGGTCTAGGCGCGTCACATGCGAGTAACGCACTGAGCCCGACGCGTTGCTTGCAAGCGACGCGCCAGGGTAAGCGCGTTACTTTCCCTGTGGTTTTCGTGGGTGTGGGGTGCCATGTGACGCCCTGGCCTAGGTGCGCCGCTTCCAAGCGACGCACTAGGGTAGGCGCGTCGCTTCCCCCTACCCCCTGGCCGTGTGACGGTCCGCCTTAGACCGCTATTTCCAAGTGACGGCCCTAGAGTGGACCGCCATTTGGCAGTGACGGTCTGAGGGTCGGACCGCCACTTCCTGTGTTGCCCCATGAGGGTGGCAACCTCGCTTTTCTCCGACCGTGGTCTCCGTGCGACGGGACTGGTGCGTGGGGTGATTCCCACACGTTGTCGGGCTTGGGCGTTATTTTCCGTAACTTGAGAGTCTACTCCTTCAGTGACCCTCCACTAGTCGTAGCCTACTAGTACGCGTGTGCTAGTCGCACCAGGGAGTGGTGTACGGGCTGACCTTTAGAGACGGTTTGTGGACCGGTTACCGTTGGGCCCCACGTCTTGCAGCCAGAGTCCGGCTGAGGGGAAAACCGGTCAGAGGGCCAGACCAGGGACGCGCGGTCTGTGTGTGCACACGTGGTTGGGGGCGGTTGGACCCACGTCGACGGGCGTGACCCCAGCTAGTCACTTGTTTGTGGTTACTTGTACGGTGTTCGCGCCTCGGGTAGGACCTACCACGTCAGGCGGTTCACCTGCGGTGCGGTGTAAGACGTCAGGGGACGCTACCGGCTGTGCTTCTAGTGGGTGGTACTCCTGTCGAGTACGGAGTGTCAGACTGTCAGTCGTGTGTTTCCGACCTTCGGGTTTTGACGGTTCGACCGTTGAGTTTCGGTCTTCTCGTACCGTGGCACGTGTGTCGGTTTGCGTGCCGTAGGGTCTAGTTCTGTAGAGTACAGGGCTTTCCTTTCCGAGGTACTTTCCTACCGCTAGGGTAGTGGTTTCTCGTTTTGCGAGGAAGGGTTCGAGTGATCCCTACTGAGTCTTGTTCCGAGACTCATTCCCTGCGTGTTTTCGCCGTGTTTCAGGTGAGGCGCCACCTTCGGGGAGCGTGTCAGGAGCGCAGCGGAAGCGTGGTGCGGGTGTCCAGAGGTAGTGCCAGAGGTCAGAGCCGGGGGATGCCCCGTGTAGCTGTACTTTTCTTTCTTGTCACTGTACTAGTCGTGGACTACTGTTGCTGTTGTTGTTATTTTATTGTGGACCATGTAAAATGTTAAATTCATTTCCTGCTTAATATTATAACTGTTTAATTTCTGCAATTATTTGTGATACTTGTGTAGTTTCCACACCATCCTTTTAACCCTTCCGAGTCTTCGGACTCGTGGGTGGCGGTACGAGTCTCGGGTTATCGGGCCTTCCCGGTAATCGGATTCTCGGGTCGTTACAGCTGGTATCAGAGCGCGGTTGTGGAATTACATGAGAATCATAGGTAATTGTAGTGGTCCACTAGTCCACAACGATGATGTACAGATGACGCTGGCATTGGGCACCGTGTGTTTATTTTGACATTGCCGTTTCCGTGTTTTTCTGTCTTGTGCTTCAGGAGCGAGTATGGCGCCGAGGAGAAGTTCTCGCTCTCAGCAGGGGCAGTCGGCTGGAGGTCAGGAGATCCAGCAGGGGGTCCAGAGGGACCAGGAGGAGCATAGCAGAGTTCCGGGAGCTACCGAGGCCGCGGATGCTGCGAGGGCTCCGGGGGCCGAGGGTTTTCTCCGTGGCATGTACCATCTCATGGCTCAGCAGTTCGGCGGAGAGGCCGGTGAGGGCTCGTCAGTCAGGGGTGGGCCAGGCCGAGCAGTGAGGGATTTCATGCAGTTCCATCCACCTTACTTTAGCGGCCAGGCAGACCCTGATGCGGCTCGTGATTGGCTTGATGAGATGGAGCGGGTGTTCAGTTCTGCGAAGAGTGCTGTCGAGGACAGAGTGGTGTTGGCCTACAACCAGTTGCAGGGTACGGCTCGGAGGTGGTGGTCTTCCGAGTGGAAGACGTCCTTTCAGCTTCGTCCACTTGAGCAGGTCGAGTGGGATGACTTTGTCAGTGCTTTCGAGCGTACGTACTGTCCAGATGTTGTTGCTACGCAGCGGATGCGGGAGTTTCTGGAGCTGGTGCAGGGTGACATGTCCGTGTTGCAGTACAGGGCCCGATTTGTCGAGCTGGGTCGGTACGCACCTCATATCATGGAGCATGAGAGGGTGAGGACGACGCAGTTTGTGCAGGGCTTGAGGCTGGAGCTGAGGCACCATCTGATCGCGAATGGGGCCACTGATCTCGAGACGGCGTCTCGTGTTGCGATTTCCTTGGAGATGGATATGCAGAGGACTCGAGGACCGATCAGCCAGGGGCAGTCTGTGTCAGGTCGCAGCCAGCAGTCGGCTACTCAGCAGCAGGGTTTCTTTCAGTCTGCGTCGGGTGGTTCAGGAGTACCGGCATCGGCAGCTTCGGTGACAGGATCTGCGTCCTTCGGCTCGAAGGTCAAGAAGTTCTTCAAGAAGGGGTTCGGCAAGAAGAAGTCCAGAGATCAGGGGCAGGCTTCATCGGGCAGTGTGCAGCAGCCGTTTCCTTTGCAGCGACAGGGATCGGTGGGTGGATCGAGAGGACCTTGTCCACGGTGTAGTGAGACCCACCCAGGCAGGCAGTGCACGGCGCCGATCATCTGTTTTCGGTGTGACCAGCCAGGGCACATGGCGCGTGACTGTCCTCAGAGGCCGCCGCAGCAGCAGGTTTCCCAGCAGCAGCAGCAGCAGGGACAGTATCCGCCGCTACCCAGGTCAGCTAGTGTGGGAGGCAGGCAGAGAGCTCGTGGCCAGATCACGCACTTGACCAGGGCAGAGGCAGTAGCGTCGCAGCTCGTGGAAGGTACCGTTCAGATTTTGGGTTGTGCGGCTCGGGTTTTATTTGATTCTGGCGCGTCTCATTCGTTTATTTCGGAGGATTTCGCGTCGAGCGTCGAGGAGCCGGTGACCCAGTTGTCCTGTGATTTGGCTGTGGAGTTGCCTTCGGGTGACTTTATGGTCACTCCGTATTGCTTCGACCAGGTTCCGGTGTGGATCGATGGACGGAGTATGCCAGGCAGGTTGTATGCGTTGCAGCTTCGGGATTATGATGTGATTCTAGGCATGGATTGGCTCGAGACTCATAGAGCGGTGGTGGATTGTGGAATGAAGAGGGTCTACTTCCAGCATCCGAGCAAGAGGACCTTCTATTTCCAAGGTATCCGTTCCACCTCTTCTCGATTTCTTATCTCTGCTATTCGAGCCCGTCGATTGCTTGATTCAGGTTGCCAGGGTTTTCTCGCGTCAGTGATTGTGTCTGACCGGATGGAGCCGAATGTCGAGGACATTGCGGTGGTGTGCGAGTTTCCCGATGTTTTTCCTGAGGAGTTGCCTGGATTACCTCCCTAGCGGGAGATCGATTTCGTGATCGAGGTTGTGCCTGGTACGGGACCTTTGGCGAAGGCTCCCTACCGTATGGCCCCCGCTGAGTTGAGGGAGTTGAGGGCGCAGTTGCAGGAGCTGTTGGCCAAGGGGTATATTCGTCCGAGCTTTTCCCCTTGGGGTGCGCCCGTGCTGTTTGTGAAGAAGAAGGACGGTAGTCTGCGGCTGTGCATTGACTATCGGCAGCTGAATGAAGTGACCGTTAAGAACAAGTATCCGTTGCCGCGGATTGATGATTTGTTCGACCAGCTGCAGTCTGCGCGAGTGTTCTCGCGGGTTGATTTGCGGTCCGGTTACTATCAGCTGAGAATTCGCGAGTCCGATGTGGAGAAGACTGCGTTCAGTACGAGGTACGGGCATTATGAGTTTCTGGTGATGCCGTTTGGGCTCACCAATGCCCCAGCAGCCTTCATGGACTTGATGCAGAGGGTGTTCCACCCGTATTTGGACCAGTTCGTGGTCATCTTCGTGGATGACATCCTTGTTTATTCGCAGTCTGCCGAGGAGCATGCGTACCATTTGGGTGTGGTGCTGCAGACGTTGCGAGATCACCAGTTGTATGCGAAGCTCAGCAAGTGCGAGTTTTGGCTCAGCGAGGTGCACTTTCTGGGGCACGTGATTTCTGGTGATGGCATTTCCGTGGATCCCGCCAAGGTCGAGGCCGTGATGCAGTGGCAGAGGCCGAGGTCGGTGACGGAGATCCGGAGTTTCTTGGGGCTTGCGGGTTATTATCGCCGGTTTATCCAGGATTTTTCCCGCATTGCGACCCCGATGACGAGGCTCACGCGGAAGGATGTGCCTTTCGTCTGGTCCGAGGAGTGTGAGCAGAGCTTTAGGGAACTGAAGAGGTTGCTCACCTCGGCTCCGGTGTTGGTTTTGCCTTCTGGATCGGGAGGTTTTGTGGTGTGTACAGATGCTTCCGGCGTTGGATTGGGTGCTGTTCTGATGCAGCATGGTAGAGTGGTGGCTTATGCATCTCGGCAGCTAAAGCCCCATGAGGAGAACTACCCTACCCATGACCTTGAGTTGGCGGCAGTGATCTTCGCGCTGAAGATCTGGAGGCATTATCTGTACGGTGAGAAGTTCGAGGTGTTCACTGACCATCAGAGTCTGAGGTATGTGTTCTCGCAGAGAGATCTGAACCTCAGACAAAGGCGTTGGATGGAGTTCATGAAGGACTATGACTTCACCCTGTCTTATCAGCCGGGCAGGATGAATGTCGTCGCCGATGCCTTGAGTAGGAAGGTTGCGGTCAGTACCTTGATGCTGAGGAAGTGGAGGCTCTGGGAACAGGTGCCCGAAGTATCTTTCAGGCTCAAGATTCCCCAGAAGCCAGGGTTGGCAGTGCTTGCGAGTCTGACTGTCACTCCTGCTATCCGTCGTCAGGTGACAGAGGCTCAGCATGCGGACCCTGAGTTGCCCCGGATTTTGGCGATAGCGGATGTGGAGCTTGGCGAGGACGGTGCTGCGAGGTTTCGTGGCAGGCTGTACGTCCCAGGGGAGGAGCAGGTTCGTCGTGCGGTGTTACGCGAGGCTCATGGGAGCAGGTACACTGTGCACCCGGGTGCGACGAAGATGTATCGGAACTTGCGGAGGCAGTTCTGGTGGCCTGGCATGAAGAGAGATGTTGCCGAATTTGTGGCCAGGTGCCTGATCTGTCAGCAAGTGAAGGCGGAGCATCAGCGACCAGGCGGTACTCTCCAGCCCTTGGATGTTCCTGCTTGGAAGTGGGACCATGTGACCACGGATTTTGTGGTGGGGTTGCCCAGAACCCCGACTGGGCAGGACAGTATTTGGTTGCTGGTGGATCGGCTGACGAAGGTGACGCGGTTGCTACCGGTCAAGGTCAGCTGGAGCGTGCCTAAGTTGGCTCGTCTTTATGTGGAGCGGATCGTTCCGTTGCATGGGGTTCCCATTTCGATCGTGTCGGATCGGAATCCGCGCTTCACTTCTGGATTCTGGAGGAGTTTCCAGCGAGCTCTTGGCACGGAGTTGGCATTTAGCTCGGCGTATCATCCACAGTCAGATGGTCAGTCTGAGAGGACCATTCAGACTTTGGAGGACATGCTGAGATCCTGCTGCCTGGAGTGGCAGGGGAGTTGGATTCGTCACCTACCGTTAGTGGAGTTTGCCTATAACAACAGCTTTCATTCGAGCATCGGCATGGCTCCTTATGAGGCATTGTATGGGCGTCCTTGTCGGACTCCACTTGATTGGTTTGAGGTGGGTGAGCGTGTTTTGACGGGACCGGAATTGGTGCAGCAATGTGTGGAGGTTGTGCACCTGGTTCGTCAGAACATGTTGGCGGCCCAGAGTCGGCAGAAGAGCTATGCTGACCGTAGGCGGCAGCCCCTCGAGTTCGCCGTGGGCGATCATGTGTTCTTGAGAGTTTCTCCGATGAAGGGGGTGATGCGGTTTGGACGGCGTGGGAAGCTGAGTCCCCGCTATATTGGTCCTTTCGCGATTGTGGAGCGCATCGGTGAGGTTGCTTACCGGTTGCAGTTACCCTCTGAGTTGGCGTCGGTGCATGACGTGTTCCACGTCTCTATGTTGCGGAAGTATATGCCCGATGACTCTCATGTGCTCGAGTTTTCCGTTTGGCCTGAGGTGACTCCAGATCTTTCTCTCCCAGAGTTTCCGATCCGCGTGGAGGATAGGCGAGAGCAGCGCCTGCGGAACAAGGTCATTCCCTTGGTAAAAGTCGTGTGGCAACGACACTCTGGTGGTGAGGCTTCGTGGGAACGTGAGGACGAGATGCGTCAGCAGTTCCCGTACCTGTTTGAGTGAGTCTTCCTCTTCTTTCCCCTTGGGTTGTTCTCAATTTCGAGGACGAAATTCCTTAAGGGGGGAGGGCTGTAATATCCCGGACCTTTCGGATCCTTCTTCATGGGTCCCGGATCTAGTTTTCGGAGTGTCCGGCTCCGTTGTGTCCGAAATTTCGTTTCGGACATCTTTCGTGTTCGGATCGGCGCGATCCGGAGTCGTTTCGGAGGCCCGGAGGCGTTCCGCGGCTTTTTCCGCGTGTGTTTTCCGATTCCCGGTGTGTGTTTCGGCTTTTCTCTTCGGACGCTCGTTGCGGGTGAACCGGGCTGTTCACACGGACACGAGTGGTACCGTTGCGATCGGTGCGTTCCGAGGATCGCGGGGGTGTGATTTCCTATTTTTTGGAATTTTACGGATTTTCCGGGTTTTTCTATAAAACCCTTTTTCTTTTCTCTCTCCCCCACCATCTTCTTCTTCCTCTTTCCTCCTCCACCGTGTCTCCCTCCCTCTCCCTCTCTTCCTCCCGGTTGGCCACGGCGAGCTCCCCTCCGGCTGCAGACGGCGGCGGGGCGACGGCGCGGCGACGTGGGCGGCGGCGAGGCGGTCGTGGGGGCGTGCGGCAAGCGTGGGAAGCTTAAGGAAGAACGAGGGTTTTCAAGCGTTCTTCGCGATTCGTGGACGATCCGGCGGAGCATTCGCTCCATTGAGGTAGGGTGACGTTCCCTAGCTCTTCGCCGTTCTTTTCCGTGGTTTGTAGGCCGCGGGGAGGCCGAGAGAGGCATGTTTGGGCGTTTTTGGGGTTTTTCCATGTTTTGGGGTGAGCCGCCCGATCTATGGTTTTAGCCCATGATTCTATGTTTTGGTGGTTTAGATGCATGCTAGGGGTCCCCAGGGGTCTTCCCCCTTGTTTTCCCCCTCTCCGGTGGAGGTACGGGGGCGTGGTTGGTGTTTTTGGGGTTTTCCCGCCGTAGCGTGCTCTGGGGCAAGCGACGGTCACTCCAGTGACCGTCACATGCTTGTAACGCCCCTAGAGGGGTGCGTTACTTCCCTGGGTGTTGGCCTTTAGGGTCGAGGGCTGTAGCGGTCCTGCGACTGGCCGCCGTTTGCTAGTGACGCCCCTGGGCTGGGCCGTCACATGCTTTCGACCGTTGGGTTTTGACCGTTGGGGGTCAGGCCATGTAACGCACCGAGATAGGCGCGTTACATGCGTGTAACGCACTGGGGCAGGAGCGTTACTTCCTGTTGTCCCCCATGTGGATGGGCCAAGCGACGCGCTGGGGCAGGCGCGTCACTTCCCTTTCCATCCCGAGCGTGAGGGCCACGCGACGCGCTGGTCTAGGCGCGTCACATGCGAGTAACGCACTGAGCCCGACGCGTTGCTTGCAAGCGACGCGCCAGGGTAAGCGCGTTACTTTCCCTGTGGTTTTCGTGGGTGTGGGGTGCCATGTGACGCCCTGGCCTAGGTGCGCCGCTTCCAAGCGACGCACTAGGGTAGGCGCGTCGCTTCCCCCTACCCCCTGGCCGTGTGACGGTCCGCCTTAGACCGCTATTTCCAAGTGACGGCCCTAGAGTGGACCGCCATTTGGCAGTGACGGTCTGAGGGTCGGACCGCCACTTCCTGTGTTGCCCCATGAGGGTGGCAACCTCGCTTTTCTCCGACCGTGGTCTCCGTGCGACGGGACTGGTGCGTGGGGTGATTCCCACACGTTGTCGGGCTTGGGCGTTGTTTTCCGTAACTTGAGAGTCTACTCCTTCAGTGACCCTCCACTAGTCGTAGCCTACTAGTACGCGTGTGCTAGTCGCACCAGGGAGTGGTGTACGGGCTGACCTTTAGAGACGGTTTGTGGACCGGTTACCGTTGGGCCCCACGTCTTGCAGCCAGAGTCCGGCTGAGGGGAAAACCGGTCAGAGGGCCAGACCAGGGACGCGCGGTCTGTGTGTGCACACGTGGTTGGGGGCGGTTGGACCCACGTCGACGGGCGTGACCCCAGCTAGTCACTTGTTTGTGGTTACTTGTACGGTGTTCGCGCCTCGGGTAGGACCTACCACGTCAGGCGGTTCACCTGCGGTGCGGTGTAAGACGTCAGGGGACGCTACCGGCTGTGCTTCTAGTGGGTGGTACTCCTGTCGAGTACGGAGTGTCAGACTGTCAGTCGTGTGTTTCCGACCTTCGGGTTTTGACGGTTCGACCGTTGAGTTTCGGTCTTCTCGTACCGTGGCACGTGTGTCGGTTTGCGTGCCGTAGGGTCTAGTTCTGTAGAGTACAGGGCTTTCCTTTCCGAGGTACTTTCCTACCGCTAGGGTAGTGGTTTCTCGTTTTGCGAGGAAGGGTTCGAGTGATCCCTACTGAGTCTTGTTCCGAGACTCATTCCCTGCGTGTTTTCGCCGTGTTTCAGGTGAGGCGCCACCTTCGGGGAGCGTGTCAGGAGCGCAGCGGAAGCGTGGTGCGGGTGTCCAGAGGTAGTGCCAGAGGTCAGAGCCGGGGGATGCCCCGTGTAGCTGTACTTTTCTTTCTTGTCACTGTACTAGTCGTGGACTACTGTTGCTGTTGTTGTTATTTTATTGTGGACCATGTAAAATGTTAAATTCATTTCCTGCTTAATATTATAACTGTTTAATTTCTGCAATTATTTGTGATACTTGTGTAGTTTCCACACCATCCTTTTAACCCTTCCGAGTCTTCGGACTCGTGGGTGGCGGTACGAGTCTCGGGTTATCGGGCCTTCCCGGTAATCGGATTCTCGGGTCGTTACACTCAACTCAACGGAAAACAACGTCCGAATCCGACGACGTACGGGGACAACCCCGCGTACCGGCCCCGTCGCACGGTGACCACAGTCGGAGAAGAAACAGGACTCACAGTCCACGGCCACACACGCACCGCGCACTAGAATCGAGAAAACTCAAGTGGCACTAAGCCACTGGATTCTAGGCAGTCCTCTAGACGCACTACACCCAACGGTCCTTGAGTCACAAGACTCGGGGTCAAGACCATTGTACGCAACAGCACAAGGCCGTCGATCTAGCCCAATCTCTAGGTCCAAAATCATGATATCACGAATACCGAGACAACACACGAGTTGCCAAGACCATATATTCCCTTGGGAAGGGAACGCAAGGGACAAAGGCCACTCACACGGGCCACACGGAAAATACAGAAGCACGATTCCCAAGGCAGCACACAAGCCGCCACGACGATTTCCCATCTTGAAGCAAGCGGGAAACCTCCACCCCCAGGCCGGACAACTGGACTCACAGTCCAAGGCCAAACACATGGCCCACACGGGAATCGCCTTCCAAAGGAACCCACGATATGCGGGGGAGACCCCACCGTACACACACCGACACACGGTGACTCGATCAAGCGTAACACAAGAGCCCGGAACACGTGGGGTCACCCGGACCCACCAGACCTACGGGCACGCTAATCGAGGTAAAACGGTCCCTCCTGACACCCCAAAAAAATACAGACACAGAATCCATGGGGTGTCCGGGATACTCACAAGGCCGGAGGTCGACCACTGGGTCCCAACCGGGTCGACCGGAGACCAACACAATGCGAACGGACGCTAAGAGGTCACCCGGACCCTTAAGCGCACGGGCACGTAAAACGAGATAAACGGAACCTCCAGACACCCCAAAACACGGTCACAGAACTCCACTGGGTGTCCAAGGCACACACGGCCCAAGGGGAGCATGACCAGCCGCAGACCGCCCGCCCCGGGCAGCCCGGCTGGTCCCTCCAAGAACGCGCTACACGTGCATAGCGCGTTCAGCCAGAACGCGCTATACGTGCCTAGCGCGTTCAACACGAACGCGTTACGTAACCATAGCGCGACCAGGCCAGGTCGCGCTATGATCCTATAGCTCGACAACCAGAACGCGCTGGGGCCGTAAGGCGCGACCCAAACCGCCTTACTGTTCATCTTCTCCGATGAACGCGCCCTGTCGGGGCAGCGCGACCTTCAAGAACGCGCTACCCAAGGCTAGCGCGTTCTCAGTCCGTGCCCGAAAACGGTGGAAACCACGGGAAAAGCCATGCCACGCCCCGTTCACCCCCAGGTGAAGGGGAAACAAAAGGGGAAACCTTCCCCAAGCCCCTAGGCATGCATCTAAACCCCTGGATCGCCCAAAAACACCATAAAACGGGAGATCCGGCTCACACCCCAAAAACGTGCATTTTGCCCAAAACGCCCCGTTTAGCCCGCTCGGCTCACCATGGCCTAGGAAACTCGCGGGAAAGGAAGTACACGGGCTGAGGGTCCATCACCCTACCTCCACCGAAGAAACGACGCGTCGTGGACGCCGATCCACGAAGAAAACGCCGCGAAACCCTCGCCGGCTCGCGATCGCGAGACCAAGCTTCCACGCGCCTCCTCCGCCTTGATCCTCACCTGTCCTCGCCCGCATCCTCGCCCGCGCCACCTCCACCTCGCCCCCGCCTCGCTCCGTCGGCCGCCGGAGAAGAGAGGTGAGAAAGAGGGCGTGAGAGAAGAGAGAGGGAGGGAAGAGAGAAATGAGAGGGGGAGAGAGAAAAGGGTTAGTATATATAGGAAAACCCAAAAATTACAGAAATTCAAAAAAAATTATGAAAAATTACCTCCGCGATCCTCGGCAAGAGCACAACGCAGTGGCAACGTCCCGGAGTCGGAGAACGCCACGGTTTGCCCTGCAAAGAGTTCCGAAGGCACATCAGGGAAAAACACGTGTAAAGCACAAAATACACTCCGAGACCCACTAAAATGATCCAAAAAATATCCGAAAAATCCGGGGCATTACAGCCCTCCCCCCTTAAAGGAATTTCGTCCTCGAAATTCAAGACCAAGCACGAAGTCACAGGGGAAGAACACAAAACGAACTGACAACGCTGTCAGAGCCCCAGCACAGAAAATCTCGGTTCTCATGAAAACACCAGTCCTGAGGGACACAGCCAGACTTACAATCACAAGCAACACCTCGCTCCTCGCGCCGAGCACACTGGCCAACAGAGCAGGCATATACCAAAGGACACAATCTGGCATCACCTCAGACAACGTGAGAACCAACATGGCACCGCAGCCACAATCTCGCTCACCGAGGAATCACAACCCTCGCATGAGAAACAGCTACCGATCCATCCAAAGGTCGGCAGACAAATCGCACATCAGCTTCGCAGCCAGCTGACAGGTCGCACACCCTCCTCAAGGGAGCAACCAAAACAGAGCCTCCATCAGCTCAAGCAGTCCTCTCCGCAGACCGCAACCAGAACATCGGCTCAGCACCAAGAAAACACCTCACACATGGCAAGCCGAAAGTCGGACATAACACTGCGCCAACTCTTGTCAGAAGACAGCCCTCGACAAAGCCCAGATCCCATCCGGAAAGGCACATTACAGAAACGACCACCAAAGGTCTCGCTGGCACACGGCTCTCGCCACGCTTGAGCCTGACAACTATCACCTTCTGTCTCTGAAAAGACCATCCACCGGTCACCAACTGCTCGTCAACGGGAACCCTCCGCTTGCTCAGCTTCTTCCTTCTTTCCTGGTCCTCGACCGGGTCCAAAGGAAACATTCCAAACCTCGGCAAGCCATCCGTCGACTCACACACAGACTGATGCCGCATCTCGAGCTGCACTCCTCTCGGACACCGCATCCGAGCTCGAACATCGCTCCAACTCGACCCTCTCGGGGACCACGACGAAACCAAATGACGGATCCTGGTGTCTTCAATCATCACCTCACTGGACTCAGACTCACAGGGGAATCACCCCATGCTGGTCACCAAACCAGGGATAACCATTGCGACACCAACGTCCCATCAAGGACCACCAATCCGACGCCAATCTCACAGGAGGCCTCCGCCCTAAGGCGTCACTCTTCCATCTGGTCTCATCAAATCCTTCGATCAATGCAAGTGGACACCTGCCAATCCCGATTCCGCCCTTACCACAGAGCCACGGGACACCACCTGAACAGTGCTCACGGGTCCCTAAGCAACGAACATTCCACCGTCACAATCCGACAAGACCGTAGAACCAACAGGAACCCACAGCCTGGCAGAGACCACATCTTCAAAGCACGATCTCATCCGAGGACACGACTGGGAACACAAGTCGGGCGCCAAGCCACCGACTCTGACCAACACGTCCTCGACCACCGTCAGGCGACATTCTCAACAACCCCATCCAGGTCCAACACCGACGCCTGACACGGCTTCCAACACAGGAACAGGGTACTCATGCGGCGCACTAGCCAGCACTTTTCCCAACACTCCATCCTGCCAGTGCCAACAACCATAATACCTCGAGCAATGACACGGCAACAACACGTTTCACACCGAGGAACCAATCCTCCGATGCTCAATGCGAACTCAGGAATCCGCCCGTAGCAACCAATGCTACGATCCTGAACTAATGCTTATGGGCCCACCATGCTTCCGCTGCGCACTCAAATCCACGCGCACAGCCGAGAAAGCGAACATCGCCCAACCAGCACTCGTCCTTTCGGAACAGCGCCAGCACCCTCACACGACAAGGGAATGGGCACGACTTCTCACAGGCAACCACCCTGCCAAGACAAGGAGCACGTCTCGCACGGACTTCATGGCATACAAGGCCAACCAATCCGAACACGCAATGCAAAACGACGAACCTTAACCCAACACAAGCTCTCCAACCAAAGGGGAGACCAAACGCACTTCCGACCAACGGAAGGACTCCACGCTCGACCTGACCTCAAACCTCGCGCACGCTGGAAACAGCACCATCCAGCACCAAGGAAAACCATCGCTTCCATCAGGTCAGCGCCTCCGACACACTCGACTAGTGTCACGTCGGACCACAATCACAGCATCTCTCGATGCATCACCACTGCAATTCCTCGAACTGCAACACGGCATGCCAAGAGCCGCAACACGAGCCATAACCGGCAACTGCCAACGCTCATCCTCGAGTCCCGAACTCGCCGCGGAGCCTTCACATCTCAAGCCAACTCCAGGGTGAACACAACCCATCCACTAACAGGAACGCAGGAGCAAAGACTTACTGGGACACCACAGCCCAATCCTGCCTCGAAATCCATAAAACAGTCGGGACCGACACGTCATTTCTGACGCCACAGAGCACGACAAGGACATCAGGCTCGACGAAACAGCAGCTCACCGAGAAGACATTCCGCTCACCGGAGCACACTTCTCGATCAGAACGCCTCAGGAGCTGGACAAACCTCAAGCTGGAGTGACCAAAAACCGACAGCAGCTCCCTCAGAGCACGCTCACGGCCACTTAACCAAGAAAAATCCTCTCCAGCCACCTAACCATGCTGCAGGTTCCTCGAACGCAGCACCGCGAGCTCACGCCTGCCAGCAACCTCTGCCCAACGCAGCACTACCAGGGCCACCACCGATGAGGGAGAAGGCTCTTGACCTCGATCCTTAGACCCCATGCTGGCACGAAAGCCGCAGACAGCAACCACCTTCACAGCGCCGCACAGCGCACTCAAGCTCTCAAGCGAGAAACAAGGCGAAAAGCGAACACAAAACCCTAAGCCAGCTGCCGACTGTACTGGACCTTATGGACTCTGATCACTGCAATATTTCGAATTCCTATGTACGTCCACAACCACCGCTCTGATACCAGCTGTAACGACCCGAGAATCCGATTACCG
Organism: Amorphophallus konjac; assembly: GCA_022559845.1. Classification (NCBI taxonomy): domain Eukaryota; kingdom Viridiplantae; phylum Streptophyta; class Magnoliopsida; order Alismatales; family Araceae; genus Amorphophallus; species Amorphophallus konjac. Next base: position 15,765,220 of record CM040124.1, read on the forward strand.
GGAAGGCCCGATAACCCGAGACTCGCACCGCCACCCACGAGCCGGGAGGGCTCGGAAGGGCTAAAAGGAGTGTGGAGGCACAAAGAAATAGGAAATAAAGCAGGACAACCAACAACAACAAGCTGAAAGAAAGAACAACTACAGCTACAACAGAGTCCAGTCCAACAGAAAGTACAGTCTAAAGTAGTAAAACGTACCACATGCCAAGTGAACACTCGGCCCGGCAAGCTGGCAACTGAGAACCTCCGCTCCGCACCCTCGAACCTCGAGGAAGAACCGCCACACCTGAAAAGCAGGGAATGAGTCTCCAAAACAGAGACTCAGCAGGGATCCCGCGGAACCCCAACCGGAAACAACGGCGGTAGCGAAAAGGAGAGCTACGACTACAGCAGGAACAGCGAACCGGTGGCCGGTCAAAACTCGGCACTACAGCTACTCCTACTGCCAGAAGGCAGACCTCGACCACGCAGTCGAAGCTACCGAACCACGCTAGTACCACCTACCGAAGTAAGAACACACGGCAACCACGCCGTAGAGGCCTGTCCACCGGACACAGCCGACCTGGACACGCTATCCAAGGTGCAACCCCGACCATCCGATCGCGGGTACCGCACAACAAGACCCAACCTCGGTAAAGCCACTAGCACTAATCTCACGGTGCAAGAACCGACACACGCGCCAAGATGAAACAACCGAACTCACCGGTCAACACGACCAAAAACCCGAAGGTCAAAGACACAGAGACTGACAGTCTGTCACTCCGTACTCGACAGGAGTACCACCCACTAGAAGCACAGCCGGTAGCGTCCCCTGACGTCTTACACCGCACCGCAGGTGAACCGCCTGACGTGGTAGGTCCTACCCGAGACGCGAACACCGTACAAGTAACCACAAACAAGTGACTAGATGGGGTCACGCCCGTCGACGTGCGTCCACTGTCCCCAACCACGTGTGCACACACAGACCACGCGTCCTAGGTCTGGCCCTCTGAATGGTTTTCCCCTGGCACTGGACTCTGATGTGACGAGGGGCCCGACGGTAACCAATCTAACACCGTCCTCAGGGTAAGCCCGTACACCACTCCCTGGTGCGACCAGCACACGCGTACTGGTAGGCTACGACTAGTGGAGGGTCACTGAAGGAGTAGACTCTCAACTCAACGAAAAACAACGTCCGAATCTGACGACGTACGGGGACAACCCCGCGTACCGGCCCCGTCGCACGGTGACCACAGTCGGAGAAGAAACAGGACTCACAGTCCACGGCCACGCACGCACCGTGCACTAGAGTCGAGAAAACTCAAGTGGCACTAAGCCACTGGACTCTAGGCAGTCCTCTAGACGCACTACACCCAACGGTCCTTGAGTCACAAGACTCGGGGTCAAGACCATTGTACGCAACAGCACAAGGCTGTCGATCTAGCCCAATCTCTAGGTCCAAAATCACGATATCACGAATACCGAGACAACACACGAGTTGCCAAGACCATATATTCCCTTGGGAAGGGAACGCAAGGGACAAAGGCCACTCACACGGGCCACACGAAAAACACAAAAGCACGATTCCCAAGGCAGCACACAAGCCGCCGCGACGATTTCCCATCTTGAAGCAAGCGGGAAACCTCCAGCCCCAGGCCGGACAACTGGACTCACAGTCCAAGGCCAAACACATGGCCCACACGGGAATCGCCTTCCAAAGGAACCCACGATATGCGGGGGAGAGCCCACCGCACACACACCGACACACGGTGACTCGATCAAGCGTAACACAAGAGCCCGGAACACGTGGGGTCACCCAGACCCACCACACCTACGGGCACGCTAATCGAGGTAACACGGTCCCTCCTGACACCCCAAAAAAATACAGACACAGAACCCATGGGGTGTCCGGGATACTCACAAGGCCGGAGGTCGACCACTGGGTCCCAACCGGGTCGACCGGAGACCAACACAATGCGAACGGACGCTAAGAGGTCACCCGGACCCTTAAGCGCACGGGCACGTAAAACGAGGTAAACGGAACCTCCAGACACCCCAAAACACGGTCACGGAACTCCACTGGGTGTCCAAGGCACACACGGCCCAAGGGGAGCATGACCAGCCGCAGACCGCCCGCCCCGGGCAGCCCGGCTGGTCCCTCCAAGAACGCGCTACACGTGCATAGCGCGTTCAGCCAGAACGCGCTATACGTGCCTAGCGCGTTCAACACGAACGCGCTACGTAACCATAGCGCGACCAGGCCAGGTCGCGCTATGATCCTATAGCGCGACAACCAGAATGCGCTGGGGCCGTAAGGCGCGACCCAAACCGCCTTACTGTTCATCTTCTCCGATGAACGCGCCCTGTCGGGGCAGCGCGACCTTCAAGAACGCGCTACCCAAGGCTAGCGCGTTCTCAGTCCGTGCCCGAAAACGGTGGAAACCGCGGGAAAAGCCATGCCACGCCCCGTTCACCCCCAGGTGAAGGGGAAACAAAAGGGGAAACCTTCCCCAAGCCCCTAGGCATGCATCTAAACCCCTGGATCGCCCAAAAACACCATAAAATGGGAGATCCGGCTCACACCCCAAAAACATGCATTTTGCCCAAAACGCCCCGTTTAGCCCGCTCGGCTCACCACGGCCTAGGAAACTCGCGGGAAAGGAAGTACACGGGCTGAGGGTCCATCACCCTACCTCCACCGAAGAAACGACGCGTCGTGGACGCCGATCCACGAAGAAAACGCTGCGAAACCCTCGTCTGCTCGCGATCGCGAGACCAAGCTTCCACGCGCCTCCTCCGCCTCGATCCTCACCTGTCCTCGCCCGCATCCTCGCCCGCGCCACCTCCACCTCGCCCCCGCCTTGCTCCGTCGGCCGCCGGAGAAGAGAGGGGAGAAATAGGGCGTGAGAGAAGAGAGAGGGAGGGAAGAGAGAAATGAGAGGGGGAGAGAGAAAAGGGTTAGTATATATAGGAAAACCCGAAAATTATAGAAATTCAAAAAAAATTATGAAAAATTACCTCCGCGATCCTCGGGAAGAGCACAACGCAGTGGTAACGTCCCGGAGTCGGAGAACGCCACGGTTTGCCCTGCAAAGAGTTCCGAAGGCACATCAGGGAAAAACACGTGTAAAGCACAAAATACACTCCGAGACCCACTAAAATGATCCAAAAAATATCCGAAAAATCCGGGGCATTACACATGACAATTTGATAACTTCACTCTAACACTCATCACTCAGTCTCATTCCCTTCCGAGTGTTGGTTGGCATCCAAATTACCTGAAAATATTAGAAAATAACTAGATGAGCGAATCGCTCAGTAGGAATTACATCTCAAGATTTAACAGGCTTTAAGTGGTTTACAAGTTCAATTAATGTCAGTAAAACTATGCATGTAGATGAGTAGATATCAAGGATTGTAAAAATCGACAAGAGCAGTGAAGGAATAACAAGTGAGAGTATAAGGATTCCAACTTCAATGCAGCAATTGCAAGAGATTCAAGCAAGTAATAACTAGAATTAACGAAATCTTTCCAAGAGAGTAAGAACTCATGTCAAGCAAGTAATAGAAAGTAATATAAATTCAAGCATGTAAAATTAGAATTGGCTATTTATCAATTTCATTCAAGCAAAACTTTACCCTTCTGCGGGTCTCAAGTCAAATCAATCAAGTAATATCACGAGAATGAGTGGAATGTCTAAAGCCTAGCAAGCAAGTACTCCGGTGCAATGCCAAACACCGTGGTCAATAAACTCCCATGGGCACAAGTACCTTCGGGTGCTCCTCCCAGGACCAGACCAGGCCCTATATGCACAGCATTAATCATGTTTGTTGACATCCACTCTCATTTATAGCCAATAGGGAATTTCAAGGTTTGACCAGTATGATATATAAGGTGGAATTATGGAATGGAATCCAAGGGCGCATTGATGTGTAGGGATGAACTAGGAGTGGAAACCAGTAACGTTTGATACACGGAAAAAAACAAGATAGGAGAGGTGCCTTATGGGCCACCTGACAATTTTAGAAACGACACCCTCACTGTGGGATGCCCTTCCTGGGAATTATACAGGGTTTAGAAGACCCTGTCAAGAGTTAAATATCACCTCTCAGGCTGCCATCTATCAGTGGAGATGGTAAAAGTGAAAGCCTAACGATCGGGTTAACGCAATGAGCCAGTTGTGTTGACTCAGCAGTTCATCGCGTCAACCCTGCAGTTCATCGCGTCAACCCTGCGAACAGGCTGGGTCGACCCTGTGAATAGGCAGGGTAGACTCTGCAGTTCATCACCGCCAACAGGCAGGGTCGACCCTGTCAACAGGCAGGGTCGACTCTGCCGTTCATCGCGTCAACGCGGTGAACTGGCAGGGTCGACTCTGCAGTTCAAATCTGCTCAAAATGGCTTAAGGTATTAATCTTTGATTAAGCTAGGGTATTAACCTTTGATTTAAGTTTATTTAGGTAAAACTGATGACATGGATAGATAGAGAAAACTGTTAGGATTATAGATCTTTATTTATGCACTCGTTTCATGCTTTAGTTGCTTAAATATCAGATTTTTAACATGACGTATCATACAAGTTTTCATTTTTAAAGGAACTAAATGGAGACAAGGTTTCTAGATAGTCTACCTAACAGATTAATTAGGTATGCTAATTAGTTAGTAGATCAACTAACATGTTAATTAGGTATGTTAACAGGTTAGTTAAACTAATAAGTTACGTAAAAACACGATAAAACTTGCGTTAGACGGATATATCGTATGGATATGAAGTTAATACATGCCAACTACCCTTGATTGAAGCTAATACATGCTAATCAATGCTAATTATCTTGGGTATAAGGCTACTACATGTTAATTATCTTAGGTACGAGGCTAATACATGCTAATCATCCTAGATTTAAGCTAACACATGCTAATTATTGTAGGTATGAGACTAATACTTGCTAATTATCTTGGGTATGAAGCTAATACACACTAATCATCCTAGATTTAAGCCAACACATGCTAATTATTCTAGGTATGAGACTACTACTTGCTAATACATGCTATTTATTCTAGGTATAAGGCTAATACATGCTAATTATCTTAGGTATGAAGCTAATACATGCTAATCGTCCTAGATTTAAGATAACACATACTAATTATTCTAGGTATGAGACTAATACTTGCTAATACTTGCTAATACATGCTAATTATTCTGGGTATAAAGCTAATACATGCTAATTATCTTTGGTATGAAGCTAATACATGCTAATCATCCTAGATTTAAGCTAACACATGCTTTATAAACACTAAATATCGCATGGAAATGAGCCTAAGACTAAATGCCTAGACTAATCATCCTAGATTGGCTACTAGTTTAGTTAAAAGTTGAGAACACCTACCTCTGTGAAGTGGCAGTAGTTGTAGTAAATGGAAGAAGCAACTCTTCCCTTCTCTGTAACCCTTCAGAAGTGTCTCCCCTTCTCAACAGCAAGCCTTCTAGCCAACGAAGGTTTGCTTCGTTAGGAGTATAATATAAGGTTTGAGTTGGCAAGAGGGGAAACAAGATCCGTGAAAATCGGATCTCAGTGGGATGCCAGCTTATACAGGCTGTTGGGGATAAGGAAATCGAAAGGTTGTCCGGTGGATTGTAGCTCCTATGAGAGGGTGGTTTATTTATTTTAAACTTCTCACTTAACTTTCATGATTTTTATCTTTAAAATTTGATGGAGTTAGTTAATGAAATTTCATGGATAAGATCCTTATATTTTTCTCTATTTTTACATATAACTTTTTTTGAAAAATTCTTTTTAAATAAAAAGTGATACTATTCATTGCACTATTCACGTATGAAAAGGACAGATGCCAACGCAGGTTTGTCAAAAAAATCACAAGCCTGGAGGGGGGTCGTGTATTGCTAGCCTATCGTATATAATTATTTGGCACAAAAAGTAAATTGTGGATGCTAGGATTTGAACCCTGGTCATTGGGTTAAAAGACAAGTTACTTAACTAACTACACTAGGAAGCCACTTATTAAGTGAATACTCTTTACATATGATAACTACGTGTTCCAACTTCTTACTTAATCTAGAGTTTATCTAATATATATTTTTTTGGAAAATATTATTAATAAATATATATATATATATATATATATATATATTTATACGGGATGCTACATGAGATGATGGTTATGGCAGACGAAAGAGGTGCAAGATGCACTTGCCCGCACTACGCAGGGGGAAGCCAGAATAGCGGAACTGGAGGAAGAGTTACGGCATCATCCAGACGATGGCTCTTCTCGGGACGCCGTGGAGCTGAGGATCACCCTTCAACTGGAGAGGGAGGACCGCGAGAGAGAACGCGCGGAAAGGGAAAGAGACACCGAAAGACGGAGAACCGACAAATTGGCTGAGAGGGAGGAGCGTAGGGCCATGGAGGCCCAACTCTTTGAACTCCGAACCAGCCTCGGTCTTGCTAAACAATGGCTGAGATATGGTGAAGAGCGCTACCGTAGAGCACGAGAGCGTGGCTTTCGTGTTAGTAGCTTCTTTGCTGCCCCTGTCGATCGACGGGGAGTAGAGACGGGAAGAGGGGTACAGAGCAGCAGAGGCACCGCCTCGCATGGTTTAGCAACACCCTCCAAGGTTCTTCGCTTGGAAAGTGGAGAGAGGGGTAACACTAAGAGAGAGGACGAGACTTAATGTACAATTTCTAGAAATAAAGGAAGGAATGTTCAATTTCATGTCTTCTACCTTCATTCATGCTTTTCAATTCTGTACACATTGCTCAATGAAACAAGTCAGTTTTTCCATTCTGATTTGGTCCCTTGCTCAAGAGTAGGTGATTGTTTTGAGACTAGCCTTGATAACGAGTCAAGGGGCCAAGCCTTTATTAATTAAGGCAAGAGCAAAGATGATGAATGCAACATACGGGCACACAAATGGGAATATAACGTAAAAATGTAGCACACAAATGAGATCACACGGATGCATTTTTTTTATGTTGTTTGTTTATGCCTTTATTGAAAACCTTTTTTGTGTTTTTTTTGAAATTTTTTTTTTTGAAAGACATTGTTATTACAATCGGCATGGTTCTTGGACCAGAGGTGCTTAAATCGTTCTTAAGTAGCGTAATGCGGGGTTAACATGCTCCAAGGGAATCCCCGCTTGGGACTCACCTGACGGCGTCTTTCGAGGGCCACTTCACATTTTTTTTTTGGGGGATTAATGCCTAGCGGGCAATCTTACGGCACCTGACTCTTATGAAGACAGGGTTTCTTACTAACCTCTCAGGTATCCTGCGTGCACATCTAGATTTATTTGGGCCCCTAAACTCCTCAAATGATAATCTTACCGGTTAAGACTTGACCTGATGACAAAACCGGCATGCCATGCTTAGGCTCCCAGTTGCTTCCGACCGCAAGGATACACCGAAGAAGTGTTCGAGGTAAAGGATTTGCCCGACCCGGGTCTATTTCCTCACAACTCTAGATGGTATATGATGGAACACCTTAGAACCCTAACGGTCGATCGCGCGACGCTGACCCGGAATCAGACGCCGTCGCACCTATTGGTGACGCGCTTGCATTGACCTAAGCCCGAGGTTGAAGTGAGAAACCACCGAGGTGGTAGATAGAGGTCTTGACTGGCCAGAAACATCGAGACTCCTTCGTGGCGATGGCTTTCTCTTTTCGAAGTAGAAAAATATGTGTGTTTTGCAAAAAATGGGATTGTTTGTCTTAGCAGAGCGCGCCTTTCAGGATTTTCATTGAGCTTTCATCTTTGAGGGGAGAAAGAAGAGTACGGTGGGTAAAACCTTCGAGAGGACCGATAAAATCGTTAATCCGATGAGCTAACCGGGACCTACTCGACCTTCCCTTTTGGGCGACTTCGGACCAATCCTCGAACAGACTTACGTTGCCCCTTTGTAGAATTTCCTTTGTTTGGGGGTTTCGTTTGTCGAAATCAGGCGCAGTCACGACCAGGCTTTTGATTTTGATTTTTCTCTTTTTTTTTTTTGAGGGAGACACAATGATTTGATATGTGGGAATCCCTCTTGTATGCCTGCGGGGACACTGCCCTCTTCTCGTGCTCTGACTCGGGTTCGAGGAGATGAATCCTACTCTCGTCTTCAAGGTATGGTATTTTGGTTCCCTTATGCTCAGCGTTTTAAGGGCGCCAGCTGTCTCATTGGGTCGAGAAAGGAGAGAACAAAGATTACGGCTTTCCTGGAGACCTTCGAGTATGGCCCCACAATAAGCAATACGACCAATTTTTTTCTGCTAAAACAGTCGCGTGTGTGCGTTGCCTTCTTTTAATGGGCGTAAGCCGACATGACCGGACAGGAATCTCTGCGATTCTGTTGAGCCAAGACCCGAGACCTATCGAGCCTTAATGGGTCCTAACCTACATGAAGGACAGATGCAAAGACTTGACTGCATGATGAAAACTAGGCATTCTTTCTCTTTTTCTCTTTTTTATTATTTTTATTTTTTTTTGTTTTGAAAATTCCCTCGAGTTCCGCTTCGTTTGATCCGAAAAATGGTGTGTGAGAGTGTGCGTAGTTTGACCCTGAGTTAGACTACAAAGATCGAAGAGTGGCTTTCCAACTCCGATGGTCCTCGTACCAAGCCAGTTGTTACACTTATCTAAGGGTAGTATTTCTTAAGATAAAGTCTGTTCCAAGGGTGGGATAACTCGGTTCCTTCGGCATTGACTAGCTTGTAGGCGTTGCCAGGGTACACGGCTTGAATCACATATGGTCCTTCCCAATTGGGTTGGAGTTTAGAACGCGGCCCTCCAGGTTTGACAAAATTCTTTTTACGACCATCTCACCGATTTTGATTTTTCTCTCAATGACCTTCTTTTGGTAAAAGCGAGCGAGTCTATTTTGATAAACACGTGCATGCTCGGCAGCGGCCAGCCGCTTATCATCTAAGAGTTCCAACTGGGCAAGGAGTGAATTACGACGTTCATCGAGGGGAAATTCCTCATCCAACTGTACCCTGAGAGAAGGGATCAGAGTCTCGTACGGGACTACCGCTTCCATCCCATAAGTAAGGGCAAACGGAGTCTGCCCGGTGGGGGTACGGAATGAAGTGCGGTAGGCCCATAGAGCTTTAATAAGCTTCTCTGGCCAATCTGAGAACTTACTAGACTCACAGCTTTTCTTTATGATTTTGATCAATGTTTTATTAGTGGCCTCTGCCTGGCCATTCCCTTGTGGGTAGTAAGGTGATGAATGATACAATGCAATTGCGTACCTTTTGCAGAGGTCCTGAAGATCCTGAGAAATGAACTGTGGCCCATTATCGGTGACAATTATGCTTGGGACGCCAAACTTGGTGAGGATGTTATTCACTTGCAGACTGTTGACGCCTTGATTTCTGCGTAGGCTTCGACTTCGGCCCATTTGGTGAAGTACTCCGTCGCGGTGAGGATGAAGGATTTCTGCTTGGTGATGGAGTTGGGATCACCTAAGGGATTAATGATGTCGAAAGCCCACATGGAGAAAGGTCATGGGGAGGATATTGGATGAAGTGAGGAAGATGGTGAATGAATCTTGTCGGCGTGAAGCTGACACTTGACACATCTACGGATATAGATGGCACAATCCTCTTCCATAGTGGGCCAGTAAAAGCCTTGCCGGACGATCTTCTTAGCGAGCATTTGGCTATTTACATGGCCACCGCACACACCTGAGTGTGCTTCCTCTATGCACTTCCAGACCTCATTGTCATCAAGACATCTTAAGAGAACACCAGTGATGCCTCTCTACAACAATCCTCCAACTAGGGCAGTTTATTTTAAATAAGTGGGGATAAAACCAGATTTAGGTAAAAGATACCTAGAAGAATTTACAGGATGAGAAGAAATCAAAGAAAACAGTGAGGACTAAAGCCTCAGAAATAGTGTGAGAATAGGCAGGTGCCCGAGGAAGTTAATGTGGAAGGAACCGGGTCGAACCCGGGAGTGGGATCGGGAGGAATCAGAAATTGATGAATCGAGAGAGGCGGATCCGAAGGGTCCGGACGTAAAGGAGGAGAATCATGGGGAAATGAATCCGGAGGTTTCGGAGGAAGAAGATCATGAGGGACACGATGCCCTGGGAAGTATGTAAAAAGGCAATTCAAAGGGGTGAAAAGAACGAAGGACGCGATGACTTGGAAGAACAAAAGGATAAATCGAAAGAAGGAGAGGCTCGGAGGTTCCGAATGGATATGGGAAGGAAGGGCGCGATGCCCTGAGAGAGATGGAGAATAAGATAAGAAATCCAGAGGTTCCGGATGGGGGTGAGAGATGGATAAAGACATGGAATTAAATAGGGAGGGGTCTGGAGGTTCCGGACATGGATGAATGTAGGGGTCCGAAAGCTCCGGACAACAAGGAATGTGAGGGTTCATGGACCCTAGAGCAGAGGAGCTTGATGGCTTAGATTTAGATGACGGAATGCGTCTCCTTAACCAATGGACTGCCCATAAAAAGAAGCTGAATAGCAGCATGAGCAGTGATGGACTGGGATAGGAAGTGGATGAACTGATGTGGGCTCCTTCAACAAGGGATTTATTGTCCTCAAGCTTCACTTTATGCTTTTCCCTCTTCTCGATAGATACTCTCTCATTGTGCGGCCTCTCAACCTTCAACATGGCTTCTTGGCCTCTTGGCCTTGCATGCTCTCTCCAATGAAGAGACGGCCTAGTCCTTCTCTGACCAACCAGTCCAATCAGTGTGATCAGGGCCCATGGGCTCACATTTGATGAATTTTTAACAAGACCCCTAGGACGTTCAAAAGCAAACGGTAACTATCTTGGAAAATAATGATTATAGCAAAGATTTGAGAGTTTCGCTTGGGCAGTAGGGATCTTGACATGGAATGACTCCTTTGGAAATAACTCCCTTGATAAATAAATGGTATCTATCATTGGGAATTTGATGTTCGGCATAAGGAGCTTATTATTTGGGGCAGTGCTCAAGGGTGTTGGAATATGCTTCATAAATATGCTTGGTAGCGTAGGTGTTCCCCTCTTACATGGAGGTTGATAGGGTGTGGATGAGGTGTCAAAGGATTCCAACAAGGACTGCCCTGACTCACCCTTGAGCGTAGAGTTCATGATCTCCTCTACAGTAGAATGTGTCGTCATTTGATTGGCCATTTGGACTATGACCGAACAAGGGGTAATAAGAGCCTTGAAAGCATGTTGGCCCACGAGTAACGTGACCGCTATTATTTTGGCCCCCGATTGGCTCGGCATCAATTCCTGAGAGTCCTTCGTGATGGACATTGATACGAATGGAGATTCAGGCTTCTCAAAAGTGCCCGGCACAAGAACTCGAATCGACATTCGACAGATGAAATCTTGGATTTTGAAAGGCATAGCCGTAACCGACTCCTTCTTGTCCGGTTCTTGAGCATCACCATCGGCACATGTGTTTGTCAGAATACACCTACTCCGAGAGGAAGTAAAAGGAGGTGATATGGAGGCGGCAGACTCAATGGGTAATGGTGGTTCCATGAAAGGGGTTGTAGGAAGGGTAAGTGAGGGTTGAAACACGACGAGCTTCTCCTCTTGCTGGGGGCAAATGAGGTTGGCTCAAGTGCAAGAATCGATGGGCCCTGCTCAGAGTTAGTCACGGGTCTGGGTAAGGGGTGGAGTGAAGGAATATGCGTGGTTGGATTCGGGGTTATAGGGATGGTGGAGGCCTTAAGTGGGGGCAATGGAGGGTTACTAGGTTGGGGACAAGGGCTTATGGGAGGTTTGGCAGAAGCCGACAGTATGTGGTTACTTGCGTAGTTAGACGGGCGACGGTAAAAGACTTGGTACATAGGAAACGTCGGATTTTGGTGGTACGTGAGGAGTCTAGGGTAGGGGGTGATTCATGGTGCGTTGACGCGGGTTGTTGGAGTGTGGACCCACCATCATAACACCATGTGATTTCATTGGCATGGGTAGGGACAGTGACTTCATCCTGAGTAGGGGGATATTCTGGTGGTGGTGGAAGAGAGAAGGAACAAAGAAAACTCGGAGTAGGTGCATATTCAAAATATTCACAGATGTGATCATGTGCCATTTGTAATTCTTCAAAATCATTAGGTTCAAATGGATGCCGTGGTGGAGGCGTGTTGATGAGATGAGGTGACGTATATTGGCATGGAGGAATTTGCATATATAGATGTGGATGTGGAGGCGGAGAGCCGTATGGATTAGTGTGATGAATGGATGGTGGGCAGACGGCGTCCACTTGATTGTAACGACTTGGAAGAATATCTTGCTCACTCATATCCCAGATGCCGTACTCATCTCTTCTCTCCTTCCAATCCTTCTCCATTTTGGTAATATTATTCATGAAAGCGTGAAGGGGGTTGGCTTGAGGAGGGGAAGGAGAAAGAAATTTTCTCTCAATAACAGCATGTAAGGCTCCAAGTTGAGAGCTGAGAGAGTCGATATGAGAAGCCATGAAATCCCAGGCATAGGGAACACTAGTGGAGGGGGAAGCTCCACTAACAGTGGCCTATATTCCATATGAGGACTTATAGGACGGGCCAACATCCATGGGATGGGCCTGTGGGTCAGGCTGATAGCCACAGTCTGAGTTATAGACCCCATAAGAGTCGTGACCTGGGTCACTCATTTGAGACCCATAACGGAAGGCGTCGGCCTTGAAACAATTATAATTATATTCAGCCATCCATCAAGTTTTTCGAGAGCATAATAGCATACACCAGCAAATGATTAGCAGAGATTAACACACAAGTGAATGCCTTACGTCCAATTTTTTTGCTTTTCCTTTTTGATTTTATTTTTATTTTTTTTAACTAAATCTGAAGTTCACACAAAATAGGAAGGACCCTAATTCCAATTTGTTTCACCGCTGTGTTAGCTATGGTCACTCGTCTCATCACAAATGGGTTACTAGCTCCGGGGAACTTCAATGGTACACCCAGTCCAGTGAACGAGGAGGGAATCTTTCGCTGTCGGGGACTTACGGAGGTCCCAATGGAGGAGATCCTAGTCCGTTGAGAGGAATTCTCAAACGGAGAGTCCTTCCTTCATCGAGAGAGGGTGATCCTTAAAAAAATTTAAAATGGTAAAAAAGGAGGATGGATGTATGCAATGAAATGCTGACAGATATATGGAGCACAACAGAACAATAACAACCAAGATATAATAACACGCAAGAGATAGTAAAGCAAATCACAAGAAATTGCAAGGGTAACTTAAAAGAAAGCAAGACGCAGCCCCACCGTGATCGTCAATCTATGAGCGACGTCATGCGGATTTAATTAATTTGCCGGAGGAGGCGAAGCGGAGCGCGCGAGGGGCTCGTTTTGCTGCAGCACAGAAAGAAGAGAGAAGAGAAGAGAGGCCACCACGGGAGATTGCTCCGGCGGGGCGTGCGGGACAGATGTAATATAATAAGATATGGGGATAAACGGCCATAGCGGAAATGACTCTCCGCGACCTCGGGGGATGGGAAAAGTGTAGAATTTAAACGACAGTGATTTAAATGGCCATTGCGGGAAATGACTCGCCGCGGCCTCGAGAATATGAGCAGATATGAGAAGAGTACAGAATACCAGCAAAAGGAATTTAAACGGCCATTGCGGGAAGTGACTCGCCGCGGCCTCGAGAATATGAGCAGATATAACCACAGCACAGAATATCAATGACAGAAATTCAAACGGCCATTGCGGGAAATGACTCGCCGCGGCCTCGAGAATATAACAGATATAAGGAACATAATATAAGAGACAGAAATTTAAACGGCCATTGCGGGAAATGACTCGCCGCGGTCTCGAGAATATAACAGATATAAGAAACAGATATAAGAACAATGCAGAATATAAGTGACAGAAATTTAAACAGCCATTGCGGGAAATGACTCTCCGCGGCCTCGAGAATATGATGTGATCGCCAGGGGCCGGAGACCCCAAAATAAAGAAAGTGATCGCGCCTACCTCAAAAGCGGGAGATGGCGGGTTGCTTCTTCCTCTCCCTTCGGCCGGCCGATGGAGAGGGCTTTCCTTGGTTACCCTTGCAAAATAAAAATAAACACAAAACAAGTGGATCAGAAAAGATGACAGTGTAGTATTAGTCCCTTAATGAAGAATAATGAAATCGTGGCAAGGCACACCTGGTTGGTGTTATTTTTAAACCCCTATCGGACACGAGTAGGAGGAAAATGCTATGATGAATGGAATTATGTAGACGTGTATAAAAGAAGACTCCCTTATGAAGGGAGGCAGAGAATGCGAGATGATGAATGCAAAAGAACTACGGAGAAAAGGGAGAGAATTGTCTTATTGAATGTGCCGATGGCGGGATCCGGCGGAGCTTCGGTAGCGTGGGGATGACGTGGAAGCAGAACGGATGGAGCTAGCCTTTCTCTCGCGAGCGCGAGCACCCGAGAAGCCGGCAGAACCTCCTCCTACAAAAGACCCACAGGTTAGAAATGGGATCCGGCAGAGTCTCTCCTTCCTCTGTCGGATCTGAAGCCCCTTCCCTTCGAGGGAGGGGGTCCTCTATTTATAGAGGGGAAATGGATTGAGGCGTCCAGGACCCTGGACGCCTCAATCAATAAATTAATATTTTTTATTTTTATTTTTTTAACCTTTTTATGAAGGCGTTCGGGAGACTGGATGCCTTCATGTTCGGCCACCGAAATTCCACCGAAAGCCGTAGACAGTGGGTAAAGCGCGTGGTTTCGGTGGACACCCGTGACTCACGAGTGGGCGCGTCTAGCTGGCAAGACGTCCTTATATTCTTGTATTTTTTTTGAAACGTCAAATCGAGCGACGTGCCAGGATTGTCCGGATGTGGAGGAATGAAGGCATCCAGGCACCTGGACGCCTCAACGTTTTAGATTTTTCTGAAGCGTCAAATCGAGCGACGTGCCGGGATTGTCCGGATGTGGAGGAATGAAGGCGTCCAGGGGCCTGGACACCTCAACGTTTCAGATTTTTCCGAAGCGTCAAATCGAGCGGCGTGCCGGGATTGTCCGGATGTGGAGGAATGAAGGCGTCCAGGGGCCTGGACGCCTCAAAAGGAGGCGTCTAGGGGCCTGGACGCCTTCAAGAATATTATTTTTTTATTTATTTCTTTTATTTTCATATATTTTCTCACTGATGGAGGCGTCCAGGCAGCTGGACGCCTTAAAGAAAAACCTCCGGAACCCACCGAAAGGCCGTCGACAGCCGTCCGCCAGACATTTTCCTGGTTTTGGAATCTTCTGATACGTCCCATTGGTGGCGATGCCCTCCGAATGCCGCATGATTTCCGCAACGAGGCGGTTTCCGGATGCCGAAGAAGTGTTACGTTACCCACTCAAAAGGCGAAAGAAGACTCAAGAATATGAAGCACTCAAGCAATTCAACATACGAGAGCCACTCCAGGGCGTCATATAGTAATATGAGATTTTCTCAGGGGATGTCAGAAATAGCGCGTCTACAGTGGGGATTGGGTCATTTAGGAATAAATATTGTACCTATTTATAAGCATTGATGCACCGAGGGGCATTCACGCTATATGCATGAGATTAGCGAATGACTACTTACGTGCATGGAGTGGAGGGTTTAGATATTAATGCAAGCAGACAGGGGTTAATGGGATTAATGAATAGCCAATCACTATTTACGTATGCATTAGGTGAGTGGGGGCCATGCATTTATGAATTTCATTCATATGCCATGCGTGGAGACGACACATCACGTGGGCGCCAGATATCTAATGAGTGCATGCAAATGATATGGCGGGAGTTCACGTTCTCGGCGGGCTCATGCACTCGGCGGGGAAACGAAAGGAGGGAAGTCTCGGCGCGGAAATGAGAAGGGGGAAGTCTCGGCACGGGTGGTAATCGACGCAGGCCTGGCGCCGAGGACTGTTGGCGCCGAGGATAGATGAAAAGGGGTTTTGGGGTTTAGGATTTCATGGAAGCTGCCGGGTTTGAGCTCTTCTGAGTGAACATGAAACTATCCGGAGAACACAAACACCAGACCAGGGCCAGGCAAAATTACTTTTCCTCATGATTTGGGGGACGGGAAAGCCACGAGATGGGCTGTCTAGGGCTCCCGTCTTATATCAGAGGTATATAACTTCGACTACTCGCGGTAGAACTCAGGGAGTAAGCGTCAGGACTCAGTATCCCCGGAGTGAAGTAATCCCTTCGCGAATGTCATTGACAGATGGGATAATACTTCCACTATCTTTGCGAAGTCGTAGCAGCCATAAGGCCGTCGCCCAAGGTTGAACGAAAGAAACGTAAACTAGAACTACAAAAATTCTAGATGGAATGATGGGAGCACACGGGCGAACATCAAGGGGATTTGGTTACAACAATATATATATATATATATATAAAGAATTCTCATCATGAACAGATGCATCGATATATCTTTCATTCATATAAAATCAGGCATCGCCAGGGTACATACAGAAGCCTTAAGAGGCCGTAATATTACAGGACTCGCAAGCAAAAATGAACATATAAAATAGATAAGAGAGGGAGCAAGGGGATGGGGATTTTAGCCCCGAATAGGGCGTCGGACGACGGCAGTAGCACCCCTACCACTACTCTTCCTTCTCTTCACGGGCTCTCTTCTCTTTTCAAGCTCTCACTCCACTTCTTTTCTATTCTTCTCCTGCCAGCCCCCTCTATGTTGCTCGTCGAGCCTCTTTCTTCTTCGTCGAACCTCAGCTTTTATAATGAGTTACAGAACCCTTGAAGCATCGGCGCGATTTCATCTTGAATCTCGGCCTTAGCACAATCGGCGCGCCTCCTTCTATTTTGGACTTTGGGTTCTGATGGGCTTTGACCATGGCCTCGGCGACACTTTCACTTTGGTGGTCGATGGGCCCTGGGCGGCCCACTCCCAGTGTCTTCGTCTTTTCTTTCATCCCTGAAAAATAAGAAATATAAGATGAAATATGTTAGTATTATTATTTATATTGTTATTATCTTATCATTTTATTATTATTATTTTATTATTATTGTTATATCTTCTCTTCTCTCTTTCTCTTTTTTTTATCTTTTTGTTATTATTATTATTATTATTTATTTTCTTTTCTTCTTTTCTCTCATTTTCATTACTATTATTATTTATATATATATATATTATTTTTTTATGTGTCAACAAATGCCCCCCACCCGTAGGTGGCGCGAATGAGGGACGTATGAGCGGGGCCTGCGGATGCAGCCCGTTTGAAAGCGTGTCTTTTGTTCATGTGAGCATGCAGGTATTCAACAGCAAGCATAAGCTAGATATATAGAACAGCTCCCCTATATCGGGGATAGGATAAGGATAGCGCCTATGACTCATAGATAGAGTGCGGCTCACAAGGCACAACTAAGGGAGATGTGCATGCCTAGAGAGGACATCGCATAGAATATGTGCACAGCGTAAGTCACGATCTACACCCGAGACTACTTCTCTATAGTGTGATAGTGCAAGTATGCGAGCAACGAGCCCTGGATATAGGGATACGCAGACGTTCTAAATAACATTAGAGTATTGCTCTAGCGTCTACACATACAGCTGGGGTTCTCGATTTTCGGTAGCTTCGCACAACCCCCTTAGCTTATTCCCAGCTCCGGACTTCACCGTTCGGTGCGAGTCCCCTCATGTATCTCAATGGGGATTCCCGGCTACTAGGATTCATCCTTTATAGCAATTTTATTACAGACGTCACCGTTCGACGCGAGTCTCCTCATATGTCTCAATGGGGATTCCCGGCTACTAGGAGTCATCCTTTATAGCAATTTTATTATGGACCTCACCGTTCGGCGCGAGTCTCCTCATGTGTCTCAATGGGGATTCCCGGCTACTAGGATTCATCATTTTATAGCAATTTTATTACGAACTTCACCGTTCTACGCGAGTCTCCTCATATGTCTCAACGGGGATTACCGGCTACTAGGATTCATCCTATCTATCATTCTTCTTCTTCCCCCCTTTTTTTAACTGGGGGGGAGGGCAGCTTTTTCCTCACGATTATCCCTCGTGTGAGTGCCGAAGTTCGAGCACACATATAGTGTTAGGAAGAACCTTCTAGCATCCCTATGATAAGAGACCATTGACCACATTATGGTGCAAAGTGTGAGAGTTTTGCTTTGGGTGTATCTCACGAGTTGCATTAGCGACACAGCTATGACTTTTCCACTAGACGCATGCACTCAGCCAATATTGACTTTTCATCCTTAGTGTATGTCGTGGCACATACATGCTTAGAATCTGGCAGCTTTATTTAGAAAGGAGATGTGGTCCTAGGAAATTGAGGGAGGTGTATTATCTTATAGTATAAGCAAGCATGCAAGCAGGGCCAACAAACACCCAAAATTTGAAAGCATGCAATTTTTCTCTTTTCTTTTTTTCTTTTTTTTTCTTTTTTTATTTTATATGTATATGTCACTATATATCCATTTATTTGTTCAAGCGTCTGATACGAATACCTGTAGGTTAGTTATTCAAAAGTAAGCAAAATTGATAACAGAATAATGGAAAAGGGCTTTATGTAGCAAGTCCTGGCGGGACGAAGGGGATTGGCACTGGCCAACGAGAGCCATTTTATTCAGATGATGAACGGTTGGCAAAGGAAGCGGGCTATGACGGTCGGAAGGTAACGTGGAAAGCAGGCTGTAAAATCCAGGAGATAATAGGAGAATAGGATATGAAGACCGAGCGGTAGCAGGAAAGCATGCTTCAAGGGGAGCCCAAGTCATCGAGTTGCAACAATCATCATGGTGGGACATGATGGTCATTGTTTGAAATAGGCTTAAGCCAAAATGGTAGCGAGACAACGAGCTTTTGGCAGTATGTCAAGGCCGAGAGATACACGGATAGTAAAAAATGCAAGGCTAGTATGTCACATGGACCCGGAGATAGTGAGATAGTAGGCTATACATGCCAAGATAGTAGGATAGCAGGCCGTAAAAGTCAGGATAGCAGGCCTCGAGGGCCAGGGACGGCAGGCTATAAGCACCAGGATAGCAGGCTGTAGAAGTCAAGAATAGAAGGCTACGAGAGCCAGAGACAGCAGGCTATAAGAGCCAGGACAGCAGGCTGTAGAAGCTAGGAATAGCAGGCTACGAGAGCTAGAGATAACATGCTATAAGAGCCAGGACAGTAGGCTGTAGAAGCCAGGAATAGCAGGCTACGAGAGCCAGAGATGACAGGCTATAAGAGCCAAGACAACAGGCTGTAGAAGCCAGGAATAGCGGGCTACGAGAGCCAGAGATAGCAGGTTATAACAGCCGGGACAGCATGCTGTAGAAGCCAGGAATATCAAGCTACGAGAGCCAGAGATGGCAGGCTATAAGAGCCAGGACAGTAGGCTGTAGAAGCCAGGAATAGTAGGCTAATAGGCCGCAAGAGCCGAGAAGTAACATGGTAGCAGACTATAAAAGTCAGGGATAGCGGGACAGCAGGCTACAAGAGCCAGAAGGTAGTGGCATAGCCGGCTGCGGGAGCCAGAGATGACGAGATAGCACGTTGTAAACACCAAGATAGCAGGCTGTAAAAGCCAGGAAAGCGGGATAGCAGGCTATGTAAGCCATGGTAGAGAGATAACAGGCTATAAAAGCCAGGATAGCAGGCCGCGAGGGCTAGGGTAGCAGGCTGCAAGAGCCAGGATAGCGGGATAGCAGGCCGCGAGGGCTAGGATAGCAGGTTATAAAGTAAGAGATAGCAGACTATGGGAGCCAGAAGGTAGCAGGATAGCAGGCCGCGAAGGCTAGGGTAGCAGGCTGCAAGAGCCAGGATAGCGGGATAGCAAGCCGTAAAGGGCAGGATAGCAGGCTATAAAGCAAGAGATAGCAGACTATAGGAGCCAGAAGGTAGCAGGATAGCAGGCCGGGAAGGCTAGGGTAGCAGGATGCAAGAGCCATGATAGCGGGATAGCAAGCCGTAAAGGCCAAGATTGCAGGCTATAAAAGCCAGGGATAGCATGCTACGAGAGCTAAAAGGTAGCAGGATAGCAGGCCACGAAGGCTAGGGTAGCAGATTTCAAGAGCCAGGATAGCAGGATAGCAAGCCGTAAAGGCTAGGATAGCAGGCTATAAAAGCTGGGGATAGCAGGCTACGAGAGTTAGGATAGTGGAACATCAGGCTATAAGAGCCAGAAAGTGGTAAGATAGCAGGCTATAAAAGCCGGAATGGCATAATAGCATGCTTTAGAAGCCAGGGGGTAACGGGATAGCAGACTGTAAAAGCCATAAGGTAGCAAGATAGCATGCTACAAGAGCCAGAACGGTGATATAGCAGGCTATGAGAGCCCGGATAGCAAGCTATGAGAGCCAGAAATAGTAGGCTATAAGAGCCAGGATAGCAGGCTACGAGAGCCAGAGATAGCAAGCTACGAGAGCCAGATATAGCAGGCTATGAGAGCCAGAGATAGCAAGATGCACGAACCAGGATAGCAGGCTATGAGAGCCAGAAAGTAGCAGAGATAGCAGGCCGCGAAAGCCAGAGAGCAGTAAGGAATCGGGCTTGTGAAAGCTGAAAGGTAGTTTAGCCGAATTATATGATAGCGGGCCTTAGCCGAAGAGGCTAAGCCAGAATGTAAGATAGCTGAAACGTGGGATAGCGAGCTTCAGCCGAAATGACTAAGCTAAAGGATGAGATAGTTGAAAGTCATGATAGCGGGCTTTGGCTAAGCCGAGAGATAAGATAGCTAAGGTGTGAGGTAGCAGCTTTGGCCGGAATGGCTAAGCCGAAAGATAGGATAGTGGTCACATGCTGTAGGGAAGCGGGCTTCCAAGCCGACATCCAGGAGGATGGAATGTGAGTTGAAATTGAAGAGAGAGGGACTGAATAGTCATAATCAAGGGAAGCGGGCTTCAACGACGGGTCTAGGCCGTTGCATTGCATTGATTATTGCAATGGGACAGGTGGATGAGCCCTGATAGCAAGCTTTTGCCTAAAATGGCTAAGCCGAGGGATGAAGTAGTTGGAAATTATAATAGCAGCTTTGGCCGGAATGGCTAAGCCGAAAGATATAATGGTCGAAAATTATGATACCAGCTTTGGCCAAAATGGCTAAGCCGACAGATAGAATAGTTGAAAATCATGATAGCAGCTTTGGCCGGAATGGCTAAGCTGACAGATAGAGTAGTTGAGAATTGTGATAGCAGCTTCAGCCGGAATGGCTAAGCCGAAAGCTAGAATAGCTAAAAATTATGATAGCAGCTTTGGCCGGAATGGCTAAGCCAGAAGATAGGACAATTGACAAATTGTGATAGCGGCTTTGGCTAGAATGGCTAAACTGAAAGAGGAGATAGCTGAAGAATTGTAATGACAACTTTGGCCAGGATGGCTGAGCCGGAGGACGAGATAGCTGACAAATGGTGATAGTGGCTTTAGCCGGATGATGGAATGGCTGAAAATGTATAATGGCGACTCCGACTGTCATGGCTGAGTCGGGGAATAAAATAGCTGGAAGTTGTGAGATATATGGTAGTGGGCTTCAGCCGAGGTGGATGAGCCGAAAAATGAGATACTTGAAATACATGATAGGGTGTTGAGTTTGAAAACAAAGATAGCTAACTTTGACCGGACGTCAAAGGCTAGAAGATAGGATAACGGATCCTGGTAGGATGTTGGACTCGGAAGCAATATGGAATTGATGTTGCCTTGAAAACCCATGCATCTGACCCAGACGGGAGGTCTGCGTCAAAGGTAGAATCTAGATGCCAACCTGACAATATGTCGGAGCTGACAAACCTTGCTCAGACGGTAGGTCCGGGACAAGGGTAGAATCTAGATGCCAACCTGACAATATGTCGGAGCTGACAAACCTTGCTCGAACGGCGTGTCTAGGGCAAGGGCAGAATATAGACGTCGACCCGACGGGATGTCGGAATCAACAAACCTTGCTCAGACGGGAGGTCTGAAACAAGGGCAGGATATATAAATGGGCATTGACTGGACATAAAGCCGAAATCAAGCAACTTAGCAAAGACGTGGGGTCTAGGCCAAGGGTAAAACCTAGCCGGCTCACTAGGGCTAAGAATGGTACCCTCCAAAAGTACTCCTAGTACAGACTAGTCCATAGTGCGGGCTGTGTTGTCCGGCGGGACTATTGATGGACTTGACTATTTTGTTATAGCGCTGATGGGGCTGGGGATTAACATCTGAGAGCTCGGCCAAGGCGGGGTGCCTTGAGCCAGAGGGAAAAGGTTTATGGGCCTAGCTTGGTGGCAATACTTAAGAGCTCGACGCAGACGGAGTGCCTTGCGCCGAGGAAAAAGCTTATGGACTGAGCTCGGCGGGACTTGATGGGCAAAGTCTAAGAGCTCGGAGAGGGCGGAGTGCCTCAGGCCAAGGGGAAGAGTTTTATGGGCCCAGTAAGCGGGACTAAGGCGATGTTTGAGAGCTCGACGAGGGCGGAGTGCCACGGGCCAAGGGAAAAAGAGCTCTATGAGTTTTATGAGCCCAGCCCCACAGGGCCAGGAAGATGTGTGAGAGCTCAGCGAGGGCAGAGTGCCACGGGCCAAGGGGAAAGAGTTCTATAAGTCCAGCCCAACGGGACTAGGGAGGGTGAGGGCGGAGTGCCACATCCTTAACGTCCTCTTTGTAGGGGAACGAGCGGAGGTGAAGTGAAAGCAGCATAGAATCATAGAGATGAAACAGAAATGAAGCGGAGTGGACTGAAAAGCGGGCGTTAAGGCAAACGACACCCGTCCTTAACCAACGAGCGATAGGAATTTTCTGGAAAACTTCGAACTAATCACAAGGAGCCGCAAAACCGAATGACCCATGCCTGGAGGAACTAACAACTAGGAAAAGGAAAACACGGCCAGCGGCCGAAGCAATGGAAAAGTAAAGAGACGAGTAACTAAACTCCAGAAAGGAATCCTCAGCTAACCAGACCGAAGGAAACCTTCCAACTCAGAGTGGAATGACTCTCCTTACTCAAGAACATGGACACAGTTATCCACCATTACTAAGACATTCTAGACAGATGAGGGCACGTGAATGCTCAAAGATGCATATGATGCATGCTGGGCTAAAAATAAAGAAATCATCAAAATGAATGCCAAGAAAGGATAAAAATAACAAGATACTCGAGAATAGTATTGCTAGACCGGACAAATCAGGGTCAAGAAACTATTTGCAATCACGGCGTGCAAGATAGAATCATCGTCCCCCAACTTTTCCAACATAACGGCCTATCCAACGATTAAACATGTGAACTTAGATCACCATCGTTTTTGTTAGAGGGGAACATCAGATCCCAGAACACATGAATGATAGCTGATTCTCGAGATAATATATCATAAATACCATATAGTAATGCAATAAGGAACTAGGGATCGAAATGCTATACCTGACTTACCTGCCCGGCGAGACGGGATATGAAGCGTTCATGATTTTTGCAAGTAACAAGGTTAGCCATCAACAATAAACCAATCATGATCATAGGCATATGCATGAAACATCAACATCCATATGAAATATAATGAAATGAAGCATTGTTGATATAAATATATCATGAAAGCTGAATGGACAAAGCAAATAATCATCAATCAAGTTCAAGACAGAAACGGTCTTATAGAGGAGCGCTAGAAGGAATTGACGGTCAAACCTTGGACCGCCATAGTCCGTCGGTTCATATACCCCAAGAAAGGTAGCTCAGACAAGAAACGGTCAAATGGAGGTGCGTCATCAGCATGTTACGGTCTCACGATAGACCGCCAATTTTCCTGGGCGTTCAAAAAAAGCAAACCGACCATTGTTTCCCCCCATTCAACATTCATTAGAACCAAACACCCAAACCGACGTCTACCCCCGTTCATCCAACTCCGGCAACCCACCGGCAATCCCCTACTGGTAGCCACCGCGATGATGCATAAGAAGAAGAAAGCCATAAAACGTCTCCAACGGCGGTTAGTGAGGGAGAGAACGCCGCCCCCAGCGGCGGCGGACCCACCAATGGAAGAACGGCCGATGGCCCAAACCGAGGGGGAGGAGGTTCCCCACTCCACAGAGGCTACAGAAAATGCTGAAGAGGATGCTGGAGGCGAGGAGGAAGCCACGGCGGCGGAGGAGACGCCGGAGAAGAAGAAAGGCGACCGGAGCTTGGAGGTAGGCCACCGCCCAAAACCCTATTTTTGATTTTTAGACCATGCATGTGTATGAATGGACGGGGAATGGGTCTGGGGACCCATCAAAATTGATTGTAGGCCATTTCTGGCCATTTCCAAGGGCTGGGGAAACAGAGAAAACAATGCCCAATCGCGAGGAGCGTAGCGATCGTTCTAGTGACTGCTACAGAATGTGGCGCACCACCCTTGGTCCGCCAGATAACTCTGACAGTCCAGCCTTGGGCCGCCATAGGAACAAGAGACAGAATGTTATGTTTTCTTGTATTTTGGTGTTTTGCTTATTCAATTTTTTTTGGTGTTTTATTTTAATTAAATGCAATGAAATTAAACCAATGCAATGACTAACCTATGTTCCACATGTGTGCAGGGAAAAAGACGGACGAGAATCTCATGGCTGCAAGTTCGGGCGGTGTACCATGCACTACCCGACTACCAGAGAGAGAGGTTGATAGCCATGGGCTTCAGAGAACTGCTGAGCATAGAGGTCACCAGAGTGGACACAGCCCTGCTGTATGCACTTCACGAGAGGTGGGATCCGATCAGCTGGGCCTTCATCTTCCCATGAGGTCATATGATCCCGACATTTAAGGATATTGCAAAGATCACTGGACTGAGGGTGCACGGAGCTGCGGTGACCGACTACACATACAACGACTATCGGCCGATGGCAGAGGAGTTGCTTGGGCTGGACCTGATGAGGCCGGGGCACCATTCTTCCCAGCTGGCACGGGCGACACTCCAAGAGAGCCTGGGGCTGAGAGGAGCAGCTATTGCAGTGGGCGAGTTACCCGAGCAACATATTGACAGAGTGATAGAGCAGATTCGCCCTAGAGTGGCAGCGGAGGTAGGACCAGAGGGAGATAGGATTTTGAGGCGCTTCCTGATCCTTATGTTTGGGAAGTTGCTATTCGCCACGAGAGCTGACGGAGTGAGTGTCAGACTCCTCCCACTATTGAGTGATTTGGATCGAGTTGGGAGATATGCTTGGGAAGCAGTAGTGCTGGCCTTCTTGTTCGAGTCACTCAGCACGACCGACCGGCAGACGATGCTGGGCGGCTTCTCGCCATTCTTACAGGTAAATGCTCTTAATTATGCTCCTAATCATGATTGTTATGCTAACAAATGACTATGCAGATCTGGAGCTTCCTATGCCTCCCCGGCCTGGGGAGAGGCACAGAGCTACACCCAGAGAGGATCCCCATCGCGAGACGGTGGGTGGTTGCCAGGGACATGGGGTCGATCAAGCGGTTGACCCGGGCTGTCCAGGATGACATTGAATTGTTCCCTTATGCATCGGTAAATTTCTAAACCCTAAACTCTTGTATATGCTTAAAATGCTTCTATATGCTTCTAGATGCTGACTCAGACTGCCCTCTCAGGTGCGCTGGACATCGTACAGGGACGAGGGCCACGAGGGACAACCGTGGGTTGAGGCTTACCTGGCGTACAGCGGATGAGATATCTGGTTGCACTGCATCCACATCGTGGAGCCCCTGCATTACCGGCTCATTCTGAGGACGAGGGGACTACACCAGCCAGAGGTGGAGTTCCCTAGACGAGACGATGAGCGCCCTGGGAGATCTTCAAAGGGTCTCAGTGGTGACATCGATTGGAGCGCCCGAGTAGCTGAGCAGGTCAGAGACTGGACCCAGAGGGGCCTGGTGGTGCGGACCCGAGCTGACAGCGATGAGGCCTACCTGAAGGCCTACGCCGGGAGATACGGAAACCAGGTCTTCCGCGGCGTCCGACGACCGGTATGATTTCTAAACTCAAATTTTATCTTATTTAATTTAAATTATTCCTATATGCTCTGACATAGACTTGCTATATGCAGCTAGACCCCCAGGGATGCATTGCGGAGCTCCAGGGGCTCTTACATGCGACGATCCAGCAGCGGAATGAGGATAAGGCAGCGCTGGAGCTCCTGGTAAGCTGTTGTGCCCCTATGGTTTTGATGTCAGCAAGCACTATGAGCATTATTGATTGATTGATTGATTTGAGAGTGGGCACATTCATCTCATTGCATTGTCTGTCTCTGCATTGGTGCGACTCTAGTTCTTGCATAACAAGTGTAGTTTGCATTGGTACATTAACAGTTGTTGCACGTCATATAGTCGATGCATGATCTGGTAAATAGACTGCACTGTTAGTTCTCCTGCATACATTGCATCGGTTCAATATCTGCCATATGCACACACTGCATCAGTGCATTCATCAGTCGCTTCAATTCAATATTGATGCATGTTCATTATGCATACAACATCAGTGCAGGGTTAACAGTCTAGGCCTGTGCATTTTATAACTGTGTTTCATGTGGCCATAAGTTAGTACATGCCAGTTCAAGGGTTAAAGTCTGTACAGAGTTTTCCTAGACTGCATCAACTCAAGTCTGTACATTCTTTGGTGGCTAGTCTGTACAACCTCCATTGTTTCATTCGACCAAGTCAGTTCAGCCAGTGGTCTTCATGCATATACATAGTCTATGCATTGATTTGTCTCGCACATACACTAAGTCTGCACCTGGTGACTTAGCGAGTCTATACATTCGTGAACATAGTCAGTGCATCCTTTTGCATCGTTGTCCTTTACACATATACATAGTCAGTGCATTTGTTTGCTCAATGCATAGGCATAGTCAGTGCATTCGGTTGTTTCATGTCTATACAAAGTCTGGACATTCTCTGCTGATATGTCCGTGCATCATTTTAGCAAAGTCTGTACATCGTCTTGTCGCATGCATGCAAAGTCGGTACACTCCTTGATAGCATGCCTGAGCATTTCTCTTCAATGTGCATACTTTCCTATATGCATTTGTGCATCTTTCAAGACAAAGTCAGTACACTCTTCACCCGGCATTCAAAGTCTATACATTCTGTTACATACATACGTAAGGCAGTGTCATGCACTCAAAGTCCACACATGCACACACATAGTTTGCGCATCATGCATTCATGCTTAAACTCTAGGCATAGCAAGTCTGCACATTGTTTGTACATTGCACGCAGAGTCTGCACACTCGTTGATGGCATGTCCGAGCATTCATCTTCAATGTGCATACTTTTCTATATGCATATCACATTACAAGCCAGCAAGTATGTACATCGTCTTGTACATTGCACACATAGTCTATACATTCTCTGGTGACATGTCCGTGCATTCACCTTCATTGTACATACTTTCTAATATGCATACTGCATTATGTGCATCAAGTATGTACAGGCTTAGATCAAATCTCGAACCAACTCTGTACTCTAACCTTTGCAGGATATCTGCTCGAAGAAATCAAGAAGGGCACATGATCCAAGAATGAAGGATGTGCCAGGATCGTGACACGTGTAAAGCAGTGAGTGAAATGCTGCCACGTGGTCTAGGCTCTAGGGCGGGAATTCGTGGAGGACACACGCCCTATCCTCTTACTGCTCTATAAATAAGAAGCCTCTACCTGAGGAGAAAAGTGATCGTGAGCAGAGTGATCGAAGTAGGGGAGCCCATCTGAAAGAGCAGAAGCAGAGAGAGAGAGCGCCTGCACGATCCAGAAGAAGAAAAAGAAAGAAGAAGAAAAAGAGAAAGAAAAAAGAGAAAGAGAGATCAGCAGAAGAAGAAAAAAAGAGAAAGAAAAAGAGATAGAGAGTTCGTGAAAAAGAAGAGAGAAGACTTCTTTGAAGATGTGTTATTTGTTGGCTCTTGGATCAGATCCAGACCAACTTGCTCCTTGAGAGCTGTTTTGTGCTTTATCGTATACAGCTTTCTGTCGCTGTGATTTCCCATTTTCTATTTTTCTTTTGAACTCTATTTCAAGCTGTTAGTCAGCAGAGCTAAGGTGTATTGCTCAGCGTTGCAGAGGAGGATTCCTCTGGACAGCAAGCTGAGTTGCTCAGCGGGCGAGGTGGATACCTCGGACAGCAAGCTGTGATGCTCAACTGTTTGTAGGCAAGCTGTGAAGCCCAACCGTTCAAGCTGTGAGTCAGCGGGAAGCCACACTCGGGTTTGAGTGTGGGGTGGACGTAGGTCTGTGGACCGAACCACCTAAAAATTCCTTCGTGCACTGTGGTTTGAATGCTTACTGTTTGCTTCCGCTAGATG
The DNA here is from genome assembly GCA_022559845.1 of Amorphophallus konjac. Lineage (NCBI taxonomy): Eukaryota > Viridiplantae > Streptophyta > Magnoliopsida > Alismatales > Araceae > Amorphophallus > Amorphophallus konjac. The sequence continues at coordinate 15,793,367 of CM040124.1, forward strand.
AATGCTTAGGCTTGATCTGTCTTTCTATGTCCAGTGAGCCAATTGACTGCATGTTCTTTGTTTGATTAAATGCACCAGTCTTTCAGATTCGATTGAACTTAGTTCGTTTCAATTCCGTATCTCCGAGTGATTAAATTTATCAATTGGGCAAAATTTTAAGGATAAATTCATTCACCCCCCTCTGAATCCATAGCACCAGCTACAACAATTGGTATCAGAGAAGGTCTCTGTGCATTTAGATCCAACGATCTACAGAGGATTCTGCTACTTCCGCGGTGCATTTCAGAGTGGGTCTGGTTTTATCGCTTTCGGTGCTTCTGTCTCACTGAGTCGGTGTCTGGCTGTACCTCTGTTGATTCCGGTGCATTTCTCATCTCCTTCATTTGTTCAAGTCATTTCTCGATGGATCATCCACCGAACTTCAGAGGTGATGATTTTGATCTATGGCTGGAAAAGATGCATCGGTATGTAAGAACAACTGATCCTGATCTCTAGAAGGTAATGACTCATGGTTCACATAAATTATCGAGAGATAAATCTAAATGGACCGAGGAGGATAAATTGAAAGACTCCATCAATTATAGAGCATTGAACATGGTGAAAGCATCAATTGACAGAACACTAATCTCATACGTCTCATCTTGCAGGACTGCCAAAGAAATTTTGAACAAACTGAAGGAAGGCAGCTGCAAAAACGATAATCGATGCTTGATGGCTCAAGGAAGTGAACACAGCAGCAATCAAGATAAATAACAGGACTATGATCAGGTAAACATCTTTGAAGACTATGCCCTAGATGATTGGATTACTGCATATAATGAATTGCTAGACTCTCATGATCATTTAAGAAAGCAATATAAGAAGATGAAAAAGAAAATTGATAAAAATGATTCTAATTCATCATGTGAAAAGTGCTTGAGGGTTAATGAATTATATGATGAATGTTTATCTAAGTCTCACTTGAATATGAAGCAAATGTGCCTGTTGAAAAAGGAAAACCAAGAATGTATCAATAAAATCTCCGAATTAGAAAGTCAGTTGAAAATGAAAACTAATGAACATCTGATAAAATTGGAAGAGTTGGAAAGGATTAATTTTGATCTGAAGAAATTGAAAGATGAGAACAGTGAAATTCAGAGGAACAATAAAAATCTTGAAGCTGAAATAAAGAAAGTTAACAAGGAAGGTATGCATGTTACCCCTCTAAAAACAAACTGTAATAAGTGCTCGGCTCTAAAAGAACGCAATGAAGATCTTTATAGTGAGAATGAATGGCTGAATAAACAAATTGTCTTGTTTAAAGAGGATCACAGAAATCTGCTTGCTGAAAAAATTAAAGTGGAAGAGAGAGAAGAGGAACTAATTGAAAAACTGGAGCTAATGTTTGGAAATGAAAAATGTGATGAAGAAATCGAGAAGCTGACTAAAGAAAACAAAGAACTGAGAGAACAAAACAAGAAACTGATGGTCTTAAATACTGTTATCTCACAGAGGCTTCTGACTATCGAAAAAGAAAAATCTGTTATTAAGGAAGTTCAAGCACAAAAACTTGAGGAGGAAAACACTGAACTGAAAGTTGAAGTTGAAAAATTAAAGTGGTTAAACACTGGTTTATCTGAAAAACTTCTCACCATAGAAAAAGGAAAAACTGTCTGTGATGAAGAATCAAAAATTTTGAGCAATTTGGAACAAGAAATTGAAAAGTATAAAACTGCAAACAAAGTACTAAGCGAATGTGTTAATTGCAGTGAACAGGAGATAGCTAGTTACGAACTTCACATTGCTTCTTTGGAAACTAAAATCCAGGATCTGGAAAAATTAACATCCGAGTCTATTGAAAATAAGAGAAAAATGAAAGCTATCATGAAAAGTGAGAATAAGGACTCAAAGGAAGGGGCAAGCTGTGGTATTGATGTTAAGGAAAGTGTTAGAAACCAGCTATACACAACATTTGTGCAAAGCTCTGAGGCAACTGGTGTCACAAGTCAGTCCCCAATGCAAAATAAAGATATGAAAACTTCTTCATCATCTGCTTTTCAATTTAAGGCTCAGAAAAATGAAAAAAGAACAAAAATTGTGAACAAGAATAAACACTTGAACAAGAATGGAGTCAAGAAGGTCCCCACTCGAGCCATGAAATCTGCCAGTTCTGCTGAATCTGATAGCTCTATGCTTACTGCTCATGGATCATTTACTTCTACAAATAAAAAGAATAGGTCATGTCATTATTGTGGCAAGACAGGGCATGTAATGGATGATTGCATATTAATGCTTGAAGATGAGCATGCTGGTGAAGCAATGCATTCTAGGAGTTCATTTGGTAGAAACCACACCACTAAGAAACCTGATGCATCATGTCATTACTGTGGTAGGTGTGGTCATCTAATGAATGCATGTTTTATCATGAAAGAAGATAATAAATTGCATGCCAGAATTTCCTCACATGCTCGTGGCCCATATAGATACAAGTCCACATCAGGCCAGCACATTATTTGTTTCACTTGCCACAAGCCTAGGCACAAGGCAGATGAGTGCTGGTTAGGAAATTATTGGGGCAACAATGACTCAGAAGGCAAGCACCTCAGGTGTTTTGAATGTGGTAAGTATGGTCATACAGTCAAGGACTGCTGGTATGCTCAGATTAATTCCAAATCAGCGGAATTTCCCAGAACAAGACCTGTAAATATTTCTTGCTTCAGCTGTAATAAACCAGGTCATAAGTCTGCAAATTGTTGGATGTCGGGCAATAAGAAACAAACTGTCCATGCATACAACAGAACATTTCACGATTATGCTCATGGGTCTCATACTGCTGTTGATATGCACTATAGGACCAGAAAATATGTTGGTTCATGCAGATATTGTGGTAGACTTGGACATTCCATGACTAATTGTTATTTGATGGATTTTGATGACAATGTTGCTAAAAGACTGTTCAGAACACCTGTCAAGGTTAACACAGGACCCAAGGCTGTTTGGGTCCCTGCAGGATCAAAATGATTAATATGCTGCAGGTGTGCCTTGGAATGAAACAAAGAGGGGTAAATAAACTAAGGCACTCAAAATGAAAACCCCATGATCCTGCTCTTCAGGTCAGTTCTGAAAATTGCTTGTTTGAGATAGTTGAGCATCTTGTTGATTTGATTCGTGTTTAATTGAAACTTTCTGGAAATTTGAAATGAACTTGATGTATTTGGTAGTTTCTCTCTCTGGTTGAACAACATGAATTTTCTTCGAGCATAAACTTTAAAATCATGGGCTGTGCTTTCATTGCATATCATGCACTGCATCGGGGAGAGTTTGACTGTTGTCGCTTAATGATCAAGCTACTCTTTATTAGATTTGCTACATAATGCACATTTGAAGAGTAGTGCATGTAATAAAATTTGAAAAACCTAAAAAGATATTCCATTGCATCTAGACAGGGGGAGCTTTCCTGTTTCATCTCTTCACCTCTTGAACTCTCTCTGTCTAGCTATCTGATCTACTCGCTACACTTAGGTGGTTCACCTAAATTCTCTTCTGTCATTATTGAAATAGCTGATCTGTCTGAATTCCAGACTCAGCTATTGCTTGTTGATATACTCTCTTTAATGCTCTTCTCTCTTGTTGCTGACTCTTCCACCAGCTTATACTCATCCTTCACATTCTTCTTAGCTGGTGTGACTGATTTGTTTCTATTGTTGATTAGTTGGTCAGCTATATTTTTGATCTGATCTGAGGAACACAAGCTGCATGCCTTGCAATTCAGTCTGAGAATCATGTAGAAATTCCTATCATATAGGTTTAAGAATGACCACTGAATCAGACTGATATAAAGTTAATGTATTCTCAGATTTGCACTTAAATGACTGGAAAATATCTGAATGATAAGTTTTAATAAACCTTAACCATATGTGTCATGAAAACCTTAGACTCACTCATCTGAAACCTGAAAATTTGAAATTAAGGCTACTTTGGTTGAGATACATGGAGTAAGTATTATTTTTAAACACTTGAAAAAAATGTTGACTAAATGAGAAAACTGTGATTTCAGAGCAATGACTTGGTCACTGAGAAACTGGGTTCTCTATCAATGAAATAAAGTAAACCTATGTCATGAAATGCCATAGTTATCTCTGGTGAAAATGTATTGAAAAACCTGACAGAGCAATGGCATATTTGTGTTGAGTAATTGGGGAGTCTGGCCTCTAATCAAGGTGTCTCCTCATGTAAAAAGACATTTCTATTGCTAACTCTGGTCTCAATGTTGAGAGGTAATCACAGTTATCACACTGAGTAACTGTGTCACTTCACCTGAGACGTGTTGTGCCTCATGTAAAAAGGTGTTGATCAATTTAAATTGCTCAGGAAAAGTATAATATGCTTCAAATGAAAATATCTTACAAAACTCTGTCAACTCATGCTCTTGTAAAAGTGTTTAATCTCAATTCTAATCTGTGTAACTCTCAAAGAAGTCATTGAGATCATGCGTGTAAGATAAAGATGATTGGTCCTGAGCGTTATCTGATTATTTGGTTCACATTTATTAAAACTTGAATTCAGATATAAGTATTGAATTTAATTGACAAATTTGGTATACATCATAATTAAATCAGGTTGGTCAAGTTGCCAATTCATAACCCGCTATGATAGGAGAGTCTATTCATGTTAAGACTTATTGTAGTTGTGCATGCCTTAAAATCCCTCATGATCTGATTCACCTCTGACAACTTGATCAATAGGAACTTTGTTGACAATTCTCTCTTATCGGTTGATTGATTGTTCCTTAAGATGTACTGTGCTTTGACTGCTTCTCACCCCTACTCTTGTCCACACTGTTGGAATCTTCCATCTTGTTTCTATAACCAGTTCTGGTTCTGTGGATTTTCCACCTGCTTTATTCTGTCCATGCATATGTGAGGTGCCACAACCATTATTATTTTGGATTCCTTGTGATGGCAGATTTCAGATTGCTTATGGTTAACCAGAATTCATTCCTGCACTTCAGGGGGAGTTCTGGGTCATCTGCATTTAAGGGGAGAGTACTCATTCATTCATATTGATAGGGGGAGCTCTTATATTTTATTCTTCTAGTGCTCATCCTGCATACTTCATTTGTCAAAGGGGGAGAATAGCTCTTATGTGCCTTCATTTGTCAAAGGGGGAGATATTATCTCAATCTTTTTATATCTGCTCATTCTTTCTCTCTCAAACTTTTTCTCTTTTTGATGAAGTCAAAGGGGGAGATAGCTTGGATCTGTGTGTCTCATAGTGACTCATAGTGTTGCCATCATCAAAAAGGGGGAGATTGTTGTGCCCCTATGGTTTTGATGTCAGCAAGTACTATGAGTATGAATTGTTTTGATGTTAGCAAGCACTATGAGTATGAATTTTTTTGATGTCAGCAAGCACTATGAGCATGATTGATTGATTGATTTGAGAGTGGGCACATTCATCTCATTGCATTGTCTGTCTCTGCATTGGTGCAACTCTAGTTCTTGCATAACAAGTGTAGTTTGCATCGGTACATTAACTGTTGTTGTACGTCATATAGTCGATGCATGATCTGGTAAATAGACTGCACTGTTAGTTCTCCTGCATACATTGCATCGGTTCAATATCTGCCATATGCACACACTGCATCAGTGCATTCATCAGTCGCTTCAATTCAATATTGATGCGTGTTCATTATGCATACAACATCAGTGTAGGGTTAACAGTCTAGGCCTGTGCATTTCATAACTGTGTTTCATGTGGCCATAAGTTAATACATGCCAGTTCAAGGGTTAAAGTCTATATAGAGTTTGCCTAGACTGCATCAACTCAAGTCTGTACATTCTTTGGTGGCTAGTCTGTACAACCTCCATTGTTTCATTCGACCAAGTCAGTTCAGCCAGTGGTCTTCATGCATATACATAGTCTATGCATTGATTTGTCTCGCACATACACTAAGTCTGCACCTGGTGACTTAGCGAGTCTATACATTCGTGAACATAGTCAGTGCATCCTTTTGCATCGTTGTCCTTTACACATATACATAGTCAGTGCATTTGTTTGCTCAATGCATAGGCATAGTCAGTGCATTCGGTTATTTCATGTCTATACAAAGTCTGTACATTCTCTGTTGATATGTCCGTGCATCATTTTAGCAAAGTCTGTACATCATCTTGTCGCATGCATGCAAAGTCGGTACACTCCTTGATAGCATGCCTGAGCATTTCTCTTCAATGTGCATACTTTCCTATATGCATTTGTGCATCTTTCAAGACAAAGTCAGTACACTCTTCACCCGGCATTCAAAGTCTATACATTCTGTTGCATACATACGTAAGGCAGTGTCATGCACTCAAAGTCCACACATGCACACGCATAGTTTGTGCATCATGCATTCATGCTTAAACTCTAGGCATAGCAAGTCTGCACATTGTTTGTACATTGCACGCAGAGTCTGCACACTCGTTGATGGCATGTCCGAGCATTCATCTTCAATGTGCATACTTTTCTATATGCATATCGCATTACAAGCCAGTAAGTCTGTACATCGTCTTGTACATTGCACACATAGTCTATACATTCTCTGGTGGCATGTCCGTGCATTCACCTTCATTGTACATACTTTCTAATATGCATACTGCATTATGTGCATCAAGTATGTACAGGCTTAGATCAAATCTCGAACCAACTATGTACTCTAACCTTTGCAGGATATCTGCTCAAAGAAATCAAGAAGGGCACATGATCCAAGAATGAAGGATGTTCCAGGATCGTGACACGTGTAAAGCAGTGAGTGAAATGTTGCCACGTGGTCTAGGCTCTAGGGCGGGAATTCATGGAGGACACACGCCCTATCCTCTTACTGCTCTATAAATAAGAAGCCTCTTCCTGAGGAGAAAAGTGATCGTGAGCAGAGTGATCGAAGTAGGGGAGCCCATCTGAAAGAGCAGAAGCAGAGAGAGAGAGAGCCTGCACGATCCAGAAGAAGAGAAAGAAAGAAGAAGAAAAAGAGAAAGAGAGATCAGCATAAGAAGAAAAAAAGAGAAAGAAAAAGAGATAGAGAGTTCGTGAAAAAGAAGAGAGAAGACTTCTTTGAAGATGTGTTATTTGTTGGCTCTTGGATCAGATCCAGACCAACTTGCTCCTTGAGAGCTGTTTTGTGCTTTATCGTATACAGCTTTCTGTCGCTGTGATTTCCCATTTCCTATTTTTCTTTTGAACTCTATTTCAAGCTGTTAGTTAGCAGAGCTAAGCTGTATTTCTCAGCATTGCAGAGGAGTATTCCTCTGGACAGCAAGCTGTGTTGCTCAGCGGGCGAGGTGGATACCTCGGACAGCAAGCTGTGATGCTCAGCTGTTTGTAGGCAAGCTGTGAGGCCCAGCCGTTCAAGCTGTGAGTCAGCGGGAAGCCACACTCGGGTTTGAGTGTGGGGTGGACGTAGGTCTGTTGACCGAACCACCTAAAAATTCCTTCGTGCACTGTGGTTTGAATGCTTACTGTTTGCTTCCGCTAGATGAATGCTTAGGCTCGATCTGTCTTTCTATGTCCAGTGAGCCAATTGACTGCACGTTCTTTGTTTGATTAAATGCACCAGTCTTTCAGATTCGATTGAACTTAGTTCGTTTCAATTCCGTATCTCCGAGTGATCAAATTTATCAATTGGGCAAAATTTTTAAGGATAAATTCATTCACCCCCCTCTGAATCCATAGCACCAGCTACAACATAAGCTTCCTAAACCTTGGACTTTAATTATTATGCCTATGCTTATGCGACTGACCTTGAATTCTAAATGCAGAGAGCCGAGGGAGCAGAGAGGGCGAGATCGGATGCCCCGTCCTCGTCGTCTCAGCCTGCCGGAGGCCGAGCTGAGAGAGATGCAGACTTCACTCTGGTAGTTGCCCAGGCTGAGGAGGCCGAGGCTACCCTCGCGGAGCGGGTAAGTGAATCCAACCGAGTTCCCTTAGACTTAAATGCTGATTATGAATGCTTTGACTGACTATGATGAATGCTAATGCAGGCGAGAGAGCTGACCACGGCCTTAGCCGAGGCTGAGCGGACTTGGGCCGAGACCGAGCGAGTCCAGGCAGAGATGGAGAGGTTGCGGACAGAGGCGGCAGCGGCGACCGATCTCCGTGCAGAGCTAGAGAGACTGAGAGCAGAGCCATCCGCCGATTCCCAGCGGGTGATAGTGGAGCTGAGAGCCGAGATCCGGGTGCTGGAGAGAGCAATCCGGCTAGTGGGAGGACGGTCTTCCCACATCGTGTCGCAGAGCAGCGTGCGGAGCGGACACCACGATTATCTTACGGGTTCCTCCGGCCAACGAAGGAACGAGGAGGACGAGCGGTGTCGACGACGGCACCGAGAGGCAGAGAGTGTCTCTATAGCCCCTCCAGCGAAGAGACTCGAGGGTGGTGGTGATAGCGGGGGCCCGGGAGACATACCAGTCGGGGCATGACTTGCACCTTTCCTTTTCTCTTTTGATGAACACATGTACATGAGCCTCATAGTGGAATGAAAATCTTTTTGTTTTTGTTTGCTTTATGAATGTGAATGCTTGTGAATAGATGTGAATGTTTGTGAATGGATGTGAATGCTTGACAGAGGGTACGAGTGAGAGAGTGCGGCAGGTTTGACAAAAGGAGGGGAGAAAGAGCTATCTAAAACCTACATAAAACCATGAAACGGTCTAAGTTAGAACCGCCAGAGTGAATTAGCGGTTTCACCTTCGTCCGCTACAAGGGTAGAGTGAAGGTGGTGGATGAAGGGAAGCGACGGTCCAGCATGGGAGCGCCAGAGGGCTCTGGCGGTCTTACGATAGACCGCTAGCGCAGAAACTGTGACAATCCGAGAAGGACTCTCCCGTGAGAGTCCGAACTCGGGGAAAAGAAGCCTTAATCTGCACTAGAACTCTCCTAAACTTAGGATAAAGCTACACAACCTAAATCCTACCCCTCCGACACTAAAACAAACCCCCTACAAATAGGAACAAGCTCTGAATTCGCAACTTACACCAATTCTCTGCTACAAGTCCAGAAACTCCATCAAAACACTCAAGAAACACCTATGAAAAGGAGTTTTGAAACTATTGCCATGGAGGAGAGGGTCTACACCGGCCCTAAAGCAGCTAGAAAAGAACATGGGGAGCTGCATAGGCTAACCTCCATCCCCAAGCATCTAAGCTCAAGTCCTTCAAGAGAGGTAAGTGACAATTTGATTCAAACTTTCATAAATTTCTGCACTTTCCTCTTCTCATGATTTTCCTTTATTCTTTCTTTTTTCCTTTTCTCTAGCTTCTACCTGGCCCAAGATGTTACTCCAACTTGAAGTGGGTGACTCCCATGATAAAAGAGCTTCCTTTAGAAGTCCTCTCAATCCTTAGAGCATGGCACCTTCAACCCTTGCTAGTCTTAGCCAAAACTCTCATATGATTAGCCTAGCATTTCAGCCCTTGTGGAATTGTGGCATCCTCAAACACACACATTCCTTTTCCCTTCCTTTGAAGCCACAGTCTTACTAGAAGAGGTAGAAACCTACCTAGCCCTCCATAAGACTAAGGCGGGGAATGAAGATTTAGTGTGTCACACGGTTGAGCCTATAGACCCTTCTCTCATTCTAGGGGATTTCATACACAACCGAAAGGATGTTAGGACAATGATCAGCCCTCACCACATTCATTTGATACCCATGGCTCATTGGATTATCACTTATTGCAAAAACAAGAGCGGGAGGTTCGAAGCCATAGCCAAAGTTACCTCGATTTGCTTGTGCGGGGTCTTCCTTTTCACCACCACCGACCACCTTCTAGATATCCAAAACCTTAGTATCATCGATGGGTTGTGGCGGGGTTTGTCCATTTCTCAAGCGGTCCTTTCATACCTCTATGAAGGGCTTAGTTCAGCTTGCCTAGGAGGACCTCTCTTCGGCTCCATGATCATCCTTGAATGTTGGATGGGAGTGAGGATCAAGTTCTTACCCAAGGAGGACTTGCCTTCAGCTAGCCGGATATTCGGGAGCCACCCACTCTTCTTCATTGGAGGCACATTTGGATTCTCTTCACAGGTTGAGTGTCAGGTTGCGGATAAGAAAACAAGAGATGATTGGCATCTCTTCCTCAACACATTGCCAATTGACAAGTTCGTGATGCGGCCATGAGTTCTTCGAAGCACCATCCTTAGAGTTCCTCGGCGACCAGGCCTAGATCTACAACTAGTGGGGAACACTACCATGGTGATCTACAACCCGCACCGGTGCTATCTTCAAATTGGGCTACCCCGAACTACAGTTCCTGCACTATCACATCTCCCTCCCCTTCAAGCTAGGAAGATAGGGACCGAGGAGGACGAGCTAGCAGTCCGAAATGCTCTGACCATGTGGGAAGTCAGGTGAGTGCGTGCTTGGCAAGTAGAGGTGGCAGAATATGAAGAAGGATACCGCGCTTATGTGAAAGAATTACGCCAGATCCGACCTCGCGCGGATGAGAAATTGAATGTAATTTGAGCTTTTTCTTGATGAAATGGACATTATCAACCAATTGAATGTTCATTAAGCTTAGTTGAATGAAATGAGGGCTTTGATTTTGAAAGATATGGAATTGGCTGCTTGATTGGGTTTGAATTAGCTAGAAATAGTGTTTTCTGACTGATAAAACGGTTTATTATAGGGCCGCCAGAGTTTTCTAGCGGTTCCACGATAAGCCGCCAGAAGAAGGGACTCAGGAAAATCGAGAATTTTTTTTTTGTTCTTCGGGAGAGATTAGCGGTCAAACCATAGCCCGCTAGAGCCTTTTACCGGTCTATAGTAAGAGCGCTAGAGGTAGTTTACTGAGAGTTGAGATTTTTCAACCTTCGGGAGAGATTGGCGGTCAAACCATGAGCCACTATATGGAATTGGTGGTCCCATATTAGACCGTCAGAGAGCCAGAATCTGCCAACTTTGTGAGCTTTGTGAAGTCCCACGATCAATGACACCCAAGAGGGGGGGTGAATTGGGTAATTACAGAAACTATGAAAACTATTTTCCGATTTAAAAACACTCACACGGTGAGGGCTACAAACATAAAGGGGTCATTCGAAGAACAGATTTGAAGCTAGCACCAACAGTCTTATCCAAAGGTTCTTTGATACCGGGCGGAGTTCAGGAATCCAAGGATTCTCTCGCGCAAGATATATTCCTTCTGATGAGACTGACCACATCAGTCAGAGGATACCTTTCGATATACCACAAGATATTCGCAGACAGATTGATGAACAAAGATTCGAGCAAGCGTCCGATGCACACACAATGCTAGCGAAGTAGAGCAGAATGGAGATAGAAGAGAGGGATCAAACCATACAAGGGACAACAATTTTAAGGTGGTTCGGATGCAACAGCAGCAACCTACGTCCACCCCTCACAAGGTGAGGAACCACACACTATCTTGTATAGGATTACAAGATCAACACCACACACACAAACACACGTGAAGGATGTAAAACCCTTACAAGGATGCTGAACCACACACACACACACACACACGAAAGAGAAAAACACTAAAAGATGTACACACGAACACGGATCTATGAGGATCCACACACACAAGGGATTGCAAGAAGGCAAGAAGGCAAAAACCAGTTTGAGCACAAATTGAGAATGAATAACAAGGAGTAAGAACACAAGACAGCTCCCCCTTAATGAATGACGAAGATTCAGGATGCAGCTTCCTCTGATCTTGATCTGTGCTTGATTTGGATGAAGATTCGAACTTGAACACCTCTGATCTTTGATGAAGGATTCCCTCGGATCATTGTTCACGTGAACAGTGCATGCACTCTCCTCTTGTTCTATCACTTCAGCATTAGGGTTCTCTTGCCCCTTGAATGAGATCTTTTATAGATCTAGGAAGGGCCTGGGACAAGTGCCAGACCAGATCCACAATTCACTCCTTGAAAGCTGGGCTTTACCTTAAACAATTGGGGGAGATAGACTTCACTCGAGCATGGACAAACAAGTCAACAAAGGGGGCTTTCGAGGCTACCGGTTGACCGGAACCAGGGGGCCGGTAGACCTAAACCTGTAACCGATAGGACTTTTTGATTCTGGCAAAACCGGTCGACCTGAATGGCAGGGGCGGTCGACCTAAACCTGTAAACCGTTGATCTCTTGGGTTCTGGGAAAACCGGTCGACCTAAAATCCGGGGGCGGTCGACCTGAACCTGTAACATTGAGAAATCTTCAATTCTGGAAAAACTGGTCGACCTATCTTTGAGAACTGGTTGACTGAAATGGTCATGTCCTGCAGAAATAAGTTGTTAGCCCAGTAAGAAATATCAGAGCATAAATGTCATTAGATGAAAGATCGCTTCATGCATTACGGAGTTAAGGATTTAGATAACTCAGTATAACTCCATGGGAAGACATTTATGCATTAGCCTCCTTTGATCGTGCTTGAAACCAATAACACGGACGACGATGAAATCATAACCCTGAGTTTTGTTATCATCAAAATCATTCGAGGAGACTCAACAATCTCCCCCTTTTTGATGATGACAAAACACGAATAAAAGCATGTCGGGGGTGGATAGAATTCTTCAAGCAAAAATCACCCCAAACAATCCAACCAAAACCATTCCAACCATTCATATATGCTCGATGTTGGAGATGTAATAAAAGATAAGAGAAGTGACCAAAATAGATAACAACATCAAGTGCCTGGCATTGTTTCATTTCAAGGTTGGAGTACATGACAAGGTGCAAATGCAAGTCCTAAATGCAAATGCAAGGACACAAGACTCATAAAATGCAAACGAACGCAGTGCCAAAAGGCACACAAACATACAAACACACAGGCATACAGCAGACATAAGATAGATAGATAGACAAGGTAGTAGCTACTTCTCCCCCTTTGGCATCAACAAAATGGGGAGTGGGATACAGAACACGTGGACATGAACGACACAGTGGGGACACAGGGACAGCTAAGAAGTAGGGTGATCAGGGGTCCCCTCAGCAGCAACATCACCCGAAGCACCGACGCCATCACTAGTAGCAGGAGCACGAGGCAGATGATCAGAAATGCCATGGAGAAGGTCATCATAATGAGATAACTGTTGACGCATGTGAAGAAGGGATTGATTGGTAATCTGAAATGCTTCACGGTTATCATGGTGACTGGCAAAAAGGGTGGCCAAGTGGGTAGAGATGTCATCCAGAGCAAGGGAAACACCATCCATTCGTTCAGTCATAGTGCCCATGAATGTGTCCATCCGGTCAAGGGATGAGTGAATCTGGGATTCCAAGCCTAAGACATGACCCTCAAGAGCCTCATAGTCCGCCCTAGTGGGAGGACCAACACCCGGAGTGGAGGACTCCCCTTGAAAAAATTGTGGAGGAGGTGGCATCTCAGGGTCCGCTACATGCACGGGAGGCTGATCCTCCGCCTGAACTGGAGGGGGTGCATCCCCAAGGTCCGGCTGATCCGGCTGTAACGGTGGAACTGCAGCTGGAGCAAGCTGTGTGACATATGTGGGAACATCTCTAGTAAGCTCACCATCATCACCCCAGTAGTATCCAAGATCGAAGAAAATCTTGTGTTCATTATAGATATCATCCTGTCGAACTTGGAGTGATCTTTCGTTTGTCAAGTCTATCCCAGCATAGAGAAAAACACCCGTCAATTGTGTAGCATAGGGTAAGGACCGGCTCAAGTTGGTGCGGCAAGAGCTGATCAAATGTGTCATGAGTCGACCCATATTCACTAAATTCGCATTCATGATATGGTAAAAGAGGAACTTATGGACTGCTGTGACTTCATTTTGACTGCCACTTTTAGGATAAATCAAGGTGGTGATCATGTGATGTAGAATGCGCTGCAGCGGTAGGAAGTAGTTGGCGTTCAATTGAAGGCGATTACTTACACCTTGAACAAAATCACACCCTGTCATGAGGAAGAAGGTATCTGGCATTTCATCATGCCCACACGATATGTCGGCACCCCAGTCCGAGACTCCCAAAGCAAGTTGGAAATGTTCAGGTGCAATATGTATCTCCATGGCCTGAACAAAAGTATACAGTTCTCCATTCTCTCAACCAAGTTTCCATAAAATTCCTGGACTAGGTTCGGATAGTACCTAGTGTATCGGGATGCAAAGTCTATCCAACCATCCTGAACGGCAAAGAGAGCAAACAAATCTGGCAAAAGCTCAGTCACCTCCTGAAAGTTAACCAGGCGAGGGTTGATGATGGGCCGAGGAGGCAGACGGACTGCTGGACGTGGTTCTGGTGCCCTTTGTGGACGAGATGGGGCCTCCCATCTCTGGCCGCTGGCTTCCCCTAGATTGGAATGCCGAGAACTCTATCGGGGCGGCATCGTCGGCTAGAAATCATGCTGTGAAACCCTTCGAAGAGAAGGAGTTTGGCCCTTGGTATGGGGATGGACGAATGGAGCACTCTTGAATCCCTGGAAGATACTTCCCAAGCTCTGGAGTCAGGGAGAGAGGGTTGCGGCAGCACGGACGACAGTGAAGAAGGCGTCCCGGAAGTATGACAGATCTGCCGGAGTGAGTACGGATGGAGGAGGGATGGAGATTTAGGCTAGTGGAAGAGAGGGTGTGTGGTCTAGGGTTTAGAAGAGGTGTTGGAAGGAAGATAGGAGGGATAGAATGAGAAGAAAGGGGGTGAGGACCCTTTAAGAAGAAGGGCGGTCGGATCTCGGTTGGGCCGATTCGCCGGTTTCGGTCGACCGGAACTGGTGGGCCGGTCGACCGGAATGGTCGATTACCCCCCAAAAGCTCAGGATAAGGGGAAGGTTAACCAGAGGATCTCCAATGCTGCTATCTCAAGTGAACTCCTTGTACTAGAAGGTATAAAATCCCTTTTTTTATTTTTTTTAATAATTTTTTTTTTATTATTTGGGGAAGAAACGAAGATGACTTCTAATGAATTAGCTAATGAGGTTGGTCTGAAGGCTCCCCCTCAGTTGCTGCCCAGTGACCCCAGGTCATTTGTCCACATTTATTGATCAAGGAGTAATTGGTTCTAGAAATAATTCAAGGAAGGGTATATAAAAATATATACAATCACGCAGGCAGGAAAATATCATACGGGAAAGAATACACACGCACAATAGGATGATGCATGACTCACTATCTACCCTCAATGTTCCTGATATGCATCACTCATACTAATGCAGACTTAAAGGTGTATGCTCTCACCCTTGCACATGCCAAGTTCCCTTCTAATCTTGTTGAATTGCTCCTGGTTTAATGGCTTGGTGAAGATATCGGCCAGCTGGTTATGGGTATCAATAAAATGCAGCTCAAAGACACCCTTGCCTACATGATCTCTTAGGAAGTGATGACGAATGTCTATATGCTTGGTCCTAGAGTGTTGAACAGGATTTTTTGACAAGCTGATAGCACTAGTGTTGTCACATAAAATTGGAACACAGTTTATTTTAACATCCAAATCAAGCAATTGATTTTTGATCCAAAGTACTTGGGCTCCACAACTTCCGGCGGCTACATACTCAGCCTCGGCTGTTGATAGGGCTACTGAATGTTGTTTCTTGGAGGCCCACGAAACTAGGCACCCGCCAAGAAATTGACAGTATCCACTAGTACTTTTCCGATCGACAATACAACCAGCAAAATCGGCATCGGTATATGCAATCAAGTCATATGAACTGCCGATTGGAAACCACAAGCCAAAGTCTAGAGTGCCAATAAGATATCGAAAAATTCGCTTAACAGCCATAAGATGGGATTCCTTTGGGCAAGATTGAAAGCGAGCACATAGGCACACACTGTACTGAATATCTGGGCGGCATCCTGTTAAATATAGTAGTGATCCGATCATACCTCGGTATAGTGTGGGATCGACTGTTTTACCATTTTCATTTTTGTCCAACTTGGTGGTTGTGGCCATCGGAGTTGACATGGGTTTTGCTTCTGCCATCCCAAATTTCTTCAGCAGCTCGATCGTGTATTTGGCTTGGTTTATGAAAATCCCTTCGGACGTTTGCTTCACCTGCAGTCCAAGAAAGAATGTTAGTTCACCCATTAGACTCATTTCAAACTCGCCCTGCATCATTCTTGCAAATTCATCACACAAGCCGTTGTTAGTGGCTCCAAAAATTATGTCATCAACATACACTTGAACCACCAATATTTCTTTACCTGATTTTTTAGTGAAGAGTGTTTGGTCAACATTACCTCTTTTGAATCCATTTTGAGTCAGGAATGAAGTGAGTCTTTCATACCATGCCCTTGGTGCCTGCTTAAGCCCGTACAATGCCTTCTGGAGCTTGTACACATGTCGTGAGTGCTTGGAATCTTCAAATCCTGGAGGTTGTTCTACAAAAACATCCTCCTTGATGAACCCGTTAAGAAAGGCAGATTTAACATCCATCTGAAACAGTTTGAAGTTTAATAAGCATGCAAAAGACAGTAAAATCCGAACTGCTTCTAGTCTAGCCACTGGGGCAAAGGACTCATCAAAATCAATTCCCATTTCCTGGCTGTATCCTTTAGCCACAAGCCGTGCCTTATTTCGGACGACCACAACTGTATCATTCAGTTTGTTTCTAAAGACCCACCGAGTCCCTATCACAGGTTGATCTCTGGGACGGGGTACAAGTGTCCACACTTCGTTTCTCTCAAACTGATGCAGCTCTTCATGCATGGCTTGAATCCAGGATTCATTTCGTAAGGCATCAATGATGTCTTTCAGTTCTTCATGTGAGATAAGAGCTATCAATTCTTCTTCTTCTACTTGCCTCAATGAGGCTCTGGTTCTTACTCCATCTTGAGGATTACCGATGACGTTTCCGGCCGGATGATCCTTTAAAAATGTAGAGGTACTTGGAAGGTCGGGGTGCTGTACTTGCTGCTCTTGCAATGCCCTGATTGAAGGATCTTCACTTTCTTCACCCCTGCTGGACACTTCTTCCTTAGGTTCATCTTTAATTAGCTTTTGGTGTTCCAACAATTGTTGAGCTTTTAAAGACTTCTCCTGTATCCACAAGTTGGACAGATTGGTTTGTCAGTTTTGGTTCAGATTCATCAAAAATCACATGAGGACTTTCTTCAACAACTAAAGTCCATTTATTAAAAACTCGATAGGCTCTAGAATTCAGTGCATAACCTAAGAATATTCCCTTGTCGCTTTTCTCATCAAACTTCCCTAAATTAGACTTACCATTATTCAGAATGAAGCACGAGCATCCAAAGGGTTTGAGATGGGAAATATTTGGTTTCTTACCCTTATATAGCTCGTAGGGAGTTTTCTTTAGGATAGGCCTTACCATAGCCATGTTGATGATGTAGCATGCCGTACTTACTGTCTCAGCCCAAAAGTATTTTGGTAGAGAGTTTTCACTTAACATGGTACGTGCCATGTCTATCAACGTTCTGTTTTTCCTCTCTACAACTCCATTCTGTTGAGGCGTCCTTGGTGAGGAAAAGTTATGTGTGTACCCCTGCTCTTCGCAGAACTCACTGAATTCTTGATTCTCAAACTCACCACCGTGATCACTCTGAATGATAGCGATAGGATAACCTTTATCATTATGAACTTTCCTGCAAAAGACTTGAAATTCCGCCACGACATCATTTTTATTGGCCAAGAAGAGCACCCATGTAAATCTGGAATAGTCATCAACAATCACAAAACCATAAGATTTTCCTCCTAGGCTGGAAGTCCTAGTTGGACCAAAAAGATCAAGATGCAACAATTCCAGGGGTCTAGCAGAGGAAACAATATTCTTATTTTTGAAGGAGATTCGTGTTTGCTTGCCTTTTGTGCAAGCTTCACAGACTCGATCACTTTCAAATATTAATTTGGGCAATCCGTTCACTAAATCATGTCTAGACAACTTGGAGATTACTCCAAAACTAGCATGACCCAATCTTCGGTACCATAACCAAGCATTTTCATGATTGTTTGTTAACAGACACAAATCATCACAAGAAACATTATCAATATCAACAGTGTAGACATTGTTATTTCTATTTCCAATGAATTTTATTTCCTGAGTGCTTTTGTTCATGACAATGCAGTGGGTTTCATCAAAAATAATTTTAAAGCCTTTATCGCACAGTTGACTAATGCTTAACAGGTTGTGATTTAGACCTTTCACCAAAAGTACATCTTCAATGAGAATTTCAGAATTCTTACCTATGTTGCCGATCCCGATGATCTTACCTTTGTCTTTGCCTCCAAAGACCACAGAGCCTCCATCTTATCCTGCAATGATGATAACACTTCCTTGTCCCCTGTCATATACCTTGAACAACCGCTGTCTAGGTACCACTTGCTCCCCCTAGCTTCAAGACATATCTGCAAGAACGAAGATTCTCATGCGATTATTTTTGGTACCCAAACTAGTTTGGGTCCATAAGAGTTAGTCTCATTCTGTACATATCTTTTCTTGGCCCTAAAAGTGTGATTCCTTGACAAGTTTTGCCTGACCCAACAGTTTGCAATGGTATGACCAAATCTACCACAGTGATAGCAGTTGACTGGAGCAAATTTCCTTTGAGATTTTGGTGATTTGGATTGCATACGTTTGGATTGTGTGTTGGAAGATGAGACGTGGTTGTTCTCATGCACAAATGATGTGGTAATCTTATGCTCAAAAGATTTTTTGTTTTCAAGAGTGTATCCCAAACCTTCCTTTTGGAAGTTAGCCTTAACCCCCAACAAGTTGTCCAGGTTTTGTTTTCCTTTGACGAACCTAGTCAAAGTGGACTGGAGTTCAACCGCTTCCTCACTCAAGATCCCATTTTTCTTCTCAAGTTCTGAATTTACGAACCTCAGAATTTCTCCTTCCCTTTTTAATGTTTCGCACACTTTTTCAATCTCAGCCATTTTGCATGCCATCTCTTCTTTGGTTTTTTCACTGTCTGAAATGATTTACAACAGGTTTTCTTTTTCTTCAGTTAGCTTGAACCATTCTTGTTCCAATTTCTTAAATCTAGCGAAAATGTCCTCATCAACCTTTTTTTTAGATCTTTATTTTCAGACCTGATTTTTTTATATTTCAAGTAAAGTTTCTCATATTCAGATTCCCATTGTTCATTTGAAATGAAGTCAGAGTCAGAGTTTACCTCCGGAGATTCATCTCCGTGTGCCATAAGACATAGGCTTCCCACCAGTTCTTGAATCTCCTCATCGGATGGTTCATCTTCCTCATCGCTCCACGTGGCGACCATGGCCTTGGGTTTCTTGAAGATGTCCTTCTTGAATTTCTTTTTCAGATCTGGGCACTCATCTCTCATGTGCCCAGGCTTCTTGCATTCGTAGCATATGATGCTGTTTGGTTTGCTCGACTCACCTTTAGGTTGAGTGGGCTTCCTTTGCCCCTTCCTGAAATTTCCCTGAAAATTCCTTTTCTTCTTTAGAAATCTTCTCACTTGTCGGGTGATCATTGCAAGTTTTTCTTCTTCGTTGCTTCCATCGCTGGTTTCTTCTTCTTGAGAATCGTCATTGGGTTGATGAGCTTTCAATCCAATCACCTTTTTCTTCTTGATATCTTCTTCGGCTGTCCTTTTCATATTTATCTCATAGGTCATGAGTGACCCTATGAGTTCATCGAGCGTGAGTGTGGACAGATTTTTTGAGTCTTCAATGACGGTAGCCTTTGTGTGCCACGCAGGAGGGAGGGATCTCAAGACTTTCCTCACGAGCTCAGAGTTGGTGTAATCTTTCCCAAGGCTTTTGAGGCCATTTGTGATCTCAGTTAGCCTTGCGAACATTTCTGAGATAGTTTCCTCCGGCTTCATTTTGAACAGCTCGTAATCGCTTACGAGCAGATTGGCCTTTGTCTCTTTGACTTCCGAGGTTCCTTCATAAATTAGTCGCAGTTTATCCCACATCTCTTTGGCTGAGATGCACATTGATACACGAGAGAACTCATTAGGATGTATCGCACACTGCATAATATTCATGGGATTAAAGTTAACAGTGCATTTCTTAATTTCTTCGGGGGTCCATTTTTCTTCATCAGCCCCGAGTTTGTAAGGACCCTTGTCCACAACTCTCCACACTTCGTACTCTTGAGCTCTCAAGAAGACATGCATTCTATTTTTTCAGTACGAGTAGTTCGAACCGTCAAAAAAAGGAGGGCGGCTGATGGAGTGACCCTCGGGGATCATTCCCTTGTTAGCCATTGATCCGGATCTTACTCAAGATCGTTAGATCTAGAAGGAAAAAAGAGCATTGGCTCTGATACCAATTGAAGTCCCACGATCAATGACACCCAAGAGGGGGGGTGAATTGGGTAATTACAGAAACTATGAAAACTATTTTCCGATTTAAAAACACTCACACGGTGAGGGCTACAAACACAAAGGGCTCAGTCGAAGAACAGATTTGAAGCTAGCACCAACAGTCTTATCCAGAGGTTCTTTGATACCAGGCGGAGTTCAGGAATCCAAGGATTCTCTCACGCAAGATATATTCCTTCTGATGAGACTGACCACATCAGTCAGAGGATACCTTTCGATATACCACAAGATATTCGCAGACAGATTGATGAACAAAGATTCGAGCAAGCGTCCGATGCACACACAATGCTAGCGAAGTAGAGCAGAATGGAGATAGAAGAGAGGGATCAAACCATACAAGGGACAACAACTTTAAGGTGGTTCGGATGCAACAGCAGCAACCTATGTCCACCCCTCACAAGGTGAGGAACCACACACTATCTTGTATAGGATTACAAGATCAACACCACACACACAAACACACGTGAAGGATGTAAAACCCTTACAAGGATGTTGAACCACACACACACACACGAAAGAGAAAAACACTAAAAGATGTACACACGAACACGGATCTATGAGGATCCACACACACAAGGGATTGCAAAAAGGCAAGAAGGCAAAAACCAGTTTGAGCACAAATTGAGAATGAATAACAAGGAGTAAGAACACAAGACAGCTCCCCCTTAATGAATGACGAAGATTCAGGATGCAGCTTCCTCTGATCTTGATCTATGCTTGATTTGGATGAAGATTCGAACTTGAACACCTCTGATCTTTGATGAAGGATTCCCTCCGATCACTGTTCACGTGAACAGTGCAGGCACTCTCCTCTTGTTCTATCACTTCAACATTAGGGTTCTCTTGCCCCTTGAATGAGATCTTTTATAGATCTAGGAAGGGCCTGGGACAAGTGCCAGACCAGATCCATAATTCACTCCTTGAAAGTTGGGCTTTACCTTAAACAATTGGGGGAGATAGACTTCACTCGAGCTTGGACAAACAAGTCAACAAAGGGGGCTTTCGAGGCTACCGGTTGACCGGAACCAGGGGGGCGGTCGACCTAAACCTGTAACCGATAGGACTTTTTGATTCTGGCAAAACAGGTCGACCTGAATGGCAAGGGCGGTCGACCTAAACCTGTAAACCGTTGATCTCTTGGGTTCTGGGAAAACCGGTCGACCTAAAATCCGGGGGCGGTCGACCTGAACCTGTAACATTGAGAAATCTTCAATTCTGGAAAAACTGGTCGACCTATCTTTGAGAACTGGTTGACTGAAATGGTCATGTCCTGCAGAAATAAGTTGTTAGCCCAGTAAGAAATATCAAAGCATAAATGTCATTAGATGAAAGATCGCTTCATGCATTACAGAGTTAAGGATTTAGATAACTCAGTATAACTCCATGGGAAGACATTTATGCATTAGCCTCCTTTGCTCGTGCTTGAAACCAATAACATGGACGACGATGAAATCATAACCCTGAGTTTTGTTATCATCAAAATCATTCGAGGAGACTCAACACTTTGAATCCTGAGCACTTGAACCTGCGTTCTGCACACACTTAGATAAAACAAGTTAGATCTATTCTTAGGCTCAACCCCTTGCCTGAAGCAAGTTAGAGAGTGACCAGTTCTTGATATTTGGTCAAGGGGTGGAGCCCTATCAAATAGGCGGAAAATGTAACGAGGAAAATGCAATGCATGCAAATGCAAGATGATGGTGTTTTTGGATTTTTTGAAGATATTTGATTTTTGTGGGGTTTTGAAATATCTCATTTTTTTGGATTTTGAAATATATAATTTTTTTAGATTTTGAAATATATGATTTTTTAGTGGTTTTGGAATATATGATTTTTTTTTGTGGTTTTGGAATATATGATTTTTTTGGATTTTGAATTATATGATTTTTTTGGATTTTGAAATATATGGTTTTTTGGATTTTAAAATATATGATTTTTTTTATTTTGAAAGCCAATTTCGTCCCGGCAACAAGGGCCCTACTTTTCCCACTCGGAATTTTCTGAGGTTGGCGTGCTTATGAGATGATAGTCCCTGACCGGGGCCAATTTGCATAACGGTGATTCTACCAAGGCCATACCCAGGGTACTATCTAGTCCTAAAAAAGAAAATATAAACAAAGGGTAAGCTTAGACCAGGTATAGAGGTTTTAGAGTTTGAGTCCTTCTCATGACGACCCTTTCAGAGATTTGGTCTATTGAGCTGGGGCTTTGTGTCTGTCATTGAACCTTTATCCATCCTAGGCACGCATACAACCGGGCTCATAACATCCCGCGGGGAAACTGTACTGCCACTCTTGCCATGCCTAGTCTTACTTTCTCGGAGCTATAGACTTTGTGAGATAAATCTTTGCTTTCTGTTGCGATTGTTGCTCCACTTTTTTTCTTTTTTCTCTTTTGAAATGCTCTTTTTTATGGAATCAGGTCATAACGGACTACCCCTATTTGAGACTTCCTCTCATCAGGGTGTCCAGATTAGTCATATCTCCCTTATTTACCTCTTGCCCCTAGATTCAGCCGAGGAGAGAAACGGACAGGGACCCTAACTTCCCCCGGGCATGGCCAGGGAGAAAATGGTGTTTACATGACTGGGGAACCCAACCAGGGATGCCGTGAAGTGTGTGATTTGTCGACCTCGAGGTCCTTCTTCGTGATCGAGGAAGGGACTCCTTACTACCGGGTTTCATTAGCCTGACTCTAGGGATAAAAGTGCTTAAGATACAACCCATTCCAAGCGTGAGACAGCTCCTCACCTTCTGCGTTGACTAAGCGATATGCGTTCCCTGGATATGCTACTTTAACAACGAACGAACCTTCCCAGTTTGGTTGTAATTTGGACCTAGGACCTCCGGACCTGATGAATTTACGTTTCAAAACCATATCTCCTACTTGGAATTTGCGTTCAATTACCTTCTTTTGAAAATAACGCGAAACTCCCTTTTGATAAACGGACACGTGATCAGCCGCATTCATCCCTTTCTCATCTAAGAGTTCCAGCTGAACGAGCAACGCCTCTTGACGTTCATTGAGATTAAGTTCCTTATCAAGTTGCACCCTTAGGGAAGGGATTAAGATCTCATATGGGAGTACCGCCTCCATCCCGTAGGTGAGAGCATAGGGGGTTTGCCCCGTGGGAGTACGGCCGGAGGTGCGGTAAGCCCATAGAGCTTCCACTAATCTTTCAGGCCAATCAGAAAATTTGTGAGATTCGCATGTTTTCTTTATGATTTTCAGAATGGTTTTATTAGTGGCCTCGGCTTGACCGTTGCCTTGAGGATAATATGGAGATGAATGATGTGCTGAGTCTCCTTGAATGATTTTGATGATAAGAAAACTTAGAGTTGAGGTTTTATCTCGGCCCGTGTCAAAGGATTCAAAACACGAGTCAAGGGGGTTAAAGTGGAAAGCTCATAAGTTTTATTTGAATCAATGTGTTTCAAACTGAGTTAATTATGTCAAAACAAACCCCAAACTACATGAAACAATCATTCACTTAAAGCCATTGTCACTTTGATAAATTTCATTGCGCTAATAATTCAATTTTGCAGGACTGGGCCATGTTGGTCGACCAACGCCCTAGGGCCAGTCGACCAGAATTTTCAGAGACGAAGAATTCCAAAATTTACAGGTTTCGGTCGACCAGTGGGCAGTGGCCGGTCGACCAGAATTTCCAAAAATGAAGAACTCTAATATTTACATGTTTCGATTGACCGCCCCAAATTTCTGGTCGATCGAAATCCTCGAGGCAGCCCTTTTTGACTTTCTAGTTCAAGCTCAAGAAGAGGGTGTTTCTCCCATTTGTTTAAGCCCATTGCTCTCAGTCAAGGGGTGATTTGTGGATCTGGTCTGGGGACTTGTCTCCTGACCTTCCAAGATCTATAAAAGATCTCATTAGGGCCATAAACCCTAAGGCTTTTTCAAGGAAGAACAAGGGGAGGCTATCAAGGAAGAGGGTGTTGGTACTGTTCACGTGAACAGTGATTCGTGGGGAATTGTTCATCCAGGAGCTGAAGTCTTCAAGTGGAAATCTGCATCCAAATCAAGTGGAGATAAAGCCAAGAGCAAGCTTCATTCCATACCATCTTCGTCCACTAAGGGGGAGCCGAATTTGTGTCTTCACTTCTCATTTTTTTTCCTTCCATTCTTGTTTGGGTTGATTCATGTTTCTCTTGTAATATTCAAGCACTTGTGTGTGTGTGGATCTAAACAGATCCGTGTGTGTGTGTGTGTGTGTGTGTGTGTGTGTGTGTGTGTGTGTGTGTGTGTGTGTGTGTGTGTGTGTGTGTGTGTGTGTGTGTGTGTGTGTGTGTGTGTGTGTGTTACTTCGTTGTTCTTCAACGTTCTTGTGTGTCCGTGCTCTTGCACTTTCGTGGGAGTTCTATACTCTTCACGTGTGTGTGTGTGTTGCATCCGAACCATCTAAAAATCGTTGTCTCTTGAGTGGTTTGTTCTATATCTTCTACCTCCATTCTGCTCTAGTTCTTTTGCATTTTGTATCATCATCTAGTTTCAGTATTTAGATTTAGATTCATTAACCTTCTTATGAGAGATCTCTAGTATATCGAAAGGTAAATTCTGATCGACAAGGTTAGTCATGTCGGGAAGAAAATACCTTGTGTGAGAGAATCTTCGGATTCCCAAACTCCGCCTAGTACCAAAGAACTTCTGTAGGGGTTGATTTATCCAGATTCTTTTTATTTTCCATTAGGTCTCTACCTGTTGGTTGCATGCTCTTAAGACGTGTTTTATATTTAGCATAAGTTCTAAAAATTTATCAATACCCAATTCACCCCCCCTCTTGGGTGCCATTTAATCACGGGACTTCATGATGCAATGTAATATTGAACTTCTTACATAGGTCCTTGAGCTCTTGAGAGATGAACTAGGGCCCGTTGTCGGTGACCATGCTGCTTGGCACTCCGAACCGCGAGATGATATTCTTCATGATAAAGCGGCACACCGTTGTTGCTTTGATCACCGCATATGCTTCCGCTTCGGCCCACTTGGTGAAGTACTCTGTGGCGGTAAGGATGAAGAATTTTTGCTTGGTTTCAGAGTTGGGATCACCGAGCGGGTCGACAACGTCAAAAGCCCACATGGAGAACGGCCAAGGAGCAAAGAGAGGATGTAAGGATGAAGCTGGAGCATGGATTTTGTCAGCGTGGAGTTGGCATTTAAGACACCTCTGGACATAGAGGGAGCAATCTTCCTCTAGAGTGGGCCAATAATAACCCTACCTAAGGATCTTCTTCGCTAGAGCCTGGCCATTAACATGACCTCCACACTTACTAGAATGGGCTGCTTCAGCCACCTTCCAAGCTTCATCATCATCTAGGCATCTCATGAGCATTCCATTGAGAGCGCGCCTGTATAGTTCTCCAGTAATGATAGTATACCTCGAGGCGGCTCTTCTGATAGCCTTACGCCGCTCGGCATTTGCCCCTTTAGGAAACGATCCATCTTTGCAATACAGCTTGATTTCATGATACCACGGCAATTCTTCTTCTTCCAAGATCTCTTCCAATTCTGTTAAAAACACTTTCTTCAAATCTTCCTACTCAGCTCGAGCCTCTACAGACTTCCTAAGGTTGTGATACCAAGGATCCTGAAGAGAGGGTGCGTCCAATCTCTGAACGACTATAGTCTCAGTATTCTGACTGAGAGGGAAAGATAAAGAGGAAGCGAGCGATGCCAACGCATCAGCAAGAATATTCTGAGATCGAGGGGTATGGATATAGATCAGTTTGCGGAATTACCGAGCCAGGAGAGTGACCAAATCTTGATATGGCTTGAGCTTTGGGTCACGAGTGCGGTAAGTGGACAGAACCTGCCGCAGAACGAGCTGAGAGTCTCCTATGATATTCAAGTAGCGCGCGCCTAAGAGGTAGGCGTGCTTCAATCCGGCCAGGAGAGCCTCATACTCGGCGATGTTGTTGGTAGCAAGAAATCGGAGCTGGTAAGCAAAGGGAATTGTTACCCCTTCCGGAGTGAGCAGGACAGTACCTATCCCTCTGTCACGCCCCGAGAGCGGAAGATACCCGGAGACGCGTGACGAGTTTATATCAATCATGTCAATCAGAGTATTAGTGTATTCGACACCAAAATCAGAGATGCGCAAAAGTAAAGATAACCCAGTCCTTTATTCCATCATAAGAATATGTCTATTACAAACCTTGGAAGTACTAACTAGAATAAAGGAAAAATACAAGGTTGACTCAAGAAAATATAAAAAAGACTAGATAACACGGGAGAAGCTCTATCTCTTTCACTCTTGATTTTCCCCATCCGTTTGAGTTCCCTCATCGTCGGACTTACCTGAAAAGTAGGGAAACACTAAGTGAGCGAATGTTCAGTAGGAAATTATATCTCAAGAACTAGTAATGGGTTTAAGTAATTACATCTTTCATGAATGCACTATAGCTATGCATGCTCGCATAAAACGACAAGATAGAGAGAGTGTATAACAATAAGATAGCGACGAGAACTAGTCATGAACTTTCAAGAACTTATATCAAAAGATATCAAGATATTCAAGCAAGTGTATTCATCGTGTCATGTTGGAATTTGGCTATCACGTTTCAAGTAAGCAAGTACATAAATACCCTTTCTCGGGTCACGCAAGTCATGTAATATCAAGTCAAGTACAAGATTTGTGGAATGTTCAATCAAGCTAGTCATGCACTTCGGTATAATGCCAATACCGTGATCAATCAACTCCCATGGGCACAAGTACTTTCGGGTGCTCCTCTCAGGACCAGATCGGGCCCTATATGCACAGGCATTAATCATGTATTTTAACATCCACTTTTGTGTATAGCCAATATAGAATTTCAAGAATAAAGCTTGTAGATACGTAGGATAGACTTTGATAGAATGGAGTCCAAAATATGACACTTTAACATAGAATGGCGAAAATAACGGTACAATCACGATTATCGATAAAACTATGTGGAATTATTTTCCTAACTCGGGTACCATGACAAACAAGTATGGACATTCTTTATATAGAATTGAGGTCCACAAGAACCACACATCAATGGCAAGACGTCCCCATTCTTAATATAGAATTGAGGTCCACAAGATCATCATGTTGAATATAGAATTGGGGTTTACAAGAACAGCATCAAATGGCATGATAACCTCATCCCATTAAGAGAATTCTCATGATACACACTTTGCATAACATGAGGGCCGGTATACCATGTTTCTATAGAGTGACATGGCAAAATAGTGTAATGGGTTTTTATGGTACAACCAGCTCAGTCGGCCTTGAGGGAATCCAAGGCTGCGAGGAGACTTACGGAGGTCTCTATGACTAACTCGCTAGTCCAAAGGAACGGAATGTCCAATGGAGAGCTTGTATGTCAATGAGAATTAGTGGGTAAACAATAAATCATCATGAAACGTGGGACTATATTCACGGAACGGAATATAGTGCCGATTACATATATATCTACATATATATCAAACCCTCGGTTAACAGAAACCAGGAAAAACCGTAATACAGAAAATAGCGACTTGACCAAAGTCGTGAATCACGTAATTAACGCCTTACAGAGGGCGTTTATTTACAAATTTGACGACTTATACGTTAGTCGTCCCTTCAATATTTCTATTCTACAGAAAATCAATATTCTGGAATTTTAACAAAAACGCGCCCTGGACAGGGGCGTTACCTTTCAATTAGCGCCCTGGTCTAGGGCGTCAGTTCAATAAGAGACGACTTTGTGCAGGTCGTTAATTCAATAATTTTCCAAATTTCAGATATTAAATTTTCAGGAAACAGGTACATGGTCAGGACCAAAAAAATAGCAGGATTCAATCAGGATGAACATGCATTAGATTAGGTTCACGGTTTCCTAGATATAGAATTTTAAACATTGGTAATTATCAATTTAAATGAAATTGACGACTCCTAGGTAGGGCGTCAAAACAAGAATTAGCGCCCTTGTCAGGGTCGCTTCTTTCAAAATTTTACAGAAAACATTTAAAATCCTGATGAAACTATATGCATGGATAACAAATAATCTTATGAAGGATCTTAAATTAATTTGGGCTACGTTTCTTGAGAAAACCTACCTTATGAAGATTAAACTGATGAACGGATGAAGGTTTGGAGAAGAAAACGATGCTCTGTTCGTAACAGAGATAACTTGAAGTCCTTGGTCTGATGCAGCTGAACGTAGGTTCCCCACCGATACAGAAGATTTGCCGTCTGTTCAGCAAGGAGGAAGGAGAGGAAGACAACAGTCTTCACGTCCTTCCTGCAGGGGGAATATGGACGAGACACTCGTTCTTCAGTCAAAAGGATGATCGTCTTCACAACACAGACAACCTGTATAGGAAGATGAGGAAGGAAAAGAACATCAACGTTCTTTCAACACACACAACCAGAAATAAAGAGAAGAACATTACCTGTTCTTCACGTCGATAACAGCAGCAGCAGATCGCCAAATAGCGATCCAGGGTTGATTTAGGAGGGTATTTATAGGGTTTTTAGAATCCTAATAGGGTTAGAGTTATATTGGAAGTAATACTTCCATGATAGAGTCCTTGCCATATTCTACCTTCGACGTAGTTATCCATAACTTGCCCTGGATAGACTCCTGGGTCGAACGAAACTCGAACTGAATTAGCGTCTTAAGCGAGGGCGTTAATTTAAATTGACGCCTTGTCAAGCGTCATTTATTATGTAAAATGCGCCCATGTAGAGGGCGTCACTTTTACTTGCCCTTTATTTATTTTCGGCCGTTTGGGAATTGACGACCTCATTTGTTGGCGTCCTTTCATAAATTGGCACCTTGTATAAGGGTGTTTCTTCTTGAAGTAGCGCCTTGACCCAAGGCGTTATTTTCCTTCTGGCTTATTCTTATGCGTTTAGGCTTTCATCATCTATTTACTTGTCTTTTATTTTAATTAGATCCATTTTAAAAATCTTTATTTTTCCAGGGTTGCTACACCCTCGGCCTTGAGAATTGAGCGCACCATCGAAGTGCAGAGACCAGAAGGGATGATGAGTAAGGACGGAGAAATGCTCATCAGGGAAATCATCTTGAATAGAGTCGATGCAGGGGATGAGAAGATGGGCAAGATGCTCAGCGATGGCATATCCTTTGATAGCCTTCTGAACGACGAATGTGATATCAAACTGAGAGAGGAAGCTCTGCCAGCGAGCTAACCTACTAGAAAGGATGAGCTTTTCTAAGAGATAACGGATCGGGTCCATTCTAGAGATCAACATAACTGGGTGGGCTAGAAAATAGTGTTTCAGCTCCTGAGCTACCCACACTAAGGCGGCACAAGTCTTTTCCATGGCGGTGTATTTGGCCTCGACCGGGTTAAACAACCTGGAGAGGTAATAAGATGCCCGCTCTTTGCCTTCATCGTCTACTTGTGCTAATACCGCCCCTAGGGAGTCCTCAATGACAGAAATGTATAGGATTAGGGGTTTCCCAGGGACAGGAGGTTATAAAACCAGGGGATTGGTCAAATATTCCTTTAAGTCCTCATAGACCTTCTGACAAGCTTCATTCCATTCAAACTTGACCCCCGCCTTTAGCAATTCATAAAATGGGCGGCACCTTTGAGAATGTTGGGATATGAATCTTCTGATGAATTGCAATCGACCAATCAATCCTCGGAGTTTGGTGATGTTCTTAGGCGGAGCCATGTCCATGACGGACTTTGCTTTATTAGGATCAATCTGAATCCCCCGTTTGCTAACTATGAAGCCTAACAACTTCCCTGAGGAGACTCCAAAAATACACTTCTTCGGATTCATCTTAAGCTGGTACTCCCTAGCTCTCTACAGCACCTTAGCCAGAATGGAGGGGTGTTCTTCCTTTGTTCTTGACTTCACCAAGATGTCATCCACATAAGCTTCCATATAGACATGTATCATGTCGTGGAATATAGGCATCATCGCCCTTTGATAAGTGGCACCTGCGTTCTTCAGACCGAACGGCATGACCACATAGCAATGCGTGCCCCAGGGCGTGGTGAAGGAGGTTTTCTCTTGATCCTCGGGAGTGAGACGGATTTGGTTATATCCTGAGTAATCATCCATGAATGATAAAGCTTCATACCCGGCAGTGTTGTCCACAAAAACATCTATGTGAGGTAGCGGGAAATCATCTTTAGGACATGCTTTGTTAAGATCCCTGAATCAACGCAAATGTGCACCTTTCCATCCTTCTTGATAACAGGGACTATGTTCGCCACCCACTGGGGATATAAAACAACTCTGATAAACTTAACCTTGTATAATCTGTCGACCTCTTCTTTAATTCTTAAGGCCATGTGGGGGTGAAATCTTCTTGACCTTTGTTTTACAGGTGTTGCCCCTGGTTTAAGTACGAGTCGGTGCTCCACTAAAGAGGGGTCAAGACCCGGCATGTCCTTATAAAACCATGCAAAAGAATCGTAATACTCCCTTAGAACCTTGATTAAATCTTCGTCTACTTGCGACGGGAGATTAGCGGCAATGATGATGGGCCTAGGGTCTTCTTCGGTTCCAAGATTTATTTCTTTTGTAGGTTCATCCACCGTCGACGATGGCTCGTCGAATCTCCTTAATCCTTGCACATACAGATCGGCGGTGTCATCTACGTTGCTGTCCTCCTCATCGACCGGGTCTTTTTCATCCAGGACTTCATATACACCTAGTCCGTCGTCGCTCCACACCCCTTCTGATTCCTCATCTTCTTCTATCACAATCGTTGTAGCTATAAATTCTGGACACTTCATGTAACGACCCAAGATCCGGATACCGGGAAGGCCCGATACCATTCGAATCCTGACCCGCCGCCCACGAGCTGGGAGGGCTCGGAAGGGATAAAAGGAGTGTGGAGGCAGAAAGAAATAGGAAATAAAGCAGGACAATTCAACAATTAACAGAAATAAATAAACAACTAGTACAACAGAGTTCAGTCCAACAGAAAGTACAGTCTAAAGCAGTAAAACGTACCACATGTCGAGTGAACACTCGGCCCGGTGAGCTGACAACTGAGAACCTCTGAACAGCACCCTCAAACCTCGAGGAAGAACTGCCACACCTGAAAAGCAGGGATGAGTCTCCAAAACAGAGACTCAGCAGGGATCCCGCGGAACCCCAACCGGGAACAACGGAGGTAGCGGAAAGGAAAGCTACAACTACAGCAGGAATCGCAAACCGGTGGCAGGTCAAAACTCGGCACTACAGCTACTCCTACTGTACCAGAAAGGAAGACACCGCTCTCATAATCAGGAACCGGACCACACTAGCACTATTTATCAAAGTAAAAACCCACGGCAACCCCGCCGTGGAGGTCTGTCTCCCTGGACACGGCCAACGTCGACACGCTATCCAAGGTGCAACCCCGACCACCCGGTCACGGACACCGCACCAACAAGACGCAACCTCGGTAAAGCTATTAGCACTAGTCTCGCGGCATGAAAACCAACACACGCGCCACGGCGAAACACCCGGAACTCAACGGTCAACACGACCAAAAACCCGAAGGTCAAAGTCATAGAAACTGACTGACAGTCTGTCACTCCCGACTCGATAGGAGTACCTCCCACTAGAAGCACAGTCGGTAGCATCCCCTGACATCTTACACCGCACCGCAGGTGTCCGCCTGGCACGATAGCCCCCGACGGAGGCAAGGACACCGTACAAGTAACCACAGAATAAGTGACTAGCTGGGGTCACGCCCGTCAGCGTGGGTCCAACCGCCCCCAACCACGTGTGCACACACAGACTGTCCATCCCTGGTCTGGCCCTCTGACCGGTTTTCCCCTCAACCGGACTCTGGATGCTAGACGCAGGGCCCAACGAAAACCAGTCTAAAACCGTCCTCAGGGTAGCCTCTCCACCACTCCCTGGTGGGACCACTAAACATGTAAGCAGACTACGACTAGTGGAGGGTCACTACGGAGTCGACTCTCAAGTCAACGGAAAACAACGTCCGAACCCGAAGAAGTACGGGGACCGTCCCACGTACCAGCACCGTCGCACGGTGACCACAGTCGGAGAAGCAACGGGACTCACAGTCCACAGGCTACGCACCTGGCCACACAGAAATGCCAAAGCACGGTTCCCAAGGTAGCTCACAGGCCACCAAATCGAATCCCATTCTCAGGGAAAAGCGGGAACCCTCCAGCCCTAGGCTGGGCAACTAGACTCGCAGTTTAAGGCCTTACTCATGGCCCACTCGGAAACCTCTTCCCAAAGAAACTCACGGCGTGCGGGGAACCCTCGCCGCACTCACACCGACGCACGGTGACTCGATCAAGCGTAACATAAAAGCTCAGAACATGAGGAGTCACCCGGACTCTCAAACCCATGGACATGCTAAACGAGGTAGCATAGTCCTCCCGACACCCTCAAACCACGGACACAATACCCTCGGGGTGTCTGGGACATTCACGAGACCGCAAGTCGACCACTGGGTCCCAACTGGGTCGACCAGGGACCTACACAACGCGAAATGATCGTGGTAAGCACGAAGAACCACTTCGGCGCAACACAGTGCCTGGCGGTCTATCTTTGGGCCGTCACAGCTGTAACGGTCCAAGGATAGGCCGTTATAGCACCCTGACGGTCCAACTCAAGAGCGTCAGCCACTCAGTGCAAAATCAGCTGTAACGCGCCAGCCCTGGTGCGTCACAGTCTCTGACGCGCCTAGCCTGGTGCGTCAGAGGATGAGCGGAAACCAACTGTGACGCACACCGCCCAGGGCGTCACGATCTCTGACGGACCAACGCTTGTGCGTCAGAAGACGAGACAAAACTGGCTGTGACGCGCACCCCTTGGGGCGTCACAGACTCTAACGCTCCAACCCAGGTGCGTTAGAAGGTGGGGATGAGTCCTCTCTGACGCTCCCTCACAGGGGCGTCACAATGCTCTGACGCTCCACCTTGGGTGCGTCAGAGGAGGAGCGTCAGAGGCCTTGACCCCCAACGGTCAAAACCACAACGGTCGACTGCCAACAGTCGGATCGTCACTATGACGGTCCAACCTAGGCGTGTCACACACCCTGGCTGTCTATCGTGGGACCGTCAGGCCCACGGACCACCCAATTGGCAAAACAGTTGCCTATGACGCACCCACCCTGGGGCGTCACATGATGTGGCGGTCACTGGAACGACCGTTACACCGTCCCGGCGGCGGAATGACGGGAAACGACATAAAAACTTAACCACGCCCCCATACCTCCACGGGAGAGGGGGAAAACAAGGGGGAAGCCCCCAAATAGCCCCTAGCATGCATCTACGGCCTCGGATCGGCCAAAAACACAATGAAACGGTAGATCGGCCCATAAGCCCTAAAACATGGAATTTTCCCAAAATTCCCCAAATATGCCCGCTCGGCTCACCACAGCCTACAAAACTCGCGGAAAAGGGAATGCACGAGCTGGGGGTCCATCTCCCTACCTCCACCGAAGAAACGACGCGCCGTGGACGCCGATCCACGAAGAAATCACCGCGAAACCCTCGCCGGCTCACGAACGCGCCACCGAGCATCGCGCCAACTCTACCCTCTCAGGGGAGCACGATGAAACCAAATGACAAGATCCTGGCGTCTTCGGTCATCACCTCACTTGACTCAGACTTACAGGGGAACCATCCCATGCTGGTCACAAACCAAGGATAACCATTGCGACACCAACGTCTCATCAAGGACCTCCATGCATAGGCGTCACTCTTCCGTCCTATCTCATCGAAACCTTCATCCCAATTAATCCAAGTGGACACCTGCAAATCTCGATTCCGCCCTTACCACAGAGCCACGGGACACCACCGGAACGATGCATGGCACATGTCTCTAGGGAAGAAAAGTGCCATCCAATCTCACAACAACCTGGTCACCAACGCTACGGCCAATGCACACGGGTCCCCAACAATACACTTCTTACCATGGTCGACTGCGAGACTAGCCTTACCTGTCACTCGCAGCTACCAACGGGAACCCAAAATCTCTCAGAGATCACTTCCTCTAGACACGATCTCATCCGAGGACACAACCTCCAATACAAGTCGGGCACCAAGCCACCGACTTTGACCAACACGCCCTCGACCTCCGTCATGCAACATTCTCAACAACCCCATCTGGGTCTAAAATTGACGCTTGACACGGCTTCCATCACATGAACAGGGTACTCATGCGGCGCACTAGCCAGCACATTCCCCAACACTCCATCTTGCCAGTGCCAAGAATCACGATACCTCGAGCAACGGCACGGCAACAACACGTCTCACACAGAGGAACCAATCCTCCAATGCTCAACGCAAACTCAGGAATCCGCCCATAGCAACCAATGCTACGATCCTGAACCAGTGGGTCACAAGCCCACCAGGCTTCCGATGCGCACTCTAATCCACGCGCACAGCCATAAATTCTCAGAAACACCGCCCAACCGGCACTCGTCCTTCCGGAAAAGTGCCAACGCACCCTTACACGACAAGGGAATGTGCACAACTTCTCACAGGCAACCACCTGGCCAAGACAAGGAGCACGCCTTGCACGGACTTCATGGCACACAAGGCCAACCAATCCGGACACACGATGCAAGACGGCAATCCTAGCTAAACACAATTCTCTCCAGCCAAAGAAGAAAATAAACGCACTTCCGACCAACGGAAAACTCCGCGCTCGACCTGACCTCAAATCTCGTGCACGCTGGAAATAGCCCCAACCCGCACCAAGGAAAACCATCACTTCCATCGGGTCAGTGCCTCCGACACACTCAGCAAGTGTCACGTCGGACCATAATTACAGCATCAATCAATGCACCACCACTGCAATTCCTCGAATGCAGCACCGTGAGTTCACTCTTGCCAGCAACCTTTGCCCAACGCAGCACAACCAGGGCCACCACCGATGAGGGAGAAAGCTCTCAACCTCGATCCTTAGACCATACGCTGGCAACAAAAGTCGCGGACAGCAACCACCTTCACAGCGCCGCACAGCGCACTCAAGCTCTCAAGCGAGAAACTAGGCGGAAAGCGAACACAAAACCCTAAGCCAGCTGCCGACTGTACTGGACCTTATGGACTCTGATCACTGTAATATTTCGAATTCCTATGTACGTCCACAACCACTGCTCTGATACCATCTGTAACGACCCAAGATCCAGATACCGGGAAGGCCCGATACCATTCGAATCCTGACCCGCCGCCCACGAGCCGGGAGGGCTCGGAAGGGCTAAAAGGAGTGTGGGGGCACAAAGAAATAGGAAATAAAGCAGGACAATTCAACAATTAACAGAAATAAATAAATAACTAGTACAACAGAGTCCAGTCCAACAGAAAGTATAATCTAAAGCAGTAAAACGTACCATATGCCGAGTGAACACTCGGCCCGGCGAGCTGGCAACTGAGAACCTCCGAACAGCACCCTCGAACCTCGAGGAAGAACCGACACACCTGAAAAGCAGGGATGAGTCTCCAAAACAGAGACTTAGTAGGGATCCCGCAGAACCCCAACCGGGAACAACGGCGGTAGCGGAAAGGAAAGCTACAACTACAGCAGGAACAACAAACCGGTGGCCGGTCAAAACTCGGCACTACAGCTACTCCTACTGTACCAGAAAGGAAGACACCACTCTCACAATCGGGAACCGGACCACACTAGCACTATTTACCGAAGTAGAAACTGTTGGGTCCCGTAGTGCAGGAACACAGATCTAGAGGGGGGGTGAATAGATCCTTGTGCTAAAAACTATGTCCAATAAAAAACACAAACTACCACACAGCGGAATTTACAAGATTGATAGGATTGAGGAAATTAATCTAAACAACTTTAAACTTAATTCACTCAATCTCACCGAGCTCACACGATTACATAACTAGATAGTAGAGAACACACAATCACACAAATCAAACCACAAAACACGGGGATTTTTAAGGTGGTTCGGGACCACGACGGGCTCCCTACGTCCACCCCTCACCAAACCGGTGAGGCTTCACTACACGCTACAAAGTGTAGCAACACGGGGAAGAACCCCAACACACACACGCTGCTTTCGCAGCAAACCACACACGAGGCCTCGCCTCAAACTACTGCCACAGCAGCACACACACACGTTGGGGAACACACCCCGAACTGTATACTTCACACGGAGACACAACTCTGTCCACACACACGTAGGACAATGCCTACACAACCACACGGGAGAAAACTCCCAACAACACACGCAGATATACTCCACACCAATCGACACACAACAGACCACACACACACTCGGAGACCCCTTTCTCCAAACACCCACACAAAGTATTATTTCAAATGTATATGAATCAACACACATATATGCTATGACCCCCAAACAAAATATATAGATGAAAACTGGAAAGTTGCATCAAGTATAAGGCTCCCCCTTCTTCAGTAGAATCTGATTCTCCTTGCTCGTTGATGGATGATCATGATTTAGACATCATCTTCTTCGTCTCCTTGAAATGCACGTCTTTACCTTCTTCCAATTTCTTCTTCACCTGAAAGAACAGATAGAAATGATAAGCTTCAAATCAAGCCTGCATATATCAGAAAATTGATTTGGCTCATAAACCCCTCTACTCTCATCCTTGTTGGTCGCACTCCTCCATCTTCTTCTTCTACAAGAGAAATGAAAGCATTAGTTCATCTTGTTGCTTAGGATGAAAACCCAGTACTAATAAGAGGCCAATCAATAGATGAACAAATGAACATGTATATATATATTGCCCCTCTTAGATAATCATTCAAGAACTTGAGCAATCTCAAACAAAAACACAAAAGTGAGAGATCAAGATAACTCCCTCAGATTTTTGATGAAAAGCTTCTGCAGGATGAGGAACGTTCTTGAAGAAGGATGATCGATTCTTGCTAAAACATAGTTGTAACTTGATTTCCTTCGCAGCTTCTAGTTGTATATGATATTGGGCCTTGATTCAAGGTTCTTCCTCTCAATTTCAGCTTCAGAGCAAGGTGGAAGAGGGCTTGGAGGCTTCAACTCCGAACCTGCACACCAAAGAATAGTTTTCAGCCCTCTTCTTAGGGTTTTCACTCCAATAGGATGTTTTATAAGCTTATAACGGTCAAGGGACAGGTAGGAGACCAGATCCACGAATTAGGGAGTGATATAGGGCATTAGGATGTGATTGGTAGGACTTTCGGAGCAAGAAAACGGCGGTCAAAAAGTGCGGCTCGAGGTCCGACCGGAATGGGTCGACCCTTGGGGTCGACTCTCGGGCAAACAGAAGCCAAACAGAACTGATTTTGTGTTCTGTTTTATAGGGGTTGACCCCAGGGGTCGACCCTCGGGCTTCCAGAAACCAAACAGAACATGTTTTGTGTTCTGTTTTACAGGGGTCGACCCTTGGGGTCGACCCTTCCATGGGTCGACCCCAGGGGTCGACCCTCGTGCCTCCTGAACCCAAAACAGAACCTTATTTAAGGTTCTGGGTTGCAGGGGTCGACCCCAGGGGTCGACCCTTGCATGGGTCGACCCCATGGGTTGACCCTTTCAGGCAGACTACACAAAAATAGCTCTGCGCGCTTCGACGACAGGAATTAATTCTCCTAGCTCCGAACTCCGATCGAAGCAAGACTGGAGGCGTTGGAAAGAGGACTCCCAGAGCTACAACATATAATTTTAGAGGGGAGATCCAATGGTTGGATTGAAAATGGTGAAGACTATAAGACAGTCTGAGTTTGAAAACAACTAAAACCTCCATCAAACCAAAGGGAAACAATTGATTAAATGTTACCATAATCCCATGAAGATCAACCATGATTTTTCATCTTGAAAAACATGATAAAGCAAGGTGTTAGTTGACAATTAAGATCTTTACATCAAGCATTAACACTATGACCATGTTCACAATAAATTACTTTGTTGAACCTATTCCAAGAGTGAATGATGAACGAGATATCCATTTAAATCCACATAACAACACTTACCTCATTATTTTACCTGAATTCACATTTCTTGTTGATTGGTTGAATCATTCATACACATAGTCATGAAATTCAAAATCTCATTCTCCATCGACTGATGGTATGCATGTGGAATTCAAAGAGTAAGGAGCCAAGCCACATAGAACAATATTGAGTCACATTCAATTTGATCATCATCCAAGCTTTCAAACCACACATCATTACCTTGGGGGCAAGCAATGATATTTGCATCTCAATCATTCATTTAGCATTACCAAAGTCCACATTCATACTATGAGGCTCAATAAGACATGATGCTTAAAATGACATGATGCTCGAGTGTGATTTTCACAAAGGCCTTTCACATTGAAGATAGAGCAACCGCACCAAGTGTAGATGGATTGTATATGTAATGTGCTAACCTCAAAGCACGTATGAACCTCAAAGAGTCATAGATGCATTGACATGATGATAAGCCTTGTAGAATTACAATGCATCTACATGATGATATCCCAATAGAAATAGTTTATGATCATTTCCACAACCAATTCAAGTGAAGAGCATTCACGCACAAGGCTAAGCAACAAAGGCATTTTGTAATCATCAAAATCACATACACAACAATCTCCCCCATTTTGATGCTGACAAAATATTATGCTATAATGCTCTCTCCCCCTTTGACATAATCAGAAATGGGGATCATGATGGGGAATCCAGAATGGCAAGAACCTATGGACAACCAGAGTATGAAGAGAACCAATGAGCACAATATGCATGAACGAATTGCAGAACTGTGGGATACCAAATGTTGAAATGAAACTCTTATACCAATTATCTGATACCAATTGTTGAAAGTGGAAATACAAAGCTCCCCCTTAGACATAGACACATTTGAAGACTGTTTTTGATTTTCAAACTTTTGATTGTTTTCTTGTGAGATGCATGATACAGGATGTATGAAAATGAGGAGACATGACATGCATACAATGTAATCAAGCAGATATCTATAGATACATGCAACATAACTCATTCACAAGAAGTGATACCAATTGATTTATAGTAAGGAGATAGGTGTAGGAAAAGTGCAAGTGAGTCATTAAGTTCAGAATGCTCATGATTACACCTAGAGGATTGTGCAGATAAATAGGAGAAGACGTACAGCAGGTCATTGCAATTAATCAAATTTTCAGAATACATATCAAATCAAATTACCATGTGCAAGTGAGTAACATGAGAATGAAGTTTAGCCATATGGATAACCAGATTTTCAAGTAAACACAATAGTAAGTGTACAAACTGCATTTCAATCTAGAGAACAGCGTATTGGAGGCTTCGCTCTACCTCAATCGAATATATCATCATAAATTTTTATACTGACAATCTGAATTTTTCTAAGAAGGATCAGGTTCAACATAATTCCTTTTTACGCGAGGAGACACATGGAGCTCATGCCAGAATCCCCGGTTACTCAGAATACTTAACCTTGTCACCTCATTTGAACAGAGATACTGTAGTCAACACTTTTCAGAAATGAACCGCATCACGTCTCAGGTGACATGTGCCCAGTTTACTCAGTGAGACTTAGCATTGCTCTGCCTTTTATTTCAACTAATTTTTTTATGTGGAGGCAGGCAACTTTTTCCTCAACTGTCTCTTACCATCCATGCAGCAAGTTGAATTACTTTAAAGTGTTGAAATAAAATTCCTATATCCTTATAAATAACACTCAATTTCACATTAAAGTGCATGAAGTGTACAAATTTGATTCAACATGTATGGAGAAAATTTAACTCAAAATAAGATAGTGCAGCTCCCCCTATGTAAATGCAATAAGCATGAAATGCTCCCCCTAAGAGTTTGACATGAAGCACACTTGTTAAGACTCAGATGCAACATTATTTAACAATGGAGTGATTGGTCTTAGAAGTTTCAAAGGAAGGGGTTGAATATCATATAATAACATGCAAGCATACAATGGAGATATGCATATGCAATGCAAAATGAAAAGGTATGCAATTTCAATGCTTGAAATGTTGGCTTCACAGATATGATGACCAATGATGGAAGTATTCTTTTTGGCATTTATGCAACATGAAATGTTCAAGATGATGCATTTCAAAATATGCACTATATGCAC
Organism: Amorphophallus konjac; assembly: GCA_022559845.1. Classification (NCBI taxonomy): domain Eukaryota; kingdom Viridiplantae; phylum Streptophyta; class Magnoliopsida; order Alismatales; family Araceae; genus Amorphophallus; species Amorphophallus konjac. The sequence continues at coordinate 15,833,638 of CM040124.1, forward strand.
ACTAGAAATGTCAACTATGCAACAAGACACACGATGAGCTTCATCTTCCAAAAGCACTATGTGAATGATATGTAGAGAGTGATTTACAAATATGTAATGTGATGCACGATTCCAGATTTCACATGACACTCTATATGCACCTAATGCAACAAATGCATGACATGCATTACCAAATGTTAAAATGTGAGGACACCACTTTATTCTGAAAAGAGAATTCAGAAAAAAATTTCAGAGCATCAAAATCATCACATGCGAACTTTTCTTGAAAACAGTTGTACTTTTAACCAAAAAGATGAGTGGCACATTGGTAAAGACCATGGAACATTGATCAACTTCAGTCCTCAAAAAGTTCAGCCACATAACAACATCATCATGCTGAGAGAATGGAACAACATCATTTTCAAAATTTTCATTATGCAAAACTCCCCCATAATCAATGTATGATTTCAGAAAATTCATTTAAGTTGGATGCCATATGCATAAATGATTTATGGTACCGGGCGGAGGCATATTCTCACGCATGATGATTACTTTCAGACAGGCTTGACCTGCCCTTCCACATGTCACCATTTTATATACCATGTAATCATTGAAATGATGATCAGAAAAATACAATGCATTCCCATATGACATCGGGGGTTTAATAAAAGGCATTCAATGGCTACACTCTCATATATACTGCTCAGATGTTTCAATACCATTCAGCCAAACATTCATTTTCCACATGGTCAAGAGCAACTAAAGAGTATTCAAGATTTCAAAATCAATGTCTGTCAAGAGATAGCACTAGCATCAAGACTATAGAACTTCAGTCAAACACTTTATTTTCTCACCTTTACCTTCATTGACATCTTCAAATTCTTTGCTTTATTTTGCTTGTGTAATCTTCATCAACAGCTTCTTTCTTTCTCTTCTGCAAGAAATAGAATGATATTAGCCAAAAGAAATGGAAGCAGATCAAATCTTGCATTGAAGTCCTCTCGACCCCCTTTCTTTCTCTCCATTATTTCAAGGGTTGATGGCCATTATCAATTAAACCTGCACTGTAAAGAGTTTAATTCATGTCAATATTAAGCCAATACATATGAAGAAACTAACTTCAAGGCTTTTCATCACATGTGACTCTCTCTCTCTCAACCTACAAATTAGAGAGTTAAGTTCCAGCAACATAAACTTAGAATTCACAACTCGATGTGCACAAACCTGAACAACCAACTTACATATTAGTGTCAATTCAAGGGCAAGCCCATGTTAACCAAGGCATCACACCAGAACTGGCCTAGTAGACTTAAAGCCTTCCTCTTGGTCACATGGCAATCCTGCAACAAAGTTCTCATTTGGTTGTTTTGGGTACCCAAACCTTCTTGGGTCCCGGATGGTTAGTTGCACCTCTAGTGGGTGCCTTCCACTATTTTTGGGCATGCATATCATCAAAATACTTTAAGGAGCAAACATTCATGGTATGTCCAAACTCACCACAATAATGACAACAACTAAGAAACTTCACAGAATTCTCATAAACATGACAATCAAATTTCGGTGATTTGGCATGAATGTTATCACTATAAGCATGGAAATATTTCTTCTTCACAACAGGATGAGCATGAAGTTTTTGTGGGTTTGCAAAAGTATAATTGTTTTTGACTTTGAAAATCTTTCTTTCATTTACTTGCCAACACTGTGACACACGGTGTCCTAGCTTTCCACATGTAAAACAACCACCCCTTTTTCTATTGGAAACAAGTTCATTTTTGCATGCTTTCAAATCATCCGATTTCATCAAAAAGCAATCATGCATCGTATGACCAAGTTCACCACAATAAAAACATGAGATTTTCTTTATGGATCCATGTGTGTGTGCAACATGATTTTTCATGGCATTCATCGTGACACCAACAACATTTTTAGCCTTTTGATGCAAGTTTTGTTTCTTCTTCAGACTTTCATTTGATTACTTTGTTATTTGAGGAACAGATTGATTTGGAGACCCATTTGATGTGCTGGCTATATTAGAACCATGGACAAATGATGTGTAGACTTTATTTTCAAAGTTCTTTTTATTCACAGGATCATAGCCCAGCCCTTCTCTTTAGAAATTCACTTTAGTCCCCAATATCTTGTTCAGATTTTCTTCCCCATTCACAAACTTAGACAAAGAAGCATTCAGATTAAGAATTTCTTTTTCAAGAGATGAAATATGCAATTCATAGGAAATGATCTCATTTTCACAAGAAATGACTTTTTCATTCAATTGAGCATTGATGGTTTGGTAGCTTTCCATCTTTTGTTCTAACACAAGCATCTTGTCAGATTCATCAACAATCACAGATTTCCCTTTTTCAAGTTTTTCAAGATTTTTCAATCTACTTTCAAGCAGGGAGATCTGAATTAGCATTGCACTATTCTCCTTTTTGAGTTCTTCATTTTCATTTGCAAGTTTATCATTCATAATCAATTCATTGCAAATATCATGATCAATAGAGTTTGACTCCATTTTGTTTCTTAGATATTTTTCAGTTTTCTCCAATTGATCAATTGTGTTTTTGAGGGTAACATTTTCATTTCTCAAACAAGCAATGGTTTCTTTGTGACATTCAACATCATGCACTAAAAGATCATTGAAGTTAACAAGCTCAGAACATTTATCACAAGAACCATTTTCATGGACCAAGTTTTCAGATTTTTTTTTCAATTTTCTGTTTTCTGACTTGACTTTCTTATATTGTTTTGCCAACTCATCATAAGCTTCAACAAGATCGTCAAGAGTAAATTCTTCAGAATCAGAATTTACCTCTTCTGCATTTTTGTCACTTTGTTGATCAGCATCATCGGCCATGAGACATTTTTGTCTTTCCTTTTCTTGAACTTTAATCAACCGGTCCATAAGTTCCTTTGCCGTCCTACAAGAAGATGCAAATGGATACTTGTTACTACTTACAGAAGCTTTCAATAAACTCAAAGCAGTAACATTATCATGATGCATCATTTTATCCTGATTAGACCACTTGGTCTCATCTAGAGGTAATATGTGTGGACCATGACAAATCAATTTCCAAAGACTAGGATTAATAGAATTGATCACCATACACAATTTACCTAGCCATGAATTAAAATTCAAACCAGTGAAGATTGGCAAACAGTTCATTGATATATGTTCAGTAGAAAAATTCATGATTGTGGAATGCACTGGGATCACTCTATAGATCGCAAGATCTAGGGACAACAGAGCCTCGCTCTGATACCAATTGTTGGGTCCCGTAGTGCAGGAACACGGATCTAGAGGGGGGGGTGAATAGATCCTTGTGCTAAAAACTATGTCCAATTAAAAACACAAACTACCACACAGCGGAATTTACAAGATTGATAGGATTGAAGAAATTAATCTAAACAACTTTAAACTTAATTCACTCAATCTCACCGAGCTCACACGATTACATAACTAGATAGTAGAGAACACACAATCACACAAATCAAACCACAAAACACGGGGATTTTTAAGGTGGTTCGGGACCACGACGGGCTCCCTACGTCCACCCCTCACCAAACCGGTGAGGCTTCACTACACGCTACAAAGTGTAGCAACACGGGGAAGAACCCCAACACACACACGCTGCTTTCGCAGCAAACCACACACGAGGCCTCGCCTCAAACTACTGCCACAGCAGCACACACACACACACACACATTGGGGAACACACCCCGAACTGTATACTTCACACGGAGACACAACTCTGTCCACACACACGTAGGACAATGCCTACACAACCACACGGGAGAAAACTCCCAACAACACACGCAGATATACTCCGCACCAATCGACACACAACAGACCACACACACACTCGGAGACCCCTTTCTCCGAACACCCACACAAAGTATTATTTCAAATGTATATGAATCAACACACATATATGCTATGACCCCCAAACAAAATATATAGATGAAAACTGGAAAGTTGCATCAAGTATAAGGCTCCCCCTTCTTCAGCAGAATCTGATTCTTCTTGCTCGTTGATGGATGATCATGATTTAGACATCATCTTCTTCGTCTCCTTGAAATGCACGTCTTTACCTTCTTCCAATTTCTTCTTCACCTGAAAGAACAGATAGAAATGATAAGCTTCAAATCAAGCCTGCATATATCAGAAAATTGATTTGGCTCATAAACCCCTCTACTCTCATCCTTGTTGGTCGCACTCCTCCATCTTCTTCTTCTACAAGAGAAATGAAAGCATTAGTTCATCTTGTTGCTTAGGATGAAAACGCAGTACTAATAAGAGGCCAATCAATAGATGAACAAATGAACATGTATATATATATTGCCCCTCTTAGATAATCATTCAAGAACTTGAGCAATCTCAAACAAAAACACCAAAGTGAGAGATCAAGATAACTCCCTCAGATTTTTGATGAAAAGCTTTTGCAGGATGAGGAACGTTCTTGAAGAAGGATGATCGATTCTTGCTAAAACATAGTTGTAACTTGATTTCCTTCGCAGCTTCTAGTTGTATATGATCTTGGGCCTTGATTCAAGGTTCTTCCTCTCAATTTCAGCTTCAGAGCAAGGTGGAAGAGGGCTTGGAGGCTTCAACTCCGAACCTGCACACCAAAGAATAGTTTTCAGCCCTTTTCTTAGGGTTTTCACTCCAATAGGATGTTTTATAAGCTTAGAACGGTCAAGGGACAGGTAGGAGACCAGATCCACGAATTAGGGAGTGATATAGGGCATTAGGATGTGATTGGTAGGACTTTCGGAGCAAGAAAACGGCGGTCAAAAAGTGCGGCTCGAGGTCCGACCGGAATGGGTCGACCCTTGGGGTCGACCCTCGGGCAAACAGAAGCCAAACAGAACTGATTTTGTGTTCTGTTTTATAGGGGTCGACCCCAGGGGTCGACCCTCGGGCTTCCAGAAACCAAACAGAACATGTTTTGTGTTTTGTTTTACAGGGGTCGACCCTTGGGGTCGATCCTTCCATGGGTCGACCCCAGGGGTCGACCCTCGTGCCTCCTGAACCCAAAACAGAACCTTATTTAAGGTTCTGGGTTGCAGGGGTCGACCCCAGGGGTCGACCCTTGCATGGGTCGACCCCATGGCTCGACCCTTTCAGGCAGACTATACAAAAACAGCTCTGCGCGCTTCGACGACAGGAATTAATTCTCCTAGCTCCGAACTCCGATCGAAGCAAGACTGGAGGCGTTGGAAAGAGGACTCCCAGAGCTACAACATATAATTTTAGAGGGGAGATCCAATGGTTGGATTGAAAATGGTTAAGACTATAAGACAGTCTGAGTTTGAAAAACAACTAAAACCTCCATCAAACCAAAGGGAAACAATTGATTAAATGTTACCATAATCCCATGAAGATCAACCATGATTTTTCATCCTGAAAAACATGATAAAGCAAGGTGTTAGTTGACAATTAAGATCTTTACATCAAGCATTAACACTATGACCATGTTCACAATAAATTGCTTCGTTGAACCTATTCCAAGAGTGAATGATGAACGAGATATCCATTTAAATCCACATAACAACACTTACCTCATTGTTTTACCTGAATTCACATTTCTTGTTGATTGGTTGAATCATTCATACACATAGTCATGAAATTCAAAATCTCATTCTCCATCGACTGATGGTATGCATGTGGAATTCAAAGAGTAAGGAGCCAAGCCACATAGAACAATATTGAGTCACATTCAATTTGATCATCATCTAAGCTTTCAAACCACACATCATTACCTTGGGGGCAAGCAATGATATTTGCATCTCAATCATTCATTTAGCATTACCAAAGTCCACATTCATACTATGAGGCTCAATAAGACATGATGCTTAAAATGACATGATGCTCGAGTGTGATTTTCACATTGAAGATAGAGCAACCGCACCAAGTGTAGATGGATTGTATATGTAATGTGCTAACCTCAAAGCACGTATGAACCTCAAAGAGGCATAGATGCATTGACATGATGATAAGCCTTGTAGAATTACAATGCATCCACATGATGATATCCCAATAGAAATAGTTTATGATCATTTCCACAACCAATTCAAGTGAAGAGCATTCACGCACAAGGCTAAGCAACAAAGGCATTTTGTAATCATCAAAATCACATACACAACAGAAACCCACGGCAACCCCGCCGTGGAGGCGTGTCTCCCATGACACGGCCAACGTGGACACGCTGTCCAAGGTGCAACCCCGACCACCCGGTCGCGGACACTGCACCAACAAGACGCAACCTCGGTAAAGCTATTAGCACTAGTCTCGCGGCACGAAAATCGACACACTCACCACAGAGAAACACCCGAAACTCAACGGTCAACACGACCTAAAACCCGAAGGTCGAAGTCACAGAAACTAACTGACAGTCTGTCACTCCCGACTCGACAAGAGTACCTCCCACTAGAAGCACAGTCGGTAGCGTCCCCTGACGTCTTACACCGCACCGCAGGTGTCCGCCTGGCACGATAGCCCCCAGCGGAGGCAAGGACACCGTACAAGTAACCACAAAATAAGTGACTAGCTGGGGTCGCGCCCGTCAGCGTGGGTCCAACCGCCCCCAACCACGTGTGCACACACAGACTGTCCGTCCCTGGTCTGGCCCTCTGACCGATTTTCCCCTCAACCGGACTCTGGCTGCTAGACGCAGGGCCCAACGAAAACCAGTCTAAAACCGTCCTCAGGGTAGCCTCTCCACCACTCCCTGGTGGGACCACTAAACATGTAAGCAGACTACGACTAGTGGAGGGTCACTACGGAGTAGACTCTCAAGTCAACGGAAAACAACGTCCGAACCCGAAGAAGTACGGGGACCGTCCCACGTACCAGCACCGTCGCACGGTGACCACAGTCGGAGAAGCAACGGGACTCACAGTCCACAGGCCACGCACCTGGCCACGCAGAAATGCCAAAGCACGGTTCCCAAGGTAGCTCACAGGCCACCAAATCGAATCACATTCTCAGGGAAAAGCGGGAACCCTCCAGCCCTAGGCTGGGCAACTGGACTCGCAGTATAAGGCCTTACTCATGCCCCACTCGGAAACGTCTTCCCGAAGAAACTCACGGCGTGCAGGGAACCCTCGCCGCACTCACACCGACGCACGGTGACTCGATCAAGCGTAACATAAAAGCTCGAAACATGAGGAGTCACCCGGACTCTCAAACCCACGGACATGCTAAACGAGGTAGCATAGTCCTCCCGACACCCTCAAACCACGGACACAATACCCTCGGGGTGTCTGGGACATTCACGAGACCGCAAGTCGACCACTGGGTCCCAACTGGGTCAACCAGGGACCTACACAACGTGAAACGATCGTGGTAAGCACGAAGAACCACTTCGGCGCAACACAGTGCCTGGTGGTCTATCTTTGGGCCGTCACAGCTGTAACTGTAACGACCCGAGAATCCGATTACCGGGAAGGCCCGATAACCCGAGACTCGCACCGCCACCCACGAGCCCGAAGACTCGGAAGGGTTAAAAGGATGGTGTGGAGACTACACAAGTATCACAAATAATTGCAGAAATTAAACAGTTATAATAGAATAACATTTTACATGGTCCACAACAGAAAATAACACAATAACAATAGTCCACGACTAGTACAGTGACAAGAAAGGAAAGTACAGCTACACGGGGCATCCCCCGGCTCTGACCTCCGGCACTACCGCTGGGCACCCGCACCACGCTGCGCTCCTGACGCGCTCCCCGAAGGTGGCGCCTCACCTGAAACACGGTGAAAACACGCAGGGAATGAGTCTCGGAACAAGACTCAGTAGGGATCACTCGAACCCTACCTCGAAAAACGAGAAACCACTACTCTAGCGGTAGAAAAGAATCTCGGAAAGGAAAGCCCTGTACTCTACAGAACTAGACCCTAACGGCACGTAAACCGAGACACGTGCCACGGTACGAGGAAACTGAAACTCAACGGTTGAACCGTCAAAAACCCGAAGGTCGGAAACACACGACTGACAGTCTGACACTCCGTACTCGACAGGAGTACCACCCACTAGAAGCACAGCCGGTAGCGTCCCCTGGCGTCTTACACCGCACCGCAGGTGCACCGCCTGACATGGTAGGTCCTACCCGAGGCGCAAACACCGTACAAGTAACCACAAACAAGTAACTAGTTGGGGTCACGCCCGTCGACGTGGGTCCAACCGCCCCCAACCACGTGTGCACACACAGACCTTGCGTCACTAGGTCTGGTCCTCTGACCGGTTTTCCCCCGTAGCCGGACTCTGGCTACCGACGAGGGGCCTACGGTAACCGGTCCACAAACCGTCTCGAAAGGTGGGTGCCCGTACACCACTCCCAGGTGAGACCAGCACCGCGCACTGGTGGGCTACGACTAGTGGAGGGTCGCTAAAGGAGTAGACTCTCGAGTCACGGAAAACAACACCCAAGCCCGACAACGTGTGGGAATCACCCCACGCACCAGTCCCGTCACACGGAGACCACGGTCGGAGAAAAGCGAGGTTGCCACCCTCATGGGGCAACACAGGAAGTGGCGGTCTACCCTCAGACCGTCACTGCCAAATGGCGGTCCACTCTAGGGCCGTCACTTGGAAATAGCGGTCTAAGGCGGACCGTCACACGGCCAGGGGGTAGGGGGAAGCGACGCGCCTACCCTAGTGCGTCGCTTGGAAGCGGCGCACCTAGGCCAGGGCGTCACATGGCACCCCACACCCACGAAAACCACAGGGAAAGTAACGCGCTTACCCTGGCGCGTCGCTTGCAAGCAACGCGTCGGGCTCAGTGCGTTACTCGCATGTGACGCGCCTAGACCAGCGCGTCGCATGGCCCTCACGCTCGGGATGGAAAGGGAAGTGACGCGCCTGCCCCAGCGCGTCGCTTGTAAGTAACGCGCTGGGCCCAGTGCGTCGCTTGGCCCATCCACATGGGGGACAACAGGAAGTAACGCTCCTGCCCCAGTGCGTTACACGCATGTAACGCGCCTATCTCGGTGCGTTACATGGCCTGACCCCCAACGGTCAAAACCCAACGGTCGAAAGCATGTGACGGCCCAGCCCAGGGGCGTCACTAGCAAACGGCGGCCAGTCGCAGGACCGTTACAGCCCTCAACCCCAAAGGCCAACACCCAGGGAAGTAACGCACCCCTCTAGGGGCGTTACAAGCATGTGACGGTCACTGGAGTGACCGTCGCTTGCCCCAGAGCACGCTACGGCGGGAGAACCCCAAAAACACCAACCACGCCCCCGTACCTCCACCGGAGAGGGGGAAAACAAGGGGGAAGACCCCTGGGGACCCCTAGCATGCATCTAAGCCACCAAAACATAGAATCATGGGCTAAAACCATAGATCGGGCGGCTCACCCCAAAACATGGAAAAACCCCAAAAACGCCCAAACATGCCTCTCTCGGCCTCCCCGCGGCCTACAAACCACGGAAAAGAACGGCGAAGAGCTAGGGAACGTCACCCTACCTCAATGGAGCGAATGCTCCGCCGGATCGTCCACGAATCGCGAAGAACGCTTGAAAACCCTCGTTCTTCCTTAAGCTTCCCACGCTTGTCGCACGCCCCCACGACCGCCTCGCCGCCGCCCACGTCGCCGCGCCGTCGCCCCGCCGCCGTCTGCAGCCGAAGGGGAGCTCGCCGTGGCCAACCGGGAGGAAGAGAGGGAGAGGGAGGGAGACACGGTGGAGGAGGAAGGAGGAAGAAGAAGATGGTGGGGGGGAGAGAGAAAAGAAAAAGGGTTTTATAGAAAAACCCGGAAAATCCGTAAAATTCCAAAAAATAGGAAATCACACCCCCGCGATCCTCGGAACGCACCGATCGCAACGGTACCACTCGTGTCCGTGTGAACAGCCCGGTTCACCCGCAACGAGCGTCCGAAGAGAAAAGCCGAAACACACACCGGGAATCGGAAAACACACGCGGAAAAGCCGCGGAACGCCTCCGGGCCTCCGAAACAACTCCGGATCGCGCCGACCCGAACACGAAAGATGTCCGAAACGAAATTTCGAACACAACAGAGCCGGACACTCCGAAAACCAGATCCGGGACCCACGAAGAAGGATCCGAAAGGTCCGGGATATTACAGCCCTCCCCCCTTAAGGAATTTCGTCCTCGAAATTGAGAACAACCCAAGGGGAAAGAAGAGGAAGACTCACTCAAACAGGTACAGGAACTGCTGACGCATCTCGTCCTCACGTTCCCACGAAGCCTCACCACCAGAGTGTCGTTGCCACACGACTTTCACCAAGGGAATAACCTTGTTCCGCAGGCGCTGCTCTCGCCTATCCTCCACGCGGATCGGAAACTCTGGGAGAGAAAGATCTGGAGTCACCTCAGGCCAAACGGAAAACTCGAGCACATGAGAGTCATCGGGCATATACTTCCGCAACATAGAGACGTGGAACACGTCATGCACCGACGCCAACTCAGAGGGTAACTGTAACCGGTAAGCAACCTCACCGATGCGCCCCACAATCGCGAAAGGACCAATATAGCGGGGACTCAGCTTCCCACGCCGTCCAAACCGCGTCACCCCCTTCATCGGAGAAACTCTCAAGAACACATGATCGCCCACGGCGAACTCGAGGGGCTGCCGCCTACGGTCAGCATAGCTCTTCTGCCGACTCTGGGCCGCCAACATGTTCTGACGAACCAGGTGCACAACATCCACACATTGCTGCACCAATTCCGGTCCCGTCAAAACACGCTCACCCACCTCAAACCAATCGAGTGGAGTCCGACAAGGACGCCCATACAGAGCCTCATAGGGAGCCATGCCGATGCTCGAATGAAAGCTGTTGTTATAGGCAAACTCCACCAACGGTAGGTGATGAATCCAACTCCCCTGCCACTCCAGGCAGCAGGATCTCAGCATGTCCTCCAAAGTCTGAATGGTCCTCTCAGACTGACCATCCGACTGTGGATGATACGCCGAGCTAAATGCCAACTCCGTGCCAAGAGCTCGCTGGAAACTCCTCCAGAATCCAGAAGTGAAGCGCGGATCCCGATCCGACACGATCGAAATGGGAACTCCATGCAACGGAACGATCCGTTCCACATAAAGACGAGCCAACTTAGGCACGCTCCAGCTGACCTTGACCGGTAGCAACCGCGTCACCTTCGTCAGCCGATCCACCAGCAACCAAATACTGTCCTGCCCAGTCGGGGTTCTGGGCAACCCCACCACAAAATCCGTGGTCACATGGTCCCACTTCCAAGCAGGAACATCCAAGGGCTGGAGAGTACCGCCTGGTCGCTGATGCTCCACCTTCACTTGCTGACAGATCAGGCACCTGGCCACAAACTCGGCCACATCTCTCTTCATGCCAGGCCACCAGAACTGCCTCCGCAAGTTCCGATACATCTTCGTCGCACCCGGGTGCACAGTGTACCTGCTCCCATGAGCCTCGCGTAACACCGCACGACGAACCTGCTCCTCCCCCGGGACATACAGCCTGCCACGAAACCTCGCAGCACCGTCCTCGCCAAGCTCCACATCAGCTATCGCCAAAATCCGGGGCAACTCAGGGTCCGCATGCTGAGCCTCTGTCACCTGACGACGGATAGCAGGAGTGACAGTCAGACTCGCAAGCACTGCCAACCCTGGCTCCTGGGGAATCTTGAGCCTGAAAGATACTTCGGGCACCTGTTCCCAGAGCCTCCACTTCCTCAACATCAAGGCACTGATCACGACCTTCCGACTCAAGGCATCGGCGACGACATTCATCCTGCCCGGCTGATAAGACAGGGTGAAGTCATAGTCCTTCATGAACTCCATCCAACGCCTCTGTCTGAGGTTCAGATCTCTCTGCGAGAACACATACCTCAAACTCTGATGGTCAGTGAACACCTCGAACTTCTCACCGTACAGATAATGCCTCCAGATCTTCAACGCGAAGATCACTGCCGCCAACTCAAGGTCATGGGTAGGGTAGTTCTCCTCATGGGGCTTTAGCTGCCGAGATGCATAAGCCACCACTCTACCATGCTGCATCAGAACAGCACCCAATCCGACGCCGGAAGCATCTGTACACACCACAAAACCTCCCGATCCAGAAGGCAAAACCAACACCGGAGCCGAGGTGAGCAATCTCTTCAGTTCCCTAAAGCTCTGCTCACACTCCTCGGACCAGACGAAAGGCACATCCTTCCGCGTGAGCCTCGTCATCGGGGTCGCAATGCGGGAAAAATCCTGGATAAACCGGGGATAATAACCCGCAAGCCCCAAGAAACTCCGGATCTCCGTCACCGACCTCGGCCTCGGCCACTGCATCACGGCCTCGACCTTGGCGGGATCCACGGAAATGCCATCACCAGAAATCACGTGCCCCAGAAAGTGCACCTCGCTGAGCCAAAACTCGCACTTGCTGAGCTTCGCATACAACTGGTGATCTCGCAACGTCTGCAGCACCACACCCAAATGGTACGCATGCTCCTCGGCAGACTGCGAATAAACAAGGATGTCATCCACGAAGATGACCACGAACTGGTCCAAATACGGATGAAACACCCTCTGCATCAAGTCCATGAAGGCTACTGGGGCATTGGTGAGCCCGAACGGCATCACCAGAAACTCATAATGCCCGTACCTCGTACTGAACGCAGTCTTCTCCACATCGGACTCGCGAATTCTCAGCTGATAGTAACCGGACCGCAAATCAACCCGCGAGAACACTCGCGCAGACTGCAGCTGGTCGAACAAATCATCAATCCGCGGCAACGGATACTTGTTCTTAACGGTCACTTCATTCAGCTGCCGATAGTCAATGCACAGCCGCAGACTACCGTCCTTCTTCTTCACAAACAGCACGGGCGCACCCCAAGGGGAAAAGCTCGGACGAATATACCCCTTGGCCAACAGCTCCTGCAACTGCGCCCTCAACTCCCTCAACTCAGCGGGGGCCATACGGTAGGGAGCCTTCGCCAAAGGTCCCGTACCAGGCACAACCTCGATCACGAAATCGATCTCCCGCTGGGGAGGTAATCCAGGCAACTCCTCAGGAAAAACATCGGGAAACTCGCACACTACCGCAATGTCCTCGACATTCGGCTCCATCCGGTCAGACACAACCACTGACGCGAGAAAACCCTGGCAACCTGAATCAAGCAATCGACGGGCTCGAATAGCAGAGATAAGAAATCGAGAAGAGGTGGAACGGATACCTTGGAAATAGAAGGTCCTCTTGCTCGGATGCTGGAAGTAGACCCTCTTCATTCCACAATCCACCACCGCTCTATGAGTCTCGAGCCAATCCATGCCTAGAATCACATCATAATCCCGAAGCTGCAACGCATACAACCTGCCTGGCATACTCCGTCCATCGATCCACACCGGAACCTGGTCGAAGCAATACGGAGTGACCATAAAGTCACCCGAAGGCAACTCCACAGCCAAATCACAGGACAACTGGGTCACCGGCTCCTCGACGCTCGACGCGAAATCCTCCGAAATAAACGAATGAGACGCGCCAGAATCAAATAAAACCCGAGCCGCACAACCCAAAATCTGAACGGTACCTTCCACGAGCTGCGACGCTACTGCCTCTGCCCTGGTCAAGTGCGTGATCTGGCCACGAGCTCTCTGCCTGCCTCCCACACTAGCTGACCTGGGTAGCGGCGGATACTGTCCCTGCTGCTGCTGCTGCTGGGGAACCTGCTGCTGCAGCGGCCTCTGAGGACAGTCGCGCGCCATATGCCCTGGCTGGTCACACCGAAAACAGATGATCGGCGCCGTGCACTGCCTGCCTGGGTGGGTCCCACTACACCGTGGACAAGGTCCTCGCGATCCACCCACCGATCCCTGACGCTGCAAAGAGAACGGCTGCTGTACACTGCCCGATGAAGCCTGCCCCTGATCCTTGTGCTTCTTACGGAGACTCTTCTTCAAGAACTTCTTGACCTTCGAGCCGAAGGACGCAGATCCTGTCACCGAAGCTGCCGATGCCGGTACTCCTGAACCACCCGACACACGCTGGAAGGAACCCTGCTGCTGGGTAGCCGGCTGCTGGCTGCGACCTGACACAGACTGCCCCTGGCTGATCGGTCCTCGAGTCCTCTGCATATCCATCTCCAAGGAAATCGCAACACGAGACGCCGTCTCCAGATCAGTGGCCCCATTCGCGATCAAATGGTGCCTCAGCTCCAACCTCAAGCCCTGCACAAACTGCGTGGTCCTCACCCTCTCATGCTCCATGATATGAGGTGCATACCGACCCAGCTCGACAAATCGGGCCCTGTACTGCAGCACGGACATGTCACCCTGCACCAGCTCCAGAAACTCCCGCATCCGCTGCGTAGTAACAACGTCTGGACAGTACGTACGCTCGAAAGCACTGACAAAGTCATCCCACTCGATCTGCTCAAGTGGACGAAGCTGAAAGGACGTCTTCCACTCGGAAGACCACCACCTACGAGCCGTACCCTGCAACTGGTTGTAGGCCAACACCACTCTGTCCTCGGCAGCACTCTTCGCTGAACTGAACACCCGCTCCATCTCATCAAGCCAATCACGAGCCGCATCAGGGTCTGCCTGGCCGTTAAAGTAAGGTGGATGGAACTGCATGAAATCCCTCACTGCTCGGCCTGGCCCACCCCTGACTGACGAGCCCTCACCGGCCTCTCTGCCGAACTGTTGAGCCATGAGAAGGTACATGCCACGGAGAAAACCCTCGGCCCCCGGAACTCTCGCAGCATCCTCGGCCTCGGTAGCCCCCCGTGGTGCTCTGCTATGCTCCTCCTGGTCCCTCTGCTGGACCTCCTGCTGGATCTCCTGGCCTCCAGCCGACTGCCCCTGCTGAGAGCGAGAACTCCTCCTCGGCGCCATCCTCGCTCCTGAAGCAAAAGACAGAAGACACAAAAACGGCAAGGTCAGAATAAACACGCGGTGCCCAATGCCAGCGTCACCTGTACATCATCGTCATGGACTAGTGGACCACTACAATTACCTATGATTCTCATGTAATTCCACAACCGCGCTCTGATACCAGCTGTAACGACCCGAGAATCCGATTACCGGGAAGGCCCGATAACCCGAGACTCGCACCGCCACCCACGAGCCCGAAGACTCGGAAGGGTTAAAAGGATGGTGTGGAGACTACACAAGTATCACAAATAATTGCAGAAATTAAACAGTTATAATAGAATAACATTTTACATGGTCCACAACAGAAAATAACACAATAACAATAGTCCACGACTAGTACAGTGACAAGAAAGGAAAGTACAGCTACACGGGGCATCCCCCGGCTCTGACCTCCGGCACTACCGCTGGGCACCCGCACCACGCTGCGCTCCTGACGCGCTCCCCGAAGGTGGCGCCTCACCTGAAACACGGTGAAAACACGCAGGGAATGAGTCTCGGAACAAGACTCAGTAGGGATCACTCGAACCCTACCTCGAAAAACGAGAAACCACTACTCTAGCGGTAGAAAAGAATCTCGGAAAGGAAAGTCCTGTACTCTACAGAACTAGACCCTAACGGCACGTAAACCGAGACACGTGCCACGGTACGAGGAAACTGAAACTCAACGGTTGAACCGTCAAAAACCCGAAGGTCGGAAACACACGACTGACAGTCTGACACTCCGTACTCGACAGGAGTACCACCCACTAGAAGCACAGCCGGTAGCGTCCCCTGGCGTCTTACACCGCACCGCAGGTGCACCGCCTGACATGGTAGGTCCTACCCGAGGCGCAAACACCGTACAAGTAACCACAAACAAGTAACTAGTTGGGGTCACGCCCGTCGACGTGGGTCCAACCGCCCCCAACCACGTGTGCACACACAGACCTTGCGTCACTAGGTCTGGTCCTCTGACCGGTTTTCCCCCGTAGCCGGACTCTGGCTACCGACGAGGGGCCTACGGTAACCGGTCCACAAACCGTCTCGAAAGGTGGGTGCCCGTACACCACTCCCAGGTGAGACCAGCACCGCGCACTGGTGGGCTACGACTAGTGGAGGGTCGCTAAAGGAGTAGACTCTCGAGTCACGGAAAACAACACCCAAGCCCGACAACGTGTGGGAATCACCCCACGCACCAGTCCCGTCACACGGAGACCACGGTCGGAGAAAAGCGAGGTTGCCACCCTCATGGGGCAACACAGGAAGTGGCGGTCTACCCTCAGACCGTCACTGCCAAATGGCGGTCCACTCTAGGGCCGTCACTTGGAAATAGCGGTCTAAGGCGGACCGTCACACGGCCAGGGGGTAGGGGGAAGCGACGCGCCTACCCTAGTGCGTCGCTTGGAAGCGGCGCACCTAGGCCAGGGCGTCACATGGCACCCCACACCCACGAAAACCACAGGGAAAGTAACGCGCTTACCCTGGCGCGTCGCTTGCAAGCAACGCGTCGGGCTCAGTGCGTTACTCGCATGTGACGCGCCTAGACCAGCGCGTCGCATGGCCCTCACGCTCGGGATGGAAAGGGAAGTGACGCGCCTGCCCCAGCGCGTCGCTTGTAAGTAACGCGCTGGGCCCAGTGCGTCGCTTGGCCCATCCACATGGGGGACAACAGGAAGTAACGCTCCTGCCCCAGTGCGTTACACGCATGTAACGCGCCTATCTCGGTGCGTTACATGGCCTGACCCCCAACGGTCAAAACCCAACGGTCGAAAGCATGTGACGGCCCAGCCCAGGGGCGTCACTAGCAAACGGCGGCCAGTCGCAGGACCGTTACAGCCCTCGACCCCAAAGGCCAACACCCAGGGAAGTAACGCACCCCTCTAGGGGCGTTACAAGCATGTGACGGTCACTGGAGTGACCGTCGCTTGCCCCAGAGCACGCTACGGCGGGAGAACCCCAAAAACACCAACCACGCCCCCGTACCTCCACCGGAGAGGGGGAAAACAAGGGGGAAGACCCCTGGGGACCCCTAGCATGCATCTAAGCCACCAAAACATAGAATCATGGGCTAAAACCATAGATCGGGCGGCTCACCCCAAAACATGGAAAAACCCCAAAAACGCCCAAACATGCCTCTCTCGGCCTCCCCGCGGCCTACAAACCACGGAAAAGAACGGCGAAGAGCTAGGGAACGTCACCCTACCTCAATGGAGCGAATGCTCCGCCGGATCGTCCACGAATCGCGAAGAACGCTTGAAAACCCTCGTTCTTCCTTAAGCTTCCCACGCTTGCCGCACGCCCCCACGACCGCCTCGCCGCCGCCCACGTCGCCGCGCCGTCGCCCCGCCGCCGTCTGCAGCCGAAGGGGAGCTCGCCGTGGCCAACCGGGAGGAAGAGAGGGAGAGGGAGGGAGACACGGTGGAGGAGGAAGGAGGAAGAAGAAGATGGTGGGGGGGAGAGAGAAAAGAAAAAGGGTTTTATAGAAAAACCCGGAAAATCCGTAAAATTCCAAAAAATAGGAAATCACACCCCCGCGATCCTCGGAACGCACCGATCGCAACGGTACCACTCGTGTCCGTGTGAACAGCCCGGTTCACCCGCAACGAGCGTCCGAAGAGAAAAGCCGAAACACACACCGGGAATCGGAAAACACACGCGGAAAAGCCGCGGAACGCCTCCGGGCCTCCGAAACAACTCCGGATCGCGCCGACCCGAACACGAAAGATGTCCGAAACGAAATTTCGAACACAACAGAGCCGGACACTCCGAAAACCAGATCCGGGACCCACGAAGAAGGATCCGAAAGGTCCGGGATATTACAGCAACGGTCCAAGGATAGGCCGTTATAGCACCCTGACGGTCTATCTTTGGGGTCACGCCCGTCAGCGTGGGTCCAATCGCCCCTAACCATGTGTGCACACACAGACCGTCCGTCCCTGGTCTGGCCCTCTGACTGATTTTCCCCTCAGTCGGACTCTCGCTGCTAGACGCGGGGCCCGACGGAAACCAATCTAAAACCGTCCTCAAGGTACCCTCTCCACCACTCCCTGGTGGGACCACTAAACGTGTAAGCAGACTACGACTAGTGGAGGGTCACTACGGAGTAGACTCTCAAGTCAACATAAAACAATGTCTGAACCTGACGAAGTACGGGGACCATCCCACATACCAGCACCGTTGCACAGTGACCACAGTCGGGGAAGAAATGGGACTCACAGTCCACGGGCCACGCACCTGGCCACGCAGAAATGCCAAAGCACAGTTCCCAAGGCAGCTTACAGGCCGCCAAACTGAATCCCATTCTCAGGGAAAAGTGGGAACCCTTCAGCCCTAGGCTGGGCAACTGGACTCGCAGTCCAAGGCCATACTCATGGCCCACTCGGAAACCTCTTCCCGAAGAAACTCACGGCGTGCGGGGAACCCTCGCCGCACTCACACCGACCCACGGTGACTCGATCAAGCGTAACACAAAAGCCCGGAATACAAGGAGTCACCCGGACTCTCAAACCCACGGACACGCTAAACAACGTAGCACAGTCCTCCCGACACCCTCAAACCACGGACACAAGACCCTCGGGGTGTCTGGGACATTCACGAGACCGCAAGTCGACCACTGGGTCCCAACCGGGTCGACCAGGGACCTACACAATGCGAAACAATCGCGGCAAGCACGAAGAACCACTTCGGCGCAACAAAGTTCCTGGCGGTCTATATTTGGGCCGTCACAGCTGTAACGGTCCAAGGATAGGCCGTCACAGCACCCTGACGGTCCAACTCAGGAGCGTTAGACACTTGGTGCAAAATCTGCTGTAACGCGCTAGCCCTAGTGCGTCACAGTCTCTGACGCGCCTAGCCTGGTGCGTCAGAAGACGAGCAGAAACCAACCGTGATGCACACCGCCCGGGGCGTCACGGTCTCTGACGGACCAACGCTGGTGCGTCAGAAAATGGGACAAAACTAGCTGTGACACACACCCCTTGGGGCGTCACAGACTCTAACGCTCCAACCCATGTGCGTTAGAAGGTGGGGACGCGTCCTCTCTGACGCTCCCTCACAGGGGCGTCACAATGCTCTGGCGCTCCACCTTGGGTGCGTCAGATGCCTTGACCCCCAACGGTCAAAACCACAATGGTCGACTGCCAACGGTCAAATCATCACTCTGACGGTCCAACCTAGGCGTGTCACACGCCCTTGCGGTCTATCGTGGGATCGTCAGGCCCATGGACCACCTAGTTGGCAAAATAGTTGGCTGTGACGCACCCACCCTGGGGCGTCACACGCTATGGCGGTCACTGGAATGACCGTTACACCGTCCCGACGGCGGAACGGCGGGAAACGACCAAAAAACTTCACCACGCCCCCATACCTCCACAGAAGAGGGGGAAAACAAGGGGGAAGCCCCCAAATAGCCCCTAGCATGCATCTATGGCCTCGGATCGGCCAAAAACGTAATGAAATGGTAGATCAGCCCACAAGCCCTAAAACATGGATTTTTCCCCAAAATCCCCAAATACGCCTGCTCGGCTCACCACGGCCTACAAAACTTGCGGGAAAGGAACTGCACGAGCTGGGGGTCCATCTCCCTACCTCCACCAAAGAAACGACGCACCGTGGACGCCGATCCACGAAGAAATCGCCGCGAAACCCTCGCCGACTCACGAACGCGCCACCGAGCTTCCACGCGCCTCCATCCCCTGATCCTCGACCCATCCTCGCCGTCCTCATCGCCCACATCACCCTGCCACGCCCATGTCTCACTTCATCGGCCGCCGGAGAAGAGAGAGAGGGAGAGAGTGAGAAATGAGAGGGGAGAGACAGAATTTTTTAATATATACAGAAAACCTGAAAATTCAGAAAATTCAAAAAATTACGAAAAATTACCTCCACGATCCTCGGGAGGAACACAACGCAGTGGTACTGTCCCGGAGTCGGAGAACGCCACGGTTTGCCTTGCATAGAGTTCCGAAGGCACATCAGGGAAAAACACGTGTAAAGCACAAAATACACTCCGAGACGCACTAAAATGATCCAAAAAAATCCGGGGCATTACACTTCAGAAGAGCACAACATCGCTGAGCAAGATCCTACAAGAACCTATCCGGAATGGATTTGGAATGACGTGCAAGCGGGCGCGGCTCAGGCTCGGAAGAATTGGACGACCTAGAACAAGACCCTACTTCTCTAGATCTAACAGACTCTACTTCCTTAGACTCGACGGACCTACGTCTAACCTAGGAGAAAGGAAAACTAATGGAAAGGAAGCAGCAGGGGACTCGTGCCCCTGGGAGGAGGATGAGGACAAGATAGCGTAATCTTCCACCGAAATCTCCATTTCAAATTTGACATTTTTTTGGAGATCAATGGAGATCCTGTAGCAAGAAGGAGAAGATGGTGGAGGAGGAAGTTGAAGAGGGAAGAGAGATGGGAACAAGACATCAAAGAAAGAATCAGAGGAAGAGAACCACATGTCGGAGAGTTTAGAGGAAGAGGTCCACATAGTGGAGAGATCAATGGGCGAGCATCGCCCGCACACACAGGGTATAATTAACACCTCGGTTGGTAGTTCCATGAAATACGGATCAATCATGATCGGTGGTGAACGAGGTATAGATTCCAGCTACTGGAAGAGGGACATGAGACGGGAGGGAGACCAAGAAAAGACAGTAGGTGAGCTCCCCTTCTTCCATGGACGGTCGACTGGCTTCTTTGGCTTCCACTGCACAAGTCGTACTTCATGATTCTTTTGGCAGCTTTGATCTTCATAAAATAGCCTTTCGAAGGCCTGGCTGTAATCAATCATATCATCAACTGGCCCCTTCGACAGCAGAGGCGGACTGGCAACTGTACAAGCTGTAGTTCTCTTTTCGAACCGTGTTGACTGTGCATTCAATGTACCTGGCTGGAGAGGCCCTTTTATGAAATGCTGGCGATAATCCCAGGTAAGCGGTCCTGAGTCACCCAAAATTGATAATGCGGACTCTCGATAATCGAGGCCCCTTCTGCTCATTTTTCTTCCTTTGGGGACCGGTTTGGTCCGCCCTTGTAATTGTGCACCGAGGCCTCTCCCTGGCTGATAGCCTAATTTCAGTATAATATCACAGCCTTTGGAATCTCGGATCTAAGGCTTCACTTTAATGTTGACAGGTGTAGTGGTGGGCTTACGCGGTGCATAAGCCCATGGAAAATCCAGATCCAATACATAAATAACTGGCCGAGTGTTGGGCCACAGAGTTGGTAAAATCTTCTCTGATATAGCCTTTACTGACTGTACTGTGGACAAGCTTTTCACCTTAACCACCCTCCCTTGAAAGGGGAATTTGAGGCACTGATGAGCAGTGGACGGCACTGCGCTAAGAGTATCAATCCACGGACGACCCAAGATAGCCTTGAACATAGGTCGATGTCCAACACATAAAATTCAATGGGCATAGTAAGAGGCCCAAGCTCAGCCTGAATGGTGACAACCCTGTGACATGGTGACAACCCCGTGACATGCTCTCCGTGAGTTGTCATAAGCTGTTATGGTAGTCGGAGTAGGCCGTAGATGGAGTGTAGGAAAAAGGGGTAGTGGATGGAAGGATGAGTGATTTAGTAGGTGGAAGAGAGTTTTGATATGTGGGCGTAAGGATGGTGGGAGTGGAGGAGGCGCGGTAGTTGTGGTGGAGGGCCGAGACTTGTTGTACTGAACCGTCATCATCATAGGACCACCCTGCATCAGGAGCCGGGGGTTGAACAAGGTTAACCTGAGCGGGTGCCGGCGGGTGCCGGCGGCTGAGGCTGCGGAGCGGGAGGATGATTCGGCATGGGGTTCTGATGGATCCCCAAGTCTTGGACCAGTTGCGGTTGTTGCTATAGTGGCTGCTGTTACGACGGAGGTGCCTGTTGTTGCTGCACTTGCTGCCTCGGCGCTTGCCTTCTTTTCTCTTTGATCTCTACAATGGCCTTGTGCATCTCGGCCCAATCAATCATGTGTCCTTCATGTAGGTCATAGACCAAATCTTTAAACTGAAAACATCCTTCAATGGTATGCCCCGGCTACCTGTGGAACATGCAATACTTGGTCTGGTCAACAGTTGGGTTCCAAACGGGCCGTTCCGGAGGAAGCTGAATTGCACTAACCGACATGAGAGCGGAAAAGATGTCCGTGAGGGACTCGGGCAAAAGAGGGTACTGGGCTCTCTTCGGACCCGGACGCTTATTGTTGTTGTTGGTGTAGCCGTTGGGTGAAGGGACATTGTGATATTGTGGAAGTTGTGGAGGTTGTTGCGAAGCGGGGAATGCGTTTTGTGGTGCGGCGAAGGTAGGTGGAGGGTTTTGTGGAATGGAGAAGGTAGGTTGAGTGTTTTGTGGCGTGGGAAATTGGGGATTGCGGGGGTTCTGTGGAAAGCGGAATGGTGTGGACTGAAAGGGGAAGGCAACGGCTTGCACATGCTCATTGGTTTGGACCCCCTCTGTGACAGGCCCTTGAGATTTCTTATGGTATTTAGGCTTTTGGGCCTCAAAGAGTGAATGTATGGTGGAATCCTTGAATTGTGTCTGAATGAACCGTGCCCGACTATATAGTTGGTGTATATTTGCTATGTCATTCATCGCCAGAATGTTGCGGAAGGTCGGAGTAGCATTGGAAATCAACAGTTTGACCTTCTCTTCCTCCGGAATATGGCCTGGCACCCTGGCGGCCATCTGCCTCCATCTATCGGCATAAGTAGCGAACTCCTCGCCTGGTTTCATTTTCTCGGCCACCAAGTCTGTGAAAGAGTATTCCGGGACGACCCTGTCTTGAAATCTCTGAATGAACTTGTCCTTCACTATCTTGAAACTCTCAGCATCTTCCAGTGGCAGAGAGTAAAACCATTCAAGGGTAACCTCATCTAATGATCGGCGGAATAAGTACGCCATAAGGCGATCATCATACTGAAATTGAGCCGATTCATATAAAAAGTCCCTCACATGGATGAAGGGATTGCCGTTCCCATCATACTTGCGATAATTGGGGAGCTCGGATTGTGGGGGGAACCGAATATTTTGAAAGCTCGGGACTGGAACGTCTGCTAAGGATGTTGGGCCAACCCGCTTCTGGAGGAAGTCAAGTTGTTGCTGCATGGCGGCCCATTTATCTAACAACTCCTACTCCCTAGATGGAGTAGGGATAGTGAAGGAAAGGGATTGAATCTGAGGAGCAGAAGGATAAACAGCAGGAAGAGAAGGAGGAGGCCCACAAGAAGGATATTGGGCCGAAGAGTGACCCATATTGCTATGGACTTGGGCCGCCCCATACTGAGGGCGCATGAAATCGGATGGGCCGACCAGAACTTGCAGCACCGAAGGAATGGCCTAATAAGAATCAGCTTGGATTGAAGAAGGGAGAATGGTCTTCCCTTTATCAAGAATTTGTTGGGCCGAACCAGAAGACTGGCCTGTTTCCAAAGTAGACAATCTGATGGTCCTAGGCTGGACCGGAGTGAGGTCAATTGGAGCGGACTGGATGGCGGACCCATCAACCCTAGGCTGAACAATGGAAGCATTAGATAAGCCTTGCGTAATCGTGGGAGGTGGGGTGTTGGGCCCCTGCATG
This sequence comes from Amorphophallus konjac, assembly GCA_022559845.1. Classification (NCBI taxonomy): domain Eukaryota; kingdom Viridiplantae; phylum Streptophyta; class Magnoliopsida; order Alismatales; family Araceae; genus Amorphophallus; species Amorphophallus konjac. The sequence goes on from CM040124.1 coordinate 15,857,042, forward strand.
ACCTGATAAACAGCCTGAAGTTGGGTTGAATCCAACTGGGCCATCATTTGGAGAATAGAATTGGCAGAAGGAGAAGGAAGGGATTGAGTGGACTGGGCGCCCTCCATAGGGATGGAGGACGTGGGAGGAACGGACCTCTCTCCAGAATGGAAAGAGGCAACCCTAGAAGAATCCTCTAGAAGCCCTTGAGGGAGAGACTCCTCTTGGGAACGGGGAAGATCAAAAGATGCCATGGCGGACTCGAAGAGAGGATTGGAGTAGAACTTGGAAAAAGAATTGCCCCTAGGAGATGACTCTAGCGGACAAAAGCAACTCCACATGCAAATTCAACACCTTGGAAATGCAAACAACACAAAACAAACACACAATGAGTGGCTTAAACTAGACGATTTCAACGAAGACGTAAGTGAGAAGAAAAAAACAATCAAAGTCAACCAAGTTGTTTAGATGATGCTCAAAGTTTTTAATTGTTTTCCCCTCTTAGAACCTTAGTTGCTTGATTAAAATGTGCTCTCAATAATATGTTCTTAATAGGGAAGAGGTATATGGCTTGGTTAACTCTAAATGTAATCACTCCCTCACTTATGCAATCCTAGACACAGTGTGGGAAAGGTACAATCGGCCCGGCGTCCGTGTGGGAATCCACGGCTCGTGGGGACTTATGGAGGTCCCTAATGTGCTCTCTTAGTCGCCCCCAAGGAATATGGAGACGAGAGGTTCACACACCAAGGTAGGAGAATGCAATCTAAAGTATGAATAATGAATGACCCTATACGCACCGGAGTGCATGCAAATTCTAACCTAAAACTAGCAATTCCATATGCACATAATGGTACGAATATGCCAAACAACTAAGGAGGAGACCAGATAGCACCCAAATATCAAAATCACAGCAGAAACTGCGAAAATAAATCAACCTCGGGATGCGTACCTATCACTGGAGTGGCGGTCTAATAGACACGCGTCAGAGAGATGAGACGGTCTAATAATAGACCGCTCTTAGGCCTGTAACGGCCGAAGGTCCGACCGCCAGAATACCCAGAGAACCAGAAACAGTAGGAAGTAAAGGAAAAATCTGGGGAAAACACGGGCAACTGAGGTAAAAGATGAATAGCATGTTTAACAGAGATCCAAAACACGATTGACACTAGACGTCCCACCGTGATCGCCAAAAAATTTCGGTTGATTTATATTGGTTCCTTTTCAAATGGATATGTGATGTCAACAATAGGAATATGAATAAGCAATGTGCAATATGCAATCAACCTATGAACATGTGTAGCATGAACCTAGACAATCAACATGAAATCTAAGCATGGGCATGCCATCTCTATCAGAACTAAGCAAGGGAAAAGAAAAACACACGTCGGAGCGTGGAGCAAAAGGAATAAAAGAAAGCACACACCGTGGGTGTGGAGCAAGCAAACAAAAGCAACTAAAGAAGAGATATGAGGGAGAGAGAGGACTACTACCCAAACTAGAAAGATGTGATCGCCACCAAAGTATTAAACTAGCCACAGCTAAGATGAATACCTTGAAAATAGGTGGATGTAACACCCGCCCACGGGAGAGAGAAAATTGCACTTCTGTGAATAATGACGGTCGAAGATAGGCGCGCCAGAGAGATATAGCGGTCTTATGATAAACCGCTAGAAGGCGTTAGCGCTCCAATAAACAACCGCCAGAGAACCGCAAAACAGGAACTTTGGGACCTTTGATCTCCACTTCTTCCAGTCAGCTAGAAGACTTGGGCCTCGTGCTATGGACCTGTAAAACCTGCAAAAACGTGTAGAGAACACAGAAAAACAACCCAAATTAGCCCTTTGAAGAGTGTAGTAATTATAATAGAAGAAAACTTGAAAACATCCAATTGGAAAGGAAATCCCTAGGAGGTTGGTTTTTTTTAACCCCTGTGGGGCGTTTTAAAAGATGAGAGGAGGTTTTAAAATGATGCAGAAGAATGAAGAACGTGAGAGAGGAAGAGGGAAGATGCTTTGGATGCTATGAGGGAAAAAAGAAGAATTAAGAACACAAGACAACACTAAAACCCTTGAAACTTGATACTCCATGGACTTAGGATGCAGATGACGTGGGAAGCAGTTCTCCTTGATTGGTTCTAGCTCCAGGATGCGGCAGCACTTCGACGCGAACTCCAGAAATCTCTTCTTCAACCAATGAAGTCAAGGGTTCTATTTATAGACCCTCAAAGTCTAGGTTGGAATTGGAGGGATAATGACTCGAAATTAGACCTGACACCAGATAATCTTTGAAGATAATACTCCCAAGAGTCCATAGAAACAAACTGGAGCTTCTAAGGATCAGCACCGAGAGAGAAATCATCAGATCAAACTCTTAATCCGGCCACGGCGTAGCAGAGAAAGAGCAGCTCTGCTAGAACTCTCTGTCTGATGCAGCGGCCTTACGATAAACTGCCACTTGGAAGTAACTGCCGAAGAATAGACCACCACCCTGCGTTATCCAACAAAAGATAAGGCCAACGGGTGAAGTTTTTGAAACAAGGACTCTGCAAGAAGGTGGCGGCCGATGATTCATGTGCCAGAAGCATATGATTGTCCCACGATAGACCGCTAAATCACAACGGATAAGATAAGATAAGACGGAAGGATAAGACGGAAAGAGAGACGCTGCCTCTGGACTCTAGCGTCAGCAAATGGTCTAAGGTAAGACCGCCACAATTAAAAACGTACCAAGGATAGGCCGCCAGAGACAATGCAGGTCAACGCAAGCAAAGATCAGGTCGATGCAAGACAAACTTAGGTCGGTGCAACAATGAATCAAGTCGATGCACATGAAGAAAAACGGTCATATGATAGACCGCCAAAATCATCTAACAGTCGTGTTATAGACCGCTAGGTGCAAGACCAATGAAAAGCCTACTAAGCTTCAACCCAGGGAAAAACAAATAAGGGGCGAGACCCAATCAAGGAGAATGCCCCATGAAATAAGCCTCAAAGACTGACCAAGATGGCTCAACAAATGGCGAATAACTCGGAGCATCATAAAGATAAGCAAGGAAATGACCCAACTTATTGATCATAAAACGGGTGTCAATAGGCGTGCTCGATCGTGGGCGGATCCAACGGTGGGAGGTGAGGCGAGTTAGGGTTCTGACGAGTTCGCGTCTTCCCTTTTCGACGATCAAAGGTAGATTTCTCTCAGGTCCAACTTTAATTAAATCATGCCACTACATGCATCTTGAAGTCTTCTTTCTATTGGTGATATTTTGTCCAAATTTTATGAAGTATAGAGGTCGCTAGACGCATTTTTCTGGAGGTATCTCAGAGTCTGACGGTAGGCGGGACACGGTTTTAGGAGGCGGCCGTCACAGTGACCACCTCTTGAAGTAGCGGTCTCGCGATAGACCGTCCCCTCATACCATTTTTTAAAATTTAAAAATATGATTTTGAACGCGTCAAGCACCTGGACGTCTTCTTTTTAACGCGTCACCCTGGGTATACGTCTTCTTTAACAGTAAATATCTAATGTTTTATTTTATTATGTGAGAAATGTTACGCGCATCTGGTTACCTGGACGTCTTCTTTAATGCGCGTCATCCATACTAGACGCCTTCATGCAATATATCAAAAAAATATTTATATATATATGACCGCGGTCCTCTTAAGACCGTCTTTTTCAGGTTGCGGTCTCCTGATGACCGTCTTCTGGTTCGATTTTCCAGCAAGTATCTGGGTTATTTCCTACGCGTTATGCTCCGATATTTCCTGCTATATTGCATGCAGTTGAAGTTAATAAAGTGACAGAACATGGCTATCTAGGTTGTATGAAATAATGTGTTCTAAATCGAAGCATTTACTTGCCCTTCTATGGTGGAAAAAGAGTAGATTTGTAGCGACCCAAGATCCGGATACCGGGAAGGCCCGATACCATTCGAATCATGATCCGCCGCCCACGAGCCGGGAGGGCTCGGAAGGGCTAAAAGGAGTGTGAAGGCACAAAGAAATAGAAAATAAGGCAGGACAATTCAACAATTAACAGAAATAAATAAATAACTACTACTATAACAGAGTCCAGTCCAACAGAAGGTACAGTCTAAAGCAGTAAAAACGTACCACATGTCGAGTGAACACTCGGCCCGGCGAGCTGGCAACTAAGAATCTCTGAATCGCAACCTCGAACCTCGAGGATGAACTGCCACACCTGAAAAGCAGGGGTGAGCCTCCTGTCACTGGCCCAGTAGGGATCCCACGGAGCCCCAACTGAGAACAATAGCATCACGGAAAGCTGTAACTATAAGAGCAACAGTAACCGCAGGAATAGTAAACCCGGTGGCCGGTCAAAACTCGGCACTACAGTTACTCCTACTGTACCGGTCAAGCAGAAAGAGAAGTCCCGATCTCACAGTCGGGAACTGGACCATACTAGCACCACTTACTGAAGTAAAAACCCACGGTAACCCCGCCGTAGAGGCCTGTCTCTCAGGACACGGCCAACCTGGATGCGCTGTCCCAGGTGCAACCCCGACCACCCGGTCGCGGACACTGCACCAACAAGATGCAACCTCAGTAAAGCTATTAGCACTAGTCTCATGGCATGAAAATCGACACACGCGCCACGACGAAACACCCAGAACTCAACGGTCAACATGACCAAAAATCCGAAGGTCGAAGTCACAGAAATTGACTGACAGTCTGTCACTCCCGACTCGATAGGAGTACCTCCCACTAGAAGCACAGTCGGTAGCGTCCCCTGACATCTTACACCTCAACGCAGGTGTCCGCCTAGCACGATAGCCCCCGGCTGAGGCAAGGACACCGTACAAGTAACCACAAACAAGTGACTACCTGGGGTCACACCCGTCAGCATGGGTCCAACCGCCCCCAACCACGTGTGCACACATAGACCGTCCGTCCCTGGTCTGGCCCTCTGTCCGATTTTCCCCTCAGCCGGACTCTGGCTGCCATACGCGGGGCCCGACGGAAACCAGTCTAAAACCGGCCTCAGGGTAGCCTCTCTACCACTCCATGGTGGGACCACTAAACGTGTAAGCAGGCTACGACTAGTGGAGGGTAACTATGGAGTAGACTCTCAAGTCAACGAAAAACAACGTCCGAACCCGACGAAGTACGGGCACCGTCCCACGTACCAGCACCGTCGCACGGTGGCCACAGTCAGAGAAGAAATGGGACTCACAGTCCATGGGCCACGCACCTGGCCACGCAGAAATGCCAAAGCACAGTTCCCAATGCAGCTCACATGCCGCCAAACCGAATCTCATTCTCAGGGAAAAGCAGGAACCCTCCAGCCCTAGGCTGGGCAACTAGACTCGCAGTCCAAGGCCTTACTCATGGCCCACTCAGAAACCTCTTCCCGAAGAAACTCACGGCGTGCGGGGAACCCTCGCCGCACTCACACCGACGCACGGTGACTCAATCAAGCGTAACACAAAAAGCCCGGAACATGAGGAGTCACCCGGACTCTCAAACCCACGGGCACGCTAAACAAGGTAGCACAGTCCTCCCGACACCCTCAAACCACAAACACAAGACCCTCGGGGTGTCTGGGACATTCACGAGACCGTAGGTCGACCACTGGGTCCCAACCGGGTCGACCAGGAACCTACACAACGCGAAACGATCGCGGCAAGCACGAAGAACCACCTCGGCATAACACAGTGCCTGGCGGTCTATCTTTGGGCCGTCACAGCTATAACGGTCCAAGGATAGGCCGTCACAGCACCCTGACAGTCCAACTCAGGAGCGTCAGACACTCGGTGCAAAACCGGCTATAACGCGCCAAGCCTGGTGTGTCACAGTCTCTGACGCGCCTAGCCTGGTGCGTCAGAAGACGAGCAGAAACCAACCGTGACGCACACCGCCCGGGGCGTCACGGTCTCTGATGGACCAACGCTGGTGCGTTAGAAGACGGGACAAAACTGGCCGTGACGCACACCCCTCGGGGCGTCACAGACTCTAACGCTCCAACCCAGGTGCGTTAGAAGGTGGGGACGCATCCTCTCTGTCGCTCCCTCACAGGGGCGTCACAATGCTCTGACGCTCCACCTTGGGTGCGTCAGAGGCCTTGACCCCCAACGGTCAAAACCACACCGGTCAACTGCCAACAATCGGATCGTCACTCTGACGGTCCAACGTAGGCGCGTCACACGCCCTGGCGGTCTATCGTGGGACCGTCAGGCCCACGGACCACCCAGTTGGCAAAACAGTTGGCTGTGACGCACCCACCCTGGGGCGTCACATGCTGTGGCGATCACTGGAACGACCGTCGCACCGTCCCGGCGGCGGAACGGTGGGAAACGACCAAAAAACTTCACCACGCCCCCATACCTCCACGGGAGAGGGGGAAAACAAGGGGGAAGCCCCCAAATAGCCCCTAGCATGCATCTATGGTCTCGGATCGGCCAAAAATGCAATGAAACGGTAGATAGGCCCACAAGCCCTAAAACATGGATTTTTCCCCAAAATCTCCAAATACGCCCGCTCGGCTCACCGTGGCCTACAAAACTTGCGAGAAAGGAACTGCACGAGCTGGGGGTCCATCTCCCTACCTCCACCGAAGAAACGGCGCGCCGTGGACGCCGATCCACGAAGAAATCGCTGCGAAACCCTCGCCGGCTCACGAACGCACCACCGAGCTCCCACGCGCCTCCATCCCTCGATCCTCGACCCATCCTCGCCGTCCTCATCGCCCGCGTCGCCCTGCCACGCCCCCGTCTCACTTCGTCAACCGCCGGAGAAGAGAGGGTGAGAAGTGAGCGTGGGAGAAGAGAGAGAGGGAGAGAGTGAGAAATGAGAGGGGAGAGAGAGAAATGGTTAATATATACAGAAAACCTGAAAATTCCAGAAATTCAGAAAATTATGAAAAATTACCTCCACGATCCTCGGGAGTAACACAACGCAGTGGTACTGTCCCGGAGTCAGAGAACGCCACGGTTTGCCCTACACAGAGTTTCGAAGGCACATCAGGGAAAAACACGTGTAAAGCATAAAATACACTCCGAGACCCACTAAAATGATCCGAAAAATATCTGAAAAAATCCGGGGCATTACATCCCTCCCCCCTTAAAGGAATTTCATCCTCGAAATTTAGGACTAGCACCAAGTCACAGGGGAAGAACATCTCAACCAACAGACAACGCTGTCAGAACCCCAGCACAGAAAACCTTGGCTCTCACAAAAGCATCGATCCTGAGGGACACAGCCAGACTACCAACACGAACGACACCTCGCTCCACATGCCGCACACACCGGCCATCAGAGCAGACACCACACAAGAGCACAAGTATGGTATCACCTCAGCCACGACGAAAACCAATCATGGCACCGCTGCCACCAACTCGCTCACCGAGGAGACACAATCCTCTTCACAAGAAACAGCTAGCGATCCATCCTGCGGTCGGTAGATAAATCACACATCAGCTTCACAACCAGCTAACAGGTCGCACACCATTCTCAAGGGAACAACCAACACAGAGCCTCCATCGGCTCACGCAGCCATCTCAACAGACCGCAATCAAATCATCGGCTCAGCACCAAGAATCACCTCACACATGGCAAGCTGAAAGCCAGACGTATTACTGTGCCAACTCTGTTAGAAGACAAACTTCGACAAAGCCCAGATCCCATCCAGAAAGCACATCACAAAAATGACCACCAAAGGTCTCACCGATACACGGCTCTCACCGCTCACGATGCACAACCAACAGCATCTTCTGTCTGTGAAAAGACCATCCACTGGTCGCCAGATACACGTCAACGGGAAACCTCCACCGGCCCAACGGGCACGATCTAACTCACGACAGGCCATCCGCTGACTCACACACAGATAATTACAACATCTCGAGCTGAACTCCTCTTGGAAACCGCATCCGATCTCGAGCATCGCGCCAACTCTATCCTCTCAGGGGAGCACGATGAAACCAAATGACAAGATCCTGGCATCTTCGGTCATCACCTCACTTGACTCAGACTTACAGGAGAACCATCCCATGCTGGTCACTGACCAAGGATAACCATTGCGACACCAACGTCCCATCAAGGACCTCCATGCACATGCGTCACTCTTCCGTCCTATCTCATCGAAACCTTCATCCCAATTATTCCAAGTGGACACCTGCAAATCCTGATTCCACCCTTACCACAAAGCCACGGGACACCACTAGAACGATTCATGGCACACGTCTCTAGAGGAGAAAAGTGCCATCCAATCTCACAGCAACCTGGTCACCAACGTTGTGGCCAATGCACACGGGTCCCCAAGCAATACACATCTTACCGTGGTCGACCACGAGACTAGCCTTACTAGTGACTCGCAGCTACCACCCGGAACCCAAAATCTCTCAAAGATCACTCCTCAAAACACGATCTCATCCGAGGACACGACTGGTAACACAAGCCGGGCACCAAGCCAGCGACTCTGACCAACACGTCCTCGACCTCCGTCAGGCGACATCCTCAACAACCCCATCAGGGTCCAAAATCGACGTCTGACACGGCTTCCATCACATGAACATGGTACTCATGCGGCACACTAGCCAGCACATTCCCCAACACTCCATCTTGCCAGTGCCAAGAACCACGATACCTCGAGCAACGGCACGACAACACGTCTCGCACAGAGGAACCAATCCTCCAATGCTCAACGCAAACTCAGGAATCCGCCCGTAGCAACCAACGCTACGATCCTGAACCAGTGGGTCACAAGCCCACCATGCTTCCACTGCGCACTCATATCCATACGCACAGCCACAAATTCTCAGAAACACCGCCCAACCAGCACTCGTCCTTCTGGAACAGTGCCAGCACCCTTACACATCAGGGAATGGGCACGACTTCTCACAGGCAACCACCTGGCCAAGACAAGGAGCACGTCTCGCACGGACTTCATGGCACACAAGGCCAACCAATCTGGACACACGATGCAAGACGACGAACCTTAGCCAATCACACTTCCAACCAAACGGAAGGCCTTCATGCTCGACCTGACCTCGAACCTCGCGCACGCTGGGAACAGCACCTTCCAGCATCGAGAAAATCATCACTTCCATCAGGTCAGCGCCTCCGACACACTCAGCAAGTGTCACGTCGGACCATAATCACAACATCTCTCAATGCACCACTACTGCAATTCCTCGAACTGCAACACGCCACGCCAAGAGCCGCAACACGAGCCATAATCGACAACTATCGACGCTCATCCTCGCGTCCCGAAATCACCGCAGAACCTTCGCATCTCGAACCAAATCCAAGGTGAACCCAACCCATTCGCACACAAGAGCGCATGAGCAAGACTTACTGGGACACCACATCCCAATCCTACCTCAAAATCCGCAAGAATAACCGGAACCGACACGTCATTTCTGACGCCATAGACCACGACACGAACATCAGGCTCGATGAAACATCAGCTCACCAAGAAGATACTCCGCTCACCCGAGCGCACCACTCGGCCAGAGCGCACACTCCGACGCCTCAAACCTCAACCTCAACGCCTCAGGGGCTGGATAAACCTTGATCTGAAGTGGCCCAAAACCAACAGCAGCTCCCTTAGAGCACGCTCACGGCCACTCAACCACAAACCATCCGCACCAGCCACCTGACCTCGTGACAAATACCTCGAACATAGCACCGCATCAACGCACTTGCCGGTAACCGCTGCCCAACACAGCACAATTGGGGTCACCACCGATGAGGGAGAAAGTCCTCGACCTCGATCCTCAGACCCCGCGCCAGCACGAATGCCGCGGACAGCAACCACCTTCTCAGCACCACACAGCGCACTCAAGCTCTCAAGCGAGAAACAAGGTGGAAAACAAACACAAATCCCTAAGCCAGCTGCCGACTGTACTGGACCTTATGGACTCTGATCACTGCAATATCTCGAATTTCTATGTACGTCCACAACCACCGCTCTGATACCATCTGTAACGACCCAAGATCCGGATACCAGGAAGGCCCGATACCATTCGAATCCTGACCCGCCGCCCACGAGCCGGGAGGGCTCGGAAGGGCTAAAAGGAGTGTTGAGGCACAAAGAAATAGGAAATAAGGCAGGACAATTAAACAATTAACAGAAATAAATAAACAACTACTACTACAACAGAGTCTAGTCCAACAGAAGGTATAGTCTAAAGCAGTAAAAACGTACCACATGCCGAGTGAACACTCGGCCCGGCGAGCTGGCAACTAAGAATCTCTGAATCGCAACCTCGAACCTCGAGGACGAACCGCCACACCTGAAAAGCAGGGGTGAGCCTCCTGTCACTGGGCCAGTAGGGATCCCACGGAGCCCCAACTGAGAACAATGGCAGCACGGAAAGCTGTAACTATAAGAGCAACAGTAACAGCAGGAATAGTAAACCCGGTGGCCGGTCAAAACTTGGCACTACAGTTACTCCTATTGTACCGGTCAAGCAGAAAGAGAAGTCCCGATCTCACAGTCGGGAACTGGACCATACTAGCACCACTTACCGAAGTAAAACCCACGGCAACCCCGCCGTAGAGGCCTGTCTCTCAGGACACGGCCAACCTGGATGCGCTGTCCCAGGTGCAACCCCGACCACCCGGTCGCGGACACCGCACCAACAAGATGCAACCTCGGTAAAGCTATTAGCACTAGTCTCATGACATGAAAATCAACACACGCGCCACGACGAAACACCCGGAACTCAACGGTCAACATGACCAAAAATCCGAAGGTCGAAGTCACAGAAATTGACTGACAGTCTGTCACTCCCGACTCGATAGGAGTACCACCCACTAGAAGCACAGTCGGTAGCATCCCCTGACGTCTTATACCTCACCGCAGGTGTCCGCCTGGCACGATAGCCCCCGGCGGAGGCAAGGACACCGTACAAGTAACCACAAACAAGTGACTACCTGGGGTCACACCCGTCAGCATGGGTCCAACCGCCCCCAACCACGTGTGCACACACAGACCGTCCGTCCCTGGTCTGGCCCTCTGACCGGTTTTCCCCTCAGCCGGACTCTGGCTGCTAGACGCGGGGCCCGAAGGAAACCAGTCTAAAACCATCCTCAGGGTAGCCTCTCCACCACTCCCTGGTGAGACTACTAAACGTGTAAGCATGCTACGACTAGTGGAGGGTCACTACGAAGTAGACTCTCAAGTCAACGGAAAATAACGTCCGAACCAGACGAAGTACGGGGACCGTCCCACGTACCAGCACCGTCGCACGGTGACCATGGTCAGAGAAGAAACGGGACTCATAGTACACGGGCCACGCACCTGGCCACGCAGAAATGCCAAAGCACGGTTCCCAAGGTAGCTCACCGGCCGCCAAACCGAATCCCATTCTCAGAGAAAAGCGGGAACCCTCCAGCCCTAGGTTGGGCAACTGGACTCGCAGTCCAAGGCCTTACTCATGGCCTACTCGGAAACCTCTTCCTGAAGAAACTCACGGCGTGCGGGGAACCCTCGCCGCACTCACACCGACGCACGGTGACTCGATCAAGCGTAACACAAAAGCTCGGAACACTAGGAGTCACCCGGACTCTCGAACCCACGGGCATGCTAAACGAGGTAGCACAGTCCTCCCGACACCCTCAAACCATGAACACAAGACCCTCGGGGTGTCTGGGACATTCACGAGACCCCAGGTCGACCACTGGGTCCCAACCGGGTCGACTAGGAACCTACACAACGCGAAACGATCGTGGCAAGCACGAAGAACCACTTCGGCATAACACAGTGCCTGGCGGTCTATCTTTGGGCCGTCACAGCTGTAACGGTCCAAGGATAGGCTGTCACAGCACCCTGACTGTCCAACTCAGGAGCGTCAGACACTCGGTGCAAAACCGGCTGTAACGCGCCAGCCCTGGTGCGTCACAGTCTCTGACGTGCCTAGCCTGGTGCGTTAGAAGATGAGCAGAAACCAACCGTGACGCACACCACCCGGGGCGTCACGGTCTCTGACGGACCAACGCTGGTGCGTCGGAAGATGGGACAAAACTGGCCGTGATGCACACCCATCGGGGCGTCACAGACTCTAACGCTCCAACCCATGTGCGTTAGAAGGCGGGGACGCGTACTCTCTGACGCTCCCTCACAGGGGCGTCACAATGCTCTGACGCTCCACCTTGGGTGCGTCAGAGGCCTTGACCCCCAACGGTCAAAACCACACCGGTCGACTATCAACGGTCGGATCGTCACTCTGACGGTCCAACCTAGGCGCGTCACACGCCCTGGCGTTCTATTGTGGGACCGTCAGGCCCACGGACCACCCAGTTGGTAAAACAGTTGGCTGTGACGCACCCACCTTGGGGCGTCACACGCTGTGGCGGTCACTGGAATGATCGTCACACCGTCCCGACGGCGGAACGGCGGGAAACGACCAAAAAATTTCACCGCGCCCCCATACCTCCACGGGAGAGGGGGGAAACAAGGGGGAAGCCCCCAAATAGCCCCTAGCATGCATCTATGGCCTCGGATCGGCCAAAAATGCAATGAAACGGTAGATCGACCCACAAGCCCTAAAACATGGATTTTTCCCCAAAATCCCCAAATACGCCCGCTCGGCTCACCGCGGCCTACAAAACTTGCGGGAAAGGAACTACATGAGCTGGGGGTCCATCTCCCTACCTTCACCGAAGAAACGACGCGCCGTGGACGCCGATCCACGAAGAAATCGCCGCGAAACCCTCGCCGGCTCACGAACGCGCCACCGAGCTTCCACGCGCCTCCATCCCTCGATCCTCGACCCATCCTCGCCGTCCTCCTCGCCCGCGTCGCCCTGCCGTGCCCCCGTCTCACTCCGTCGGCCGCCGGAGAAGAGAGGGTGAGAGGAGAGTGTGGGAGAAGAGAGAGTGGGAGAGAGTGAGAAATGAGAGGGGAGAGAGAGAAAGGGTTAATATATACAGAAAACCTGGAAATTCTAGAAATTCAGAAAATTACGAAAAATTACCTCCACGATCCTCGGGGGGAACACAACGCAGTGGTATTGTCCCGGAGTCGGAGAACGTCACGGTTTGCCTTGCACAGAGTTCCGAAGGCACATCAGGGAAAAACACGTGTAAAGCACAAAATACACTCTGAGACCCACTAAAATGATCCGAAAAATATCCGAAAAAATTCGGGACATTACAAGATTAAACTGTTCAAAAATCATGGTTTAGTTCATGATCCTTTTTGCTATTCACTTGGTTATTGTTCATTTCTGGCTAGCTTCATAGGGTTGTTTGAGGGTCATGCCACTCCGGTGATATTGACAACCGACTACACTCGTTTTTCGCATGTTTTAAGCCCTTAATTCTTGGACATAGGATGTCTCTCCGTCGAATATTCCTTCCGCCGGACTAGGTATTTATGTTTCAAGATCTCCATAAGTCTCCGCGAGCTTGGGATTCCCACTATGACGCAGGTTGTACCATCCAATCCTGAACCCACTTAAAATCCTCTTAGCGCGGAATGAGGCTCTGTCCAAGTTCTGTCAAGTTCTGCCAGTTTTTATGATCGCAGCCCTGTCCTGATCGCCTCCTGATGGTAGCGGTCGTGCCGACCACATTCTCCTGAATCTGTGTGACCGGTTTTAGAGGCGTCCTGTGTCCCAGACGCCTTCTTTGAAACACGTTAGCCACGGCAGACGCGTTCTTTCATCAACCCGACTCGGTTTGGTCTGACCCGTCTGATAGCGGTTCTCTCGAGACCGCGTTCTTCTAGTAGCGGTTCAGTGCTGACCGCCTCTTCATCCAGCGTCCCGAAAAGTTCCATTTTTCCGTGGTTTGTGTGTGTTAAACCATTCTAGCCTCTCCAGGCTAGATTATGACCTTTTATTGGGTCTATTCTGGAATCATATCCATTCAATGTCCTTCTAAAAGTCATTTGTCCTAAATGACTCTTCCTTTGGATTAATAAGCTGGATAATTGGAATTCTTCAAAGAAATCCATTTCCTACTCGTGTTATCTTGACTACATGAGCTATTCTTGGAATTCTGATGCCATTAGTGAATTGTCTGGAATTATTTGATATGAGACTTTGGGTCCAATTTGACACTCAATGCTAGGCGTGAATTATTAGGGCCCGGATCTGGTCCTATGGGCGAGGCAAAGCCTATACATGTATCGGTATTATAAATGATTAGGTGTGACATTGCACCAACTATATGTAATATTCAATCTAGACAAATTTACATCTTGGGTATCTTCCGTATATGCGTGACTTGATATGTTCGAATATGAGGTCCGGAAGGGACAAATTGTTGATATAAGTACTAGTGCTTGTGATATCTTGTGCAATGTTCTAGACTATTCTCTCTTCATCATGTTTTTGTACTTGTCTTCTATCTACCTTATTTACTTGAGCATCCATGTGACCTTGCTACTCTCTTGATAATGATCATCGTTTTCCGTCATACATTATTGTTATTTTCATGCATTATTAAGTGGCTAATTACTTAAATCTTGCCTGATGATAGAGTGTAATTCCTATTGACCCTCTCGCTTACCCAGTTTTCTCTTAACATTTTCAGATATCAATGAAGAAACTACTACAGATAGGGAGGGACAAGAGTGAAAGAGCTGTCAGATTCGTAAAGAGTTGTGTCTTTTATTTTTTGAGTCAAGTCCTATACATTTTTGAGTTGTTTTGATTAATTAAGTGGAGTCAAGAGTCGTAAGATTTGACTTATTGATATTAATAAAACTTATATTTATTTTGACGTCATTTATCTTGTGTTTATATATTTTGATTCGTTCTGTATCATGAATGAATCACTTTCACGTTCCGAGCGTGTCTTCCGCTGCTATCGATTCGGGACGTGGTAGGTTAACTATATAAATTGACTTAAATGTCCCTCTCTTTCAAACTTTACAACTAATGATTCTAAAATTATTTAACTTATATAGAACCCCTCCTATTCTGGATACATTTTAATATATTCTATAAAATAAATTTAATGTCAAAATAATAAAATATTTGGTATTAATATTTGTTAGTAATATTAATTAAAAATATAAAAAATAAAAATGTTGTTTACGGAATTTACTGTTCACATTCAATATTTTTAAGTTTTTTAAGTTTTATTTTTTATTAAATTATATAAAATAAATTTAAGGTCAAAATAATAAAATATTAGATACTATTATTAATTAATACTAATAATTAAAAATCAAAAGAAAAAAGATCGCTAAAGTAAACCTTCAATGTTTTTAATTTTTTATTTGTAACTATTCTTATTAGATTTTATAAAATAGATTTAATGTCAAAATAATAAAATATTTGATGTTAATATTTAATTATAATAATAATTAAAAATAAAAAATGAAAACATTATTTACGTAATTTATTGTTCACTTTCAAAGATTTTATTTTTTTATTTTTAAAACTATTTTTATTAGATTATATAAAATAAATTTAATCTCAAAATAATAACATATTTTATTTTAAGATTATCAATATTATTAATTAAAAATTAAAATAATTTTTTTTATCTGATGAGAGAGAGAGAGGGTAAGATAGGAATAAGAGGGATAGGTTAAAATGTTCCACCTATTTAGGTGGATCAGAATACCAAGTTAGATAAGTGTCACCTTTCGATCTAATCTAAATATTTATCTCTCTCTCTCAAATTAAAGAATAAAATGAAAATTATTCTCACTTCTCGGGACAAACGAGGATAACCCTCTGTCAAAGTTAGGCTATCAAATTGAGCATCAAAGAGTTATTTATTCCAACCTATCCTGATCGAATAACAAATCAGGAATAAGAGTGTCCGGTGTCCTTTGCGACACCAATCGGGAGAAGGCCTTCCCTTGTGGCTCTACGTGGTTTCTCCCGTTAAAACTATAAATCCCTTAACCCCCACTGTGTGTCTCCCGTCAAAGCTAAAACCCCCTTGCACACCAATCTCTCTCTCTCTCTCTCTCTCTCTCTCTCTCACACACACACACACACACACACACACACACACACACACACACACACGCCGCACACACACACCAGCCCCTTAAACCCTACACAAAAACCCACTTTCTGAAGAGTAGGAAACATAGTCGCGCCTGTACGAGGGATCTCTCTCTCTCTCTCGCGCGCGCGCACACACACACACCTGCCATGGCCGGGGTAGCAATTCTGCGGAGGAAGGCCGCCAATCCCCTGATGGCCACCGTGCCGTCCTTCCTAACCTGGAGGGCCCTCGGGTTCCGCAGCATCTGCAGCGGCCGTCTTGGGTTTCTCTCGCAAACAATGTCGTCCGAGACGGCGGATCCTCCCGTCGTAGCCTCGCCCTCCCCGGGGAGGAAGGTCCTGGAGGTCTTCAAGGAAGAATTCGAGGTCGGCTCCCGCACCATCACGCTGGAGACAGGGAAGATCGCGAGGTTCGCCAATGGGTCGGTCGTGATCGGGATGGAGGAGACGAAGGTGCTGTCCACCGTTGCATCCTCCAAGGGCGATGGCGTCAGGGATTTTCTGCCCCTCACTGTATGCCAAGATCCCCCATCTACCTTCCGTTTTTTGTATTCGATTTTAAAGCAGTGCATGGAAGTGGATGTGCCCATCCTTTTTCTTTGACTGAATGTGTCGATGCTATTAGAGGAGCCTTTTTTTTGAAACATCTATGCTAGTACCAAAAAAAGGGAAAAATGTCTGTTGGTTCATTCTGAACTTTTTGTTGTGTCTGAAGTTCGATTTTCAAAAGTATTTATGATTCCAGGAACTATTTTGACATGGAGTCATAGACTGGAAACAATCTTTCTGCATAAAAGCAGGGGAATTAGGCATAGGTCTGACCAGCCCATGTTTGTTCCGAGAATGAATTTTGTTGATGCTGTCGGAAAAAAGGAGCCTTTTTTTGGGAGAACCTATTTTAGTATGGATAAAAAGGAAATGCTTGTTTTGGGTTAATCATGAAATTTCGGTTTGCATGTGAAATTCCAATTTTGAAACCTTATGAGTTTAGAAACGATTGCGACATGGGGACCACTGGTTTAAAACTGCAACCTCTACGGAGGAGGAAGAATGCATACTTCATATCATCCTCCTTTGTGGTTGCCCTTCACTATTTTGTCTTAGTTAAGGGAGGTTTTAGGTGAACATCTTTTTATTAGGTACTCTGTTTTCCCCCCATGTGTAATGTCTGGGGACTTCACGTCAAAGCAAAGAAAAGAAGTTCAAGAGTTGACCTTTCTGGTTAGTTTGTCAAGGCCTGTTTTGTTTTTAAGTGAACTAATATGTTACTGGGGAAAGTCTTTAAGATTATTGAGCATGTACATAATGGTAAACTTACATTAATGATTGATGGGCTGAAATAATTCATGGGATAGAGTAGTGCCACATTGGTTGAGGGAGGCACCTTGAGGATGAAGTCAGTGAAGTGTTGAAGCAGCAGGAATATCTGTGGATAGAATGTGTATATAAAAATCTTCTAATGTCTTCTAGTATTTCCTGGCTGTTGGGTCCCAATAGAGTCATGCCCATTTTGGTGTTGTTGGATTCTTCTTCATTGAGTCTGAACTTATCTATGACTTATCACTCATTGCACCATTTTTTGTCCCAAGTGCAAGTTTTTTTTTTTTTGAACGTGGGTAGTACCACTGGTTATATAAAAGAGAAAAAAGTATACATGTAATGGGGGGGGGGGAGTGCTCCCACACAACTTCCAAATACAAAAGGTGGCAGACAACTCTCTGCCTCAGGAGCAAAATGAAAGAAGCAAACAAACACCAACGTACTGTGCTCAAACCCCAACCTAGCACAACAAGATACAAAAGGCCCAGCAGCTATCAACACCGACCACCAAACCAGACAACTCCCAAACAATAGGGAAATGGTAGTGGAAGTGCCCCAAAATAAACAAAACCACTCTCCTCAACCCTTTCTCCACCTACTCCTCAACCTGCTCCGTCCCCCTTTTCCCACTAGCAGCTTTAGTCTTCACCTTCCTAGCTATATCCGCCAACCATCTACGTTTGATCAAGCATAAAGAGGATTTCGAGTCTTTATCCACGCCCACATTAGAAACATCAATCAACCTAGTAGTCTCATTCGCCTGAGTCTCTATAAAGTTCTCCACTTTTGTTAAAATATTTTTGACCTCCTCCTTGCTGAGACTCCCGTTCTCCACCTTTGCTAAACCCTCCCCTTGATAGGCTTCCTCGACTAGCTCCAATGCCCTGCGCAAATCTTCCGACTCCCTAGGCGAGGGAGACAAGGCTAACACCTCCTGCTGGCCAAATCCTTCCAGAAGTGCGACAGCCGCCTCCGCCTCTGCCATGAGATCCCCATCTGCAAGACTAGCGGGTGGGGGGTCTGGTGCCGGTAGACAAAGCAAAGGTGTTTGTCGGAGCTACTCTTCGATCAGGAAGGAGAGGGAAGCAGTTCTTGGAGTGCTTCCTCCACCTCCCCATCACCACTGTCTCTCTTCCCACCTCCACCCCCCTCGCGTTCACCAGTACAACCACCTCCGTCAGAGCGCTCTGCTTCCAACCTCTGCGGCTCACTGACAATGTTGAGAAGGTTGCTAGGCTGCTTTGGGAGATCTGCTAGATTCTTGGAGAAAGGGACACCTGACGAGGCCATCGGCTGACCATAACTTGCGGTGCCACCAACATAGCTGGACTGTCGGAGACCGGCTGCCGGACACCCAGCAGGAGTGGCAGCCACTGGAAAGCGCCGCCTCTGCCTCCACTTCGCTCATGCCTTCCTCCGCCTGGCCGAGCACCGCGTCCCAAGTGCAAGTTTTGTAGGAAAAGCTTGATTGTGCTGTTGAGAATGTGTCTCATATTTAGGATGTGTCTTAGGCTTTGGAGCTGTAGGGGGAGATTTTCCCATGATGTGGCATAGGAAAACCTCCCCTGGTAGGCTTCCCCAACTGGGAGGGGGGTTGTGAGGAGGGCTGCCACCCCCCCCAAACCCCTGGCATGCCCTTGACCCCGAGGCAAACTAGAGGAAGATGGTGTCAACACCAGGCCAGAAGTGTCGACACCAGGTTTGAGGTGTCAACAACCTATAGAGATCCAGCAGATGTGAGCTACTGGATGTCATAGGTGTCGACACCATGGCCAAGGAGTGTCTCCACCACCCCGATCCAGCCTGATTTAGGGTTATTTTGGGGCTCTGTTTTTTGGGGGTTATATATGCATAATCGCAAGAATCTTGTCTTAGTATGTGAGACGCACAAGAGGCTCTGGTGGTATCGTTAGGGGTCTCTCTCTTGTACTTGTGTTTGTCTGTCTTGGAGAATAATATTGCAAACGCGACGGTGAAGGAGTCGGGATTCATGGACGTGGGGAGGCTTGCATCTGTGTGCGCTCTCTCTTCTCCCTTTATTTCTCTCTTCTGCGTTTTCTATTGTTTATCTTGGTTGTTGTGCATGAGTGATCTGGCCAGTGAGGAGTGCGAGAACAATCCATCACAACAATATCTCCCAGACTTGTATGGATGGGAATGTTCTTCTTGGGACTGGTTATGGTGATACGGCGAATATTCAGAATTCAATGATTTGCATGAGTTCCGGCAGTCTGCTAATTGTTGTTTTGAAAGTCATTGAAAAATAAGCTTGTGATTTATTGATGAGTATTCTGCTGATAGCCCCTTGTTCTATGGGTGTGTGCGATACTTCTGGCATGCTGGCAGCAGACTGTATCATAATTGCCTGATCAAGGTTTTTGGGGCTGAGTTTGAAAACATGAAAAACCCAAAGGGCGATGCACTATATGGGGTGGGGGGTTAAAAAATTGCAAAGCAGAATAGTGACTAAAAGCAAAAAAATAAACAGTTACTCTAAGGCACTAGGTGCCGTTTGATCACCCAGCTTGGCCTGGGTGCCTCGTCGCTCGCTGAGGTGTCCAGGTCAATCCTGGGGCTGTTTGATCGAGGTACCTAGGCACACTTTTTTTTTGGCTACAGTCTGCTGCCAGAGAGAGAGAGGGAGAGATCAGGAGGGAGGGAGGGAGAATGTTTTGCTAGATAAGAGACATACCATCATCTTGAGGAGGAGCTTTCATCATCAGGAGCTTTCCAGAAGAGAGAGAGAGAGAATGCTTTGGTATATAGGAGACTTATCATCATCTTGAGGAGGAGCTTTCCAGAAGGCCTTGGATGCTGATTTGTCAGTGCTAGGTGGTTGAGCAATTAAGGAGGAGACTTTACCCACCCGGTTTTGGGCTTGTGGGATCTCAGAGTCCTGACAGCAGTCATGTTGGTCTATGCCATGTCAGGAAACTAGTTGCAAAGGCCAATCATTTTTATTCCATCATGAAATCTAAACTGTTAAATCTTTTTATTATACCCGACTATGTCCATATGAAATTCAACTGTCTTTGATATTTTTTTCTGAATCACCAAATGTATAAACATGAATAGCTTAGATAGCAATAGCAGATTGTATTAACCCATGAGGACTTAGATTCTAGATATGAATGGTTTTCTATATACACATACATTAGAGGTAGTGGAGAATGTTTAAGAGCTTAGATTGAGAAGACAGCTCCAATTCACTAGGTTCTGCAATCTGTTGTTGCATTGGTCTTGTATAGCCATTGGTAGCCACAGATCCAAGCTCTTGTACTTGTGTTATACTGTTATATGCTCTGACCTACCCTTAACTGTGGTATGCATAACTTGGCCGAAGAACATTGCAATGCTGAGGTTCTATCAGGGAAACTCAGGTTCCCTTTCTTTGTTTCTTAGTCTCCTCTTAATGCAAACGTCCAAGTATAGGCATCTGGATGCACTCTTCGTAAACTCTTGAAGCTTCAAGTTGGAACCCCAGATGCCTGCCCCATGTTGAAGGAAATGAGGAACTGATGTAGCTACTCTACTTTTGGAATCTTGTCTTCTGTGTATGCTTGCTTGTTTGCTTTATATTGGATATTTCTGACAAGCAGGCTTTTGCTATAATTTTGAATTTTCAAAACAGGTTGACTATCAAGAAAAACAATATGCTCAGGGTGTCATTCCTACCACATTCATGCGAAGGGAAGGTGCTCCAAAAGAGCGAGAGCTTTTGTGCAGCCGTATTATTGATAGGCCAATACGGCCACTGTTTCCTCATGGGTTTTACCATGAAGTTCAGGTTTAAGCAGTTCCCATCTGGTTTAACATTTCCTATGGTATCTACATTTACATCCTACTAAGCATTTTTTTAATCTATAATGTCATTATCTCATGTTTTACTGCACAGGTCATGGCGAATGTTCTCTCTTCTGATGGGAAGCAAGATCCTGATGTAATGGCTGCAAATGCCACCTCTGCTGCTCTTATGCTATCAGACATACCTTGGCATGGACCTATTGGTGTCATACGGTTAGGAAGAATAGATGGGCAACTGGTTTTTAATCCAACCATGGATGAGGTAAATTTTGTTTTTTAAAAAAATGCCATAGTTATATATTCTTTCATAATACTAAGGGGAGTAACATAACAGTTTAGTATATGAGTATCCTATCTGTGGTATAGTTGGCAACCACCTTTTTGAATCATGCCACCTTCCAAAAGGACCTTTCTGAGTCATGAGTTTATTGTGGTTTGTTTTTCTTTCTAGTTCCTTTATTGATCTCTTATTCTATACCTTTACTGTTAAAGGAGTAAAACTAAAATTTTTACATATATAATTGTCCATTTTTGTTTGGCATCTTACAGCTTAGCTTAAGTGATCTCAACTTGGTGTATGCTTGCACGAGGGATAAGACTCTAATGATTGATGTACAAGCTCGGGAGATCACTGAAAAGGATTTGGAAGCTGCATTAAGGCTTGCTCATCCTGAGGTTGACTGCTTATTTTTAATATGTATAGTCTGGACTCTGAATACCAAGAACTTATTTGCTAAGAAGTGTCCAAAGCTAGAAAGAAAAAGGTTGCTGCCTCCATGAGCCTGCACTTGCTTTTAGCTTGGCACATAAGCTCTTGGTGTAAACAAGTGGCTCTCTGTTTAATTATTGTTATGGTTAATTGAGGATAGATATCTCTTTTTTCTTTATTATCCAGGCTCTCAAATACATTGAACCCCAGATCATGCTGGCCAAGAAAGCTGGCAAAAGTAAAAAAGAATACAAGTTGTCCTTGATGACAGATAAGATGCTGGAGAAAATTAGTAGCTTGACTGAAGCACCAATAGAAGCTGTTTTCACTGACCCGACTTATGGCAAGGTGCATGACAGTCTTTTACCATTACTTTTATTTCTTGGTTTATCTCATTAAACTGTTGTAGAAATTCATTTTGTTTACTCTCTCATCTCTTTTATAAGCATCAGACCAGCCTTTGATTGAGGCTTCATCCTGTTACTTAGATCCAAAGCTTTGTTATGCAATGTAGCTAGCTTTTTACAGTGAGGAGATTTATTGTGTACTGTTTATCAGTTTGAAAGGGGAGAAGCTTTGGATAAAATTGCACGAGATGCAAAATTGGTACTTGAAGAAGAAGGTGATGATGAGAGCTTACATTTTTTGCAAAAGGCAGTTGATACTGTTAGGAAAAAGGTGCACAAGTTTGCCTTTTAACTTACTTTCAAAAAAAAGTGTCTTTTAACTTACTGCATTTGATTTTTCTGCTATGCTCACTTTTCTTGATCCAAGTCAAGTTACAGTATTGATTTCCACATTTTTGACCATAATGGTTTTTCCGTGAATTGTGCTTGGACTATATTATTCTAGGCTAAGTTTTGGAAGGTGAACACCAGGCAATAATTTGTTGAGAAAAGAAAGATAAAGTAGACTCACTTTCAAGTGTCTGTATCTTCCATGGGAGTAGGTCTGGAGGATGCCATTTAACTGAAATGGTTTGAGTAATAGATTATATGTAGACTCACATACTTGTTTGCAAGATAACACTAACCATCTAGGAAGTCATCCCAAAATTTGATATTGACATGTTTTCAACTTCAGAAATTGGAAAATGTCCCGCAGTTTACAAAGCCATCCCAAAATATGGTCTTCTGACATTTCCCCACTTCTGAACATGTGGCATACTTTCCTGCTACTTGGAGGATTTCACTTCAAATGTGAGGATGGTCACATCTGTAGACACTACAGTGTCAAGCACGCCAATTTACTCATGATACCTATGGACGAAGTTAAACCCAGTTTATGATTAGAGGCCAATTAGTCTGCTCAAAGTGTGTTGTGGGAGAGCAACAAATACCACAGACCACTTGGAGAAATGAGTAAATATTATTGGGGTTTTTAGACGAAAGCCCCAACAATCTTTTGTTATTACAAAAAAGCTTCGCAAGCCATCTATTTCTCCAGAAGCCTCCACAGTCTGCACCGTCATTTGAAAAAACCCTCGCTGTTAGTTATGTGCAAGAGATGCCAGTTGGTTTTACCCAAATTTAGTTATTACCATGGTTAAAGAAGAAAAGGATCAAAATGTCCTTGGCCTCTCTCTCTCTCTGCACTACTGTTGGTGGTATCTGCAAGACTGCAACAGTTCTCATGACCAGCAGCTTTTTCCTACTTTTGATGGCATCTTCCCCTGCAACTGTGCAGAAGGCATCCAAAACGCTGTCGCCCACCCCATCTCTGGTGCCCACCCCCGTCCCCCTCCTCATCAACCTCATTCACCTGCTCTCTGTAGCAGGGTTGTTCTCCACCTTCCTCTGCTACCTCCGGCAGACTGATGTCATCTCCACCTTCTAGAACCTGGCCAACAACACTGAGCAGGGTGTCACCATCTTCTCTCCCGTCGACGTGACCTTTGCCTCCCTCAAGAAGCCCTCCCTCTCCAAAGTGACCAAGGACCAGCTCTGCTCCCTCTTCCTTTCCCATGCCCTCCTATAGTAATACACCCTCATTGAGTTTCGGAACTTGAGCAAGAGGAACCCTGTCAGCACCTTCCCCGATGAGCAGTACACCCTCAACTTCTCCGATGCCTCTGGCCTCGTCCGGGTGGACTTTGGCTGGGCCAACCGCTAGATCAGCAGCAGCTTGATCTCAATGGACCCCGTGGTTGTGTAGGAATTGCAGAGGGTGCTGCTGCTGATGGTGATCTTTGGGTGCCCCTGCCCCTGGCACCTGCTCCGGCGCTGGCGCGGGCTCCTCCTCTTGCCCTGTCAGCACCAGGTCCGTGAGCTTCTTCGTTCTGGCTCTTGCTGGTGGATGATGCTTCTTTTGTGAGAAGGGAGAGAGATATTTTTGTGTGCGGATTGCAATGCCCTCTCTTTTATGCTAGGAAGAGCATCCATGTATGGCTCTGATTTGTTCCATCTCTGTGTTCATTGTTATGTGGGTACTGAGTAGAGACCTGGCAGTGTGCTAGTAATGAAGATGTGGATAAGGCTGAAACTTGCTGCTATTGTTTGATTTGTTTTTTTTGTCTTTCCTGATCTTGTTGATGGAAATGAGAGACATTTCTTCCCAGTGGCTCTTTTGTCTCCCCTCCTCCTTTGATTCTTGTCATGTCTTCGGATTTCAGATGTGGGTTCTTGAAGGCCAGTGTTCTGAGACTTTGCAGTTGAATTTGGTCACGTGAATCTACAGGAAAATAAAGAAGGAAGCAGTCTTGACTCTTGATCACGTGACCATAGATGTTGGTTAACTATATGGGCATTTTTATGAACTTTAGCATAGTGTGGAGGCTTTTGGGTAAATAGATGGATTACGGTTTTTTTGGTAATTATGAAAGATTGTAGGGGCTTTTTTCTAAAAGTCCCATATTATTTCAACCAATAGACAGCTTTCAATGGAAGAACAAAGTGCACACGGTACCAAGAAGCAGTATTTAATGTAGACTTTTGAAAGAAACTTATGCCGAAGTGAAATCAGATTCCCTGCTCATAACATTGTTATTGATGGGTATGAATACAAGTGGGCTAATTGGAAAAAGGATGCATATCATTGCATGGTTTTGCATTCTTCTAAATAATTAACCGAGTATTTTGGTAGTTTAAAGTGACCGGGACAAAACAATCCTTTATCAATGGCTTTGTTCGTAGAGCCTGCAAGCCCCTCTGGGTGGGCTGGGTTCTGCCGCCCTACAACCGGTGGAATCCTCGGCGGTGGATTGCGCGGGGTGGGCCTGCCCTTTGTCCACGGTGGATGTCATGCTATTGGCCAGGACGGACACGGTGGGGCCCCTCCAGGGGGACGAGCAGGCAGAGGGTGAGAATGCGGTACTGGTGAAAGAAGCAGCTATGCTCCTGACCTTACTGGGAAGGCCAGTAGCTCTGCTCACTGCTGGAGAGGAGCCGAAGGGGAGGCGTCGGCTCATCAGGGAGGAGTTGAGGGAGATGGTGAGAGAGGTGGAAAAATTATGGAGGAGAAGGTGAGAGTGTTGGCTGAGAAGACGGGGTTTTCTTTTGAAGTTGGGGTGGATAAGGATGTTAAAGGGGCGTTTAATAAAATCTGCAAGAGGTGGTGCACCACTATCTTATAGGAAGAGAGGGCGTAGCTGAAAAGAGAAAAGGAGGGGGGTGGCGAGGGGGTGGAGAGCAACATTCTATCTTTATGAGGATTGTCTCTTGGAACGTTAGGGGGATTGGTGGGGCGGAGAAGAAGAGGGCGGTGAAGGAGTTGGTTAGGAGAGATGTAAGATCGACATTCTTTGTATCCAAGAGTCTTAGTGCGAAGGGGAGGGGGAGTCTCTTCCGAGGGAGTTGGGGGGGGGGTGGACTCACAAAGGGGGTTGTAGCTCCGGTAGTTGGGAGGTCTGGGGGGATCTTGGTTCTTTGGAATCCCTTTCAGGTGGATGAGGTGGTGGTGGATAGGCATGTGAGTAGGTGGGTTATACATATTCACTTCACTAATACGAGTGATGGCTTCTCATGGATTTCACTGAGGTGTATGGTCCTCATGGCAAGGAGGACAAGTGGCTATTATGGGAGGAATTGATTAGCCTCCATCATACCTCAGGGAGGCCGTGGTGTGTGGGAGGAGACTTCAATGCGGTGGTAGCTCCATGGGAGTGGTCAGGAGAGTTTGGCTATGTAGGGGAGATGGAGGATTTCTCAGAGTTTATCGAGGAGGCAGCTTTGGTGGATATCGGTATGCCACGCGGGCTTTTCATTTGGTCCAACATGCGAGCAGATGCCTCTTGCTCGAGGTTGGACAAGTTCTTGGTTTCCGTGTATTGGGAGGATTACCATCCTCATGTGCATGCGCTTCCTTTGGCTAGAGTGGTGTCTGACCACAAATCCACCCTATTGAAGACCAGCCGGGTATAGGACAAACGACTCTCCTTAAGGCTTGAGAGATTTTGATTCAGGGAGGCGGACGTCTTGGACACAGTCGTGAGAGTTTGGTATTCGCAGGTTGTTGGGCGCTCTACTATGGCCACTCTGGTGTTGAGGTTGAAGCATACTGTGCGGATTCTCAAGACTTGGGGGCCGGATAAAACCCTCTTGGGCAAGGCAACCAAGGACAGAATTCTACAGCAGATCGAGGGGCTTGACCACTTGGAGGAGGCAGGTTTACTGGATGCAGACAACAGGACCCTTCGGGACTCCTTGAGATCTCAATTTGAGGAGGTCCTCTCTAGGGAGCAAATCTACTAGAGACATAGATCCAGGGATAGGTGGATTAAAGGAGGGGATAGGAACACTGCTTACTTCTAGCGCATTGTATCAGGGAGAAGGAGAGTCAACACCATCTCTTGCATTAGAGTGGGAGAGATGTCTTTCTCTTCAGGTGAGCACATCAGGTGTTTGGCCAGAGACTTCTACTCCAAGTTGTTTTCGGAGGAGGATCACTTCAGACTTTTGGTAGTAGATGATCTTCTCCCTTGCCTTTCTTCTAAGGAGATGGAGGCTATTCCTCAGAGCTTTTCAGAGGAGGTCCGGCAGACAATTTTATCTCTTGCAGGGGACAGAGCACCAGACCCAGATGGCTTTCCATTAGCTTTCTTTTAGCATTGTTGGGATGTCATCAGTTTTGACTTGTGGAAGTTAATAAAGAGTTTCAAGAGGGGAGGGCTCACTTGGGGGGTATTAATAAAACCCTCCTTGTCCTTATCCCTAAGAAGTAGGGAGCTCAGAATTTCAAGGACTTTAGGCCTATCAGCTTGTTGAATGGTACTTATAAGATCATCACCAAGTTGCTTACAGGGAGACTGGATAGAGTCATGGATAGGCTTGTCAATTGCTATCAGGGAGCCTTCATCAGGGGGAGATATTTACAGGATAATTTCTTGGTGGCCCATGAGTACTTGCATGCCATGGGGTCACAGAAGAGGATAGGAGTAGTCTTGAAGTTAGATTTTGAGAAGGCTTATGCCAGAGTTAATTGGCTTTGCTTGTTCGATGTGATGAAGAAGATGTGCTTTGGGGATACTTGGATTGGCTAGATCTGAGGCTCTATTTCATCTGTTTCCTTTGTTGTGCTAGTCAATGGGAAGCCTTCTACATACTTTTATAGTGGCAGAGGGTTTCGACAGGGAGACCCTATGTCCCCTCTCCTTTTTGTTCTGGTGGCCTATGTCCTTAGTAGGGTGTGATAGAGAGCAGAGGCTGCACATTTCATTAGTGGCTTTTAGGTGGTCAGAGGGGGTCCTGCGGTCACCCACTTACAGTATGCCGACGATGCTATCTTGGTCTTAGTAGAAGGTGAACAACATCTTTATGTGATTAGACTTCTGTTGGAATTGTTGGAGGAAATCACTGGTTTGAAGGTTAACTTCGACAAGAGCTTGTTGGCTGGGGTTAATATGGATGATTTGTCTCTCCTGCGGACGGCGCACATCTTAGGATGTCAGATTGGTTCTTTCCTAATTTCATACCTCGGCCTCCCCTTGTCCCCTGGTGCATTGTAGTGTGTAGGAGGTATGAGACTAGATTGGCCAGCTGGAAGGCTAGACTGTTGTTGTATGGAGGCAGATTGGTTCTTTGCAGATCTGTTTTGGATGGCCTTCCTATCTACTTTCTCTCGGTGTTCCGGATCCCGAGGACTGTGCTGCATAGGATTGAGTCCATTCAGGGGAGTTTTTTCTGGCATGGGAGTGGAGGGAGGTGTAGGGGATGGCAAGACATTAGGTAGAGGGGGGTGGCTTCTAGTAAGGAGCAAGGGGGACTGGGGATCAAGGATGTGGGAGCTTTTAATTTGGCCCTCTTGTGTAAGTGATTTTGGAGATTGGGGTTAGGGTATGTTGGCCTGTGGGCGATCCTTGTCAAGCAGAGGTATTATAGCAGGAGGGTTTAGGACGGACTCTACACCCATTTCCCAAACCTCCTCCATCCGGTGCCACATTTTGGCTTGTAGGGACATCATTTCCTCCAACATCTGGGTTCGACTTGGGAAAGGCAACATGTGCCTTTTCTGGAAGGATAGATGGTGCAGTGAGCTCTCTTTAGAGGCGCCTTTCCCCAGTCTTTTTACTGTCGCTGCTGACCCTTTGGGAACGGTAGATAGGGCTTTTGACCCCCACCTCCTAGGGGGCACTTGGGCACCGACGTTTAGAAAGGATCTCAGACCGACAGAGCTGTAGGAGTTTCAGGAGCTCCTTCTTCGCCTCTTAGACTTTGCCCCACACTCCCTCAGGGAGGATGCGTGGGTGTGGAGGTGGAGTAGGGAGGGGTCCTTCTCGGTTCGGTCTGCCTATATCTTTCTCTCAGACGGACGGATGCGTCACAATCTTGTCTCGCAGATTGGGAAGCCAAGAAGCCCTCTCAAGGTGAAGATCCTCATTTGGAGGATTTCTCACGGGAGGTTTCCCATCTGTGATTGGCTTGTTCGCTTCGTCTCCAGTATTCAGTTGGCCTTTTGCTTGTGTGGACAGGATGAGGAGAGTTTAGACCACCTGTTTGTAAGTTGCTCGTACTCTCGGGAAGTGTGGGATCTGTTGGCTTTGAGGACCGGTTGCCAAATTGCACATCATATGGAAGTGCAGCTACTCATCAACAGTTGGGGTAGGTCTTGGCCCCTTAGAGGAGAGACACGATTGTGTGGTGGCTGGTGTTTCATGCCACTCTGTGATCCTTGTGGGGTGAACGGAACGATAGGATTTTTAGTAAGGCAGCTAGAGTCGAGGAATCGCTTATTTCCTTTATTTGTGTTAGAGTGAGGGAATGGGCAGAGTTGTTTTGTAATGTGAATTCTCTCACCTCACTTCTTTTTGTTTTGTTGGGGGACTTGTGAGGTCCGCACCTTCTTGGTGTGATCTGTTTGTGTAGGGATTTTTTGAGAGTTGCTTGATCATACTTGTCCATCTCTTTCTATTTTTGATTTAATACAATTGTGGTACTATCCGCTTTCAAAAAAAATGATATCAAACAGAATGATGATCGTAGGAGATTATGCATCTATAGTAAAATCATACTTTTTTGTTCCAAAAATTGGGAGGGGAAGAGACTTAAGAATCATACAAAAGTCCTTAGACACTATATGATTAAAATTGAACAAAAAAATTGTTTAGTACCGGAACCTAGAACTAGAAGTGCACATTCCTTAACTACTGTGACAGTGTCCATTTCTAGCTTATCACGAAACCATTATTAAAATAGGTAGAAATCCATTTTAAGCAAATGATGAGTTTACATCCATGCTCAAGATGATGTTGTTGGTTTCCACTTGCTGGGAAGGGCTCCACACAGGAGTTTTCTTCTGCCCGATTTTTCTCGTGTGGAGTGGAATTGTTACCACCAAATTACATCCTGAATACTTGGAGCACTTTTGGGCAAAGCAGAAATTACTCAGAAGTGCTTCACTGCTTTGGGGCACTTTACAAGTTCAGCCTAATATAAGGAGCCCTTCTAGGTACATAATTACCATGTCTTTTATTCTCTGAAGTGAAAATTGCACCAGTGATTTTTTGTTGTTTTTAACATGCCAGGTTGTCCGTAGAAGGATTATTGAAAAGGGACTGAGAGTTGATGGCAGGCGTCTTGATGAGGTCAGACCATTGCATTGTGAATCTGGAACATATCCCATGCTACATGGTTCATCACTTTTTTCACGTGGAGATACTCAGGTAGGTCCATTGTGGGCCTTTTGGTCAATCTCATTTTGCTTTCCTCTGATTGGTGGAACCAGAAAAGAGCTTCTGATTTTATATATTCTTCCTGCGACACCTTTTGAGAAAGACCCACCTTCCAAAAAATGCCTATTGAGAATGCTTCTTGAAATGTATAGGTCTTGTGCACAGTTACACTTGGTGCTCCTGGAGATGCCCAACGGTTGGATTCTCTTGTTGGTCCTCCCACAAAGCGTTTCATGCTCCATTATAACTTCCCTCCATTCTGCATTAATGAAATTGGAAAAAGAGGTGGCTTGAATAGGCGTGAAGTTGGGCATGGTATGTTAACTTTATCCATACTTCAAGAAAAGTAGGCTTGCATCGTATCTTGACTTAGTTTTATATCTTCTCTTTTCTAACATCACTGTTCACTTTCTCTAGGTTAACCTGATAATATTCCATGAATTAACGACCTAATTAAGTTTTTGCATGCATATTTTCCTAAATTCTCTATACATGTAGTCACTTGAATTTTCACCCTATTACCCATTCTCAAAACTCTGTCCTTTCCATCCTCTCACCAAACTCGTCCTCTTGTTTTCCTCTCCTAGGAACTTTTGTAATTAAACTCTCATTCTCTTCCTTCCCTTTTTCTGATTTTGGGGAGCTATTATGAGCATATAATGTGGTGTTCCTCTCAAATTTGTTCTGTAGGCACTCTGGCAGAGAAAGCTTTGCTTGCTGTGCTACCACCAGAAAATGATTTTCCTTATACTGTTCGTGTCAATTCTGAGGTAATGGCCTCCGATGGTTCGACATCGATGGCAAGTGTTTGTGGAGGTATGCATTTAATTTCATTCACATGTTATGTTATCTCTATTCAAGGAGCATATTTTAGCTGAGTTGAATCATTACCAATACATGAATTGTTCTTGTTTTGAGCACAAAGTAAAAATTTCATTGTTGTTAAGGCACCATAAACAAATAAGTAAAAGTTTGGTTTTTGTTGCTTCATTGTTTTACAAATCAGTAAGGATTATACTTTTATAATATCTCTATTCAAGGAACATATTTTAGCTGAGTGGAATCATTACCAATACATGAATTGTTCTTGTTTTGAGCACAAAGTAAAAATTTCATTGTTGTTAAGACACCATAAACAAATAAGTAAAACTTTGGTTTTTGTTGGTTCATTGTTTTACAAATCAGTAAGGATATATTTTTATAATATCTAGCTGGATTATTTCTACAGGTAGGTTCATTTGAACTGTGGAGATGACGGTAGTATTTCCTACACAAAATATTATCTGATTTTAGGCTAGTACAAGTTCATTGGAGAATTGGCGTGGGACGGCCGAGTCTACTATTGTTTCTTTTTTTTTTCTTCTTTATTCAGGAAGCTTTTTTTGCTCAGCCTTTTTTTGCTCTCCTTTTTTTCCTTTTTTTTTTCCAAAGAGTAGAATGAGAGAGAGAGAGAGAAGACGAGGGGGGGGGGGAGAGAGAGAGAGAAGACGAGGGGGGGGGGGTTACGGTTCCATGAGTGAGTGTGTGTGTGTGTGTGTGAGAGAGAGAGAGAGAGAGAGAGAGAGAGAGAGAGAGAGAGAGAGAGAGAGAGAGAGAGAGAGGAGCAGTGGCTGCTGACGACGGGGTGGCCGATGGTGGAAGACAGCCGCGGGGGAGGTGGATGATGAGGGCAAGTGAGGAACCGACATTGCTGGCGGTGGCGTCGTGGTGGACGCCGACGTTGATGGCGAGGGCGCTGCGGCGGCGTGCTCCGGACTAAGGGGGCTTTGGGCGGATGGCGTTGACGGTGATGGCGAGGGGTATTGGTGCTGTTGCGGTGCTAGGTTAGCCGCGGTGGCCTGAGTGTGAGAGGGAGGGCTGGAGGGAGGCGACGGAGGCCGGCTGGAGTAGACTGGTGTCATGGGGGTGGGAAGCTCTGCAACCGCCGGCTCTTGGTATCGGCGGGAACATGGGCAGCCGGTGTCTGCGCGGTCGGTGGTGGGGGTGGACCACCTGAAGTAGGGGCAGCAAGTTCTGTGGGCCGCAGGTGGGGTGGGCAAGGTCGATGGCGGCTGGTGACGACTGTGATGGCGGGGGTGGTCGCGGCTGGTGGCAAATGGGATGGCAGGTGGCCTCCTGTTGCGGCGTGTGTGAGGGAGTGGAGAGATGACGGCGGTGATCTCCGGCGGGGGTGGGGAACCTGGGCAGCAGCGGGTACCGCGGGGGGGTGTGCGTGTTGCTGGGTTGGTGGGAGAGGGCGAAAGTGAGGATGGGCGGTGACCTAGTGGCAATGTGGTGGAAGGGGGGGGGGGCTGACGGCAGAGTCGTTGTTGGGGAACCAAGGTTGGGCTGGGCAGTCTCGTGATCGGGAAGGGGAGGGAGCAGGTACTGTGGTGGTGAGGGGATTGGGCTGGAGAAGAAGATGACAGAACGGGGATGAGGGTTTGTGGTGGTGGAATCCACGGTGAAGGAGGTGGTGGCGTAGGAGGGTGTGGGGCTTGGGTTTACAGAGGGGGGATGAGGTGTGGTGGAAGAAGGAGGAGAACCGTGTGCAGGGTGGGGGACGGGAAAGAAGGTGGCCGGCGGTGGGTACAGGGTTTAGTGAGGGGAAAAGGGTGATGGTGGAGGAAGAAGAAGGTGGAGGTGGGGAAAGAAGAAGGATACGATGAGAGCAGGGAGGTGGGGGAAGGTGATGTGGGTACTGGTAGGGTTTGGTTGGGGGCCTCTCACCCCATCTCCCTCTCGGAGGCGGTGCAACCTTGGGGTCTCTCACCCCACCTCCATGGGAGGACAATGAGGTCTCTCACCTCACAAAGGAAAAGTTTTCTAACTCATTCAACATTGATCCAAAATGAGAGAATACAATCTATTTTAAAGGGTGGGGGAAGGGGGATTTAGGGGCTCAAGGCACCCTTGGGAGGGGATATAAGAAATCTACCTAGGGAATACAAGAGATTCACTATATTCTTAGAAAATATAAGAAATCACCGTCTATCCTTCTAGGAAATGCAAAAGATTGTTTACCCTACAAAAGATCCTACCTAGGGAACATAACATACTCTAATGACACATGCCTAACATAAGAAAAATAAAAGACTACAAATATTAAATAATAGGGATATTCTACAGTCGGGTCGGAGTCTTGACACCATCGCCTTATTTGCAGCTGGTCGGATTTTCGAGTTGGCCTGATATCCTCACCAAGAATGGAAGCTAATGAGTTCTAGCACGTTCAAGTGAGAGGTGTGTGAACCAAACTGAGTGGTTCGATTTGTTTCAGTTTGAAGAGAAGTTTGGCTCGATTTGGATTCAGGATATTCTGAAATATGTGTTTATTTTTTAAACATTACTATACATGTATATAAGTGTTATCTTCATCATAAATTGTATACACATAGGTTGTGGGGTAGGGGAGGAAAGGGATGGCATGTGCAGAGGAAGGGGAACACATGGGAGAAGAATCTTTATTTCACATGCTTCAAGAGGGATTGTCGGGTGGTTTGATGCTTCAAGGCTGTGGTTTTGTCAGGTCCATGGTGGAAGTGATCTCACTTGTTGCTGGTCTTCTGGAAGACTGGACAAAAGGTGACAGTGCAGAAAAAATGCAGGAGCTAGGTGCAGGACTTTTGGGGTTGTGGGTCTGGTGGCAATTAATTTCAGGAAAATAATCCTTTCTGGAGAGTTCACAAGATAGTCGATCAGTGTTCGCCCCTTCACATCTGTCCGTGCATCAGACATGATGCTACTACCATATCTCACCCAATTTTCTTTTTGGGCATCCACCAACTCTTGAGTTATTTTTATCTCTTTATGCAAAATAGTCTCACAAATCTTATGATAGCTAGGCCTTTAAATCTCGGACCTTATTGCCGTACAACTTCCAACATGGTTTGAAAGCTAAGTAGGCACAGCCGTGCAGGGTATAGAATGGGATTCCGGCTTGATAAAACCACCTACCTACGTATTTGAGGACCTTTTTTTGAT
The DNA here is from genome assembly GCA_022559845.1 of Amorphophallus konjac. Lineage (NCBI taxonomy): Eukaryota > Viridiplantae > Streptophyta > Magnoliopsida > Alismatales > Araceae > Amorphophallus > Amorphophallus konjac. Next base: position 15,890,858 of record CM040124.1, read on the forward strand.
GCTCCTTTTCCCATTTTTTTATCTTTTATAGTCTTAACTTGCTTCGGATTAGGACTGTAGAACTTGTTCATAGGACCCTTCTTCCGTGGTGGCTTTACAATAATGTCATTAAGTAGATTAACTTAAGAGACGTGGATTGTGATGAATCCTTTAACAAATCATCTCTACATTCAGACTCACTATTTGTAGCTTCTCAGTTATAGCTTGCTTGATCTTTTGCATATATTTTCGGATTTTTAGCTTCACCTCCACGGGAACCTTCTGGTAGGCTATCACATTTGTACATATGCCGGCTAAATGTTGCTTCAGCCGGTAAATCCCTCATTTGGACACCTTTTTACAAAAATTACATGTCAATTCAAATCTATTGTTTGGATTGGCAGAAGTTCCATATTTCCACCCAGTGTCTTTTGATATGCCCTTTTATACGTTGGGCCCTTGAGTGCTTGCGTTTGACGATACACCACCGGAAACGAGCACAGAAGTAGGTGGTATAGGTGTAGATATCTTAAAAAATCAAATGACAAATTCATATAAAATTAACAACAATTTTAAATAAGATTACACAAAAATAAATCAAACAACAACTTAAAAAATATTTTTACTGACTGTTTAGGACCCGAAATTCTCCAAAGCTCAAATAGAACATAGATCATTCCCGTCGCCGACACTGATTGCCCTGCACGATTGATCGTCACTATGATAGACAAAGAGAGAGAGTGTGTGAGATAGGGTGAGAGAGGGGCTTGGCCCATCCCATTGACTATGCGTGTGTGTTTGTGTTTGAGAGAGAGAGAAAGAGGGAGACAGTGAGAGTGAAAGAGAGAGTGAAACAGAGTGGGAGAGGGGCCGAGCCCCTGTGCGTGTGAGAGAGAGAGAGAGAGAAGGGCCAAGTCTCTCTCTGTGCGTGTGTGTGAGAGAGAGTGAAAGAGGGGTTATCGGGCTGGCGTGTGTGTGTGAGAGAGAGGGGGAGAGGGCGGGTGACAAGCCATGTGTGTGTGAGAGAGATAGAGAGAGGGAGAGGGAGGTGACTGGAGTGTCGTTGCGGTCGCTGCTCGCCAATCATTTGCTCTGCGGTGTCCGCTCGTCGGACCACGAACGCCACAGTGGGGAGACACAAAGGGGGTCTAGGGTTTCCTTCGGGAGGAGGAAGGGATGAAGAATGGGAAAGGGTTCGATTCGGGGGGAGAAGACGAGCTTCTATAGCTCAGATCTGGTTCGTAGCAGGATATCGGGTTGCAGATGGGTTTGCGGGTGATCTGGGCCGATGCGAGGCGAGTTATCGCTGCCTGGCCTCGCCTCGCCTCGCCTCGCCTCGCCTCAATGCCTAGGTGAGCGCCTCCACCGCTTTTGACTACACAAATTGAAGGACGCAAACTTGGGTTCTAGGGTTACTATTCTGTTGGATTTTGGTTAGGAGGCCCCATCACTCTCTTTTAGTGACATGTCTATGTTGCACGAGTCCAGCCTTAGGATGGCATGATTGCAAATTCAGGTTTCAAGGCTTTTACATCCCTTATTGTCTAGCCCTGCTTGGGTTGGGGAGGCAATGGCAGTATGGTCTTTAACAAATGACAATGGCAGTTGCAACGACATTGGTGGTCTGACTCTCTCTCCGCACGAGGGGGTGGGTGACCCCACAGACCCAACAAGAAGATTGCCACAGCAGCAGTGATACTTGACAGCAGCAGTGGTGTCGGCATTGACAATGATAGCAGCAGTGGCAGCAACAACCAAAAAGGCATTAGTAGTAGCAACCATAGTGGCAGTGGCAGTGGAAATGGCAGCAACAAAGACGACCACTTCAGTGAGCTCCCAATAGCAATGGGCCAGTATTGGAGATGGCATATGTTCTAATGATAGACACAACCCCAACCTGAAGGTAGTCATGTCATGGAAACATCTAAGGATAGCAATGAACGGGAGAAAAGAAGGGTCTCGAGGTAGGGGAAGGACTAAAGAGGGAGTCTGATGTGGTCATATCAATGGGCACTCACCTAGAAAAGAAGAGGCTGAAGTAGTAGGTAGAGTCTGTCAGGGAAACTTTGCTTTTGGAATTCCCTGAAATCAACCCGTGTCATGTATTGTGGTTACAACAATTTGTAGTAGGAACTTCCACCTACCCTGTAATTGCATTCCTCTTCCCATTCTTCTGGCATTGGAGTGGAGGGAGGTGTAGGGGATGGCATGACATCAGGTGAAGGAGGGTGACTTTTAGCAAGGAGCAAGGGGGACTGGGGAATAAGGATGTGGGAGCTTTTAATTTATCCCTCTTGTGTAAGTGGCTTGGAGATTGGGGTCAGGGGATGATGGGTTGTGGGCGATCCTTGTCAGGCAGAGATATTATAATAGGAGGAGGGTTTGAGACTTGGACTCTAAACCCATTTCTCAAACCTGCCCCATCTGGGGCGACATTTTTGGCTTGCAAGGACATCATTTCCTCCAGCATCCGGGTTCGACTTAGGAAAGGCAACAAGAGCCTTTTCTAGAAAGATAGATGGTGCAGTGAGTTCTCTTTAGAGGCGTCTTTCCCCAGTCTTTTCGCTGTCATTGTTGACCCTTTGGGAACGGTGGACAGGGCTTTTGACCCCCACCTCCCAGGGGGCACCTGGGCGTCGATGTTCAGAAGAGATCTCAGACTGGCAGAGTTGGAGGAGTTCCAATAGCTCCTTCTTCGCCTCCTAGACTTTACCCCGCACTCTCTCAAGGAGGACTGAACCTGTGTGTTGAGGTGGAGTAGGGAGGGGTCCTTCTCGGTTCAGTCCGCCTACACCTTTCTCTCGGACGGAGGGATGCGTCACAGTCTTGCCTCGCAAATTTGGAAGTCGAGAAGTCCTCTCAAGGTGAAGATCCTCATTTGGAGGATTTGTCACGGGAGGCTCTCCACTTGTGACTGGCTCGTTCGCTTCGTCTCCGGTATCCAGTCGATCTGCTGCTTGTGTGGGTAGGATGAGGAGAGTTTGAACCACCTGTTCGTAGGTTGCTCGCACTCTCGGGAAGTGTGGGATTTGTTGGCTTTGAGGATTGGTTGCCCAATTGCCCGTCATATGGAAGTGCAGTTACTCATCAACATCTGGGGTAGGTCTTGGTCCCTCAAAGGAGACACGATTGTGTGGCGGCTGGTGCTTCATACCACTATGTGGTCCTTATGGCGTGAACGGAACGGTAGGATTTTTAGTAGGGAGGCTAGAGCTGAGAAGTTGCTTGTTTCTTTTTTTGCGCTAGAGTGAGGGAATGTGTGGAGTTGTTTTTTAATGTGAATTCTCTCACCTCACCTCTTTTTATTTTCTTGGGGGACTTGTGAGGTCCGCATCTTCTTGGTGTGATCTCTTTGTATAGAGATTTTTTTGGGAGCTACTTGACCATACTTGTACATCCCTTTCTATTTTTGATTTAGTACAATTGTGGTACTACCCACTTTCTGAAAAAACTGCATTCCTCTTCCCTGTTCGGTGGTCCCAACAGATGGGGCATGCAGAGGGAGGTTTCTGAAGCTGTACCTCTCTTGCTTGCACAAATGGATGGTTACCAGATTTTTTGCAGCCCTGAGTTCATTCTCTCAATTCGTCTTAATGCATGGCGAATCCATGGATTTCTCCCTTAAGTGGCCCCGTGTGTGTGTGTGTGTGTGTGTGTGTGTGTGTGTGTGTGTGTGTGTTCTTGAGCTAGGGATAATCTAACTACCTGAGTTCATTCTCCCAATTCGTCTCAGTGCATGGCGAATCCATGGATTTCTCCCTTAAGTGGCAGTATGTGTGTGTGTGTGTGGTGCTCTCGAGCCTAGGGATAATCTAACTACAGTTCCTATTTTAGACCGGGGAATTCTATTCCTAGTCAATGGAATATGTGGCAAACTCTGAAGTCAAACCTATGAAGTGGCTAAGGGAGGCATATGCAAATCTTGTGGACAGCCATGGGGACCTGTGGCAAATGGCTCAGGTTGGGAAGAGAGTTTTCTTTTGTCAAAGGGATCATCCTAACGGTGTCAATGGATCCCCAAGATCTGAAACCCGATCCGAGTCCAGAATAAAAAATCGGATCGTTTCACAAGTGATCCAAAATATCTGATTTCAGGTTGGTTCAAAGTCCGATCCCAATCTTAAAAATCAGATCTTTTTTGGGATCACATTTCAGATCGCCTCAGTGGCTGCCCTGAGATCACTGTTCACCAATCCATTGTAGCAGATCTTGCCCTCCATGGTGCCGGCCTGCCACCGTCCTTCGCTGCCGACGCCAACACCGCCCGCCTTCTGCTGTCCCCCTGGTGAGGAGCACCAACCCCTGGCATCATCCACGGCAGCAGCCGGTGAATACCCTCTGCCGTGGATGATGCCAGCCACCACTGCAGACCATGCCGGAGTGCTGGACAACACTCAGATGCTGTACCCTTTTCTCCAGTGCATCTTCATCTCCGGCATGGTCCCTTCCTCCCTCTCTTTGGCACCGTGGCAGGGTGGGGTGCGGAGAGAGAGAGAGGCCGGGGGGGGGGGGCGAGGTCACCGGAGGGGGCTTCCTCTTCGGCTAGGGTGCACAGAGAGAGAGGGAGAGGGAGAGAGAGGGGGCCGGGGACCCCCCCTCTTGCACCGGCAACCCAACCCGCGGGGTGCATGCACAGAGAGAGAGAGAGAGAGAGAGAGAGCACCGGTGTCTCCCTCCTCCTCTGCGGGAGGGCGGCTGCTAGGTGGGAGGCACTGGCCTTCCCTCCTCCCTCTCCGATCTCCTCTCTTCTCTCTCCTCCCTCTCCGATCTCCTCTCTTCTCTCTCCTCCCTCTCTCTCTTCTCGAGAACCACCCCTCTAATTTTTAAAAATCCCTGAGTTCTCTTTCTCTCTTTCCTCTCTTCACGAGATCCGTCTCTAAAATTGAAAGCTTTTTTTGAACGTCCTTCTCTCTCTCTCTCTCTCTCTCTCTCTCTCTCTCTATATATATATATATATATATATATATATATATATATATATATATACCACCTCCACAGAAAGAGATTCCAGGCTTTCCAGCACACACTCTCTCTCTAGGTGATAGCTCGGATCTAGATCCGGATCCAATTATTAATCTCTGATTTGGATCAAATCTGAATCCAAACTTTGTTTCATCTTCGGATTCGAATTGGATTCAGATTTTTTTTTTTTGGATCTGGATTCTTCGGTTCTGATCTGTTGACACCCCTATATCACCCTGTGCCAGAGGACTAGAGGTAGCCAACACAAGTCAGGGGTGGCAATGGACCGGGCTTGGGTTGAAAGGGGTATGTGGTTTGTATCTACAAGCTTGGTACAACATCTCTCTCATCTCCGAGGTCCTTGATGCTCATATGACAGCCACGACTTGTAGATCTGAAATCACTAATGAAATCTGTACCCTTGTTTTTGGAACTTGCACCACGTGAGTTGCATTGAAAAATCTGATGTTCCTTGAATCTTTGTGAAACTCATGGATGGAGGCCACTATCTTCCTTGATGTCCTCCCAAACATGTTGGTAGAAGCTCATTAGTCCATTTGGTCCTGGGGACTTCTATGAGGCATGCTAAAGTTTGGCATTCTGGATTTCTGTTTCTTCAAATGGTCTGAAAATAAAACTGACTCTTCTGTAGGTCTTACTGAAAGAATTCTGCATGATATTTGACCTACTTTTACCACCTTAAACAATTTCTTAGTAAAAACTGACAATTTCCTTGATGCCCTGTTCATCCCTGAGTTCTTCTTCCCCACTCGTTATGGCATCAATTCTGCTTCTTCTTTTCCTTTCATTGGCTACAAGTGAAAATGTTTAGTATTCTTGTCCCCTTGCCATCAGAGAAATCCATCCTCCTTGTTCTTGAAACTTACTGAAATGCTGAACTTCTGATCAATATTTTCTACACAATCCACTGCATCTAAGTTCCATGAGACATATTCTTCTGTTTTTTCCTTCCTCTAGTTTACGAACCCATCCTGTAGCCTGTCCCCCAGGATGCCAATCATTCGCTGGCCAGCTACCTCAATTTTTGTCTGTTGAATACAAATTGTCCACTCTATCTATGAATGTACACTGTAGAGGATTTGACCTCTCTATACTTCTTACTCCTGTTTAAGCCTTCAATGTTCCATGTAATAATGTTCATTTAACATCCTTACTCCTCTTGCCTTTCTTTTCAGTTCTCACCTGCTCTTCATGAATTAATTTCCATTGCATAAATTTTATTCCTCTGATGCCAATTTCTGTTCCTCTGCCATCCCCCCTTCACTTCTTGATTTTCTCCGAAATTTCCTCACCGCTTCCTCCCCTACCATCATGAGCAATTCCCAACATAGCTCCAATTCTTCTGATAAGATCATCTGCCCATTCGGTCTACAGTAAGCTTCTATCTGGGACAAAGGCATGAATCAATGAGCAAGTGATTATTTTTTGTTGATTAGATGGTATTTCCTTGACTTCGGAAGGATGGATATATATTTGTCTCTCATGATTCTTCAACGATTTTGTAGGAAGTATGGCTCTTATGGATGCTGGTATTCCATTGAGAGAACATGTTGCAGGAGTTTCAGTGGGTCTTGTAAGTGATGTGGATCCATTGACTGGGGAAATTAGACATTACCGTATTCTGACCGATATACTGGTAAGTAAAATGTGTGGGCTAATTTGATTGAGAGAATAGTGATATACATGTATATATATATTTCATTTGAAAGAAATGGCTCTGCCTCTCACCTGCCATAATTAAAACTTACAAACTAAGTTACAGAGTACAGACACTTCTGTTTTTTTTTTTTTTTTTGTTTTGTTTCAAGGGCTGCTTTATGCCCCTGCTCTGCTGTTTTCATATGTAATGACTGCTTTTTTGCTTAGGGTCTTGAGGATCACCTGGGGGACATGGACTTCAAGATTGCAGGCACAAGGAAAGGAATAACTGCTATTCAATTGGATATAAAGCCTGCTGGAATACCACTTGACATAATCTGTGAATCTTTAGATCATGCAACTAAAGGTCGCATTCAAATACTTGATCGCATGGAGGAAGAGATTAGTGCACCACGTACACAAGATGATACAAATGCACCACAATTAGGTGAACTTAAACTTTTTGTTGGCAATTAATTGTGCTTAAATTTCATGAGTTGGTGCTTCATTCATCTGTATTTCTTGGTATTGTAGCCACAATGAAGCTAAATGGTTACACTCTTCGTCGATTGCTTGGACCTCAAGGTTCACAAAAGAAAAAAATTGAAGAAGAAACAGGTACCAGTGTCTGATTGCAATGTTATTGTATTTGCTTTGATTTGCCAACCTAAGACTTCAGATTACTTTATACCTCTTTTGTCAAGAAAAGAAAGGTGTTTCCTTTAAATTGTTGTCATTTCTTGGAAAACCAGAGCTGACAAATACTGGAAATCATAGTGGTTCTCTTAAGTGTAATTTATGATTTAGGTGCGCGATTTGCTTTTAGTGATGGGACACTTACTATAGTTGCTAAGAATCAAACTGTCATGGAGAAAGCTCAAGATAAGGTATGATACTACAATGATTGCATATTTATCTGTGTTGTAATGAAATTTGTGGATTCTGTAGATAAGACCCACCCTGGATGAGCATGCCTGTAGTGCTTTTGAATCATATTGCTCTCTCTCTCTCTCTCTCTCTCTCTCGCAGCCTACATTTGTTATCAGAGATTGAATTGCTTTGTTTTGGAGATGGCAGTGCACTTTGTTGTCACTGATGACAATGCGTATGCATAATGAAGGAAATGGACAGCAGGTTGTCTTTAGCAGCAAAATCCTTTGCTAAGCACATCTATAGAGTCCAATGGAATCTTTCACTTTTGAAAATCAATCAATTCTGCTACTGAGTAGACGTTGAAAGATGTCCAGATGGAATATGTCAAGTAATGGTTTGCTGCATAAAAAATGTCTCCACATCATTTCTCCGCCTTGGGTAATAGATTCGGAGAGGGGGATGATTCGGAGAAAAATAGTGAAGAAGAGTTGGAACACATACTTCAAGAGTATAAGCAATTGTCTGCCAGCAATCTGTGTGCCCCCATCATCCTGCCAGCAATTTGGATCTGCATGCCCCATTTTTTTGCCAGTAATTTGAGTCTGCATCCATGTAGCAGCCACAAGTTGTACTGCTAGTACCGAATAAGACGATGTCCTCTGCACATGGAAAAAGGCTGCAAGGTTGACCAAAGAAGATGCATATGAAGTCCAGTTGTGAATCTACAATCTGTAAAATTAAACCATCCCTAGTGTCCTTAGCAGGCATTGCCAGATGCCAACGTACACCATCATTTGCCTTTTAAAAGTCAACTTTCAGAATGAACTTTGGCTCCATTTTTCCTGAAGACATGGATAGCTGTACTTTTATTTTAACTTTTGCCCTGCGTGAACGTGCTTTGCTTCCATAAACCAAGGGTGCCATTTTATGCCAATGCTGGCAAAAATGTTACCCTTAACCTGGATGCCGGTACCAGTAGATTATCTGTATGGTATAGACCTTTTGAGTTAATAATAGCACAGTCGTATGTAAATATTCATATTTGGCTCTAAACCTCTGCTGTATGTTTCACTGTTTCTCTTGTGTGTAAGATCTTTTAAAAAAAATGAAAAATGCTGACATGTTTCCTTCAATTTGTAGATTGATTCTCTTGTTGGTCGAGAAATTGAAGTTGGTGGAATTTACAAAGGTGTTGTATGCTCGATTAAGGAGTACGGTGCTTTTGTGGATCTCAGGGGTGGCCAACAAGGACTACTGCACATTTCTGAGTTATCACATGAACAGGCAAGCATGACAACTTATGTTGGTTTGATTTTGGTTATATTGCAGCTTGGGCTCATTTAATTGAACCTGCCGCTTGACCTCTGGCATGAAATTCAAAACATGATGTCCCACTCAAGTCAAGATGCCATCACTGATTGCTACTAACCTAAATTCGGATTATAGTCTTCTTTTTATTGTTCTATTCGCTTCTTCATCTTGATAGTCCTGTCATCATTAAACCGGGACATATCATCACCATTTTATTAGAAAATAAGTCTGCATTCTTAGTCTTTTTGCATTTCATGTTTAAGTGGTTTCAAAGGAAAATTTGTTCGATTCCTGTCATTAATTTCTTCTCTGTATTGCTACCTGCTCGTCCTTTTTCTGTTTTGGAAGTCAGTTGGATAGGTTCAAACTTGGCATGGATCAGCTGATCTGTGTCTGGTTTTGGCAGGCGGATCCCATCCTGGCCTGCCTTTCCCAATACTTTGCCAGGTTTTGGACAGAAAAAAGCAGTAGGATCCAGCCAGGATCAGCCGGGATCTTTATGACTGATTGGCATCGGCCAATGCAGATTGGTTTTGGGCCAACCAGCACAGGGGATGACCCTGATCCTTTTTTGCTTGGTCAGTTCTTTCCCCGAGCTATGGGTTAGACAGTCAAACATATAATCCTTCAATGCATTCAACTTTTGGATTCTTTGTGACTTTTCAATTCTGAAAGCGTTCAGCATAATGGGACTCATTCTTTTGCAACATTGTGTATTGCCCTTGTATATGCTATATCTCGATTGAAGTTCTGCATGGTTCGAACTAGTCCGCATTCTGCACCATTTTGCATTTAAAGCATGCATATGTGCCTGATCATGAATATCCATGCACATTTGACAGTGCTACTGGATCCCACCATGCACAAAAATGAACTTGGAAAGGAATAGCTATTGATGTGCATCTTTCCTTTCATCTATAACAATCTGTCTTTTACCCAGCTGCAAACAAAGTTGGTCAAGGCCTGAATTCTTTCACAGAAAAATACTGGACCACAATTGACTATTTAAGAAGTGGTAGGAATCGGCAAGCCTAATCCAATCTACAACTTAGGATTTTTTATTCTCAGTGCAGGTACATGTCAGGGCCACAAAAAGAAACCATGTACCGACACCACACCAAAGGGGGGATGCGACGTTTTCCTTCTCAACAACTAGAAATATGAATTTTAGACCCATCCACAAGACTATCAATTTTTATGTTTCCTGTTGTAATAGACTGTTGTAATAGACTTTTGATCATTCACCATCTTCACCTGCACAAATGTGCTGCTTGTTCTGTAATGGGTCTGCCTTTGCTCTCTGTCTAAACTTTTCTACACTTTGGGTCCTTGTTTGACAGGCTCATGTTGTGCTTTGGTATTGAGAATTTTGTTACACTTCATTCTGGAGATTGGCTTACTTTTTATTTGTGTAAATTTATTTGTTGGATCTCCTTTCCTATATAAACTTTACTCTCCTTAAAATGTTTTTTTTTATGGATATTTTTGGAACTTCGCAAAATATTTTGCTTTTTTTAGGGAAAAAAACTTTCTTTGGACGAGTAAAATTTCATTGTTGCACTCCTTGCATAGTGCAACCCTTTCTATTAAATTTAATTTTGTCATTGACATGAAACTACTTTTTGCTCATACCAGCTGTTGTCTGGTCATTATAGATTTTTGACCCGGTAACTTCATTCTCCTTTTTCATTGTTTATTCTTGAGCCTTGTTTCATTTGTTTTATGTTCAGGACCGATATGAATACTCTTAGGAAAAATTAATTTCCCATCCAGAAAGGCATGACCTTATTAAATTATAGTCCAAAGACTAGATTTCTTTACAAGAGGTCCATTGACTAGTGCTTATTTGATTTTAGGCCCATTCTGTTAACTCCTAGAGTTAACATTTTGTATAACCCCAAAATTACCCTGCACCCCAGAGAGAGAGAAAGAGAGTCACAGTGGGGTGGGGGAAGAGGGAAAAATGTAACAGAGGGAGAATCGTGGCTTGGGGGGGGGGGAGATGGGGAGAGAGAGAGAGAGGGTAACATGGGATTTTCATAATGACACTGTTTGGGGCATTGACTGATTCTAGACATAACATGGGATTTTCATAATGACACTGTTGGGGGGATTGACTGATTTTAGACATAACATGGGATTTTCATAATGACACTGTTGGGGGCATTGACTGATTCTGTCTAAACTGGATCTAAATTGACTTTTTAAAAATTTTTGGACCAAAAATTACAAAATTTGAACAGCTGGACTGAAGATTGATAGAGGGTCCTAGAAATGAACCGGAAGTCAAATTCCCAATAATCGTATTGTGTGACAAACAACATGTCCTGTTTCCTCATTAATGCATTACATTTGATGTCTTCTGTTTTGCATCTCTTTAAGCTGTTTGTATTTCAAGTGACTCTGTTGATATGTTCTGGCATCAAATATACTGAACTTGGAACTGACCTCTAACTCACTTTGTTTCTGTTTCCTTCAGGTGTCTAGAGTTTCTGATGTCATATCTGTAGGGCAGGAGCTTTCACTAATGTGCATTGCACAGGATGTGAGGGGTAATATTAAGCTCTCACTGAAGGCCACATTACCTCAACCTGGATCTGAAGCAAAGAACACACCATTTCAAGTTTCAGTGCCATCTACTAAACAAGAAATTAATGTTTGGGCTTCTGTGGGGGATGTATCAGACTGTACGGTATCTGATAATTCGGAAAAGAATGAAGGTGAAGATGAGGGAGATGAATCTGCCGCATATCAAGTGCCATCAATAGTAATTCGAAGTTCCGCAGAATGTGATGATCAGGAGATCTCTGCCGGTCAAAGTATAAGCCAAACTACTGCAAAGAGTAGAAGATCTCCTAGGCCATATAATCCGTCCAAATCTCATAAGTCAAAAGGATCGCCAGAATCTACTGAAGTCTATTCCAAGATTAGAAATATTGTGAATTCAACACTTTCACCTCCAACAAAGAAGCAAAAACAACATAAAGCCAGCAAATGTGAGACTCCCGTGCAGACACCAGCAAGCGATAAGCCAAAGTCTTTGGATACAAATGGTGTTAAGGCTAATTCATTGAAGCTGGGGGATAGCATAAAGGCAAAGGTGTACCAGATCCGAGCACATGGTTTAGTACTTGACTTGGGTGGTGGTGTCAAGGGAATGTACAAATTTGAGGTACCTACTTATTTTCACCCAGAAACATTTGTCAGCTTTTATGCATATAGGCTACATGTCAATTTGCAGTGCCATACTTGCTTTGTCATTATTTACTTCCATGAGTACGTAGATTGCACGATCATGAACCCTCAGAATGAATATTGTGCACTTAATAACAACACGGCTTTGTGCGAGTATCCTTGCTGTCGCGAACTCATCGCTTGCTTTTGTTTCTCTATGTAGGTATACACCAAGGCTACATGTCAATTTGCTATCATACTCACTTTTCCCATGTTTTTTTTCATCAAATAACTATGTCACACTTTTATGAATTCAACAAGATTTCCGTCCATGTCACTTAATAACATGACTTTCAAATGGGCATCCTTCAGTCATCACTGACATTAATTCACCACTTGCTTTCGTATCCTTTCTTAGGCAAATGGCAGGAGAGATTTTGAGATCGGTGATGATCTTCATGTCAAGTGCTCAAGTTTCTCCAGCAAGGGAATCCCTGTGATGTCACTCGTGGATGACCATTAATCTTTTGTTTGGTGGGGCTTCTGTCGGTGTGATATTCGCCCAACAGGCTATCAGTTGCACGTTTTAAGACCGCAGAAGAAACCTCCCTAAAACAGGACAAGTGGCCGATTTTGGTAGGAAACTGGTCAAACGTGCCATATACGCGAAGCCTCCAATTTTTTGGACGGTCCTGGACTCTTACTATGCAGGTAGGTAAGTTGTGATTCTTCCCAGCCTGCCGCTGACTGGAGTGACATGACATTTACCAGGATAGCTGACGAGGTGCAGATAGCACTTCTCACTAATCAAATCTAAACCTAGATTGCCTACGGGTCTGTAGTCCTGCATTTTTCATTCTGTATTATACTTTTATTGATTGGTTAGGGACTGAAATGACAGGATTATGCTTCTCGCTTAAGGGGTTGGAGGAAAAAGGTCCCCTTTTGTAATTTTTTTAAATAGTAATTATGGTATTTTCCAATTTTTTAGATGGGACCTGGGATCATGTGATCTTCAATCCTGAGATTTTTTTTCTTTTTTTTTGGGGTGGGGGGGGGGGGGGAACGGTCACCTCATCAGGTGTTCAGTTCTGAGATCATGTTCACTGTTTATAAGGATTTTACCAAACTTTAGCTTGCATTGTTTGGATGCCACCCCATTAGAAGTTTTCAATGAAATAATTGTTTTATGGGGTCGTTTGGTTATGGGCATTCATATCAGTAGCGATTTCAATGTTGTGTCGGTAGAACTGGTTGATTGCACTCCATCAATTTCAATATACATATATTAGGAGAGCAATTATATTACAACAAATTTGGTAAATGTGGACGGCCAATCTTGGTGGGAAGCTGGGCTTGTGAGGTTGCTTTCACCCATTCGCTATTTTCCCTGTTCTACCAAATTTCAGATCTCTAATTTATATTAAAAGTGTATAATTTATAGAGTATGTAAGATTATAAACTCATAGAAGTGGCATTACAACTATTGTAGATAATTAACTGCGAACTTACGTACCAAATATACTAATTACCTATTAACAAAAAGTTAAAATTAATAAAAGCACACTGTAAATAATATAAAATAAATGATCAAAGCCACGTAATGCTGTAGGCGCTCAAATTGCATGTGAAATAGATTCTCATCCAATGGTCCAAACTAGAACAACTCATTAACAATATTTATCTTATATATATAAATTAAATGTGTATTTGTTATCACAAACAAAAGTGAAATTCGTAGATGTGGAAACAATTGTTTTCATTTTACCAATTGATAGTTATCGGGTATCCAATTTCCGTATGTATCTAGTGAGTTATCGATGGACTTTATATCGAACTTTCTTATCCAATATCCGATCCGGAAATAGATCAGAATAACAGATACCGGAAATCCATTGGCTACCCGAATAGTCGTTCACTTTCATCCTATTGGGATACCGTTTGGGTACTGCAATACCGACTTACATTTTTTTAAAAAAATCTGATGGAATGGAGGTAATATTCGGGTCCGTTGATGGACCCGATACCCATTATTAAAGATTCGATTGGGGAAGCAGCAGAAGGTAAAAGGGATGCAATACACCAAGTCCGAGCCAAGCACACCACCGAGAGGGAAAAATGATGGCTTCTTCCTTCGCCCCCTCCTCTCCGCCTCCAACTGCTGCTGCTCTCTCTCCCTCTCACCGTCGGCTCCGAACCCCTGGTTCCTCGCCGTCGGTCCGATTCCGTTGCTCTGCCGAACGGCAGGCGCTCTTCAGCCGCATTGCTCCGGTGTACGACAACGTAAGCACCAGCAAAATCTCTCATTTTTTGCTATCCATTTCGCTGAGCTAAGAGCAAAATTAGTCATAAATCTGCGGGGTTTGCAGCTGAACGATTTGCTGAGCTTGGGGCTGCACCGCGTGTGGAAGAGGATGGCCGTGTCTTGGAGCGGGTGAGCCCGTCGATTTGTAGTGACGGTAGTAGTAGTTGTTCTAAAGGTTTCTGCTTTGTTTATATTGGCGTTGTTATGGGACCCACGTAGTTCTGTTTGCAGGGCGAGGAAGAGGGACCGCGTGCTGGACTTGTGCTGCGGGAGTGGAGACTTGGCATTCCTCTTGTCCGAGAGAGTTGGGCCAGATGGAGAGGTATGCTTCTGTTTCACAAGCCGATGGATTGTGGTTTTGTCCCATGACTACTAGTGTTCTAGAACGGAACTGCAGGTGTATAGAATATTTCTTGTCGTGTTAGTTCTTCCAGACTACTTTCATGGGTATGTATGCTAGATAGTGGCGGAAGTCTGGAAGATGTCCATAATTTGAGCACGTTATGTATTGGAATCCTCATCTATCATAAGCATAATGCCATCAATTTGTGATCATCTTGATCCACTGAGAGGTCCAATGATTTGGCGAAGTTATATTGCCTAGATTGTGCCAAATACCTGGCCAAAATAACTTTGGACGGAAGAGGGTCTGCCGAAAGTTCCATGAGGCCGATTGGCAGGTTAAAAATATGCTTTCTTGGTTAGATAGTTTAATCTCATACAACCAAGCAGGAATTCCTCAAAGGTTGTTTTGGATTTGGAAAAGAGTTTAGACGAAGAAAGAACATGGATGTTTGTTATAGGAAAGTTGGCTGAACAAGGGCTATCCAAGAGCTAAAACAGATAATGGGATCCTTTCAGAAATGCCAGTTTTCCAAAAATAAGTGATAATGAAAATCACTCTATAGATCAAAACCTATTGAGGATGTGAGCACAGCCTAGAGCTGAATTGTCTATCCAAGGAAACATCTGTGTAGTTGGGCTTGGGCATGATTCTTCATGCATTGATTGAATATGTAGTTCATAATTGATGAATAGTTCAATGAGGAAATTTGATTGTATGCTTGTGTGAAGATCAACTTCTGCTGTTTGAGTGTAAATTCTGGACATTGTAGCTGACTTCAAACTATGGATGGCTGAAATGGAGCAGACCCACTGGTTTTGTGTGCAATCTCAATGTTGTTTTGATTGAATCTGTCTATGCGAGGTGGGAGGAGGGGTTCACATATTTGGATTTTACTTGGGAAAAGGAAAACATGATCAATTGTAGACCATGTACTGGTGGGGGGAAAAGCAGAGGAATATTCATGGTTACATTCTCTTTTGTCGCCATTTTCAGGTAACTGGTCTTGATTTCTCAAAAGAGCAACTGTTGATTGCTTCAACTCGTCAAGGCTTATCTGGGAAGACCTGCCACAGGAACATCGTGTGAGCATTTATTACACATCAATGTTCCTGTTATCTTCTCTGTCATTGATTGCCCTGGAAGTAAAAGGTCTCAAAACCCTTGTTTGCTAAAGAATGCAATAAACAGGGAGTCATGGCATGCTGTGAACCTTAATGTACACATCTGACTGCAAAAGATTAATTTCTTTTATTGGTGTCCTTCAGTTTGGTTTCTCAGTCCTTGTAAATTTCATAGAAACTTGCTTCTATGTACATTCTGGGACAAAAGAGAGATATATTCACCTATTATTATTATATCTAATGCCTACAGGTGGGTTGAAGGTGACGCACTTAATCTATCTTTTCCTGCATGCTACTTTGATGCAGTTACTGTTGGTTATGGGTTACGTAATTTGGTTGATAAACATAAAGCAATGGAAGAGATATTTCGAGTTTTGAAGCCAGGTTAATTTATTTGTCTCCTTAGTATATTCATGCCTCCTGATTGTCTGGTGTCCTGATCATCCCTTTTTTTTTTGCAGGGTCAAGAGTGTCTATTTTAGATTTTAACAAAAGCTCAAGTGCAATTACTACCTCATTTCAGGTATTGATGATTAGTTATCAGGAATGTCCATAACATGATCTAAATTTTAGTGACTTTGTTCATCAAATGTCAGGTTTCACATATTCTTGCACATAATGATGTATGTTTTTAAAGTGCAAGCATGTATTCTGTGGTCTTCACTTGATTAGAGAGAGTCATTTTATTTTTTACAATGCACTTCTAGTCAAGGGTTACATCATTGATCCATGCATAAATGTGTTGGATTGCATAGATGTTAGAAAAGGTTGTATCAGTCAAATTTGGCTCTGTTGTTACTCAGATGCAACCCATTGTTGTTGGTCTTGGCTCAGAACCCCATGATTATATCAGGCACATACAGTGAGCTAACCTGGCAAACACCACTGTCAAAAGGAAGCACATTTAATAAACTCATCTGCTGGCAAGCTTGCAATCGCGAACTGTTAAGCAAGTGCATTCGTGGCTTTTATATATTAGACATTGCTCCTGGTTGTTCATTCATATTGTTTTAGCTTAATCATGGGAGAGTTGCCATTTTCGATCAACAGTTATGAGGGGATCAAGGGTTAAACATCCAGTTGTATCATCAAGGTTGAGAGGGAATAAAGGTGAGCATAATTTATTCTTGCATCCTTGCTTAGAATCTACTTTTCTCCTGTACTGTTGTAGCCATCATAGGGACGACGATGAAGGCCTAATTTACTTATGATTTGTCCCCCTATTTTGGTCAAGAGTCTATAAAGCTGCAACAAATTAGGATTGTGTTGCCGGCAGCTTCCCAATTGAATTACTTTGTTTTTGCTATGCGATAAAAATGTTCTTGTTCATATTGCACTATTTTGAATGAAAATCCATTGGAGGAGTCACCAAACTAGTCAATATTGTTTGAGAATGTGCATTGTAAGTCTGATATAAACAATATGATTTTGGTCTTTACTTTCTTCTTCTAGGAATATATGATAGATAATGTTGTCGTGCCAGTCGCAAGCATTTATGGCCTTAATAAGGAGTATGCCTACTTGAAAACCACGATCCAAGAATTCTTGACAGGTACTTCACCATTCCGTCTATTTTGCATGAAAATTGCAAGGTGTCATGATGCTACAACTATCTATCTACTAGAGCTTGGTCGGCTGCTCTTACAGTGGAGCTCAGATACTTCCCTTCATCTTTTCCTTTTCGAGATTTTGTTGGTAATAATAATCCAGCTGCGTCCTTCCCTAAATCATATTGGAAGCATAAGATAGAATTCCCCCCCCCCCCCCCCTTTTATGATGAAGAAAAGGATAAAATCTTTCAAAGCTGTGGGTTAAGAGTAACTTGGATAGTGGTCTCTAGATTTGATTATATAGCCTCCAGAGCCAGAGGACAGAATCATTAAACTCAGCAACAGCTACCATGTCAATCATCACAGGAGCCAAAACAAATTTATACTTCATCGCAGACTAATCATTGTAAAGAAAAAGTTTCTTTAAGTTTGATATGTTGGAGGGCATGGCACCTGTGACCCACCTTCCCGTTCTAGGCCTTGGATGGCTTGGACATATATCCTCCACTTCCTGAGACATGCATTCTGGCCAACCGATCCACGCGTGTGATGCGTGTTGTCAACTGAGATCTTTGTAAGGTTCCTTTCTGAAGAATGACCAGCTGATGTATTTAGTATTTGCAGGGAAAGAGTTGGAGGAACTTGCGAAAGAAGTAGGGTTTTCTGATGCCAAACACTACGAAATTAGTGGAGGACTCATGGGAAACCTGGTGGCCACCAGATAGTTGAAGTAATATGTGACGAGCTGCATATTTATACATTTGTGCTGGTCCAAATGCCGAAATCACTTGTATTTTGTAGAATTTTCCTTCATTTAAAATGAAGTGCATCATCACTACCTCTAGAAATAGTTGGTAACTATGTTTCTTTAAGTCAAATATTATAGATGCTTGTATTTAATAATTGCTTGTCTTAAGTTTATTGTGGGAATTGCTTACTGAACCTTTTATTGGTTCGTGAAATGTCGAAATTCTCACTACATCAAAGGGGCGCTTTTTGCTGTTAGTTGGAAAATGTGAAAATTTGTCTGTCTTACAAAGCTGGGGTTTGGTTAGCTTCTGGATGGAGAGCCGAGATGTTCTTGGGTTAAGGAAACAATAGGCGACAGGAGCGGCAAATTTGCACTCAGGTGTTCTCTGGATGGAAATGTTTAAAAGTTTAAATTCGTTGTAATAAACTCCCATAAACTCTTTAATCATAAATGCATTTTTCACAAACTATTGTTTGGTTTCTTTTTGTAAGCTATAACCTAGTTCTGAGATATGGCCATTTCAAATGTGAACCAACTCCAAGTTAATATAAGTTCGTGAGGGGTTTTTGAAGTTAAATCCGCTTGGCCCATCAAAAAGGCTCAAGGCCCATCTCCAAATGACCCATAGTCTAAGGCTCAAGAACAACCAACTAGCGGTCTGGCATGCGGTCTATCAAGGCCTGTCAGAAGATTGACACAGGGTCAGTCTCTGCACGTTGCGTTCGCCTTCGTCGTCTAGCGAGAGCGGCACACGTCCTTGATGACTATCATTGCATTAATGGTGGAATCATCACCAGACAACAAAGGGATAGTGGGACAGGGCCCACGTCTCCGACAGAGGAGCGACAGGTCAACATCATGCCTCTCTTACCCTGACAAGAGAGCAGGCGGGTTATTCAGGACAACCCCATAGGCCTCAAGTTAAAAGACAAAAGTCAACAGACGAACTCTACGAAGATGTTATAAATAGTACCTTGGTTAGACGGCTAGTAAGATATGCAACCTCTACCTTTCAAACTCCCTTTGTTCTCTTGCGTTCGAGCACTCCTCCACTCCATATGTGTTTGTTTGACTTAAGTATTGGAAGAGTGTCCCCTCGAGATCACTCCCAGAACTCCTTCTGACATCTTTCTATCCCTGCAAGTTTTCTCTCGAGGCCATCTTCGTCATCCCGCACCAAACAAAGTTAAGCGGGTAGCCTGCCGTTCAAGGTGACTGATCTCGACCTCTACACTTTTGGATGCTATCTGTGGAAACTAGAACTAAAGGCCATGCACTTCTAGGGAACTACCGCAACATCAGCAACCGACAAGGCACCGTCGGCTCTTGCCCGGCATCTTGGGATGCACTGACGAGTGACCATCTCTCCTAGGGGGATCAACTCTAGCCCTCTGCTCACTCGACAATGAAGGAGTTGGCCGATATGTGCCGTCAGCTCCAGATGATGATGGAGGCCTATCGGGGCCTCCTCAACGGGCAAGAGTAGGACCGCACCACGGCGATTCCCCCGCCTAGAAGCTGAGACTAGTCAGCGGCTGGCGATCGAGCGTTCAATGTCGCTTCTGCAACACTCACCCTACGCCAATACATGTACTCTCTGCACCGCTCGTCGAGCCCTATCCACTCCAATCTAGGCATGACCTGACACCTCTGATGCTACGATGACATCGAGTGAGAGCTCGAAGGAAAGGTGCACTATCTAGACGACATCATCTAGGTAGCCAAGACAAAGGGCCTGATTGACGATGACATCGACTTCTAGGAGCCCTTCTCCCAGGAGATTTTGGAGGCACCCATCCCTCCAAAAGTTCCAGCTGTCGTCATTTGCTCCGTACGATAGCATCACTGATCAGGTCGACCACCTTTACAGCTTCGAGTCCAACATGATCTTCCATCGAGTCTTCAACGCAGTGAAGTGCTTGGCCTTCACCACCATGTTCTAAGAGAACACTCGGACGTGGTTCGAGTCCCTGCTGATGGGCTCGATAACCGCCTTCTAGCACATGAAGCGGATGTTCAAGGAGAACTTTCACAGCTACAAGAAGGGGGCCCGGTTCTGTGGCGCCCCCTTCCGGCGATCCCGTATCGTGTCCGGGGACGTCACAACGGATGGACAGAAGTGTTGTGGGCCGAATATTTGCAAGGCGCTAAAGGCCAAACCATCACATATTCCAAAAGATAAAACTATACCATTTTTATAAGATAAACACTCATAATTTACATCGTATACAGAATACTATATATTTCTACCCAAAAGTCATATTTACATTCATTATTCAAAATAAAATAAAATCTACTTATTCTACGCAGCGAAATCCAAATTAAACCCGAGATCAACTTCCGACCTACAGCCCGAAGGAGTCAAGACGCACACTGGTCAATTTCCTGAAATGGTTAGGCAACAGAAATGAGTCCAAAGACTCAGTAGGCATTAAAACCAATCACATGCTTATCATATACTAAACTGTGTAAATCCATGATATAAAGCGAATCATAATTTCAATAGATTGTACATATACTATGAATGCAAAGGAAATATAATAGAGTAAAATAATTTTCATATTTATAAGCGAATGCGTATAACAAATCTTATCTGACTTACATATAAATGGCATAATACATATCTTAGCTAAATCAGAGCTTATACAGATGAACTTATTTTCAGATCATATCAAAGTCATATATCAAATCTGAGCTTCATATTATTTGGCAGCATATATTGGACATGCATCCCGTCACTAAAAGCAGTAGCAAACACATACCTAGGCATCCATACGTCGATATAAAGATAAATGGTCTAAACGCTGGAGCCTGTCGGCCTTGATCAACCACGCAGGATCGGGAGTTAATACTCTACCATTCCCTAGATAATTTTCTTATTCTGGGTTCCGGATTTTTTAAAAATCCGTTTGTCCTCAGAAATGGGCCTAATCCCGTAGCGGAAGCTAACCACGGTTTGTCGCCCCACACCTCCTTAAAATGACACAGTCCATATGCTTAATCAATTTTTTTTATTCTTATTATGATGCTTATTACATAGTCGTCTCAATACTAAAAACTTGTCATTGAACTTTACAAAATAACTGGATCGTATTTTAATATCAGGAATTAGTTACGTAATCATAGGGTAGTGGGTCAAATTTATTAACTAAATATATATAACATTCGAAGAGATTAGGGTAGAGAGAGAAAGTAGAGGGAGAAAGTAGAAAGAGATTAGAGAGAAATTAGAGAGAGATTAGAGAGAAAACTAATATTTTTACAGAATGGTAGCTAAATAAATAACTGATTCTAAATATAGATCATTGGGTTAAATAAATCACTGACTTAAGTTACATTTCAAATAAAATCAAATCAAAGAAATGTAAATAACAAATAACATGCACTCGGTTTATCATGCCTACTTTTAGAATGGACTTCTGAATTGACTTTAGTATCTCACCCGAGCTCCCGTAAAAGTCATTGCGTAGGAAAATATAATTTTCCCGTCCCAGATACGTAAAGAAGGGTGAAATTGTCCAAAATAAGTTTCAAATCCTCCGTCTAAATTTTTATTAAATATTTATATTATTCTGATACTGTATTATATTATCCGTTTATTAATAAAAGAATGAGAGTGGGAAGAGAGATGAGAGAGAAAGTTGAGAGAGATAAAGTGGAGAGAGAAAGTAGAGAGAAAATAGAGGGAGAGAAAGTAGAGGGAAAGTAGAGAGAGAGAAATTGGGGAGAAAAATCAGAGAAAAGATAGAGAGAGAAAGTAGAGAAAAGTAGAGAGAGAAAGTGAAAAGAGAATAGAGAGAGTGAAGAGAGAAAGTAAAGAGAGAAAAAATAGAGAGAGAGTAGAGAGAGTAGAGAGAGTAGAGAGAGAAAATAAGAGAGATAGGTGATAGAACTTGTGTGTGTGAGAGAGAGAGAAATTAGAGAGAGAGGGTGGAAAGAGGTGAGAGAGAAAGAAAAAAATTAGAGAGAGAGTAGAGAGAGTGAAATTAGAGAGAGAGGGGGGAGAGAGAGATGAGAAGAAAAGAGAAAAGAAAAAAAAAGATTGAGAGAGGGAGAGAACGTGTGAGAGGGAGAGGGGGAGAGAAAGGGTGAGAGGGGGGGAAGTGTGCTACGTGGGAGAGAGAGGGGGTGAGGGGGGATATTTATAGTGGGGGGGGGGGGGTGAGAGGAAAGGAAGAAGGAGGGAAGGGTTATCTGGTGAAAGTTTATGGAGGGGGAGGGTAATGTGGGGGAGTGGGTTTGAGGGGAGGTAAGGACACGTGGGAGGGGGGGGATAGTTAATTTTTTTTTAATGTAAGAACCTCCCATCGGATGAGAGGAGAAGGGGGATAATAGAGAGAGTAATTTTGTACAAAAACTCACAAAAATTTAATAATAACAATGTCTCAAAGAGTTAGATTATTCTATCTTATTTTTAATTAATCAAATATCAAAATTTGAAAAAATAATCAACATGAAATTTGTAGATTTTTAGATTCTCTTTCCAATGGATCTAATATTGACCCCAATCTGACACTCCTACGAAAAGATATATACTAATAACGTAAGATATATAATTAATTTATTTAATAAAGTTCGTTAAATTATACCATTCAAGATATTGGACTTTAATTACGAGAACCTAAAATTTATATAGACTCGAAATATAAAATATTTAATTATCTTTAAGTTTCGGACGGATTCGGGTATTACAAATCTCTCCCCCTTAAACAAATTTCGTCCTCAAAATTTAAAAATTACTCAATACGTATCGAATATGTGTGGATATCTCTTCCGCATTTCATCTTTCATCTCCCAAGTAGCTTCTTCTGTTGAGATACTTTTCCACAATACCTTCACCAATGGAATTATCTTCGTTCTCAGCACTTGTTCTTTTCGATCGAGAATGCGAACTGGTTTCTCCTCATATGTAAGATCTGGCTGAATTTCCAACTGCTTATGATCTATAATGTGTGATGAGTATGGCATGTATTTTCTTAACATGGACACATGGAATACATCATGAACTCCTGACGATGATGGTGGTAAAGCCGGCTGATATGCCATCTCTCCAATCCTTTTTAAGATTTCAAATGGTCCAACATACCTTAGATTGAGCTTGCCTTTCTTGCCAAATCTTATTACTCCTCTAGTAGGCGAAACTTTCAGAAATACGTGATCCCCGATAGCAAATTGTAGATTTCTCCTTCTCTGATCAACATAATTTTTCTGCCTACTATGAGCTGTAAGTAACCTTTTTCTAATCAACTCAACCTTTTTTACACAATCCTGTACAATCTGTGGCCCAATCAATCTCGCTCACCGACCTCATCCCAACAAACAGGTGATCTACACGGTCTACCATATAATGCTTCATATGGTGCCATTCCTATGCTTGCATGATGGCTGTTGTTATATGTAAACTCAATCAAAGGTAAATGTTCATCCCAACTGCCTTTCCAGTCTAAACTACATGCTCTCAACATATCTTCTAATGTTTGAATGGTTATCTCTGATTGTCCATCTGTTTGAGGGTGAAAAGCTGAGCTAAATTTTAATTGTGTACCCAATGCTGTCTGTAAAATCCTCCAAAATTTTGCTGTAAATCTTGCATCCCTATCTGAAATAATAGACACAGGCACACCATGAAGTCTCACAATTTCTCTGATATACAAATGGGCTAAATCCTCTAACGATTGTGTCTTTGTGATTGCCAGAAAATGAGCTGACTTAGTCAGTCTGTCAACAATTACCCAAATAGAATCATGTTTTCTCCTAGTCATTGGTAATCTCATCACAAAATCCATAGTGATATGCTCCCATTTCCACTGTGGTATTTCCATCAATTGTATTGGTCCTGCTGGCCTTTGATGCTCCGCCTTTACTTGTTGACAAGTAAGACATTTGCTGACAAAGTTTGTTATATCTTTCTTCATGCCAATCCACCAAAACAGTCTTTTCATGTTTTTGTACATTTTTGTACTGCCTGTGTGAATAGAATATAGTGATTTATGTGCCTCAGTTAATATGTCTTTCTTTATTTCTTCATTCTGAGGTACACATACTCTTCCCTGAAATCTGATTGCCCCGTCTGCACTTTGAGTAAATCTCGGTGTGCCAATCAATTTTTGTAACTGCTGATCATTTAGTTGTGCTTGCACAATTCGCTCAACCATTGCAGACTGAATAGTTAGTTGGGCCAGAAATAAGTTTCTCCCTTTGCATATCGGAGAATACTCCACTACATCAGATGTCATTCTCCAAGTGTGGCGCAACTGGATTGCCATTAGTCTCTTCCTGCTGAGTGCATCTGCTACCACATTTACTTTTCCTGGGTGGTAATTCAAGGTGAAATCACAATCCTTCAAAAATTCCATCCACCGTCTTTGCCTTAAATTTAATTCTTTCTGAGAGAAAATATATTTTAAACTCTGATGGTCTGTAAATACTTCAAACTGCTCACCATACAAATAATGGCGTCAAATCTTCAGAGCATGTACCACCGCTGTCAACTCCAAATCATGTGTTGGATAATTCATCTCATGGGTCTTTAATTGTCTAGATGCATAAGCTACTACTTTACCATTCTGCATTAGGACACATCGTAGTGCTTTTCTAGAGGCATCTGTATATATCACAAATCCTCCTGACCCATAAGGTAAAGTAAGCACTGGGGCTGTAGTTAACCTTGTTTTTAATTCCTGAAAACTCATTTCACATTTATCTGACCATTCAAAAGGAACTCATTTCCTAGTCAATTTGGTCATAGGAGCTGCAATAGAAGAAAAACCTTCAATAAACCTGCGATAGTAACCCGCAAGACCCAAAAAGCTCTTAATCTCACTGACATTTTCCGGTCTTTCCCAATGCAAAACTGCCTCAACCTTAGCTGGATCAACTGACACTCCATCACCAGAAATGATATGCCCTAAGAATTGGACCTTATCCAACCAGAATTCACATTTAATAAATTTTGCATACAGTTGATGACTTCTTAAGGTTTCCAGTACAATCCTCAAATATTCTTGATGAGTTTCAACAGTGAGAGAATAGATCAACACATCATCAATAAACATTACTACAAATGTATCCATATATGGTTGGAAAACTCTATTCATCAGATCCATAAATGCTGCTGGTGCATTAGTTAACCCAAATGGCATAACCAAAAATTTATAATGCCCATATCGTGTTCTGAAAGCAGTTTTTGAAATATCTTCTTTCTTATCCATAATTGGTGGTATCCAGATCTGAGATCAATCTTTGAAAATACTATGGCAGCTCGTAGCTGATCAAATAAATCATCAATCCTTGGCAAATAGTACTTATTCTTAATGGTCACTTGATTCAACTTCCTATAGTCAATGCATAGTCTAAGCGACCCATCTTTCTTTCTAACAAACAGAACAGGTGCGCCCCAAGGGGATACACTCGGTCGAATAAATCCCTTATCTGGTAGTTCTTGTAATTGTTTCTTCAATTCTGCCAATTTGGCTGGTGCCATTCTAGGGAGGGATGGAAATGGGTAAAGTACCCGGTGAGAGTTCAATAGTGAACTCCACCTCTCGGTGTGGTGGCAAACCCGGAAGTTCATCGGGGAATACATCTGAAAATTATCTGATCACATCAATATCTGAGGGGGTTTTCTTATTTTCATTAGAAGGAATAGCCATTACACTAGCCAAATAACCTTGGCATCCACTTCTAAGCAATTTAAAAGCTTTAAGTGCCGAAACTAGTGTTTTACTAGAACGGTGCCTTGGACATTGATAGTGAAATGTCTGCTCCCCAGGTTTTTGAAAAATTACTTTCTTTCCATGACAATCTAGAAGGGCAAAATTTGTATCTAACCAATCCATTCCTAAGATGACATCAAAATCAGTCATTTTCAACAGATACACACATGCTGGCATAATCCTCCCCTGAATCACCACATCAATGCTAGGAATAACAGAAGTCGTTCTAGCTATCTCTCCAGTTGGTGTGTTAATGGACATCTCATCAATGTTCACAATTTGTTTATCTTTCATTAATCCAGCAAATCTCAGGGAAATAAAGGAATGCGTAGCACCAGGATCAAATAAAACTTTTGCATGCATATCATCGATAAGAAGAATACCTTCAGCTACTGCATTGGCATCTCGGGTGTCTTCCCTATTTAGTGCATATACTCTGGCTTGAACTCTCCGCTGCTGTTGTGGTTGCTGATCTTGCCTTGGCCTTTTGGGACAATCCCTTATCATATGCCCTATCTGACCACATGAAAAACATTTACCTGTAGCCCGCCAACATTCATTACCTCTATGCTGCATCTTGCACTGTTGACAAGCTGGCATATTATCTCTCTTAACTGGTTGAACTCTCTCTGGAAAAGTCATCTTCGACTTCTTATCTTTCCTCACAATTGAACCAAGATTACCCCTTTTTACATTATCCCTTTATCTTTCTACAAAGAATTTCTCATATTCAGTTTCTGTAATAAAAGCAGTCCTCAAAGCTGCTGCCATAGTCTGAGGCTCAAGGATTGCAACTCTACTTCTAATGTTACTTCTCAAATCTCTAACAAATTTCTTCACCCTTCTAAGCTCATCTGAACAAATATGAGGGACATATTTTTCCAATTCAGTAAATTTTACTTCATAATCGGCAACTGACATACCTCCTTGAGTCAGATTTAAAAATTCAACTTCTTTCTTGTCCTTCACATGCTGAGAGAGAAATTTTACATGAAAGACATCAAGAAATTCATTCTAGCCAATCTCAATCTCTCTATCTCTAAAAGTGGTTCTAAGTGCAGACCTCCACCACTCGTCCGCACGGTCCTTCAACATAAATGTAGCTAATATCACCTTATCCCGCTCTGCACATCTAATGGCCGTGAAAATCTTCTCAATTTCTCTCACCTAATTTTCCACAATCTCTGGGTGACTCTCCCCCTTAAAAGAAGGAGGACTCATATGTCTGAATTTCTCCATCAGGGTAGCGCCTGCTGCCCTATTCGGTTGTTCTTGCACACGGGTTTGTAATTGAACTTGCATCATTACCTGAGTTTGGGCCTGTAACTGCATAGTTTGCACTAACCCTTGAAAAGCTTGTGTGAACCCTCCTAAGTCTGGCACACCCTGAATAGGTAACGCACCTTGCCCACTGGGAGCAAGCTCGCCATGAATTGTTTCCCCGATAACCCCTTGTGATGTTCCATTTGAGGGCACAGACTCCTCCGGAGAAGTATTATCCTCAACCCTATCACTCTCTGCCATCTCTTGCGATGGAGAACTAATCTGAATTAATATGATTCTAGATTTGACATCAAATTCTAAAATAAATTCCTCCGATCTTGTGATACGGTATATAAATTCAGATGGCTACAAATAATTTCAAGCCTCACAACTTTACTCTGATACCACTCTTTGTGGCGCCCCTTCCGGCGATCCCGTATCGTGTTCGGGGACGTCACAGCGGATGGACGGAAGTGTTGTGGGCCGAATATTTGTAAGGCGCTAAAGGCCAAACCATCACATATTCCAAAAGATAAAACCATACCATTTTCATAAGATAAACACTCATAATTTACATCGTATACAAAGTACTACATATTTCTACCCAAAAGTCATATTTACATTCATTATTCAAAAGAAAATCAAATCTACTTATTCTACGCAGCGAAATCCAAATTAAACCTGGGATCAACTTCCGACCTACTGCCCGAAGGAGTCAAGACGCACACTGGTCAATTTCCTGAAATGGTTAGGTAACAGAAATGAGTCCAAAGACTCAGTAGGCATTAAAACCAATCACATGCTTATCATATACTAAACCGTGTAAATCCATGATATAAAGCTAATCACAATTTCACTAGATTGTACATATACTATGAATGCGAAGGAAATATAATAGAGCAAAATAATTTTCATATTTATAAGCGAATGCGTATTACAAATCTTATCTGACTTACATATAAATGGCATAATACATATCTTAGCTAAATCAGAGGTTATACAGATGAACTTATTTTCAGATCATATCAAAGTCATATATCAAATCTGAGCTTCATATTATTTGGCAGCATATATTGGACATACATCCCGTCACTAAAAGCAGTAGTAAACACATACCTAGGCATCCATACGTCGACATAAAGACAAATGGTCTAAATGCTAGAGCCTGTCGGCCTTGATCAACCACGCAGGATCGGGAGTTAATACTCCACCATTCCCCAGATAATTTTCTTATTCTGGGTTCCGGATTTTTCAAAAGTCCGTTTATCCTCGGAAATGGGCCTAATCCCGTAGCGGAAGCTAACTACGGTTTATCGCCCCACACCTCCTTAAAGTGACACAATCCATATGCTTAATCAAATTTTTTTTATTCTTATTATGATGCTTATTACATAGTCGTCTCAATACTTAAAGCTTGTCATTGAACTTTACAAAATAACTGGATCGTATTTTAATATCAGGAATTAGTTACGTAATCATAGGGTAGTGGGTCAAATTTATTAACTAAATATATATAACATTCGAAGAGATTAGAGTAGAGAGAGAGTAGAGAGAGAAAGTAGAGGGAGAAAGTAGAAAGAGATTAGAGAGAAATTAGAGAGAGATTAGAGAGAAAACTAATATTTTTACAGAATGGTAACTAAATAAATAACTGATTCTAAATATAGATCATTGGGTTAAATAAATAACTGACTTAAGTTACATTTCAAATAAAATCAAATCAAAGAAATGTAAATAACAAATAACATGTACTCGGTTTATCATGCCTACCTTTAGAATGGACTTTCGAATTGACTTTAGTATCTCACCCGAGCTCCCGTAAAAGTCCTTGCGTAGGAAAATATAATTTTCCCGTCCCAGACACGTAAAGAAAGGTGAAATTATCCAAAATAAGCTTCAAATCCTCCGTCTAATTTTTTTTAAATATTTATATTATTCTGATGCTGTATTATATTCTCCGTTTATTAATAAAAGAATGAGAGTGGGAAGAGAGATGAGAGAGAAAGTAAAGAGAGAAAGTAGAGAGAGAAAATGGAGAGAGAAAGTAGAGAGAAAATAGAGGGAGAGAAAGTAGAGGGAAAGTAGAGAGAGATAAATTGGGGAGAAAAACTAGAGAAAAGATAGAGAGAGAAAGTAGAGAAAAGTAGAGAGAGAAAGTGGAAAGAGAATAGAGAGAGTGAAGAGAGAAAGTAAAGAGAAAAAAAATAGAGAGAGAGTAGAGAGAGTAGCGAGAGAAAATAAGAGAGATAGGTGACAGAACTTGTGTGTGTGAGAGAGAGAGGGATTAGAGAGAGAGGGTGGAAAGAGGTGAGAGAGAAAGAAAAAAATTAGAGAGAGAGTAGAGAGAGTGAAATTAGAGAGAGGGGGGGTAGAGAGAGATGAGAGAGATGAGAAGAAAAGAGAAAAGAAAAAAAAGATTGAGAGAGGGGGAGAGAACGTGTGAGAGGGAGAGGGGGAGAGAAGGGATGAGAGGGGGGGATGTGTGCTACGTGGGAGAGAGATGGGGTGAGGGGGGATATTTATAGTTGGGGGGGGGGGTGAGAGGAAAGGAAGAAGGGGGGAAGGGTTATCTGGTGAAAGTTTATGGAGGGGGAGGGTAATGTGGGGGAGTGGGTTTGAGGGGGTGGTAAGGACACGTGGGAGGGGGGGATAGTTAAAAATTATTTTTCTTAATGTAAGAACCTCCCATCGGATGAGAGGAGAAGGGGGATGATAGAGAGAGTAATTTTGTACAAAAACTGACAAAATTTTAATAATAACAATGTTTCAAAGAGTTAGATTATTTTATCTTATTTTTAATGCATCAAATATCAAAATTTGAAAAAATGATCAACATGAAATTTGTAGATTTTTAGATTCTCTTTCCAATGGATCTAATATTGATCCCATTCTGACACTCCTACGAAAAGATATATATTAATAACGTAAGATATATAATTAATTTACTTAATAAAGTTCGTTAAATTATACCGTTCAAGGTATTGGACCTTAATTACGAGAACCTAAAATTTATATAGACTCGAAATATAAAATATTTAATTATCTTTAAGTTTCGGACGGATTCGGGTGTTACAGGTTCGCTATTAGCTTGCTCGCCATCAGGCAAGGGCGCGAGGAACCCTAGTGGGACTTCGTCACCCACGTCTGCAAGGAGACACTCCACGCCCCCCTTCTCGACGTCAGCATCATCACTACGGCACTGACCCAAAAGACGCGGGATCATATCCTCTGTCGTGCACTAGAGTCTAGACCCCCACCTCAGCCATGGAGCTCCTCGCGGTGGCCCAGAAGCACGCCAACTATGAAGAAGACGTGGCCGACCTCGGTTGAGCATATGAAGGCAACCCCCGTCGAGCGGAAACGCCCGACCGAGCACCCCATGCACGACCATGGAAAGAGAGAACGTCACTACCATGGTATGCCTGCTTAACTACTTCCATTGAGCAGGTCCTCATGGAGATCCAGGAGGAACCATTCTTCCGGTGGGAACAGTTCAAACAGGCGTCGAGTGTACGCCCAAAGGGTAAACCAGAATAAGCACACCCGTGCCTCATCCTCGAGAGTCTCGACGAAAAAATGGCTCAAGGACCTCACTGTTTTGCAACATCTCTTGTAACTCATTTAGAGGGACCCAATGGGTAGCTCTACGCTTCCAAGAGAGAGACTAACTGACCATCTCTCTCATGGCGATCTGACTCTCTAGCTCCCTCGAAAATGACGGTTGGTACTTTGGTACCTTCCCAAAGGCGTCAAAAGGACGTATGAGCCCCCCTTGAAAACGAAGCCTCTGGGCTTACGTTTGTTGGAAGACAAACTGAGCCACTCGCAAGAGTTAGGCTAAGAAGCCCCAATAAAGGGGGACCAACTAGTCAGCTCCTCAAAGTAAAGTGACCAATTAGCCCTTCGGAATAACAGACTCTTGTTCTTCAGATAGGCAAACCGCGCCGCTCGCAAGATCCATCCAAGAAGTGGCCAATAACGACCGACTGATAGGCCCTCGGAATGACGAACCGACTATGGCCTATATATGTGCCACTTGGTAGAGCCTGGACAAGACCCACCCAGTCAAAAGCACGGCTCTAGACCACGTGCCACTTGGCAGAGTCCGACCATGATCCACCCAGTCAAAATCATGACTATAGATCACATGCCACTCACCAGAGTTCGGCCAGGATCCACCCAGTCAAAACCATGACTATAGACCACGTGCCACTCGCTAGAGCCCGGCCAGGATCCATTCGGTCGACATAACCTCCTCCCTTCGGGACTCTTGCAGCACTGCGCATTCAACCGTAAAAGAAAAATAAAAGCATGGCTATTGCGCAAGCAAGAAAGAGGGGAATAGAGAAGGGCTTCTGATTACATGAAGAAGGCGAGGGTGAGGGCCCTGTCACTTGGCGACAGGGTCCTTACACTCGGTAGCCAGAGGAGCTGGGTCTTGTGGATACACTTTGGGAGCTGGGGGCTATAAGGGAAAACAACCAAGTCCTCTGCCGCCCCCTTAGGCTCCCCTGCTAGCTTTGCTGAGGCTCCACCGCCTCAGTCGCTGTCGATGCCTCCTTCGCCTCCGCCTTTCTTGCCCTCACCTCTATTGTATGTAGTCACCCTCATCTCTGCTTCGCTCCACATTGCCTCTGTAGCCTGCAGCTATGCTCGAGCCATCGGCCCCGCCTGCTCAGTGCACTCCTTGCCCCCTCCATGGCTTCAGAGAGTGCCTGGAGCGTCTGTCTCCATGCTCCGGCTCCTGCGCTTCTTGCTCACCATCTTTGATTGTAATGCTTTGGATTTTTCGGATATTTTTCGGATCATTTTCGTGGGTCCCGGAGTGTGTTTTGTGTTTTACACGTGTTTTTTCTTGATATGCGTTCGAAATTTTGTGCAGGGTGAACCGTTGCGTTCTCCGACTCCGAGACGTGACCAGCGCGTTGTGCTCTTTCCGAGGATTGCAGAGGTAATTTTTTCGTATTTTTTGAAATTTTGAAAATTTTAGGTTTTTCTATATATATATTAACCTCCTTTTTCTCTCTCCCCATATCTCATTTCTCTCTTCCCTCCCTCTCTCTTCTCACGCTCCCTCCTCTCTCCCTCTCTTCTCCGGCGGTCGACGGAGGTGGACGGGGGCGAGGAGGCATGGATTGTGGGGCGTGGATCGGCGAGGATGGAGCGAGGATTGCGATGGTGGAGGCGGTTTGTGGGATCGCGAGCTGGCGGAGCTTTAATGGTGTTTTCTTTTTGGAACGACGTCTACGGCACGTGAAATCTTTGGTGGAGGTAGGGGGATGATTCCCTAGCCCGAGTATTTCATTTTTCACGAGTTTTATAGGTCGTGGTGAGCCGAGCGGGTTTATTTCTCCGTCGGGGTGAAAATGTGTGATTTTGGGGAGTGAGCCAGATCTAGCGTTTTAACTGCGTTTTTGGGGTTTTAATGGGTCCTCTCGGTGCTAGAGAGGTTGGGGACTAGTTCCCCCTTATTTTCCCCTTCGCGTGGGCGCGAACAAGGGGTGGGATGAAGTTTTCCACTGAACTCGCCATTTTCGGATTTGCGGACAAGTAGCGGTCGTACCAGGAACCGCTATTAGCCTTAGCGGTCCTCTGGGGGCCGCCACTTACTCCCCCATATGTCGGTTGGTTTTGCGGTCGCGCGATAGACCGCCTAGAGAGCTTAGCGGCCTGGTGTGGACCGCCATGCTCCTTGTAGCAGTCAGGCCAGGACCGTTTGTAGTCCTTGGGGTAGCGAGCCTGTGGAGGCCTGAGGGTGACCGCCTAGGTTCTGCGGCGGCCTCACGACTGGCCGCTACTCCCTGAATAGCGGCCAGGGCAGGACCGCCAAGTTCAGGTGTGGCCCGGAGGTGACCGCCCCTTTGACCGCCTGTTCTTGGTTAGTTGCGGTCTGACGTGGACCGTCGGTCGAGCTTTGCGGTCTAGGGAGGACCGCCAGTTGGAGTTTTGCGGTCCAAGGAGGACCGCCTTTTGTTGGGACGGTCTGGGGAGGACCGCCACTCTGTTTCCGTGTCAATTGTGCCCGTTTAAGCGTTGTTTTGGTCTCCGGTCGACCCGGTTGTGACCCAGTGGTCGACCATCGGCGTCGTGTGTTTCCCGGACATCCCATGGGTTCCGTGACCGTGTTTCTGGGGTGTCTGGAGATACCGTGTTACCTCGATTAGTGTGCCCATGGGTTTGAGGGTCAGGATGACCCTTGTGTTCCAGGCTTTCGTGTTCTCGCTAGATCGGGTCACCGTGTATCGGCATGTGTGCGGTGGGTGATTCCCGCACGTCATTGGCTTCTCGGTAATTATTTTCTGAGTGGGCCGTGCGTAAGGCCTTGGACTGCGAGTCCAATTACCCAGCCTGGGGCTGGAGGGTTTCTGTTAGTATTGGTGTGTTACAGGCCAATTTCAGGTCGGATAGGCCTAATAGTTGTACGATCTTGTTCATTATTAATAAAGTGGTATTTGAGTGTAAATATGTAATTGTATATTACTTTACGATATCTCTAGGATATGTGGTTGTAAAGTCAACTCGAGATGGGATCTCGATCATGAGACTGACTTTACATAGACACATACCTTAAACTGTTCCTGGTTGGAAAGTAATCACTCGGGAACTTTGATTACCTATTAAACCAGTACACATGATGTGTTAGGGACCAGTCTCATGGTCACTGGTGCGGGGTACCAACACATATGTGTAGGTGTATGTCCTTGGAGGATGTACACTGAACTGATCCGCTATGGGATCTTCAGATGGTTGATTATACCTAATGTCAACTGAAGATCCAATGGTCTCAGTAGCATCGTTGGTCCTTTGATCTGAGACATTGATCGGATCTTACACGAGGACTGGAATGGTTTAATTTCTTGGCTAAGTGACTTTAACCATAAGTCATGAGTTGCCAAGTCATTAACCATTCCAGGATACGTGTGAAGATTATCAATGGTCAAGAGGGGATCGCTCACTGTCGGGTTTATATCAGACAGTTAATGGGTCATGACATTGACGCTCCGCTAAATCCCTGGCCAGGGTCGTGTGAGTTTGTTTAGAACGGACGTCATACACTTTAAGGAGGTCATGTTCAAATGGCATGATCATAGTGTTTGACAAAAACCATACCCTCGATCGTACCAGACTCATAGAAGGAGCGAGAGATTATATTGATGCGGTAACTGTGGACTTACAGGTACCAGACAAGCTGGTTTAAACCTGACATCCTCTAGGATCACGCGGATTTACTTGACCCAACGTGATCAAAGGTTCAGAATAAATTAAACTATTATTCGGCTCTAGTAGAAGCGAATAATAAGTTTAATTTACTTCTAATTAGGAATTAGAAGTTAATGGGCCTTAAACTAGAGTGACTATGGGCCTAGAGGATCACACACAATGGATTCTTGGGTGACGAATTATTATTGCACAAATGCATATATTAATTCTCTTTAATTCCATTTGGAAAGGCATATAAAAGGGGCTTAATATATATGTATAATAAGGGGAAGGACATATATACAGTTTTGGTCCTTTGGAGCTCTTTTAGAAATGGTCAAATCCTATATATATATGGATGCTACGAGACTTCTCCCCCTCTCTTGGCAAATCAAGCATTAAGGCTAGGAAGAGAAGGATTAGCTCTTCCCCCCTTTCCTCCCTCTTGCTGTAACGACCCGAGAATCTGATTACCGGGAAGGCCTGATAACCCGAGACTCGCACCGCCGCCCACGAGCCGGGAGGGCTCGGAAGGGCTAAAAGGAGTGTGGAGGCACAAAGAAATAGGAAATAAAGCAGGACAACCAACAACAACAAGCTGAAAGAAAGAACAACAACAGCTACAACAGAGTCCAGTCCAACAGAAAGTACAGTCTAAAGCAATAAAACGTACCACATGCCAAGTGAACACTCGGCCCGGCAAGCTGGCAACTGAGAACCTCCGCTCCGCACCCACGAACCACGAGGAAGAACCGCTATACCTGAAAAGCAGGGAATGAGTCTCCAAAACAGAGACTCAGTAGGGATCCCGCGGAACCCCAACCGGAAACAACGGCGGTAGCGGAAAGGAGAGCTACTACTACAGCAGGAACAGCAAACCGGTGGCCGGTCAAAAACTCGGCACTACAGCTACTTCTACTGTACCGGAAGGTACACCTCGATCACGCAGACGAAGCTACCAAACCACGCTAGTACCGCCTACCGAAGTAACAACACACGGCAACCATGCCGCAGAGGCCTGTCCCCCGGACACAGCCGACCTGGACACGCTGTCCAAGGTGCAACCCCGACCATCCGATCGCGGGTACCGCACCACAAGACGGAACCTCGGTAAAGCCACTAGCGCTAGACTCACGACGCGAAGACCAACACACGCGCCATGGCAAAACAGCCGAAGGACTCAACGGTCGACACGACCGAAACCCGAAGGTCAAAGCCACGAAAACTGGTAGTCTGTCACTCCCAACTCAATAGGAGTACCGTCCACTAGAAGCACAGCCGGTAGCGTCCCCTGACGTCTTACACCGCACCGCAGGTGAACCTCCTGACGTGGTAGGTCCTACCCGAGGCGCGAACACCGTACAAGTAACCACAAACAAGTGACTAGCTGGGGTCACGCCCATCGACGTGGGTCCAACCGCCCCCAACCACGTGTGCACACACAGACCTTTCATCACTAGGTCTGGTCCTCTGACCGGTTTTCCCCCGTAGCCGGACTCTGGCTACCGACGAGGGGCCTACGGTAACCGGTCCACAAACCGCCTCAAAG
This sequence comes from Amorphophallus konjac, assembly GCA_022559845.1. Lineage (NCBI taxonomy): Eukaryota > Viridiplantae > Streptophyta > Magnoliopsida > Alismatales > Araceae > Amorphophallus > Amorphophallus konjac. The sequence continues at coordinate 15,926,616 of CM040124.1, forward strand.
GTGAGTGCCCGTACACCACTCCCAGGTGAGACCAGCACCTCGTACTGGTGGGCTACGACTAGTGGAGGGTCACTGAAGGAGTAGACTCTCAACGGAAAACAACGTCTGCATCCGACGACGTACGGGGGACACCCCACGTACCGGCCCCGTCACACGGTGACCACAGTCGGAGAAGACACAGGACTCGCAGTCCACGGTCACGCACGCACCGTGCGCGAGAGTCGAGAAAACTCAAGTGACGCTAAGCCACTGGACTCTGGACAGTCCTCTAGACGCACTACACCCAACGGTCCTTGAGTCACAAGACTCGGGGTCAAGACCGTTGCACGTGACAGCACAAGGCCGTCAATCTAGTCCAATCTCTAGGTCTAAAACCACGGTAGCACGAGTACCGAGACAACACACGAGTCGCCAAGACCACTCCCTCAGGAAGGGAACGCAAGGGACTAAGGCCACTCACACGGGCCACACGGAAAAACACAGAAGCACGATTCCCTAGGCAACACACAAGCCGCCACGACGATTTCCCATCTTGAAACAAGCGGGAAACCTCCAGCCCCAGGCCGGACAACTGGACTCGCAGTCCAAGGCCAAACACATGGCCCACACGGGAATCGCCTTCCAAAGGAACCCACGATATGCGGGGGAGACCCCACCGCACACACACCGACACACGGTGACTCGATCAAGCGTAACACGAAAGCCCAGGATACATGGGGTCACCCGGACCCACCACACCGATGGGCACGCGAATCGAGGTAACACAGTCCCTCCCGACACCCCAAAAACATGGACACAGAACCCATGGGGTGTCCAGGACACTCACAAGGCCGGAGGTCGACCACTGGGTCCCAACCGGGTCGACCGGAGACCAACACAATGCGAACGGAACGCTAGAGGTCACCCGGACCCTTAAGCGCACGGGCACGCAAAACGAGGTAAATGGAACCTCCAGACACCCCAAAACACGGTCACGGAACTCCACTGGGTGTCCAAGGCACACACGGCCCACGAGGAGCACGATCAGCCGCAGATCGCCCCGCCCCGGGCAGCCCGGCTGGTCCCTCCAAGAACGCGCTACACGTGCATAGCGCGTTCAGCCAGAACGCGCTGTACGTGCCTAGCGCGTTCAACACGAACGCGCTACCTAACCATAGCGCGACCAGGCCAGGTCGCGCTATGATCCTATAGCGCGACAACCAGAACACGCTGGGGCCGTAAGGCGTGACCCGAACCGCCTTACTGTTCATCTTCTCCGATGAACGCGTCCTATCGGGGCAGCGCGACCTTCAAGAACGCGCTACTGGAGTATAGCGCGTTCTCAGTCCGCACCCGAAAATGGTAGAAACCCCGGGAAAAGCCATGCCACGCCCCGTTCTCCCCCAGGTGAAGGGGAAACAAAATGGGAAACCTTCCCCAAGTCCCTAGGCATGCATCTAAACCCCTAGATCGCCCAAAAACACCATAGAACGGGAGATCCGGCTCACACCCCAAAATCATGCATTTTGCCCAAAACGCCCCGTTTGGCCCGCTCGGCTCACCACGGCCTACGAAACTCACGGGAAGGGAAGTACACGGGCTGAGGGTCCATCACCCTACCTCCATCGAAGATTACGCGCACCGTGGACGCCGATCCACGAAGAAAACGCCGTTGAAGCCTCGCCGTTCCATGAACTCACGGCCGAGCTTCCACGCGCCTCCACCGCCTCGACCCTCATCCATCCTCGCCCGTGCCTCGCCCGCGCCGTCCCCACCTCGCCCGTACTCCGCCCCGTCGGCCGCCGGAGAGAGAGGGAGAGAGGAGAGAGAGGGAGAGAGGAGAGAGCGTGAGAAGAGAGAGGGAGAGAGGAGAGAGAGGGAGAGAGGAGAGAGCGTGAGAAGAGAGAGGGAGAGAAATGAGAAATGAGAGGGGGAGAGAGAAAATGCTATTTATAGGAAAATCTGAAAAATCGGGAAAATCCAGAAAAATAGAAAATCACACCCTCGCGATCCTCGGAGCGCACCGATCGCAACGGTACCACTCGCGCCCTAGTGAACGGCCCGGTTCACCCGCAACGAGGTTCCGAAGGGAAAGCCGAAACCCACGCCGGGAATCGGAAAACACACGCGGAAAAAGCCGCGGAACGCTTCCGGGCCTCCGAATGACTCCGGATCGTGCCGATCCGAACACGAAAGATGTCCGAAACAAAATTTCGGACACAACGGAGCTGGATACTCTGAGAAACCAGATCCGGGACCCACGAAAAGGATCCGAAAAATCCGGGGCATTACAGCCCTCCCCCCTTAAAGGAATTTCGTCCTCGAAATTCAGGACCTAGCACAAAGTCACAGGGGAAGAACACTGAACCAACTGACACGCTGTCAGAGCCCCAGCACAGAAAACCTCGATTCTCATGAAAACACCAGTCCTGAGGAACACAGCCAGACTCACAATCACAAGCAACACCTCGCTCCTCGCGCCGAGCACACAGGCCAACAGAGCAGGCATATAGCAAAGGACACAGTCCAGCATCATCTCAGACAACGCGAGAATCCACCATGGCACCGCAGCCACAATCTCGCTCACCGAGGAAACACAACCCTCGACACGAGCAACAGCTACTGATCCACCCAATGGTCAGCAGACAAAACACACATCAACTTCGCAACCAGCTGACCGGTCGCACACCCTCCTCAAGGGAGCAACCAAAACAGAGCCTCCACCAGCTCAAGCAGCCATCTCAACAGACCGCAACCAGCACATCGGCTCAACACCAAGAAACACCCCACACATGGCAAGCCGAAAGCCGGACATAACACAGTGCCAACTCTTGTCAGAAGACAACCTTCGACAAGGCCCAGATCCCATCCGGAAAGGCACATTACGGAAACGACCACCAAAGGTCTCGCTGGCACACGGCTCTCGCCACGCTCGAGCCCCAACAACCAGCACCTTCTGTCTGAGAAAAGACCATCCACTGGTCACCAACCGCTCGCCAGCTCGACCCTCTCGGGGAGCACAACGAAACCAATGATGGATCCTGGTGTCTTCAGTCATCACCTCACGGGACTCAGACTTATAGGGAACCACCCCATGCTAGTCACCAAACCAGGGATAACCTTGCGACACCAACGTCCTATCAGGGACCACCAACCGACGCCAATCTCACAAAAGGCCTCCGCCCTAAGGCGTCATTCTTCCATCTGGTCTCATCAAATCCTTCGATCAATCCAAGTGGACACCTGCCAATCCCGATTCCGCCCTTACCACAGAGCCACGGGACACCACCTGGACAGAGCTCACGGGTCCCAAAGCAATAAACATCTCACCGTGGTCGGCTACGAGACTAGCCTTACCAGTCACTCGCAGCTACCAACAGGAACCCACAACCTGCCAGAGATCACTTCCTCAAAAGACGATCTCATCCGAGGACACGACTGGGAACACAAGTCGGACACCAAGCCACCGACTCCGACCATCACGTCCTCGACCTCCGTCAGCCCGACATTCTCAACAACCTCATCCAGGTCCAACACCGACGCCTGACACGGCTTCCATCACAGGAACATGGTACTCATGCGGCACACTAGCCAGCACATTCCCCAACACTCCACCTGTCAGTGCCAAGAACCACGACTTCTCGGGCAACGGCACGGCAACAACACGTTTCACACCGAGGAACCAATCCATCGATGCTCAACGCAAACTCAGGAATCCGCCCGTAACAACCAATGCTACGATCCTGAACCAATGGGTTACAAGCCCACCAAGCTTCCGCTGCGCACTCAGATCTGCGCGCACCGCCGGGAAAGCAAAACACCGCCCAACCAGCACTCGTCCTTCCGGAAAAGCGCCAGCACACCCTCACACAACAAGGGAATGGGCACGGCTCCTCACAGGCAACCACCTTGCCAAGACAAGGAGCACGTCTCGCACGGACTTCATGGCACACAAGGCTAACCAATCCGAACACACAATGCAAGACGACGATCCTTAGCCGAACACAATCTCTCCAACCAAAGGAGAACCAGCGCACTTCGACCAACGGAAGACTCCACGCTCGACCTGACCTCGAACCTCGCGCACGCTGGAAACAGCACCATCCAGCACCGAGAAAACCATCACTTCCATCAGGTCAGCGCCTCCGACACACTCGGCGAGTGTCACGTCGGACCATGATCACAGCATCTCTCGATGCACCACCGCTGCAATTCCTCGAACTGCAACACGGCATGCCAAGAGCCGCAACACGAGCCACAACGACAACCGCCGACGCTCATCCTCGAGTCCCGAAACTCACCGCGGAACCTTCACACCTCAGACCAAATCCAAGGCGAACACACCCCTTCGCATACGAGAGCGCAGGAGCAAAGACTTACAAGGACATCTCTGCCAAATCCTGCCTCGAAATCCGCAGAACAATCGGGACCGACACGTCATTTCTGACGCCACAGAGCGCGACAAGAACATCAGGCTCGACGAAACAGCAGCTCACCGAGAAGACATTCCGCTCACCCGAGCACACCTCTCGATCAGAACGCCTCAGGAGCTGGACAAACCTCAAGCTGGAGTGGCCAAAACCGACAGCAGCTCCCTCGAAGCACGCTCACGGCCACTTAACCACGAGCAGTCCGCACCAGCCACCTGACCACGCTGCAGATTCCTCGAACGCAGCACAACCAGGGCCACCACCGATGAGGGAGAAGATTCTCGACCTCGATCCTTAGACCCCATGCTGGTACGAAAGCCGCGGACAGCAACCACCTTCACAGCGCCGCACAGCGCACTCAAGCTCTCAAGCGAGAAACAAGGCGGAAAACAAGCACAAAACCCTAAGCCAGCTGCCGACTGTACTGGACCTTATGGACTCTGATCACTGCAACATTTCGAATTCCTATGTACGTCTACAACCTGGCTCTGATACCAGCTGTAACGACCCGAGAATCCGATTACCGGGAAGGCCCGATAACCCGAGACTCGCACCGCCGCCCACGAGCCGGGAGGGCTCGGAAGGGCTAAAAGGAGTGTGGAGACACAAAGAAATAGGAAATAAAGTAGGACAACCAACAACAACAAGCTGAAAGAAAGAACAACAATAGCTACAACAGAGTCCAGTCCAACAGAAAGTACAGTCTAAAGCAATAAAACGTACCACATGCCAAGTGAACACTCGGCCCGGCAAGCTGGCAACTGAGAACCTCCGCTCCGCACCCACGAACCACGAGGAAGAACCGCTACACCTGAAAAGCAGGGAATGAGTCTCCAAAATAGAGACTCAGCAGGGATCCCGCGGAACCCCAACCGGAAACAACGGCGGTAGCGGAAAGGAGAGCTACTACTACAACAGGAACAGCAAACCGGTGGCCGGTCAAAAACTCGGCACTACAGCTACTCCTACTGTACCGGAAGGTACACCTCGATCACGCAGACGAAGCTACCAAACCACGCTAGTACTGCCTACCGAAGTAACAACACACGGCAACCATGCCGCAGAGGCCTGTCCCCCGGACACAGCCGACCTGGACACGCTGTCCAAGGTGCAACCCCGACCATCCGATCGCGGGTACCGCACCACAAGACGGAACCTCGGTAAAGCCACTAGCGCTAGACTCACGACGCGAAGACCAACACACGCGCCATGGCAAAACAGCCGAAGGACTCAACGGTCGACACGACCGAAACCCGAAGGTCAAAGCCACGAAAACTGGTAGTCTGTCACTCCCAACTCGACAGGAGTACCGCCCACTAGAAGCACAGCCGGTAGCGTCCCCTGACGTCTTACACCACACCGCAGGTGAACCGCCTGACGTGGTAGGTCCTACCCGAGACGCGAACACCGTACAAGTAACCACAAACAAGTGACTAGATGGGGTCACGCCCGTCGACGTGGGTCCAACCGCCCCCAACCACGTGTGCACACACAGACCACTCGTCACTAGGTCTGGCCCTCTGACCGGTTTTCCCCCGTAGCTGGACTCTGGCTACCGACGAGGGGCCTACGGTAACCGGTCCACAAACCGCCTCAAAGGTGAGTGCCTGTACACCACTCCCAGGTGAGACCAGCACCTCGTACTGGTGGGCTACGACTAGTGGAGGGTCACTGAAGGAGTAGACTCTCAACGGAAAATAACGTTTGCATCCGACGACGTACGGGGGACACCCCACGTACCAGCCCCGTCACACGGTGACCACAGTCGGAGAAGACACAGGACTCGCAGTCCACGGTCACGCACGCACCGTGCGCGAGAGTCGAGAAAACTCAAGTGACGCTAAGCCACTGGACTCTGGACAGTCCTCTAGACGCACTACACCCAACGGTCCTTGAGTCACAAGACTCGGGGTCAAGACCGTTGCACGTGACAGCACAAGGCCGTCAATCTAGTCCAATCTCTAGGTCTAAAACCACGGTAGCACGAGTACCGAGACAACACACGAGTCGCCAAGACCACTCCCTCGGAAGGGAACGCAAGGGACTAAGGCCACTCACACGGGCCACACGGAAAAACACAGAAGCATGATTCCCTAGGCAGCACACAAGCCGCCACGACGATTTCCCATCTTGAAACAAGCGGGAAACCTCCAGCCCCAGGCCGGACAACTGGACTCGCAGTCCAAGGCCAAACACATGGCCCACACGGGAATCGCCTTCCAAAGGAACCCACGATATGCGGGGGAGACCCCACCGCACACACACCGACACACGGTGACTCGATCAAGCGTAACACGAAAGCCCGGGATACATGGGGTCACCCGGACCCACCACACCGATGGGCACGTGAATCGAGGTAACACGGTCCCTCCCGACACCCCAAAAACATGGACACAGAACCCATGGGGTGTCCAGGACACTCACAAGGCCGGAGGTCGACCACTGGGTCCCAACCGGGTCGACCGGAGACCAACACAATGCGAACGGACGCTAAAAGGTCACCCAGACCCTTAAGCGCACGGGCACGTAAAACGAGGTAAACTGAATCTCCAGACACCCCAAAACACGGTCACGGAACTCCACTTGGTGTCCAAGGCACACACGGCCCAAGGGGAGCACGATCAGCCGCAGACCGCCCCGCCCCGGGCAGCCCGGCTGGTCCCTCCAAGAACGCGCTACACGTGCATAGCGCGTTCAGCCAGAACGCGCTATACGTGCCTAGCGCGTTCAACACGAACGCGCTACATGACCATAGCGCGACCAGGCCAGGTCGCGCTATGATCCTATAGCGCGACAACCAGAACGCGCTGGGGCCGTAAGGCGCGACCCGAACCGCCTTACTGTTCATCTTCTCCGATGAACGCGCCCTATCGGGGCAGCGCGACCTTCAAGAACGCGCTACTGGAGTATAGCGCGTTCTCAGTCCGCGCCCGAAAATGGTAGAAACCGCGGGAAAAGCCATGCCACGCCCCGTTCTCCCCCAGGTGAAGGGGAAACAAAAGGGGAAACCTTCCCCAAGCCCCTAGGCATGCATCTAAACCCCTGGATCGCTCAAAAACACCATAGAACGGGAGATCCGGCTCACACCCCAAAATCATGCATTTTGCCCAAAATGCCCCGTTTGGCCCGCTCGGCTCACCACGGCCTACGAAACTCACGGGAAGGGAAGTACACGGGCTGAGGGTCCATCACCCTACCTCCATCGAAGATTACGCGCACCGTGGACGCCGATCCACGAAGAAAACGCCGTTGAAGCCTCGCCGTTCCACGAACTCACGGCCGAGCTTCCACGCACCTCCACCGCCTCGATCCTCATCCATCCTCGCCCGTGCCTCGCCCGCGCCGTCCCCGCCTCGCCCATGCTCCGCCCCGTCGGCCGCCGGAGAGAGAGGGAGAGAGGAGAGAGCGTGAGAAGAGAGAGGGAGAGAAATGAGAAATGAGAGGGGGAGAGAGAGAAAAGCTATTTATAGGAAAATCCGGAAAATCGGAAAAATCCATAAAAACGAAAATTACACCCTCGCGATCCTCGGAGCGCACCGATCGCAACGGTACCACTCGCGCCCAGGTGAACGGCCCGGTTCACCCGCAACGAGGTTCCGAAGGGAAAGTCGAAACCCACGCCGGGAATCGGAAAACACACGCGGAAAAAGCCGCGGAACGTTCCGGGCCTCCGGAACGACTCCGGATCGCGCCGATCCGAACACGAAAGATGTCCGAAACAAAATTTCGGACACAACGGAGTTGGATATTCTGAGAAACCAGATCCGGGACCCATGAAAAGGATCCGAAAAATCCGGGGCATTACACTTGCTCTCTCTCTCTCCAGAAGGTGAAAGGGTTGAGGAAGGTCGTGCCGGGGGGTACCGTCGCTGCGTAAGGATCCGTGTGGATCAGCTCTAGATGCCATACTTCTGTGCGGCTCGGTGTTCGTGAGATTCTGCATCGGGCACTGCAGACATCGTCGTTCCGTGCAAGGTGAAATCTACAACCCGTAGTTAGGGGTTGGGTTATTTATGCATCGATCAGAGCACATATCTAGGATTCCATGAAGCCGGGTTCGGGTAAATAATTTTTTTTTATCCGCTGCGTTGCCCGATGGTGCTGTTCGGAACCTTACAGTTTCTTAGTTCCCTTTTTGAGGGAATGGTCTCGGCGGTCCTGAACTGTCTCGTGAGTCATCGTGCCGAGGTTTCTAACCCTAGGATTAGGGCAGATTGACAGCGTAGAGCCGTTCGGTGCAACGGTCTTGACCCCGAGTCTCGTGACTCAAGGACCGTTGAGTTTATTAGGCCTAGTGGACCATCCAGAGTCTAGTGGCGCTGTGCCGCCTGTTACTCCGTGTTTCTCACACCAGGTGCGTGCGTGGTTTTCTATGTTTGCGTTGAGTGACCTGCCACTAGACGTAGCTTTCCTACGCACGCGTGTGCGAACCCACTTGGGAGTGGTGGAGAGCATGACCCGAGTTAGACGGTTTTTAAGCTGGTTACCGTAGGGCTCCCACGAGCAGGCGAGTCCGGGCTTTGGGAGAAGAACCAGTAAAATGATCTGACCTAGGGCGCATGGTCTGTGTGTGCACATGTGATTGGAGGCGACGGACTCGCGCTGACGAGCGCGACCACAGCTAGTCCTTGTTTTGTGTTCCTGGTTACTAGTACGGTGTCTCAGTCTCCGCCTGGGGCGTGGTAGCGAGACACCTGATGTAAGACCCGCGTCTTAAGCGGATCCTTAGTGGTTTGGATCTAGATTTTATTATGTGAATTTCGACTATTTTTGCGGATTTTTAGGCTATTTTCTGGTAATTATTTGGATTAGTTGTGGATTTATTAGAATATATATATATATATAAATACATATATATATATATATATATAAATACATATATATATATATATATATATATATACATATATATATATATATATTTATCTCCCTCTCTCTCCCCACCGATTTCTCTCTCCCTCACTCGTTCTCTCTCTCACCCTCTCTCTCCCTCACGCGATCCCTCCTCCCCCACTCTCTCGGTCTTGGTACGGACGGCCGCGGATCGAGGCGCGGGAGGTGTCGTTGGAACCGGCTCGTCGCGAGGAACGCGTAGGTACCGACCTCGTTGCGATTCGTCGGGCGTGGAGACGGGACGGGGCGAGAGGAGCCGCGGCGACCCCTTGCTTGCATGCGGCCCAAACTCGGTTTTCGTCGCGATTAAGGTAGGGGGATGGAATCCTTGTCTCGCTAGGATCGCATTGGCATAGCATGCATGCCCATTCATAGATGTTTTCTTCAATTTCCATGAAATTTCCATGTTAGTGTAATTTTGGGCTAAATTCTTGAAAATCACTTCATGGGCATTGTTTTTATGTTTTGATGCATGCTTTAGTAGTGTAGCGTTGTGGTTTGGTAGGTTTTATAGTTTTTCTTTGTTTCCCCGTCGATCCGGCTCGACCGGGAGGGGGGCTTGGTTTTAAGCATTTCGGTTTTAGCTCCCAGTCGGCGTGACGGTCCTACCAGGAACCGTCACACGTGTAACGGCCCTCACGGAACGCGTTACAGCACTGTAACGGCCCTTAGCAGGGGCGTCACAGTGTGTGTAACGGTCAGGCCCCTGACCATTACACTTCTGCTTGTTTTCTGTTGGCCTCGTATGGCGGTTGGCCTGACGGCCCGTCGGCCGGCCGTCAGAGCGCCCTAACGCGCCAGCGCGAGCGCGTTACACCGCCTGTGAACGGTTTGAAAAACTGTTCGTTGATTTTGGCCTCGGGTGGCTGTAACGGCCAGGGTCCAACGCGTTACAATTGATGTAACGCGCTGCACCCAGACCGTTACGCGCGGTGACGGCGTGGCCGCCGACCGGTACACCCTGTTTGATCGTTGTGGGATTCGTTTGGCTTCGGTGGCTGTGACGGCCAGGGGCGGACGCGTCACAGTCGATGTAATGCGCCAGTCCTTGACCGTCACACCACTGTGATGCGGCGGCTGTAGACCGTTACATTCCCTGGGGTTTTCAAAAGCCGTCTGCTTGTTCGATTCCGATAGAGTTGCTTTCACTTCCTTGTGATGGAACCACTAGTCGTAGCCCAGCGACCGAGTGTGTCGTCCCACCCGGGAGAGGTGGAGGGGTGTTCCCATTGAACGGTTTGTAAGCTAGTTACCGTGGGCCCCTGCGGTTACCGTTGCGTCCAACGGGGGGGAAAACTAGCTAGAGACCTGGCTCTAGGCAGGAGTCAGTGTGTGTACACGTGGTCGGAGACTTGGACTGGCACTGACGAGTGTTGCTCTGACTAGTACTTGGTTTGGTCCTATTACGCCACTCGTTTGTCGTGAGTCAGACTTGCGAGTTGTCGAAACGCAGTGTAAGTCGTCAGGGGACGCATCTGGTCTTGTTCTTCTAGTGGGTTGTTCCGCCTCTCACTTCACTTGGTTAGTGCTAGTTTATTCTGTTGGTAGATTTATTTTCTGTCGTTATTTATTTATTAAATTATGCATCTGCCTTATTATTTAAATGCATGCTCTAATTGCTTTATATTTGCCTGCCTGCTTGTTTAGTGTGAGGTAGGGATCCGCGTCACCCCTACTGAGTCTGGCTGTGACTCACCCTTCCTTCTTTCAGGTGAGCCACCCCAGTCGTCCGCCGGTTCTGCTCGGGGTTGTGTCGAGCGTCGTTAGAGTGCCAGCTGTGTTGGTTAGTCTTTTGTTCTGTTGTGCCGGGGCATGTCCCGTGTAGTTGTACAGTGGACCTCTCTCTTTCTGTAAATCTGGACTATTGTATATATTCTACCACTCTGATATTTTAAATTGCTTCCGCATTTACTTATTAATTGCTGTTCTAATTAATATTGCGTGCCTGCGGTCCCAATTCATTATGCAACTCCTCAGCAACTTCCACTAACCCTTCAGGGGCCTCATCAGCCTCTTGGGTGGCTTCCCCAGTTCTTGGTATCGGTGTATCGATTTTATCGGTATATCGGTATCCGGAGCTCTGGGTCGTCACAGTTGGTATCAGAGCTGTGTTGGGGATTTGTATTAGGAATTGGAACTTGCGTTGGTCCAGAGCTAGTCCACTGTGTCGTCTGTTGCTGGCTTAGGGTGTTTCTCGTGATTATTGATGGTTTTTCCGTTATTGTGTGTTTCCTAGATTCAAGATGTTGCCTCGTGGATGGAAGAAAGCTCGGGCTCCTCGGGAGGAGAGTGGCACTTCCTCTGCCCCAGCTGTGCTAGCTTTCGTCGACCCTGCTCCGCGTGATGAAGTGTCTGGTGGCCGTGGTAGAGCGTTGAAGGAATTTCTACTGTTCCACCCACCGACTTTCGAAGGTCAATCAGACCTAGAGGCAGCTAGAGCGTGGCTCGATGCCACTGTGTGTGTGTTCCAGTCGATGGAGTGCGCAGATGATGAGCAAGTCATGTTGGCTACTTATCAGCTTCAAGGTACCGCACGCACGTGGTGGACCGCAGAGTGGGAAGTTGCCTTCCGTTCTCGTCCGCTTCGGCAAATCACCTGGGCTGAGTTCGTTGCTGCTTTCGAGCGTGCTTACACTCCAGCCTCTCTCAAGTTAGCGAAGATGTATCAGTTTTTGAGCTGACGCAAGGTGACATGACTGTGTTGCAGTACCGAGATAAGTTCATTGAGTTGGGCAGGTACGCGCCCCATATTTTTACAGATGAAGCTATGAAGACTCAACAGTTTTTGCGCGGATTGAAAGCGGAATTGAGTCTGCCGTTGTTCGCTACCCGAGTGTCTGAGTTAGATTCAGCGTACCAGGCAGCTGTTGTAGTGGAGATGGAAATGGCGAGGACTCGAGGGCCTTCTCAGGCAAGAATGGTGCAGCCGACTGTGCAGTTTCAGCCGACTTACCAGCCGTCTGTCCCGGGAGTCCCTTCTGCCGTTCCTGCTGTCAGCGGTGTTCTTCCTTCTTCCGACTCCCATTTTCGGCAATTCAAGAATAAGAAGTCGAAGAGGAAGTTTGAGCATTCGGCACCTTTCGATCCGAGTCAGCTGTCCGTTCCTTCTATTCGACCGCGTCAAGATTTTTCCAGTGGTCAGCAGCGTCCGTGTCCGAGGTGTGGTGGCAGTCATCCAGGCGTGCCGTGTTCTTTGCCGATCGTTTGTTACTGCTGTGATCAGCCAGGTCACGTAGCTCGAGACTGTCCGCTGAAGCCGAGGACGGTGCAGTTCTCGCAGTTTACCCAGCCGCAGCAGCCCCAGTTTCATCTTCCTCCGTCGCCTCAACCTCAGCCATCGTACCTTCCTGTTCCAGTTCCTTCACAGCAGTCTTCTGCAGCCAGCCGTCCTCCGAGAGGCAGGGTTACTCACATCACTCACGCAGAAGCTATGGCAGCTAATCTGGTAGAAGGTACGATTTTGATTTTTGGTCGTCCAGCTCATGTTCTTTTCGATTCGGGTGCTACTCATTCTTTTGTGTCCGAGGATTTTCTTGCTCGCATTGAGGAGCCAGTGACCGAAGTGTCCTGTAATTTGCTCGTGGAGTTACCTTCTGGAGATTTCAAGTCTACTCCGGTGTGCCTGGAAGATTCCCCTATTGTCGTCAGCAATCGGCCGATGCCTGTGAAGCTCTATGCATTGAAATTGGCCGAGTACGACGCTATTCTAGGCATGGACTGGCTGGAATTGTATAGTGCCGTGGTTGACTGCAGATACAAGCGAGTCTATTTTATACCACGCGGGAAGCCATCCTTTTATTTCCAAGGTATCCATTTCTGTTCTTTTCGTTTGTTTATTCCTGCCGTAGGTGTAACTTTCTTCCAGTTTCCTCCTTGTCCTTTCGTTTAATTTCGAGGATGAAATTCTTTTTAGGGGGGAGGGACTGTAAGACCCGTGTCTTAAGTGGATCCTTAGTGGTTCGGATCTAGATTTTATTATGTAAATTTCGGCTATTTTTACGGATTTTTAGGCTATTTTCTGGTAATTATTTGGATTAGTTGTGGATTTATTGGAATATATATATAAATATAAATATAAATATAAATATATATATTTATCTCCCTCTCTCTCCCCACCGATTTCTCTCTCCCTCACTCATTCTCTCTCTCACCCTCTCTCTCCCTCACGCGATCCCTCCTCCCCCACTCTCTCGGTCTTGGTCCGGACGGTCGCGGATCGAGGCGCGGGAGGTGTCGTTGGAACCGGCTCGTCGCGAGAAATGCGTAGGTGCCGACCTCGTCGCGATTCGTCAGGCGTGGAGACGGGACGGGGAGAGAGGAGCCGCGGCGACCCCTTGCTTGCATGTGGCCCAAACTCGATTTTCTTCGCGATTAAGGTAGGGGGATGGAATCCTTGTCTCGCTAGGATCGCATTGGCATAGCATGCATGCCCATTCATAGATGTTTTCTTCAATTTTCATGAAATTTCCATGTTAGTGTAATTTTGGGCTAAATTCTTGAAAATCACTTCATGGGCATTGTTTTTATGTTTTGATGCATGCTTTAGTAGTGTAGCGTTGTGGTTTGGTAGGTTTTATAGTTTTTCTTTGTTTCCCCGTCGATCCGGCTCGACCGGGAGGGGGGCTTGGTTTTAAGCGTTTCGGTTTTAGCTCCCAGTCAGTGTGACGGTCCTACTAGGAACCGTCACACGTGTAACGGCCCTCACGGAACGCGTTACAGCACTGTAACGGCCCTTAGCAGGGGCGTCACAGTGTGTGTAACGGTCAGGCCCCTGACCGTTACACTTCTGCTTGTTTTCTATTGGCCTCGTATGGCGGTTGGCCTGACGGCCCGTCGGCCGGCCGTCAGAGCGCCCTAACGCGCCAGCGCGAGCGCGTTACACCGCCTGTGAACAGTTTGAAAAACTGTTCGTTGATTTTGGCCTCGGGTGGCTGTAACGGCCAGGGTCCAACGCGTTACAATTGATGTAACGCGCTGCACCCAGACCGTTACGCGCGGTGACGGCATGGCCGCCGACCGTTACACCCTGTTTGATCGTTGTGGGATTCGTTTGGCTTCGGTGGCTGTGACGGCCAGGGGCGGACGCGTCACAGTCGATGTAACGCGCCAGTCCTTGACCGTCACACCACTGTGACGCGGCGGCTGTAGACCGTTACATTCCCTGGGGTTTTCAAAAGTCGTCTGCTTGTTCGATTCTGATAGAGTTGCTTTCACTTCCTTGTGATGGAATCAGTAGTCGTAGCCCAGCGACCGAGTGTGTCGTCCCACCCGGGAGAGGTGGAGGGGTGTTCCCATTGAACGGTTTGTAAGCTAGTTACCGTGGGCCCCTGCGGTTACCGTTGCGTCCAACGGGGGGGAAAAACTAGCTAGAGACCTGGCTCTAGGCAGGAGTCAGTGTGTGCACACGTGGTCGGAGACTTGGACTGGCACTGACGAGTGTTGCTCTGACTAGTACTTGGTTTGGTCCTGTTACGCCTCTCGTTTGTCGTGAGCCAGACTTGCGAGTTGCCGAGACGCAGTGTAAGTCGTCAGGGGACTCATCTGGTCTTGTTCTTCTAGTGGGTTGTTCCGCCTTTCACTTCACTTGGTTAGTGCTAGTTTATTCTGTTGGTAGATTTATTTTCTGTCGTTATTTATTTATTAAATTATACATCTACCTTATTATTTAAATGCATGCTCTAATTGCTTTATATTTGCCTGCCTGCTTGTTTAGTGTGAGGTAGGGATCCGCATGACCCCTACTGAGTCTGGTTGTGACTCACCCTTCCTTCTTTCAGGTGAGCCCCCCAGTCGTCCGCCGGTTCTGCTCGGGGTTGTGCCGAGCGTCGTTAGAGTGCCAGCTGTGTTGGTTTGTCTTTTGTTCTGTTGTGCCGGGGCATGCCCCGTGTAGTTGTACAATGGACCTCTCTCTTTCTGTAAATCTAGACTATTGTATATATTCTACCACTCTGATATTTTAAATTACTTCCGGATTTACTTATTAATTGCTGTTCTAATTAATATTGCGCGCCTGCGGTCCCAATTCGTTATGCAACTCCTCAGCAACTTCCACTAACCCTTCAGGGGCCTCATCAGCCTCTTGGGTGGCTTCCCCAGTTCTTGGTATCAGTGTATCGATTTTATCGGTATATCGGTATCCGGAGCTCTGGGTCGTCACACCTGAGGCTGTGGACTAAGGCGTTAGTGGATGCATCCGGCCTTACTTCTGGTGGGCAGTGCTCCCGTCACGTGACGTGAGTTTTCTCGTGAGTCGAGTTCCGCTTCACGTCTGCGAGACGTGATTTTGAGTGGAGTTCTGGGTGTTTCACCGAGGGCCTTCCCCCTAGACAATGTTGAGTTCTCGACGATGTGGTAATTTTTCTAGTAGCGTGACTAGGGTGGTTCGTAGTCTGGTGTCCCCAGACTATGAGATCGGTGTGCATTTTCCGGTACAGTAGGAGTAGCTGTAGAGCCGAGGTTTTATCGGCCACCGTGGTTACTGTTCCTGCTGTTACGGTTGTTCTTGCTGTTGCTGCTTTCCGTACTGCCGTTGCTTTCGGTTGGGGTTCCGCGGGACCCCTACTAAGCCAGTGACAGGAGGCTCATCCCTAGCTTTTAGGTGTTGCGATTCTTCCTCGGGGTTCGAGGTTGTCGTGCGGAGGTTCTTAATCGCCAGCTCGCCGGGCCGAGTGTTCACTTGGCATTTGGTACGTTCTCTGCCTTACACTGTACTTTTGTTGGACTAGACTCTATTGTAGTTAGTTGTTTATTTATTTCCATTAATTGCTGAATTGTCCTTCTATATTTTCTGTTTCTGTGTACACCACACCTATCCTTTTAGCCTTTCCGAGTCTTCGGGCTCGTGGGCGGCGGGCCGAGGTTCGAGATGCGCCGGTTCCTTTTCGGTACTCGGATCCCGGGTCGCTACCGCTGGTATCAGAGCTGTGGTTGTGAAAGTACACGAAAATTTGAGATATTACAGTGATCAGAGTCCGTAAGGTCCAGTACAGTCGACAGCTGGCATAGGGTTTCGTATTTATTTTTCGCTTGGTTTCTCGCGTGAGAGCGTGCGAGCGTGGCATTGGCGCTGTGAAGGTGGTTGCTATTTTCGTCAGAGTGCCAGCATGGGGTCTGAGGACCGAGGTCGAGAGCTTTCTTTCTCATCGATGGTGGCGCTGGTTGTACTGCGTTGGGCAGAGGTTACTGGCAGGCGTGAGTTTGCGGTGCTGCGTTCGAGGATTCTGCAGCGAGATCAGGTGGCTGGCGAGGATTGTCCATGGTTAAATGGCTATGAGTGTGCTATAAGGGAGTTGTTATTGGTGAGAGCCCCTCCAGGTTGAGGTGTATCCAGTCCCTGAGACGTTGAGATTGTGGTTTGAGGTGGCGGAGCGGGTGCTCTGATTGAGAGGTGCGCTCGGATGAGTGGAGGATATTCTTGGTGAGCTGTTGATTGTCGAGCCTGATTCTCTCATCGTGCTATGCAGCGTCAGAAATGACGTGTCCATCTTGATTATTTTTGCAGATTTTGAGGCAGGATTGGGCGGAGCCGTCCCAGTAAGTTCTTGCTCTTGCGGTCTTGTGTGCGAATGAGTTGTGTTCGCCCTGGATTGACTTGAGATATGAAGGCTCCGCGGCGAGTTCGGGGCTCGAGGAGGAGCGTTGGCATTTGTCGACTATGACTCACATTGTGGCTCTTGGTGTGGTGTGTTGCAGTTCGAGGAATTATGGTGGTGGAGCATCGGGAGATGCTGTGATCGTGGTCCGACGGAACACTTGGTGAGTGTTGTCGGAGGTGCTGACCTGACGGAAGTAATGATTTTTTCGGTGCTGGAAGGTGCCATTCCCAGCGTGTGCAAGGTTCAAGGTCAGGTCGAGCATGGAGACCTTCCGTTGGTCGGAGGTGTATTGAGTTTTTCCCTTGGCTGGAGGAGATCGCGTTGGGCTAAGGTTCGTTGTCTTACGTTGTATGCTCGAATTGGTTGGCTTTCGTGTGCCATGAAGTCCGTGCGAGACACGTCCTGTGTTTTGGCAAGGTGGTTGCCTGTGAGAAGTCGTGCTCGTTTCCCTGGTATAAGGGTGTTGGCACTGTTCCGGAAGGATGAGTGCCAGATGGGCGGTGTTTGTGAGAATTTACAGCTGGTGTTGTGATTTCGATGTGTTAAGGATCGGAGCTTGCGGAGTTACAGAGGATTGTTGGGATGGAGGATCCCGTGTTGTCGTTCTGATGGCTGTGCGTGTGGATCAGAATGCAAGGATCATAGCGTTAGATGTTACGGGCGGATTTCTGAGGATGTGTAGAGCATCAGAGGATTGGTTCCTCGGTATGTGATTATCTCGGGATGTGTAAGACGTGTTGTTGCCATGCCGTTGCTTGAGGCATTGTGATATGTGGCACTGGCTGGACGGAGAGTTGGGGAAATATGTTGACGAGTGCGCCACATGAGTACCCTATTCGTGTGTTGGAAGCTGTGTCCGCGGATGAGATTGTATTTTTGGAGAAGTGATCTCTGAGAGATTATGGGTCCCGATTGGTTGTTGCGAGCGGCTGGTAAGGCTAGCCACGTGGTCGACCATGGTGAGATGCGCATTGTCTGGGGACCCGTGTGCAATGGACGTGGCGTCGTCGACCAGAATCCTGTGGTGGCAGGTGGCACTTGGTTGTCTTGGGGTTGTGTGCCGTGAATCGCTCAGGTTGTGTCCCGTGGCTCTGTGGTAAGAGCGGATCCGGGATTGGTAGGTGCCCACTTGGAGTGATTGAGATGAGATAGGATTTGATGAGACAGGGCGGTGGACGATGCCTGTGTATGGTGGTCTCTGAGGAGACGTTGACGTTGGATGGTGGTCATTGGTCTGTGACCAGCATGGGAGGATTTCCCCTGTAAGTCTGAGTCGAGTGACGTGAGGACCGAGGAGGGATCCGGTTATGTGGTTTCGCCGTACTCCCCTGTAAGTCTGAGTCGAGTGACGTGAGGACCGAGGAGGGATCCGGTTATGTGGTTTCGCCGTACTCCCCTGAGAGGGTAGAGTTGGCGTGAGGATATGTCTGGGTGCGGTGTCCAAGTGAGGTTTTGGATCGGATGTAGTGTGGGTCTGTGCGAGAGTCAACGGATGGCCTATCGAGATTTGGAATGTACCCTTCAGACCTGGTGGAGGATCAGGAGAGAAGGATGAAGCTGAGTAAGTCAAAGGTTTCCCGTTGATGAATGTCTGGCGACCAGTGGATGGTCTTTCACAGACAGAAGATGCTGGTTGTTGTGGCTCGAGAATGGCAAGTGTAATATCCCGGACTTTTTGGATCCTTCTTCGTGGGTCCCGGATCTGGTTTTCGGAGCGTCCGGCTCCGTTGTGTCCAAAATTTCGTTTCGGACATCTTTCGTGTTCGGATCGGCGCGATCCGGAGTTGTTTCTGAGGCCCGGAGGCGTTCCGCGGCTTTTCCGCGTGTGTTTTCCGATTCCCGGTGTGTGTTTCGGCTTTTCCTTCGGAAGCTCGCTGCGGGCGAACCGGGCGGTTCCCCCAGGCACTAGTGGTACCGTTGCGATCGGTGCGTTCCGAGGATTCCAGAAATGTATTTTTCTATTTTTCGGTATTTTTCTGAAAATTCGGATTTTCTATATAGCCCTAATTCTTTTCTTTTCTTTTCCCCTTTCTCTTTCTTCTTCTTCTTTCTCCGTCCTTCCCCAACCGTGACCGCACCCTCCTCTCTCCCTCTCTCCCATTCGGGCGCGGCGGACCCCTCTCCGGCTACGGACGGCGGCGGGGCGACGGCGCGGACGCGTGGGCGACGGTGAGGCGATCTCGTGGGCGTGCGGCGAGCGTGGGAAGCGTGGGGAGTTCGTGAAGCTTCGAGCATTCTTCGTGATTCGTGATCGATCCGGCGGAGCATTCGCTCCATTGAGGTAGGGTGACGTTCCTTAGCCTCATGCCGATCTTTTTCGCGATTTATAGGCCGCGGGGAGGCCGAGAGGGGATCGTTTGAGCGTTTTTGGGTTTTTCCATGATTTGGGGAGAGCTCGCCCGATCTATGGATTCGATGCATGATTTCATGTTTTGATGGCCTAGAATCATGCTAGGGGTCCCCAGGGGTCTTCCCCTTTGTTTTCCCCCTCTCCTTTGGAGGCATGGGGGCGTGGTTAGAATTTTTGGGCGTTCTTACTGTTTTCGGCCGCGGACTGAGAACGCGCTATACTCCAGTAGCGCGTTCTTGGAGGTCGCGCTGCCCCGACTGAGCGCGTTCACCGGAGAAGATGAACAGTAGGGCGGTTCGTGTCGCGCTATGGGGTCCTAGCGCGATTATCCTTGTCGCGCTAGGAGGACCTAGCGCGATGGTCCTTGTCGCGCTAGGGTTCCCTAGCGCGATGGTTCCTGTCGCGCTAGGGAGTCCTAGCGCGATCTTCCCCGTTGCGCTAGGGTTCCCTAGCGCGTTCTTCCGTGTCGCGCTAGGTATCCCTAGCGCGATCTGGCTGTTATCGGGTGTTCCCCTTGGGCCGTGTGTGCGTCCCGGACACCCCGTGGAGTTCCGTGACCGTGTCTTTGGTGTCCGGAGGTTCCGTTTGCCTTGGTCATGAGTTTGGCCGTGGGCGGTGCGTCCGTTTTTCTCCGACCGTGGCCCCGTTGACGGAGCTAGTGCGTGGGGTGATTCCCACACGTTGTCGGACTCGGACGTCGTTTTCCGTTGACTCGAGAGTCTACTCCTTCAGTGACCCTCCACTAGTCGTAGCCCACCAGTACGAGGTGCTGGTCTCACCTGGGAGTGGTGTACGGGCACCCACCTTTCGAGACGGTTTGTGGACCGGTTACCGTAGGCCCTTCGTCTTAGCCAGAGTCCGGCTGCGGGGGAAAACTGGTCAGAGGGCCAGACCTAGGACGCGTGGTCTGTGTGTGCACACGTGGTTGGGGGCGGTTGGACGCCCGTTGACGGGCGTGACCCCAGCTAGTCACTTGTTTGTGGTTACTTGTACGGTGTTCGCGCCTCGGGTAGGACCTACCACGTCAGGCGGTTCACCTGCGGTGCGGTGTAAGACGTCAGGGGACGCTACCGGCTGTGCTTCTAGTGGGTGGTACTCCTGTCGAGTACGGAGTGTCAGACTGTCAGTCGTGTGTTTCTGGTGATGCCGTTCGGGCTCACCAATGCCCCAGCAGCCTTCATGGACTTGATGCAGAGGGTGTTCCATCCGTATTTGGACCAGTTTGTGGTCATCTTTGTGGATGACATCCTTGTTTATTCGCGGTCTGCTGAGGAGCATGCGTACCATTTGGGTGTGGTGCTGCAGACGTTGCGAGATCACCAGTTGTATGCGAAGCTCAGCAAGTGCGAGTTTTGGCTCAGCGAGGTGCACTTTCTGGGGCACGTGATCTCTGGTGATGGCATTTCCGTGGATCCCGCCAAGGTTGAGGCTGTGATGCAATGGCCGAGGCCGAGGTCGGTGACGGAGATCCGGAGTTTCTTGGGGCTTGCGGGTTATTATCGTCGGTTTATCCAGGATTTTTCCCGCATTGCGACCCCGATGACGAGGCTCACGCGGAAGGATGTGCCTTTCGTTTGGTCCGAGGAGTGTGAGCAGAGCTTCAGGGAACTGAAGAGGTTGCTCACCTCGGCTCCGGTGTTGGTTTTACCATCTGGATCGGGAGGTTTTGTGGTGTGTACAGATGCTTCTGGCGTTGGACTGGGTGCTGTTTTGATGCAGCATGGTAGAGTGGTGGCTTATGCATCTCGGCAGCTAAAGCCCCATGAGGAGAACTACCCTACCCATGACCTTGAATTGGCAGCAGTGATCTTCGCGCTGAAGATCTGGAGGCATTATCTGTACGGTGAGAAGTTCGAGGTGTTCACTGACCATCAGAGTTTGAGGTATGTGTTCTCGCAGAGAGATCTGAACCTCAGACAAAGGCGTTGGATGGAGTTCATGA
This sequence comes from Amorphophallus konjac, assembly GCA_022559845.1. NCBI lineage: Eukaryota > Viridiplantae > Streptophyta > Magnoliopsida > Alismatales > Araceae > Amorphophallus > Amorphophallus konjac. Next base: position 15,947,805 of record CM040124.1, read on the forward strand.
AGGACTATGACTTCACCTTGTCTTATCAGCCGGGCAGGATGAATGTCGTCGCAGATGCCTTGAGTCGGAAGGTGGCGGTCAGTACCTTGATGCTGAGGAAGTGGAGGCTCTGGGAACAGGTGCCCGAAGTATCCTTCAGGCTCAAGATTCCCCAGGAGCGAGGGTTGGCAGTGCTTGCGAGTCTGACTGTCACTCCTGCTATCCGTCGTCAGGTGACAGAGGCTCAGCATGCGGACCCTGAGTTGCCCCGGATTCTTGCGATGGCTGACGTAGAGCTCGGCGAGGACGGTGCTGCGAGGTTTCGTGGCAGGTTGTACGTCCCAGCGGAGGAGTAGGTTCGTCGTGCGGTGCTGCGCGAGGCTCATGGGAGCAGGTACACTGTACACCCGGGTGCGACGAAGATGTATCGGAACTTGCGGAGGCAGTTCTGGTGGCCTGGCATGAAGAGAGATGTCGCCGAATTTGTGGCCAGGTGCCTGATCTGTCAGCAGGTTAAGGCGGAACATCAGCGACCAGGAGGTACTCTCCAGCCTTTGGATGTTCCTGCTTGGAAGTGGGACCATGTGACCACGGATTTTGTGGTGGGGTTGCCAAGGACCCCGAGTGGGCAGGACAGTATTTGGTTGCTGGTAGATCGGCTGACGAAGGTGACGCGGTTGTTACCGGTCAAGGTCAGCTGGAGCGTGCCCAAGTTGGCTCGTCTTTATGTGGAGCGGATCGTGCCGTTGCATGGGGTTCCCATTTCAATCGTGTCGGATCAGGATCCGCGCTTCACTTCTGGATTCTGGAGGAGTTTCCAGCGAGCTCTTGGCACGGAGTTGGCGTTTAGCTCGGCGTATCATCCACAGTCAGATGGTCAGTCTGAGAGGACCATTCAGACCTTGGAGGACATGCTGAGATCCTGCTGTCTGGAGTGGCAGGGGAGTTGGATTCATCACCTACCGTTGGTGGAGTTTGCCTATAACAACAGCTATCATTCGAGCATCGGCATGGCTCCTTATGAGGCATTGTATGGGCGTCCTTGTCGGACTCCACTTGATTGGTTTGAGGTGGGTGAGCGTGTTTTGACGGGACCGGAATTGGTGCAGCAATGTGTGGATGTTGTGCACCTGGTTCGTCAGAACATGTTGGCGGCCCAGAGTCGGCAGAAGAGCTATGCTGACCGTAGGAGGCAGCCCCTCGAGTTCGCCGTGGGCGATCGTGTGTTCTTGAGAGTTTCTCCGATGAAGGGGGTGATGCGTTTTGGACGGCGTGGGAAGCTGAGTCCCCGCTATATTGGTCCTTTCGCGATTGTGGAGCGCATCGGTGAGGTTGCTTACCGATTGCAGTTACCTCCTGAGTTGGCGTCGGTGCATGACGTGTTTCACGTCTCGATGTTGCGGAAGTATATGCCCGATGACTCTCATGTACTCGAGTTTTCTGTTTGGCCTGAGGTGACTCCAGATCTTTCTCTCCCAGAGTTTCCGATCCGCGTGGAGGATAGGCGCACTACAAGAAAAATCGCGAATAGCGACCGACCTAGCGGTCGCTATTCAGTCGTAGATCGGTCGCAAATCTGCATTGCGACCGAACAGATACTATCTAGCGACCGAATATGTCGGTCGCTATATAATAGTCGCTATATAGCGACCGACATAATTCGGTCGCAGTATCAGTCGTTACCAGAGACCGATTATAATCGGTCGCCTGACCGGTCGCTAATAATTCGGTCGCTATTCAGTCTCTATTCGGTCGCTACATTTGTTGTATTTTAAAAAATAAAATTAAAAGTCGGTCTCAATTCGGTCGCTATTCGGTCTCGAATTATGTTGTATTTTTAAAAATAAAATTAACCTATCGGATTTATTCGGTCTCAATTCGGTCGCCAGTCGGTCGCTAAATTTAACCTATCGGATTGTTCGGTGGCTAATCGGTCGCTAGTCGGTCGCCAAGTATAATTATTTAATAAAAGAAATATAACGTATAGTCGCTATTCGGTCGCAATTCAGTCTCCATGCGGTCGCTAATTTTGCATTATTTTTTTTTAAAAATTTATTTAAACTGATAAATAAATTACCTGATAAATAACAAATTCATAACATAAATATAAAATCAACTACACAGACAACAATATCGACAAATCTCAAATTCATCACATACAAACACCTGATAAATAACAATTTCATAAAACAATAATAAATCAACTACACGGATCACAATCTCCACGAACCTCAAATTACACACAATTAAAATAAAATCACAAATTAATCATACATCCATAATAATAAAATGACAACATACACAACTAAAATAAAATCACAAATCCTCCACATATGTCTCATCCTGGTCGTCGTCTCGTCCAACATCATCCTGGTCGTCGTCTCGTCCAACATCTCGCGACGGATGATCCTGTATATCATTTAAAAAAATTATAATCAAATCCTTAATAAAGAAATCAAGCATTAACAAGACTTAATAAAGAAATCAAGCATTAACAAGAGTATGCCAATAGTTTAAGCCAGCTCATTTTCATATATATAAATACACACACACAATATAAGTTCAAATTTCATCTTGTATTTTAAAAATGAAGTTTGAGCGCCGAGCTCAAACCGGGCATCCGATTTGGATTCCGTCAGTTCTGACAAGTCACTTTCATCTCCCCGGTCGTATTGGAATGATCGGCACGGCCATCCGACCGGTATTTCGAATTTTAGACCCCCGGACCCGTCCTAACAGTTCATTTGAACTAAGTGTATTTTAAAAATGAAGTTTGAGCGCCGAGCTCAAACCGGGCATCCGATTTGGATTCCGTCAGTTCTGACAAGTCACTTTCATCTCCCCGGTCGTATTGGAATGATCGGCACGGCCATCCGACCGGTATTTCAGATTTTAGAACCAAATGCCCCGTCCTAACAGTTCATTTGAACTAAGTGTATTTTAAAAATGAAGTTTGAGCGCCGAGCTCAAACCGGGCATCCGATTTGGATTCCGTCAGTTCTGACAAGTCACTTTCATCTCCCCGGTCGTATTGGAATGACCGGCACGGCCATCCGACCGGTATTTCAGATTTTAGACCCCCGGACCCGTCCTAACAGTTCATTTGAAATAAGTGTATTTTAAAAATGAAGTTTGAGCGCCGAGCTCAAACCGGGCATCCGATTTGGATTCCGTCAGTTCTGACAAGTCACTTTCATCTCCCCGGTCGTATTGGAATGACCGGCACGGCCATCCGACCGGTATTTCAGATTTTAGAACCAAATGCATAAGTTGCTGCTTCTCGCTGCCTCCATTCAGGTTTGTTAATGTTTTCTTCTATGAATGGCATAACAAGAGGCACAATGTCATCTCCCACGGTCCGTGCAACCAAACCCAAGCATGTTCCTCCAGCCATTGCAAGATTCCAAACTCCTTCATCCTGATCTTGGTCGTCTTCTTGCTTAAGGAGTGTCTCCAACAGCATAGGGACAAGCGCAGGTAGTGCCTGCTTGATAAAATAAAAGCAAGGGGTGTCAGAATCAGCAGAAAAATCCCCTCCATATTCATCTAAGATGTCAATCTCTTCATCGCATATTGAGCTCCAGAATTCAATAGCTTGTAGAGCAACAGGTTCCTCATCTTCCCTCACAGCTTTTGCAGTGATGTTAAATATGTCCTGCATATACGATGCAAGCTTCTCATAATACATGGAGGATATGGAGACCAAGCATTCGAATGCAGCCTGCCGTATCTTCACCTCAGGGGACAGAGTAGCTTCACAAATGACTCTCATGATATAATCCCTCTCCATATCATTCCCGAAGTTTGCCTGAGCAAATCCCAAAGAATTATGCAGAGCTCGAGTTGCAGCCAGCCTAACATCAATGTTTCCCTCAGAAGCACTCATGCCTTGAACAACCGCTGTCAATATCTTATTGACTTGCTCTTGATCAACTTCATCAGGGGAGACTTCTTCACACATGTAACCTAGGGTGTCCAAAGTTGCTTGCTTAACATCTGGCTGAAGTTGGTGAATATTTGACAAGAGAGAACTGATAAGTTCAGGCCATTGATTTTGAGGCAACTCAATACCAGCAATCTTTGCAACAACTTGAGATGCAGTAGATCTTGCATCAATCACCGGTGAAGAGAGAGTCTGTAGTAAACATCCTTTGACCTGGGCCCTAACAGCTACATCCAATGATAACCATCTCTGCACATGCTCAAATTTTCTGTGTTGCTCCTTTGCATCCAGGGCATTTTTGAGAATCAAGCCTGCCAATTTACGGCTAACAACAGGCTTGTCATTATTTGCTAATTCACTCGAAAGAGATAGCAAGAACCCAGTAACATTTTGATCCTGAAATTGTTTTAAACTTTCCTCAGCATGCTTGCGAACCGCTGAATCTATTGACTGTGCATTCAAAAGAACTTGGGTAACTTCCATAGCCATTTCTGTATGGTATCTTCTCCGCCTTTCCCTTGCAGGGATACGCCCCAATGGCGGCCGCCGCCGACTATATATAATATCCTTCACTTCTTGTAACTTATGACCTATGCTCCTTTGTATGAACTGCCCTTCCTTTGCTTAGAGGTGCTGTTCCTGGCTTCCTGCCATGACAGTTACCAGACTTTGGGGAGATCTTTTCACCTAAATTGGCATATTTTATTCATGTCTACATGTTACTTTCCTTATATTATTCTAGCTTTATGAATATTTATAGATCTGTATCCTCCCCCACTCAAGTGAATAGAATTTATACATATCTTTTCACTTTCAGTTCTAACCAAAATCTCTATACACCTATGGAAAATCCTGCAGAACAGTCTGCCTGTTGATTCTAATATCCAGAGGATAGGTGTAAGATGATATTTAGAGTTAAGAAAATGATATTTTCCCCTCCTCAATCTAAATTCTTATATTTTGTAAGATGATATTTAGAGTTAACAAATAGAAAATCAATCAAATAAAATACTTACCGGAGGCTGCTGTGCAGGAGGTGCAGGAGGTGCTCTACTACTATCAATTCCCAAGGATGTGAGCATCTGGGAGACGGTCTGAGCGACGATGGTTGAGATATTCTGAGAGATATTCTGAGAGACGGTCTCGTTGACGATCTGCCTAAACATATCTGGAGTCATGGTCGGGGCGGCACTGGAAGAACCATCTGGGGCTGCTGGTGTGGTAAATGGAGAGGTCGCATGTGAGACCGAACTCGAGCATGATGATAACACCCTAGTCGTGCCCAAGCTATGTCCAAAACCATAAACATGTCCTTTCTTGGGTGCCCCAGATGCTGCAACCCAAATGGCAGGATCCAACTCTGGACGCTGACTGTCATCCCCGTACCTCTCATCCATTCGTCTACTATATGAGTCCTGCAAAAACCAAAAAAAAACAAAACCAAATTATTCTACAATTTAATCTTAAATGAAAACTATTAATGTATACACTTACCGCTACCTCCCGAGCTTTCTCACTAATGTAAGCATTTGTCCCTTTCTTCTTATGAGTTCGATCAAAAAGTTCATGAAATTGAGCTGGCCGCTTTAACTGTGCTTCCTGTTATTCAAATAAATCACAGTTTCATAATAGAAACAAAAAATTTATATATGTAGAAGTGTACTTACTAATCTCGCTTTATGTGTTGCAAAGGAGACAGAGCCACCCGTGTGTAAATTCGCTTCAGGATGCGCTGCTCTGTTTTGCTTTGCTTTGTTTGAATTGGCATTCCATTTCTCCGCTTCCCAAATGTTGCACAGCTCTGTCCAATACTCCTTTCTCATCCACACAGGCCCATGCTCCTTCCATATGTTCTTATCAGTACTTGCACATGCTTTTTTTGCATATCTTCGGGCATTGTACATAAGATGTTTGAAATTATCTCTTGCAGTAGCTGTCCATGCAAATCTAGCACGTAACTCATCTGAATGTTCTGTGAATCGATGATTCCTCTATATATTAACAACAACAAAAATTTATATGTTACATAACAAAGTGGGTTAAAATAATAATTGAAAATGACTTAATATGATAAAATAAGATAAATACCAAGAACATAGAGAACAATAAATCCTGAACACCCATCGGAAAATCAGCAAAGCGATGGATGGGGCCTGGAAAATGTGCTTGAATTGTCTTTGTAATAAATTGTGATGCTTGGGCTGGCTCTATTTTATTCCTGAAATTAAAAATATTAATACCACAATGACGAATAAATAACAAAAATAATGCATTACGTACCCTTCATTTATCCACACTGCCCGCATCGTCTCATTACAACAGCCCTCCCCCTCATGATGACTCGCCTCGTCATCAGCACGTACTATACGAATTAAATAGTATAAATAAAACAAACTATCAAAAAAACATAAATATGCAAATGAACATACCTGACTCAGCTGGGGGAGGTGTAGATCCACTCGCCATGTGTGATGGCGGTGCATAGGCCGTCAATGTACCCGTTGTCAGTGGTAACGGTGCAGAGGCCGTGGGTCCTGTAAGGATAAGAATCAGATAACACAAAAACATAAAGAATTATTTTAAACAAATACTCAAATGAATTATACATGAAAGTATACATACCTACTACCGGTGGTAGCGGTGCATCCCTCGGTGGTAACGGTGCAGAGGTCGTGGGTCCTGTGAAAATAAGAATCAGATAACACAAAAACATAAAGAATTATTTTCAACAAATACTACAATGCATTATACATGAAAGTATACATACCTACTACCGGTGGTAGCGGTGCAGAGGTCGGTCGTAACGGTGTAGAGGTCGTGGGTCCTGTGAAAATAATAATCAGATAACACAAATACATAATGAATTATTTTCAACAAATACTACAATGCATTATGAAGGGAAAGTATACATACCTACTACCGGTGGTGAAACGGAAGTAAATCTCCTCCCGCTACCCTCTCCCCTCCCACCTCTGGGAGTCCCACGCCGTCCTCGAACCATATCTTCAACTGGTAATAAAATACATGCATATTCATCAAATAGTGAAAGAAAGAAAGTTACAGAGTATTAAAATTCCCAGATAAAATTGTATACCATTAATCAAACATTCTCCATTTCTTCTTCAGATGTTGGAGATATAACAAATTCAGCATTCACATCTTCATTATCAGATTCATTTTGATCACTAATATATTCCTCCTCTTCGGAGTCCCCCAACTGTATTTCTGGTTGTTCTGGATCGACTTCCTCCACTTCATTCTCTTTAGATAAAGACGGTGCCTCCACAGATTCATCACTAGAAGCAGGCAAGTCTACATCATCACCCAAGTCTGATTGAAAGAATTCGGCATTCACATCCAACTGCTCTGTTTCAGTCAAATCCAACTCATAATCCGGGAAAAGCCTTGTCTTAACCTTGCAAACTGCCCACCAATCATTTCTTTCTTTATTTCTAGACGATGGATACTATGCGCTCAACCATCAAAGAGTAGTAGTTCATAGATATATTTAAGGGGGACAGAACCAGAAACACACACAGATCAACATAATATTAAGTCCAGCAACTTGAACTATTCACACAGGTGGAACAGTATTACCGCTTGCAAGCTTACACACACTGGGTTTTCCCCTTTCTAATTATTTACATGGCACATGAAATTTGGATGTTCTCAAAGAATACATCTATTATGCTGAAATCCTTAAACCACAATGCCTCCTATATGCACTCTTTTCTCCCCCCCCTCCAAATGAGAAAAGGAAATGGAGCGGGAAACCATCCGTTTGAACACAAACCCTTTAAAAGAATGACGACTCAATATGCTGGCCTAGATATGGAAAGTACTGTTTTTTTTTTGTCTACCAGTTCAAATAGAACCATTTAAAAAGAATAACAACCGAATAAGCCTATCCTAGAGATAAAAGATTCTGCTCTTTTTTTGGGGGTTGCTACCTGAATCTCTCGTTGTCTGCATGTTTGTTTCCTTCCCTTCTGGCTATTCTTTCATTGAAATATGGTGACTGATCATCATCATTCCCCATTGGGGGAATTCCCATTTTCTAAAATTTCTGCCTGTGAAGTTTCCGAAGCAGTATCATCAACGGTCAAGTTTGAAACACCATCAGCGATGGAGCTTCCATCCTCTCCATCTGAAGGAGATTTCTGTGACGTAGTCTCCTCTGCAGCAGGCTCTGAGTCCTCCGAGGGTCGCTGCAGGCTCCAATACATGATGCTGGCTGTCAAGGTAAGTATCATTTTCTGGTTTACCTGCCATAGAACCTATGTAAATCAAACAAAGGTGTTCAGACGTTTGACCGATGTAAATCAGAACCTATGTAGAGGACTTTAAGATTTCTTTGACAATCAAACAAAGGTGTTCAGACGTTTGACCGATGTAAATCAACAATGACTGTGATCAGTGGGGAAAGATCCAACACCCGAACCCAAATCGTCTGATACGATGCGCACCCACGGAATAAACCCTTATATAAAAATATTTATTTTCAAAAAGAACACAAACAAATTTTGAATACATATTCTGTGGCCAACACTTACAAAGAAATTCCTGAAGCTAAATAAAGCCAGCAGCCATAAAAGAAAGGGAATAGCATGAACAAATACTTGCACAACACTTGGAGGATAGGATATGAAGTAACTTTCTTGTCAGCTTAAAACGGTCAAATGAGATAAAGCTACTGTCTCCCATTCCAACATGCTTCCATCATGTCACTTATGAAACACTAAAACGTACATGCCCATACAGGTGACTATATATTCAAATCAAAATTCAATTTCCAACCTGCACCCATGACACACTGCAAAGAACTCCAAATGCTAGATAGCATGCATTTGCAAGCACAGCAAGGAATGCTTTGAACAAGGTGCTGTCCTGAATTGTAAATCCGTCAACTCATGCAGCTTCTCCAAACCAATGTATTGGGTCAAACCCGTGTGCTGAAACTGTTTTGGGACCTAGGGCCATGAAAGTCTCATCAGGTTCTCTGCTATGTCTTCAGTACAGCAGATCCCATATTTACCTTCTGCCTTCACAAATCACAATTAATAGCATTCTCATAATAGTCTCATTTATTTATTTCTTTAAATGCAATCAGATGCTTACTGTTCCTTAAAAGAAAGAATAAAAGCTTAATATACTCTAATCAGCCTTATCCTCAATGCAACATTCCAAGCACAAGTTCCAGCTCTCTTGATTTCTGTCTGGAAGCCAATGTTCTGAGCATTCGCATCAATGCATGGACCGGGTAGGTGCTAGGAGCAAGAACATATGTGAGTCTCAGCCAGGCCTTTCAACTCCATCCACTGGTTGTGGCAAGCAACCAACAAGCACGCACAGATCATTCACCTCTTGGTCTGCCACAAGGTGGGACCTGCCTGACAGCTATGATGCAATGGTGTGTTCCATTGGAGACCACAAGTCAATAATGGACGGTTCCTCATGAAAATCTCCACAAACATCCACCAAGCATATAGATTATGAACAAACGAATTTTGCTCGGGCCAGCAAAGTCTCAAAGAGGCAAATTAACAAGCCTAGAAAATCTAAAGATTCAAATCATAGTTGTGGAATCCACTCTAACGAACAAAACACTTTAGAGGAAGAAAATCAAAATTGAGGAATGCAATTGCTGGATGAATGTCCATGATTCCATATGATAGCACTATCACAAAGTGGATGTAAGAAGGATGTTTCAAACTGAATAAAACACAAGATGGAAGACATGATATAGAGAGTTCTGCATTCATCAGAAGGTTTGAGGCTAAAAACGCATTTATATGACAATCACATGGCCACACAGAGTTTTGCAATCAAAGTGTCAAAGAGCATTGACCAAGACAACACAGACTGTTCAGGGGAAAAAAAGGAAACAATTCCGAAATTCTTTAACTTTCATTTTCTGGATAAAAGGCAAAGGGAAATGACAGTCAACAGAAAACACAATTCAATTCATGAACTAATTAACTATCAAGTTGGAGAATCCAACATTGTACAGCGCAGAAAACTGATCACAGGTAGTAACTGATCCATAATGGCAAAGAAATGAGCAAGGTACAGTTGGAAATGAAATTAAAAAGTGAGGTGCTGTACCGATGATGGAATATATGTGCAACAAATGCAAGATTCAGATTTGTTGAGCCGTCCACAATGTCTTTTGGAGTCAAGTACTTTTTGCAATTCATCCTCTCTGCATGCTCCAGGATCAGCTTTGCTCTTTCAGTGGGGTCTTTGGTATCCAAGGTGGTTGGGCTGCAGTGCTCAGGGGCAAGGACATTGAGGAGGTAAGCATAAGCCTCTCCATCCTGCCAGTCAAGCAACCAATAAGATGCACAAACCGGTACAAACCGTATGAACAAAAAACAGATAGAAAGGAAATTCATAACAGATACATAACACAGACCAAATAGCATCAATGACCCAGAGATGATTTACACTAGTCACTTTGCTTCGTAGAAAAGAAACTTTAAAACTTGAAAGGAGCTGCATGGAATGTTATTGCTCCTTAAGTAGTCTGGCACCAGTATGAATGAGTTTATTTATAAAAAATTACCCATGAGGAAACAAAATAAAGTTTATATTTTACTTATCCAGGCTGCCAGACATTCCAAAAAGGCCTACAGCAGTGTCAGCACAATTTGAAGCTACTTGAATGTAGAAGTTACTGGATGCATACAAGAAGTAAGAAGCAGAAGTTCAACAAAGAGTAAGGTTGGATACTTGATCATTGGTAAAGTTAAGATTTTGCTTTCTTGGTTTAAAAACAGATTTTCCAATCTGGCTTATGAGTGCATTGCCAGTATTAGGTCATACATAGACTTAAAGGCCAGATATTGAATTGGGGTTGAGGTAAGAAATTTCAAGAACAAAAAAATGGCACATTATGCCGGAACAGAGAAATCTGGAAATTATGATGCTGGGGCTGTCTAACGGGTAGGAAAATCCTATATTTTATCCTTGCTTTTAAGGACTTCTATACCACAAGGCGTTAAGGGAGTATATACAGCTAATTAGATTTTCTTAGAATTGACGGGTTTCAATTAAAAATTACTAGATTGCAGAAGCACTGTTTTCAATTAATATTTAAAAAAATCAACTATGTATTTCCTTATTAGGGCTGGTTTAGGGGCTCATTTTGGGTGAAGACTCCATAAACTCTCCATGTGACTTTTTGAAAACATTAATAGTGGTTGCCGTAAATATTTATCTTTCTCAGCCTTAATCTTGTTTTCTCTCCTTCATAATTCATTTCCACGAGCTTGCAATACACCAGCAAACAACAATCATCCTCTGTCCCCCAAATTCTATGTTCTAAGGTGATTGGTGCTTCATCCAATTGCTTAAGCAATCCTCAGAATTTCACATGACATATAACGCCCATTTTTTTCCTTCCTGACTTGCATCTCTATGTCAGGCATCCAAACCGAAGATGTTAACATACAATATATATGTACGAAGAATCCAAATTATGAGACAGAGTTCTGAGAAAAGGGCACTTGAATGTCTATAAACCAGAGTATGGAAGAAAAGGTATATGGACTAGTTGCATTATATAGGTAATGCACATTACATGATGATGGTTCTAGAAACTTTTGGTAATGTTACCTTCACATCAGAAGAAAAATTGTTTATAGGCTTCTTGTAGCCTGCTTTCTTAAGATGGAAATTCATCCATCGAAGTAGAACTTTTTCTGGTGCTAAGCTCATTAGCTCCTCCATATCCTGTCCATTTTAAAAAATAAGCAAAATTCAATACTCTTCAACCAATTTAAAAAGGTAAAAAAGAGGCTAACAAATGGTTTTTACAACCTGACTGTCATCCACTAACTCAACTAGTTGAGGTGTCTTTTTTAGGTTGAGATCTGCTAACAATTGTATCTGGTAATAGGATCAATAACAACAAATCAAAAAGAAACTGATGGAGATACATGGACAAAGAAGAATAAGCAAAGAAAAAGAAGACATCCTTAAAGCATTCCTCGATTCCTCGATTCCTGAAAATTTGGGTTCCTCGTTATTTTTTGTCTCCTTAATGTCGTTTCTAGGTTAAGGACTGCCTTAGAACTGGTCTAACTTAATTAACAGGTAAATCCGTAGTTATTCTCGTGTGATCAAAGTACATAAATAAGTGTTTTTTAGAAGAATGGTAGTACAATAATCTCTTTTATAATATTAGAAATATGCAAGTGTTTGCCTCTTGATTGCCATTGCTTCACAAACTGGACTGTTTTGCAAATACAAAGTCACTAAATAGAGGCATAAACTTGCAGGAGTTAGAATTCTTAAAAACATATCAATTTAAATAATCATGTTAGACAAAATTATTGCACTCTCCCTCGGCTCAGACGACCGATAGTAACTGGAGGAGGAGCTGCGATGGTCTGCAGGGGGAGGGGTTCCAGCACTGCAGAGGGAGGGGGAGGGGATTCCTGCAACCTACAAGGGGGAGGGGGGTCTAACACCCAGCAGCACATGGGGATTGGGAGGGGGGTTTTCACTCGACAAGGAGATGGGGGGTTGCATTGGCCCGCAGTACTGGGGGGATGGGGAGGGGGCTTCCGATGGCATTGGGAGGGTGAGACGATTCCGGTGGTGCAGCACAAAGGGGAGTTGGTGGGGGGTTTCCAGAGGTGGAGGGGGACGGGAAGGGGAGGGGGAGGCAGAGGGGGACACGGGAAGGGGAGGAAGGGAGGAGACCGTCGGAGGCAGAGGGGGAGGCGGAGTGGGACGGGAAGGGGAGGGGGATCAGAGGGGTCAGGCCGGAGGGGGAGGGGCATGGGGATGGGAAGGAGATCTGAGGGGGACGGGGGCGCAGGCCGCAGGGGGGAGGGGAGGGGAGCAAGCCGGCGACGGGGCCGCAGGGGGGAGGGGAGTAGGCCGGCGGGGGAGGGGAGCAGGCCGGTGACGGAGGGGGAAGGGAGAGAGAGAGAGAGAGAGAGAGAGAGAGAGAGAGAGAGAGAGGTACCTGCGGAGGGCGACGACGGCAGGGCGAGCGGCGACGGCGACTCGACGCGAGCGGCGCGGCGACGGGCTCCGGCGGAGGGGGGCTCGGGCGGGAGGCAGCACGGGGAGGGGGGCTCCGGCGGAGGAGGGGGGCTCGGGCGGGAGGGCTCGGGCGGAGGGGGGGCTCCGGCGGAGGGGGCTCGGGCGGGAGCGGGGAGGGGGCGGGCTAGGGCGGAGAGGGGGCCGCAGGGGAAGGGGGCTCGGGAGGGGGGGCTCGGGCGGGAGGGGGGGCTCGGGCGGGAGGGCTCGGGCGGGCGGGGGTCGTAGTAGGAAGTATAACGGCATCAGCGACCGACTGGAGACCGAAGTTAATTCGGTCGCAATAATAGCGACCGATTAGCGACCTGCGGTCGCTGAAACGGTCTCGGTTATGCAACCGATTATTTCGGTCTCCGAATTGGTCTCTATTTGGGACCGACTAGCGACCGATTAAATCGGTCGCTAATTCGGTCGCTATAGCCACTTTTTCTTGTAGTGGCGAGAGCAGCGCCTGCGGAACAAGCTAGGTCATTCCCTTGGTAAAGGTCGTGTGGCAACGACACTCTGGTGGTGAGGCTTCGTGAGAACGTGAGGACGAGATGCGTCAGCAGTTCCCGTATCTGTTTGAGTGAGTCTTCATCTTCTTTCCTCTTGGGTTGTTCTCAATTTCGAGGACGAAATTCCTTAAGGGGGGAGGGCTGTAATATCCCGGACCTTTCGGATCCTTCTTCGTGGGTCCCGGATCTGGTTTTCGGAGCGTCCGGCTCCGTTGTGTCCAAAATTTCGTTTCGGACATCTTTCGTGTTCGGATCGGCGCGATCCGGAGTTGTTTCGGAGGCCCGGAGGCGTTCCGCGGCTTTTCCGCGTGTGTTTTCCGATTCCCGGTGTGTGTTTCGGCTTTTCCTTCGGAAGCTCGCTGCGGGCGAACCGGGCGGTTCCCCCAGGCACGAGTGGTACCGTTGCGATCGGTGTGTTCCGAGGATTCCAGAAATGTATTTTTCTATTTTTCGGTATTTTTCCGAAAATTCGGATTTTCTATATAGCCATAATTCTTTTTCTTTTCTTTTCCCCTTTCTCTTTCTTCTTCTTCTTTCTCCGTCCTTCCCCAACCGTGACCGCACCCTCCTCTCTCCCTCTCTCCCATTCGGGCGCGGCAGACCCCTCTCCGGCTACGGACGGCGGCGGGGCGACGGCGCGGACGCGTGGGCGACGGTGAGGCGATCTCGTGGGCGTGCGGCGAGCGTGGGAAGCGTGGGGAGTTCGTGAAGCTTCGAGCATTCTTCGTGATTCGTGATCGATCCGGCGGAGCATTCGCTCCATTGAGGTAGGGTGACGTTCCTTAGCCTCATGCCGATCTTTTTCGCGATTTATAGGCCGCGGGGAGGCCGAGAGGGGATCGTTTGAGCGTTTTTGGGTTTTTCCATGATTTGGGGAGAGCTCGCCCGATCTATAGATTCGATGCATGATTTCATGTTTTGATGGCCTAGAATCATGCTAGGGGTCCCCAGGGGTCTTCCCCTTTGTTTTTCCCCTCTCCTTTGGAGGCATGGGGGCGTGGTTAGAATTTTTGGGCGTTCTTACCGTTTTCTGTCGCGGACTGAGAACGCGCTATACTCCAGTAGCGCGTTCTTGGAGTTCGCGCTGCCCCGACTGAGCGCGTTCACCAGAGAAGATGAACAGTAGGGCGGTTCGTGTCGCGCTATGGGGTCCTAGCGCGATTATCCTTGTCGCGCTAGGAGGACCTAGCCCGATGGTCCTTGTCGCGCTAGGGTTCCCTAGCGCGATGGTTCCTGTCGCGGTAGGGAGTCCTAGCGCGATCTTCCCCGTTGCGCTAGGGTTCCCTAGCGCGTTCTTCCGTGTCGCGCTAGGTATCCCTAGCGCGATCTGGCTGTTATCGGGTGTTCCCCTTGGGCCGTGTGTGCGTCCCGGGCATCCCGTGGAGTTCCGTGACCGTGTCTTTAGTGTCCGGAGGTTCCGTTTGCCTTGGTCATGAGTTTGGCCGTGGGCGGTGCGTCCGTTTTTCTCCGACCGTGGCCCCGTTGACGGAGCTAGTGCGTGGGGTGATTCCCACACGTTGTCGGACTCGGACGTCGTTTTCCGTTGACTCGAGAGTCTACTCCTTCAGTGACCCTCCACTAGTCGTAGCCCACCAGTACGAGGTGCTGGTCTCACCTGGGAGTGGTGTACGGGCACCCACCTTTCGAGACGGTTTGTGGACCGGTTACCGTAGGCCCTTCGTCTTAGCCAGAGTCCGGCTGCGGGGGAAAACCGGTCAGAGGGCCAGACCTAGGACGCGTGGTCTGTGTGTGCACACGTGGTTGGGGGCGGTTGGACCCACGTCGACGGGCGTGACCCCAGCTAGTCACTTGTTTGTGGTTACTTGTACGGTGTTTGCGCCTCGGGTAGGACCTACCACGTCAGGCGGTTCACCTGCGGTGCGGTGTAAGACGTCAGGGGACGCTACCGGCTGTGCTTCTAGTGGGTGGTACTCCTGTCGAGTATGGAGTGTCAGACTGTCAGTCGTGTGTTTCCGACCTTCGGGTTTGGCGGTTCGACCGTTGAGTTTCGGTCTTCTCGTACCGTGGCACGTGTGTCGGTTTGCGGGCCGTAGGGTCTAGTTCTGTAGAGTACAGGGCTTTCCTTTCCGAGGTACTTTCCTACCGCTAGAGTAGTGATTTCTCGTTTTACGAGGTAGGGTTCGAGTGATCCCTACTGAGTCTTATTCTGAGACTCATTCCCTGCGTGTTTTCACCGTGTTTCAGGTGAGGTGCCACCTTCGGGGAGCGCGTCAGGAGCGCAGCGTGGTGCGGGTGCCCAGAGGTAATGCCAGAGGTCAGAGCCGGGGGATGCCCCGTGTAGCTGTACTTTTCCTTCTTGTCACTGTACTAGTCGTGGACTACTGTTGCTGTTGTTGTTATTTTATTGTGGACCATGTAAATTGTTAATTTATTTCCTGCTTAATATTTTAACTGTTTATTTTCTGTAATTATTTGTGATACTTGTGTAGTTTCCACACCATCCTTTTAACCCTTCCGAGTCTTCGGGCTCGTGGGTGGCGGTGCGAGTCTCGGGTTATCGGGCCTTCCCGGTAATCAGATTTTCGGGTCGTTACAGCAAGAGCCGTGTGCAAGGCCTTGGGTGGCTGTCTCCGTGATGTGCTTTCTCGGATTGGATCTGGGATTTGTGAGAAGTTTGTCTTCTGGCGGAGTTGGCTGTGTTGCTGAGGGCGTACGGCTTGCCAGGTGTGAGATGGTGGAAGCTCAGTGATTGGTTGTCCCTAGTGCAAGGCGTGAGATCGGTCAGCTGATTATGAAGCTGGCGTTTAGTTGGTCCACCGAGCATGGGCATTGATCGATGGTTGGTTCTCGTGGCGAGGAGTGTGTTTCTCGGTGAGCGTGTTGGTGGCAGTAGTGCCGTGGATGATCTTTGTGTTGTCTGAGGTGATGCCAGACTTTTGCCTTTTTGCATATGCCTGATCTGACGATCGATGTGTGCGGTGTGCGGAGCGAGGCGTTGTCCGTGATCATTATCTGGCCGCGTCCCTCAGGATTGTGGTTTTTGCGAAATATCGAGGTTTGGCTGGGGCCCTGATGGCGTCGTCAGTTGGTCCATGGCGTTCTCCCCTATGGCTTGGTGCTAGTCCTAAATTTTGAGGACACAATTCTTCTAAGGGGTGAGGGCTGTAATGTCCCGAATTTTTCGGATATTTTTCGGATCATTTTCGTGAGTCCCGGAGTGTGTTTTGTGCTTTACACGTATTTTTCCCTGATATGCGTTCGGAACTTTGTGCAGGGTGAACCGTTGCATTCTCTGACTCCGGGATATGACCAGCGTGTTGTGCTCTTTATGAGGATCGCAGAGGTAATTTTTTCGTATTTTTAAATTTTTAAATTTTTGGGTTTTTCTATATATATATTAACCTCCTTTTTCTCTCTCCCCATCTCTCATTTCTCTCTTCCCTCCCTCTCTCTTCTCACGCTCCCTCCTCTCTCCCTCTCTTCTCCTACGGCCGACGGAGGTGGACGGGGAAGAGGCGGCGAAGATCGTGGGGCGTGGAGCGGCGAGGATGGAGCGAGAATCGCGATGGTGGAGGCGGTTCGTGGGATCGCGAGCCGGCATAGCTTTAAAGGCATTTTCTTCGTAGATCAGCGTCCACGACGTGTGAAATCTTCGATGGAGGTAGGGAGATGGTTCCCTCGCCCGAGTATTTCATTTTTCACGAGTTTTGTAGGCTGTGATGAGCCGAGCGGGTTTATTTCTCCGTCGGGGTAAAAATGTGTGATTTTGGGGAGTGAGCCGGATCTAGCGTTTTAACCACATTTTTGGGGTTTTAAAGGGTCCTCTCGGTGCTAGAGAGGTTGGGGACTAGTTCCCCCTTTTTTCCCCCTTCGCGTGGGCGCGAACGGGGCGTCAGATGAAGTTTTCCATCGAACTCGCCGTTTTCGGATTTGCAGACAAGTAGCGGTCGTACCAGGAACCACTATTAGCCTTAGCGGTCCTCTGGGGGCCGCCACTTACTCCCCCGTATGTCGGTTGGTTTTGTGGTCGCGCGATAGACCGCCTAGAGAGCTTAGCAGCCGGGTGTGGACCGCCATGCTCCTTGTAGCGGTCAGGCCAGGACCGTTTGCAGTCCTTGGGGTAGCGAGCCTGTGGCGGCCTGAGGGTGACCGCCTAGGTTTTGCGGCGGCCTCGCGACTGGCTGCTACTCCCCAAATAGCGGCCATGGCAGGACCGCCAAGTTCAGGTGCGGCCCGGAGGTGACCGCCCCTTTGACCACCTGTTCCTGGTTAGTTGCGGTCTGACGTGGACCGTCGGTCGAGCTTTGCAGTCCAAGGAGGACCGCCAGTTGGAGTTTTATGGTCCAAGGAGGACCGCCTTTTGTTGTGACGGTCTGGGGAGGACCGCCACTCTGTTTCCGTGTCAATCGTGCCCGTTTAAGCGTTGTGTTGGTCTCCGGTCGACCTGGTTGTGACCTAGTGGTCGACCATCGGCCTCGTGTGTGTCCCGGACATCCCATGGGTTCCATGATCACGTTTTTGGGGTGTCTAGAGATACCGTGTTACCTCGATTAGTGTGCCAGTGGGTTTGAGGGCCAAGATGACCCTTGTGTTCCTGGCTTTCGTGTTCTCGCTAGATCAGGTCGCCGTGTATCGGCATGTGTGCGGTGGGTTATTCCCGCACGTCATTGGCTTCTCGGTAATTGTTTTCTGAGTGGGCCGTGCGTAAGGCCTTGGACTGCGAGTCCAATTACCCAGCCTGGGGCTGGAGGGTTTCTTAGTTCCCTTTTTGAGGGAATGGTCTCGGCGGTCCTGAACTGCCTCATGAGTCATCGTGCCGAGGTTTCTAACCCTAGGATTAGGGCAGATTGACGGCGTAGAGCCGTTCGGTGCAATGGTCTTGACGCCGAGTCTCGTGACTCAAGGACCGTTGGGTTTATTAGGCCTAGTGGACCATCCAGAGTCTAGTGGCGTTGTGCCGCTTGTTACTCCGTGTTTCTCACACCGGATGCGTGCGTGGTTTTCTATGTTCGCGTTGAGTGACCTGCCATTAGACGTAGCTTTCCTGTGCACGCGTGTGCGAACCCACTTGGGAGTGGTGGAGAGCGTGACCCGAGTTAGACGATTTTTAGGCTGGTTACCGTAGGGCTCCCACGCACAGCCGAGTTCGGGCTTCAGGGGAAGAACTAGCTAGAGGATCTGACCAAGGCTGCATGATCTGTGTGTGCACACGTGGTTGGGGGCGACGGACTCGCGCTGACGAGCGCGACCCCAGCTAGTCCTTTTTTTATGTTCCTGGTTACTAGTACGGTGTCTCAGTCTCCGCCTGGGACGTGGTAGCGAGACACCCGAGGCTGTGGACTATGTCATCAGTGGACGCATCCGACCTTGCTTCTGGTGGACAGTGCTCCCGTCACGTGACGTGAGTTTTCTCGTGAGTCAAGTTCTGCTTCACGTCTGCGAGACGTGATTTTGCGTGGAGTTCCGGGTGTTTTCCTGATGCCGAGGTCTAGGGGTTCCGGTGAGCGTCACCGAGGGCCTCCCCCCTAGACAGCGTTGAGTTCTCGACGGTGTGGTCATTTTCCTAGTAGCGTGACTAGGGCGGTTCGTAGTCTGGTGGTCCCCAGACTGTGAGATCAGTGCGCGTTTTTCTGTATAGTAGGAGTATCTGTAGAGCCGAGGTTTTACCAGCCACTGTGGTTACTGTTCCTGCTGTTACGGTTGTTCTTGCTATTGCTGCTTTCCGTATCGCCGTTATTTTCGGTTGGGGTTCCGCGGGACCCCTACTGAGCCAGTGACAGGAGGCTCACCCCTGGTTTTCTGGTGTTGCGGTTCTTCCTCGGGATTCGAGGTTGCCGCGCGGAGGTTATTAGTCGCCAGCTCGCCAGTCCGAGTGTTCACTTGACTTTTGGTACGTTCTCTACCTTACACTGTATTTTTGTTGGACTGGACTCTGTTGTAGTTAGTTGTTTATTTATTTCCATTAATTGTTGAATTGTCTTGCTATATTTCCTATTTCTGTGTACACCACACCTATCCTTTTAGCCCTTCCGAGTCTTCGGGCTCGTGGGCGGCGGGCTGAGGTTCGAGATGCGTCGGTTCCTTTCCGGTACTCGGATCCCGGGTCACTACATCGATGATCCACTCAGACCTCCTTCAATTCTCGAACTAGCTTCATGTGCCTCTGAGCTTGATAAGGGGCTGAAACTATCATCGAGGGCCGAAGGGGAGGATGTTAGAGAGGCACACATCTGACGACCTCTTGACGGCACTGACCACCAGTAAGTGGTAACAAAGAATGCACAGGGTGAGTGGAGCGACTAACATCAGCACAAAGATGAGTACCTCCTCCACGGAAGCACTCCCCAAGACCTCCTCACCAAAGCCTACCACATTCCTCCTCGAGCACTGAGCACTCTAGATCTCACTGCTCGGGAGTGGGGGGCTAGTGAGGAGGGAGAAATCTTCTTGGTCCATCAAAAAGGCCCAAGACCCATGTCTAGATGACCCACAGTTCAAGACCCAACAACAATTGACTGGCGGTCCGGCACGCGGTCCACCAAGGCATGCCAGAAGATTGACCCTATGCCAGTCCTCGTGCGTCTCCTTCGTCCAGTAAAAGCGGTGCCAATCCTCGTTGACCATCACTGTATTAATGGCAGAACCATCACCAGACGACAAAGGGATAGCGAGACTGTGCCCATGCCTCTGACAGAGGAAGGGCGAGTCAGCGCCACGCCTCCCCTGCCTTGACAGGCGAGCAGGTGGGCCATTCACGTCTTCACAGCCAGGACAATCTCAATGACCTCAAGTTAGAAGTCAAAAGTCAACAGACGAACTCTACGAAGACCCTATAAATAGGACCATGGCAACCTCTATCCTTCAAGCTCCCTCCGTTCTCCTGCGTCCGAGCACTCCCCCACTCTATCTATGTTTGTCTTACTTAAGCATCGGAGAGTTTGTCTCTTAGGATCACTCTCAGAGCTACTTCTGACGCCTCTCTATCCCTGCAGGTTTTCTCTCGAGGCCACCTTCTTCGTCCCACACCAAACAAATTTCAGGGGTGTAACCCGCGATTCGAGGTGACTGATCTCGACCTCTACAGTTACTGCAATCTCAAATAACTGTACAGTGCCTATACTTGGGGATATTTGCATGAATAACCCTGATATTTAAAAGTATCCTTAAAATTGCAATTACATGAATACCCTCTGCAAAGAGAAATCTGTCATGGATATCTTTTCTGATTGTGTGAATACTCCTCTTTTTGTAGCATAACTTATAGATATGCCCTTTGTAAAATTAAGGTAACTGTAACATTTTCTTGGGAAGAGCGTTCGCTTAATTATTATTATTTTAATAGCTATTTCCATGTAAGTAATTACTTATCAGGGTTGTTGATGCAACAAATCCTACTTGTAATTTTCTTCTTGCCATAATTGAAAAGGTCATGTGAGGGGTCCTTTTCTCTTTATCAAAGCACACCCTCCGTTCCTGTGGCAGTGGGGTTGGATTGGACCAGCTCTTGAATTTCCATTTCCATGTACCCACGCAGTTGGCGGCTAACGTGAAGTTGCAGTCTGAAACATATTAAAAATATTGTAGTTTTTTCTCCTAGGTTAACCCCATCGTACGCTCGATTGAATGCCATATTGAAGCAAAGTAGGATTCTCTGATTCCCAAGGACTTTGCCGACGCTTTCTTGCAGCATGTTTCGGAAGTGGACTCCCCACCAAACTACAGCTATTTTGGGTCAAAGAATCAAAAACTTGTGCCTCCTCTTAATTATAGACGCCGTTTTTGACGGTACACTCTTTTTTGACTTTTCAGATGGGAATTGGCCATTATGCCTAAGAACTTGCAGGTCTTGACTTGCACGTTCAAATCCTAAATTTTCACATGGAGCTGCTTGCCTTCTTTCGGTCAGTGGCAATCGTCCTCTTGTTCACACCAGCGGGAGAGGTAAAATGTTACATCACAAAGAAGTCGATCTGTCAAAAACCCTTTCTCTCTCTCTCTCTCTCTCCCTCCTCCACACCCCCACTCCGGTCCCAACTCAAGTTTGAACAATGTTTTGGATTATAGAGAGGGAGGTAACAACGCAATCCAGTGTAATCTGGCTTCCTGATTTTGTGGCCGGAAATATTGTGGGCTAAAATTAAGTATATATATAAAAGATTTCAAGTGAATTGGAATTTGAGTAAAAAGAATTGGCATCCTTAAAAGGAGCGGTTCACATATATAAAATCGGTTCAAACTTCTATAAAAGATTTCAAGTGAATTGGAATTTGAGTAAAAAGAATTGGCATCCTTAAAAGGAGTGGTTCACATATATAAAATCGGTTCAAACTTCATAGATTCTGAGTTCGGATTATATAGAGAGATGGGCAAAGACAAGGATCAGAAGTTCAGAACCGGATTGAAACTTTTGGAAACCCAAATAGATCGCCATGGATTCCCAGATGAAACCAGCCCTCAACCTCATGCAATCTGGCTTCTCCGTTCCCACTCTCAGAACAAAACACACACACACAGAAAGCGAAAGAGAGAGAGAGAGAGAGAGGCGAAGGAGGACTTTAGTTATTAGAAAGATAATATAGTTCAAGGAATTATTTGATATATTTCATGGATAGCTAGGGAGTTGTTTAATTATAATTAGATAAGACTATAGGGACTAATACGTAAAAATCTCTATACTTTATTTGATTAATGTAAATGGATCATTAGTGGAACACTTTAATTGTGAGATGGTCCATCAACGGTATGTTTTGAGGGAGCATCTTAATTAGGGGTGTGCCCGTAAAAGGGTGGGCATATAAAAAATAAATAAATTAGCACTGTCCAATCAAACACAAACTAATACACTTTTCATCTCCTGAAACAGCTTCATTGAACTGTACAACACAGCACACAATCACAAAGAAGTAACCCTCCAACTGGCAATTAATCCATACCTGATAATCCCACGTCCCATCAGCCCAGCAGGATTTTGAATATAAACTCACAGATGAAATCCTCCACCCCATGAGTGAACTCCCCATACACCAAGATGCTGCCCGGCCAGACCACCACATGGACAGACAAACCCTCTGTTAGCTGACCACATGTACTGCACTATCAGAGGGGGATAACTCAGGCATGAAGGGACGCCTCGTGACCGCCGTCCAGGGGAACCGTAGGCGTAGAACGCCTTCTCCTCCCTCTCTCGCTCCTGCTGTTCTCCGCGAACTTCAGGCTGGGCAGATGGAAGCCCTTCTCCTTCTCCTCGGGGCTCCACTCCATCGAGTAGTAGTGCTCCTCGGTGGCGTCCGCCGCCGCCGACGGCCCGGTGAACATCCCGCCCCACTGGGGAAAGTGGATGAGCATGATGGGGAGGGTGCAGCACAGGATCATGATCCCCATGTAGGTGATGCCGTCCTCCTTGGAGTATTTGGTGCCCTTGAAGAAGAGGAGCTGCGTCAGGACGGCGCCCACGTTCCCGCCGCCGCCCGTCATCCCGGAGATTATCCCCAAGGACCTGCAGAAACCATTTGACCCATGCATGAGAGTTCGAGTATGAAAGCTGAAAAGAATATGCATTAATTAACGGTCGATGCACAGAACAACAACAATAAGTTGAACTATTCTATCATATGATGCACACCAACATGACAGCAATAAGCTGGATCATTCTAGGCTAAGAACGAGGTTCTTGCATGCTGCACTTTTCTTCCCCCGGCCCTTTCGTTAGCCACGATCGAGCTGTGTTTTAAATTAAGACCCGATTTTTTTTATGTACTAGAAAGAATTAAAATTAATCTGTCATTCTCTTGGTGTCCATGCAATTGTCTGAAGTCGAGATCACTTTAATTTGCACTCTAACATTTTAATACAATTTATTAAAAAAAACTAAGGGGATCTGCTATCGTTTGGGTTAATCTAATGTAGTTAAAATTAATGTCACGATCAAGCATTAAAATTTTCAAAAAGTGCTTCTCTTACATCGAACTAAACATAATTTAATTAGTGTGGAACTTCTTTCAAAAATAAACTTGCAATTAGTACTAATTAAGGGTCGGCAAGACATTATACTGAACTAGGTTACATCGATCGAGATACATATTGAATGTCAAAATCAACATGTCACTCTACAAGATAAATTATGATGAATGTGCCATGCATATAATAAATATGGCACATCAGCGCTTAATTATAAGGTACGTACGTAATTGGACTTGCTAGGCCATCGAGATTAACCAGAAGGAACTGTAACTTTAAGCTAGATAGCTAGATAAAACCAATTAATTATGAGAATGCATGGGTGTTTAATTTACCTCCTGGAGATGAAAGGGACCACCCCAAACGTCAATCCGCACGCAGCCTGGACGAAAACTGAGAACAAAATCATCACGAAGACGGCCGGGCCGAGCGACGCCGTCAGGCCGAGCACTACGCAGAGGACCCCTCCCAGGCTCTGCACCACCCACAAGCCCCACAGCCTCCCCCTCATCCCGAACCTCCGCGCCAGCAGATCCGACAGCATCCCCCCGCCGGGCCTCGACACGAAGTTCGCGAGGCCGAAGCTCGCGGCGATGATGCCCGCCGTCCGCAGGTTCAGGTCGAACCTGTCGTAGAAGTACTCGGCGATGATGTTGTCCACCGTCAGCTCCACGCCGAAGCAGTACCCGTACGTGAGCGCCAGTATCCAGGCCCTGTAGTTCCTCATCCCGTTGGAGAACACGTTGGCGAAGCCGTCCTTGGCCTTGTCCCCGGACTCCTTCAGGCTGCTGAAGTTGCCGTCGGGGAGGTCCTGCCCGAGGGCCAAGACCGCGAGGGCGGAGAGCGTCTGGACGAGCCCCGGCACGAAGAAGGCGATGCGCCAGGCGGTGAACTTGGAGCTGCCGATGCGCCGGATGAGGGAGAAGACGAGGGGCATGATCAGCTGGGTTGCGCCCCCGCCGAGGTTGCCCCACCCGGCGGCGACGCCGTTGGCGATGCCCACCTTGGGAGCGGAGAACATGGAGCTCATCCAGAACTGGCAGGAGACGAAGCTGGCCAGGGAGAAGCCGGTGAAGAAGCGGACGAGGAAGTAGGAGGCTGGGGAGTTTATGGCGGCGGTGAAGAAGACCGGGGGCGCGGTGATGAGGATGAGGGCGGAGGAGGAGAGGCGGGGGCCGACGAGGTCGCAGGCCGTTCCCATGGCCAGCCGGGCAAACACGGCGCCCGAGACGGAGGCGATCCCGGCGTTGCCGATGTCGGTGGCGGTGAGGTTGAGGTTGTCGCGGATGATGGGGAGGAGGGGCGGGGCGGCGAAGGTGGAGACGAAGCAGGAGAAGAAGGAGAACCAGGAGAGGTGGAAGGTGCGCATGTGGGGAGCCGAGAAGGAGAAGAGGCGGAGCTCCGTGGCCTTGTTCTCGGAGTCCACCGGCAGCGCAAACTTGCGCGGCTTAGCCGCTGCCCCGGCCCCGGCCCCGGGACCGTTGTTTTCTATGCTCAGAGACGCCATATATCTTGGGTTCTTCCCTTACTGCTACTGCTTAATTATAATACCTCTCCTTCCTCCTCCTTTGTTCTCTTAGCAGAGACCCAGAAGAGAAAAAGGAGTAATTAAGAACAGGTCAGCATGAGGAGATGGGTACGTATTTCCTTCTTCGGGAGAGGAAACTAATGGTGCTACTCTGACGCTTGGGGATTCTCCGATGCCTTCCTAGATCTCCATTAATATAGCTCCATGCATCGCCATGGCTGGGAGAGAGAGTTGACGATCGACCGGCCCCACAGCCAGGATATTCTTCTTCCCTCCACACCTTGCTGTCCACGACCTGCGGGGATCTCTCCCCATGTCCGTGAAGGGCCGCGCAGAACCCTCTGCAACTTGCCACTTTGTTTTCTACTTCTTCTCGGAGATAACGATGGCAAGCAGGTGGGGGAGGGAGGAGAGAGAGGGCTTCCGTCGCCATTATATGACCACTCTGCCCTCCACCTCCCACAAGTAATCTGCCAAGCGAGTAGCAGAAAGTTTTGTGATGTGATGGTGTTCTGGTCTTTTGATAACAGATGGCGGGTTTGACTTGGTTTTTTAAAACATTAGACTATGCAAGGGAAGTGGGGTCCGCGGAATCTAGCGACGTGGTGAGAGGGCGGGAAATATAAAACAAACGTGAGTCCAAGTCCACGTCCGGCCCTCCGTGTCGATCTTCGGGCGGGAACGCGGAGATTCGGATCGACGTCACACCCCGTCGTATCCGCGGAAGGGGCAGAGTACGGGCACGTATCCTCCTTAAAAGAAAATCTGATTTTAGCCTTTTGCAGCTTAGATTATTTTTTTTTTTGGGGGAAGATCCAAGTTTGGTGATCGGATTATGTAGATTCACACTTTTGATTAGTCCCCACAAACTGAAAAGTTAGTGTCCTTGACATCATGATTCGTGAGGGTAAATGTAAAGATGGTGTTGTGAGGTTCATTGTGAGTTAATTAAATAGCGCGGTAATTAAGTCAATTGCACAATCTAATCACCCAATTTAATAAAAAAAATGTGTTTAGATGGAGATTTTCTATAATGATAATACTCTGCAAGTAAGGTTTATTGTGGCCTTCATGCAAGTAAGAAACCAATGAGTACAAGAAATTAATTAACATGACATTTTGGAGGCATTGCAAGCCATATAATGCCCAAAATAGAAGGCCTGTCGTTTTTGGCAGTGCGTTGAGGGATGCCATCAGAACTACCTTCTAAATAGTCGTCGACAAAGAGCTCTACCCAAAATCTTACATAGATTAGTAGACACGATCGTGGCTTCTAGCCGTCGCCAACTATCCCAAAGGTTAAAAGACTATATATTAACAAACTTGACAAATTTATTTTATGAACGGCAATGGGTTGGTAATCATCGCCCATATTTGTTGGTAAGTAGTTTGGCTTAGGTCCACTTTGATAATAGATAGGAATAGGATGGGTTGTCTATCAGGGATGACGTACGTGTCTCCTATTCTTATTCGACTCCGATTAAGTCATTCATCTCTTTCATGAGAATAAGAAAATCTATCTTAATTTTTATCCGACTTCGGTTAAATCAAAATAAATTAAATTAGAATAACTCACCTAACCCCTGGATAAATTATCTTAACCGGACTTACTCCGTTATCAAATTGGACTTTAGTATATAGGAATCGCTTCTGAACCGTCAACTACGGTCTTTCATGTCTCTGATAGGAGTAATAATTTGGATAAATATTTTTAATATATTAATATCGATGTAGGAGTATAGAGTGCGGCAACTAATTAAGGAGGAGTTAAAAATAGAACTGGCGGCGAAGAAAAGATCGGAGATAGTGTTTTTAATTAGACTCTCATAATTTCACTAACGTCTCTTGTGATATAGATTTAGACGTATATAATTAAAATTCGGTACAATTAATGATTTGGATCTTTTTTTTGTTCCTATATGCTTAGTATCTTGTCTATTATGTGGCGCAAACCTTTAAAAAGTCTTCATCCCTTCGTCATATCTTGGATTTTCTTTGACATGACTACACCCGACCTTAGAGATTGTTGGGCTGGGAGGCCTTGGCAGAATCAGCCCATAATTGCCGATTTAGGCCCAACAGATTAGGGATGATCCAACCAGCTCTATGGACAAGCCAGCTCGATAGGCTTCCCATAACTTGCAATAGTTGACTCATCCGGCCCACTCCCCCTCTGGAGGGAACTAGGGAATAGGGATTAGTTAAAAAGACCTTTACGTTTTTAAAAGTTACAGAATTACCACTATTCGGAGTTCAGCCTCTTATTTTTTATTTGTAGGTTGAAAACCTAGGCTTGACCGGGCCACTCGGCATAATTAGTGGACCATTTTTTTCACGTAATATCAGACAGTGTTTGACGTCTCAGTCTGGAACGTCCCGACCCGCACATCCCGACTTGACCCAGGCGGTGGGCGAGACGTACGAGTCATGAGTCGTGACCAAGACGCTTTATTAATTTAATATTTTATTATATATATTATATATATGACGAATCTTTTTTTATTTTATTATATTATTATATATATATTATATATATAAAGAGTCTTTTTTCATTTATGTTTAGTCATCTTATAAACCTATTTATGAATGATCAATGACCAAATTTAAGAAGCAAGAAAGTCCCTGTTAAAGAGGTGAAGGGTTCGCACATTTGTTTTTAATTTCTTTGTTGGGGACTCATCTCCAGAGTCCCCTCATCCCAAGTGAAGAGATCGTGAATTTTTTGGAAAAAAAAGTATCCGCATATATACCCTAAAATCTTCATAAATAACTCATATACCCATATATTTATTTAATTTATCAATATATCCCTAAAATCTTTAAGAATGCATCCATATATATATATATATATATATATACACACCTAACTCCTATTTCGTACTGTCAAAAATAATAACTATATACCCCTAATGTCTAACTTTTAAGGATATATATAAGAGGTCTGCTTAGTGAATTTTAGGGGTATACAGATAAATTAGATAAAGGTAAGAGTATAACAGCTATTTATAAAGATTTTAGGAATATATAAGTAATTAACCCAAAATTTCCCCCTCCTGGGCTCTGCCCATAACGTCAACCCTGAACCAGCCCACCAAAAACCCATCTGGCTCTATTCACTTGGCCAAACAGAGTCCATGTTCTCGCCCAACTATTTTTCAGGCAAAGCTCCATTTGGCCCATGGGCTGACCCATCTTGTGACAGCCTTACTTTCATAATGCAGAGGAAAACCCCTTCGAAGAGGGAGGAACTGTCCTACTTGTAGCCCATGGTGTTTTGGTCACAGTGAACCTAATAGAACACTATCTTCTGCACATCCATATGTTTTTCCCATGCAGTCTTCCTCCCTAAGAGGGAAAAAAAAGGAAACTTACTAAAAAAAGCAAAGAAACTTTCAAAATATTCAATAGGGACACTCTAAGTTTAAAATATCTATAAAGGACATTCCTTCACAAATTACCGACAATATCTTTAATTATTTTACAAATAAATTTTCTTAATCAAAATCTATACGATGTGAATTTTATATCATATAAAATAAAATACCTAAGAAATGGCATCGCCTTCATTCTCTCCGACTCATTTCATAAATGACATATAATAATAAAAAATCATAACATAAATAAATATATTAAAATCTAAAATCCTATACACATAAAAGATAACATAGTGTTCATATAATAATATAAATAGGTTAGGTTTATATTTTGACCCTTGCCAATATAGTAATCGTGTTCCTTTTACTTCATTTTAAAATGTTAAAAAAATATATATGTAGGTTTAAGTTAGAGGATTTCATTTGCAAAATAATTAAGTGCATTTTTGATAGTACGTACATTAAGGGGGGTGGGAACTGTCTTTTGCTCTTTTTAGATATTAAGTTTATAGAGAGCGACTTTTTTTAGATATTTTAAGTTTAGAGTGTCTCTATTGTATTTAAAATTTTTCTTGACCTCCTTAGACCGCATTTGGCAAGTAAATGGAGGGGAATGAAATTACGGTAACCTGAGTTACGGCGGTGCACGGGAGAACGGGAGGCTTTATCGGGCTATTTTTTGAAATGTGAAAACGCATTGAATGCGCAGTACATGTGAAATGATTAGGATAGAGGATTTACAATCACTACCAGAAAAAGCGGTATTTCAGACGGTCGCCTGTCGTCTAAAATCCGTCAGAAAACGCTTTTGTAACAAATTTCAGACGGAATACGGCCGTCACATATTCTTAGTCAAAAATTTCGGACAGTTTAATTTTTCATCACAAATACGGTCTGAAATTTTAGAATAATTATTTTTCGTCAGTATTTCCGTCAGAAAGTACAATTTTCGGACAGATATGCGTTCCGTCGCATATTCCGTCTGAAATTTCATACGAGATATTTTCCGTCACTAATTCCATCTGAATATAATTCCATCTGAAATTTCAGATGAAATATGTACCATGTGAAATTCCGTCTCACGTTTCCATCTCAATAACGCTCAGAAAAGGAGTCTGAAATTTCAGACGGCATCTTTACCGTGTGAAATGCCGTCTCAAATTTACGTGGCAATTACGGTGAGAAGTAGAGTCTGAAATTCAGACGGAATAATATTTGTGTGAATACCGTTTATCCGTGATTATTTCATACGGTCAAAATTCCGTCTCAAATGCCGTTTGTAATTTTAGACGGATCCGTCTGAAAATCCGTCTGAAATATCATTATTCATTTTTTTAAAAACTTAAAATTATTATATAACCGGTAAAACATACACCGAAAAAAGAAACTACACCATGTTGATCAAAAATAAACACCACTAAAAATAAAAACTCAACATCTTACTGATCAAATAAATACCACCGAAAATAAAAACTCAACATCTTACCGATCAAATAAATACCACCGAAAATAAAAACTAAACACCTCCGAAAATAAAAACTCAACACCATGATGATCAAATCACCATCGAAAAAAAAAACTCAACATCATGCTGATGAAATCACCACCGAAAAAAAAAACACAACACCCTGTTGATCATCAACGTACAGAAAATAAAACACAATAAACTCAAGAAATATCCGGCACATCGTCCATATCCTCCTCCCTGTCCTACTCATCTCCTCTGTCGCCGCCCGCAGAAGGATCCTCCTACATTAAAAAAATAATAACATAGATAAAAAAATTAGTGTGAAGATAAATTAACATAAATTGAAATCAAACATATCAAATTGATAACTACATAGATTTTATAGACCAACTAACCTAGATGTCATCAGTATTTTAAATTAATTACAGTTGGAGAATGCAATTACGAGGGCCGAGCTCAAACCGTGCCGATTTTGATTCCGTTAATTCTGACAAGTCACTTTCATCTCCCAGGTCATGTTGGAACGATCGACACGTCGATCCGACCGGTATTTCAGATTTTAGACCTCCGGACCTGATTTGGGAGAAATTTAAACTAAGTGTATTTAGAAAATACACTTTTGAGCGCTGGGGCCAAACCGGGCATCTGATTTAGATTCCGTCATTTCTGACAACTCACTTTTATCTCCCAGGTCGTGTTGGAACGATCGGCACGCCGATCCGATCGGTATTTCAGATTCTAGACTCTCGGACCCGACTTGGGAAAAATTTAAAGTAAGTGTATTTAGAAAATGCACTTTTGAGCGCTGGGGCCAAACCGGGTATCCAATTTGGATTCCGTCAGTTCTGACAAGTCACTTTCATCTCCCAGGAACATCAGGAATGACCGGCATGCCGATTCGACCAGTATTTCAGATTTTAGACCCCCAGACCCGACTTGGGAGAAATTTAAAGTAAGTGTATTTAGAAAATGCACTTTTGAGTGCTGGGGCCAAACCGGGTATCCAATTTGGATTCCGTCAGTTCTGATAAGTCACTTTCATCTTCTAGGAACAGCATGAACGACCGGCACGCCGATCCGACCAGTATTTCAGATTTTAGACCCCCGGCCCGACTTGGGAGAAATTTAAACTAATTGTATTTAGAAAATACACTTGTTGGGTCCCGTAGTGTAGGAACACGGATCTAGAGGGGGGGTGAATAGATCCTTTTACTAAAAACTATGTCCAATTAAAAACACAACTAGCACAGAGCGGAATATACAAGATAGAGTAATTTAATCTAAACATGTTTAAACTAGATTCACTCAATCTCACCGACCTCACACGATTGCACAAAAAGATTTGTTAGTGAACACACAATCACAAGAATCAAACCACAAGACACGAGGATTTTTAAGGTGGTTCGGGATCACGACGGGCTCCCTACGTCCACCCCTCACCAAACCGGTGAGGCTTTACTACACGCTACAAAAGTAGCAATACGGGGACGAACCCCAACAACACACACGCTGCTTTCGCAGCAAACCACACACGAGGCCTTGCCTCAAACTACTGCCACAGCAGCACGCACACACATACACACACACACACACCGTTGGGGAACACACCCCGAACTGAATACTTCACACGGAGACACAACTCCGTCCACACACGCGTAGGGCAATGCCTATACAACCACACGGGAGAAAACTCCCAACCACACACGCGGATATACTCCGCACAAATCGACTCACATATGACAACACACACACTCAGAGACCCCTTTCTCCGAACACCCACACAAAGTATTCTCTCAAATGTTTATGAAGCAATGACAAATATATGCTAAGACCCTCCACACAAATTATATAGATGAAAGCTGGAAAGTTGCATCAAGTAAAAGGCTCCCCCTTCTTCAACAAAATCTGATTCTCCTTAGCTCTTGACGGATGATCATGATTTAGATATCATCTTCTTCCTCTCCTCAAGGCATTCCTCTTTTCCTTCTTCCATTTCCTTCTTCACCTGAAAGAATAGATAGACGGAATAATAAGCCTAAACTTTAAGCTAATCTCTAACAAGAATATGAAAATGAATGGTTTAGAGATCCCCCTCTTCTTCACCTATACGAAAGAATATATGAGTATTAGAAATGTTGTATCACAAAAATCACAGCTCATGTATATATATTGTAAGAGAGAATGGATAGAAGACACATGATGCCAAGTTCAAGGAGATAATGTTTATAGCAAATGTCTAGAATAGAACTAAGAGTAGCTGGAGAACTAAAAGCAAATGGATTTTTCAGTGGATAGAGCTCCCCCTTTTTGTTTCATCGAATAGACTTAAGCTTCTCTGCAGGATGAAGAACGTTCTTGAAGGAAGATGATCGATTCTTGCATGGACAGGGCTTGTATCTTGTTTTCCCACGCAGCTTCCAGTAGATGATTATTTGGAGACTTGAAACCTCCTTCTTCCCTTCACATACAAGCTTAGAACAACGTGGAAGAAGCCATGGAGCTGCTACCTTCGACCTGCACTCACAAGGGTTAGAAAACACCCAAATTTAAGATCTAACATCTTGTTCCTTAGGGTTTGCAACCCAAGAGATGTATATATGTGTTTGGACGGTCAAGAGACAGCCCATGGACAAGATCCACAAGTAATGGAGTGATTTGTGAAAGTTGGACTCGGATTGGAAGACTTTAGGAGCAAGAAAACGGCGGTCAAAAATCACGGCTGGAGGTCGAATCGGAAAGAGTCGACCCGAGGGTCAACCCTCGGGCAACCAGAAGCCAAACAGAAGTAATATTTGGTTCTGGGTTACAGGGGTCGACCCTCGTGTTTCCAGAACCCAACCAGAACCACATTTGGTTCTGGGTTACAGGGGTCGACCCCTTTCAGCAGGGTTCAAAAATAGTTCTGTTTTGAACAGAACTTTAGAGGGTCGACCTGATGGGTCGACCCCTTCTTATTTGGGTCTGAAAAAGAGCTAAAACCTCCATCAAATCAATGGAAAATAATTGATTAAATGTTACCAAAATCCCATGAAGACCAACCATGATTTTTCATCCTGAAAAATATGATAAAGTAAGAGGTTAGATCAAGATCAAAATATATGGGTCATGCATTAACATATGAAGCTAGTTTTGAGACCGAGACCTAAATGACATGAAATATGATTACGAAATCATTAGCATGAGGCATATGAGAATCCCCATGAAAGATCTGTATGAAAGCACTAGAGAACCCAATTTTTCAACTCAAGATTAGAAGAGTATCACCATGGATTCCAATATAAATTTTTACCATTGCATGATGAACAAATTTGGAATCAAGACACGTAAAATAATATTGAGTCACATTCCATTTGATCAATATCCAAGCTCATCAAACCACACATCATTCCCTTGGGGGCAAGCAATGATATTTGCATCTTAATCATTACCAAAGTACACATGCATGACATGAGGCTCAGTATGACATTTATCCAAGTATGTTTTTCACAGAGGCTTTCTCATTAAATACAAAGCAATCTCACCAAGTGTAGAGACAATGTATATGTAATGTTTGTGCTAACCTCAAAGCACGTATGAGCCTTATAGAATCACAATGCATCCACATGATGATATCCCAATAGAAACAGTTTGTAATCATTTTCATAAGCATTTCATACTTCATAACTAGAGGATAAGTCAAGCAACAAAGACATGAATAACCATTCACGCACAAGGACAAGCAACAAAGGCATTTTGTAATCATCAAAATCACATACATAACAATCTCCCCAATTTTGATGATGACAAAATATTATGCTATTATGCTATAATGCTCTCTCCCCCTTTGACATAATCAGAAATGAGGAGCAGGACAGGGAATCCAGAATGGCAAGAACCTATGGACACTGGGATTATGAAGAGAACCAATATGCACAATATGCATGAACTAATTGCAAAACTGTTTGATACCAATTGTTGAAATTGGAAATGCAAATGTGGACAATATGGTCATGTAGAATGCAAGATGACAAAACGATATGCAAATGCTCACGAGTTGCAGCAATTGGAAATGGTGTATGGCATGACAATAATGAGCAAGAAAATAAGCACTCAAACACCCATAGAAAGGTATTGACTCATGCAAGTCCTGATGAGTTAAGCAGATAAGATTACATGCAAAGCTCCCCCTTAGACAATGACACATTAGATGATTGGCTTTGATTTTCAAATTTTTAGATTTTTAGTTTTCTTGTGAAATGCATGAAACATGATGTATGAAAATGATGAGACATAAAATGCATATAATGTAATCAAGCAGATATCTATAGATACATGCAACATAACTCCTTCACAAGAAGTGATACCAATTGATTTACAGTGAGGGGATATGTGTAGGAAAAGTGCAAGTGAGTCATTAAGTTCAGAATGCTCATGATTACACTTAGAGGATTGTGCAGATAAATAGGAGAAGACGTACAGCAGGTCAAGCAATTAATCAAATTTTCAAAATACATATCAAATCAAATTATCATGTGCAAGTGAGTAACATGAGAATGAAGTTTAGCCATATGGATAACCAGATTTTCAATTAAACACAATAGTAACGGCACAGACTGCATTTCAATCTAGAGAACATCGTATTGGAGGCTTCGCTCTTCCTCATTAAATTATCATCAGTAATTTTCACACTGACAATCTAAATTTTTCTAAGAAGGATCAGGTTCAAATAATTCCTTTTTACGCGAGGAGACACATGGAGCTCATGCCAGAATCCCCGGTTACTCAGAATACTGAATCTTGTCACCTCATTTGAACAGAGATACTTTAGTTAACACTTTTCAGAAATGAACCACATCACGTCTCAGGTGACATGTGCCCAGTTTACTCAGTGAGACTTAGCATTACTTTGCCTTTCATTTCAACCATTTTTTTTTGTATGTGGAGGCAGGCAACTTTTTCCTCAGCTGTCTCTTATCATCCATGCAGCAAGTTGAATTACTTTAGAGTGTTGAAATGAAATTCATATATCCTTATGAACAACACTCAATTTCACATTAAAGTACATGAAGTGTATGAATTTGATTTAACATGTATGGAGAAAATTTAACTTAGAACAGGATAGTGTAGCTCCCCCTATGTAAATGTAATAAGCATGAAATGCTCCCCCTTAGAGTTTTACATGAAGCACACTTATTAAGACTCAGATGCACCATTATTTATCAATACAGTATATGGTCTTAGAAGTTTCAAGGAAGGGGTTGAAGAGCATATAATAACATGTAAGCATACGATGAAGATATGCATATGCAATGCAAAATGAAAAGATATGCAATCTCAGTTCTTGAAATGTTGGCTCCAAAGATATGAGACCAATTGTTGGAAGTATTCATTTTGACATTTATGCAACATGAGATGTGTAAAATGATGCATTTCAAAATATGCACTATATGTATGTTGAAAATGCCAACTATGCAACAAGACACACGATGAGCTTCATCTTCCAAAAGCACTATGTGAATGATGTGCAGAGAATGATATGTAAATATGCAATGTGATGCAAGATTTCAGATTTCACATGACACTCTATATGCACCTAATGCAACTAATGTATGACACGCATTACCAATTATTAAAATGTGAGGACACAATTTTATTCTGAAAAGAGAATTCAGAAAATTCATTCAAAGCATCAAAAGCATCACATGTGAACTTTTCTTGAAAACATATGTACTTTTATCCAGAAAGATGAGTGGCACATTGGTAAAGACCATGGAACATTGATCAACTTCAGTCCTCAAGATGTTCAGCCACAAAAACAATATCATCATGTTGAGAGAATGGAAAAATATCATTTTCAAAATTTTCAGCATGCAAAACTCCCCCATAATCAATGCATGATTTCAAAAAATTCATTTAAGTTGGATGCCATATGCATAATGATTCATGGTACCGGGCGGAGGCATATTCTCACGCATGGTGATAGCTTTCAGACAGGCTTGACCTGCCCTTCCACATGTCACCATTTTATATACCATGTAATCATTGAAATGATGATCAGAAACAAATGTATTCTCATTTGACATTGGGGGTTTAGCAAAAGGCATTCAATGGCTACACTCTCATATATACTGCTGAGATATTTCAATACCATTCAGCCAAGCATTCATTATCCACATTGTCAAAAGCAACCAAGGGGTATTCAAAACTTCAAAATCACTGTATGCCAAGTTATGGCATTAACATCAAGACCAAAGAGCTTCAAACAAACACTTTATTTTCTCACCTTTATCTTGAGTTACCTTTATTAACATCCTCAAATTTTTTACTTTATTTTGCTTATTGTCATCTTCATCAATAAGCTCCTTTCTTTCTCTCCTGCAAGAAATAGAATGAAATTAGCCAGAAGAAATGGAAGTAGATCAAATATGGCATTGAAGTCTTCTTGAGCTCCTTTCTCTCTCTCCAAGAACCCCATGCCAAAACCCTTTCAAAACTCCTCTAGGATAATAAGAGAAACCCTAAGGGTAATGGGGTAAAAGTTCAACCCAATCGGTCTTCAAGATGGGCATTTCGACACCAACTGAGGAACAAGTAAAACTGCCTAAGACAGTTAATCTGAGCCCAGAAATGCCAAACAAGAATTAAGCTCAATCTAGGCACATGGTGATACATTCAAACGTTTGAATTCTTACCATGATTTCAAGGGTTGATGGTCATAATCAAACCTGCACTGTAAAGAGCTCAGTTCATGTCAATATTAAGCCAATACATATTGAAGAAACTATCTTCAAGACTTTTCATCACATATGACTTTCTCTCTCAACCTGTAATATCAGAAACTCAATTTCATATCAATCTTAGTTCAATACAAGTTATTCACTCAAGCTGACATGAGTTCAAAGTTCAGTTCAGAAATTTTAAGTGTAGCCTAATAGTGTAAAGAGTCAAGTCTAAGCACATAAAGAACCCAGGTCTGTCCATGTGTAGTACAGATCAATGCACATGAAGGACCAAGTCTAAGCACAAGTGTAGACAAGGTTGATGCACATAAAACACACAAGACAGCCTCGTCAAACTAGCATATTAGAGACTTAAATTCCAGCAACATGAACTTCGAATTCACACAATCGATGTGCACAAACATGAACAACCAACTTACAAAGCAGTGTCAATTCAAGGACAAACCCATGTTTACCAAGGCATTACACCAGAGCTGGCCAAGTCGACTTAAAACCTTCCTCTTGGCCTCAAGGCAATCCTGCAACAAAGTTCTCATTTGGTTGTTTTGGGTACCTAAATCTTCTTGGGTCTCGGATGGTTAGTTGCACCTCTAGAGGGTGCATTCCACAATTTTTGGGCATGCATATCATCAAAATGCATTAAGGAGCAAACATGCATGGTTTGCCCAAACTCACCACAATAATGACAACAACAAAGAGACTTCACAGAATTCTCATAAACATGATAATCAAATTTCTGTGATTTAGCATGAATGTTATCATTATAAACATAAAAATTTCTCTTCTTCACAACATGATGAGCATGAAATTTCTGTGGGTTTGTAGAGATGTTATCATTTTTCAAACTAAAGTAATTGTTCATCCTGTGACCAAACCTTCCATAATGAAAACAGTTCAATGGAGCAAATCTTTCAAATGATCTTCTTGCATGAACATAAGAGATATCGAAAGTTCTTTTTATGTTCAAAAACTTCTTGGCTTTGTGAGGCCATTCATGTTCTTGCATGCTTCTAGATCTTCAGATTTCATCAAAAAGTAATCATGTATCATATGACCAAGTTCACCATAATAAAAACATGAGATTTTTTGTGTGGATGCATGTGTGTGTGCAACATGATTTTTCATGGCATTCATTGTGACACCAACAACATTTTTAGCCCTTTGATGCAAGTTTTATTTTTTTTTCAGACTTTCATTTGATCTCTTTGTTGTTTGAGGAACAGATTGATTTGGAGACCCATTTGATGTGCTGGCTATGTTTGTATGGACAAATGATGTATAGACTTTATTTTTAAAATTCTTTTTGTTCACAGGATTATAGCCCAGCCCCTCTCTTTGGAAATTCACCTTAGTCCCCAATATCTTGTTTAGATTTTCTTCCCCATTCATAAACTTAGACAAGGATGCATTCAAGTCACCAATTTCAGATTCAAGGGATGCCATGTGCAATTCATAGTTAGCTATTTCTTGTTCAAGCACATGCACCTTATTAAATTCATCAACTATCACAGATTTCCCTTTTTCAAGATTTTCAAGATTTTCAAGATTTTTCAATCTACTTTTAAGCAGGGAGATTTGAATTAGCATCGCACTGTTCTCCTTTTTGAGTTCTTCATTTTCATTTACAAGTTTATCATTCATAATCAATTCATTGCAAATATCATGATCAATAGAGTTTGATTCCATTTTGTTTCTTAGATCTTTTTGAGTTTTCTCCAATTGATCAATTATGTTCTTGAGGGCAACATTTTCATTTCTCAAACAAGTAATGGTTTCTTTGTGACATTCAACATCATGCTCTAAAAGTTCATTGAAGTTAACAAGCTCAGAACATTTATCACAAGAACTATTTTTATGGACCAAGTTTTCAGATTTCTTTTTCAATTTTCTGTTTTCTGACTTGACTTTCTTATATTATTTTTCCAACTCATCATAAGCTTCAACAAGATCATCAAGAGTAAATTCTTCAGAATCAGAATCTACCTCTTCTGCATTTTCGTCACTTTGTTGATCAACATCATCTGCCATGAGACATTTCAACATGTCCTTCTCTTGAGCTTTAATCAACTGGTCCATAAGCTCCTTCGCCGTCCTACAAGAAGATACAAATGGATACTTATTAGTACTTACAGAAACTTTCAATAAACTCAAGGCAGTATGTAACGACCCGAGAATCCGATTACCGGGAAGGCCCGATAACCCGAGACTCGCACCGCCA
Source organism: Amorphophallus konjac (assembly GCA_022559845.1). Taxonomy (NCBI): domain Eukaryota; kingdom Viridiplantae; phylum Streptophyta; class Magnoliopsida; order Alismatales; family Araceae; genus Amorphophallus; species Amorphophallus konjac. Next base: position 15,986,503 of record CM040124.1, read on the forward strand.
CCCACGAGCCCGAAGACTCGGAAGGGTTAAAAGGATGGTGTGGAGACTACACAAGTATCACAAATAATTGCAGAAATTAAACAGTTATAATAGAATAACATTTTACATGGTCCACAACAGAAAATAACACAATAACAATAGTCCACGACTAGTACAGTGACAAGAAAGGAAAGTACAGCTACACGGGGCATCCCCCGGCTCTGACCTCCGGCACAACCGCTGGGCACCCGCACCACGCTGCGCTCCTGACGCGCTCCCCGAAGGTGGCGCCTCACCTGAAACACGGTGAAAACACGCAGGGAATGAGTCTCGGAACAAGACTCAGTAGGGATCATTCGAACCCTACCTCGAAAAATGAGAAACCACTACTCTAGCGGTAGAAAAGTATCTCGGAAAGGAAAGCCCTGTACTCTACAGAACTAGACCCTAACGGCACGTAAACCGAGACACGTGCCACGGTACGAGGAAACTGAAACTCAACGGTTGAACCGTCAAAAACCCGAAGGTCGGAAACACACGACTGACAGTCTGACACTCCGTACTCGACAGGAGTACCACCCACTAGAAGCACAGCCGGTAGCGTCCCCTGGCGTCTTACACCGCACCGCAGGTGCACCGCCTGACATGGTAGGTCCTACCCGAGGCGCAAACACCGTACAAGTAACCACAAACAAGTAACTAGTTGGGGTCACGCCCGTCGACGTGGGTCCAACCGCCCCCAACCACGTGTGCACACACAGACCTTGCGTCACTAGGTCTGGTCCTCTGACCGGTTTTCCCCCGTAGCCGGACTCTGGCTACCGACGAGGGGCCTACGGTAACCGGTCCACAAACCGTCTCGAAAGGTGGGTGCCCGTACACCACTCCCAGGTGAGACCAGCACCGCGCACTGGTGGGCTACGACTAGTGGAGGGTCGCTAAAGGAGTAGACTCTCGAGTCACGGAAAACAACACCCAAGCCCGACAACGTGTGGGAATCACCCCACGCACCAGTCCCGTCACACGGAGACCACGGTCGGAGAAAAGCGAGGTTGCCACCCTCATGGGACAACACAGGAAGTGGCGGTCTACCCTCAGACCGTCACTGCCAAATGGCGGTCCACTCTAGGGCCGTCACTTGGAAATAGCGGTCTAAGGCGGACCGTCACACGGCCAGGGGGTAGGGGGAAGCGACGCGCCTACCCTAGTGCGTCGCTTGGAAGCGGCGCACCTAGGCCAGGGCGTCACATGGCACCCCACACCCACGAAAACCACAGGGAAAGTAACGCGCTTACCCTGGCGCGTCGCTTGCAAGCAACGCGTCGGGCTCAGTGCGTTACTCGCATGTGACGCGCCTAGACCAGCGCGTCGCATGGCCCTCACGCTCGGGATGGAAAGGGAAGTGACGCGCCTGCCCCAGCGCGTCGCTTGTAAGTAACGCGCTGGGCCCAGTGCGTCGCTTGGCCCATCCACATGGGGGACAACAGGAAGTAACGCTCCTGCCCCAGTGCGTTACACGCATGTAACGCGCCTATCTCGGTGCGTTACATGGCCTGACCCCCAACGGTCAAAACCCAACGGTCGAAAGCATGTGACGGCCCAGCCCAGGGCCGTCACTAGCAAACGGCGGCCAGTCACAGGACCGTTACAGCCCTCGACCCCAAAGGCCAACACCCAGGGAAGTAACGCACCCCTCTAGGGGCGTTACAAGCATGTGACGGTCACTGGAGTGACCGTCGCTTGCCCCAGAGCACGCTACGGCGGGAGAACCCCAAAAACACCAACCACGCCCCCGTACCTCCACCGGAGAGGGGGAAAACAAGGGGGAAGACCCCTGGGGACCCCTAGCATGCATCTAAGCCACCAAAACATAGAATCATGGGCTAAAACCATAGATCGGGCGGCTCACCCCAAAACATGGAAAAACCCCAAAAACGCCCAAACATGCCTCTCTCGGCCTCCCCGCGGCCTACAAACCACGGAAAAGAACGGCGAAGAGCTAGGGAACGTCACCCTACCTCAATGGAGCGAATGCTCCGCCGGATCGTCCACGAATCGCGAAGAACGCTTGAAAACCCTCGTTCTTCCTTAAGCTTCCCACGCTTGCCGCACGCCCCCACGACCGCCTCGCCGCCGCCCACGTCGCCGCGCCGTCGCCCCGCCGCCGTCTGCAGCCGAAGGGGAGCTCGCCGTGGCCAACCGGGAGGAAGAGAGGGAGAGGGAGGGAGACACGGTGGAGGAGGAAGGAGGAAGAAGAAGATGGTGGGGGGAGAGAGAAAAGAAAAAGGGTTTTATAGAAAAACCCGGAAAATCCGTAAAATTCCAAAAAATAGGAAATCACACCCCCGCGATCCTCGGAACGCACCGATCGCAACGGTACCACTCGTGTCCGTGTGAACAGCCCGGTTCACCCGCAACGAGCGTCCGAAGAGAAAAGCCGAAACACACACCGGGAATCGGAAAACACACGCGGAAAAGCCGCGGAACGCCTCCGGGCCTCCGAAACAACTCCGGATCGCGCCGACCCGAACACGAAAGATGTCCGAAACGAAATTTCGGACACAACGGAGCCGGACACTCCGAAAACCAGATCCGGGACCCACGAAGAAGGATCCGAAAGGTCCGGGATATTACACAGTAACATTATCATGATGCATCATTTTATCCTGATTAGATCACTTGGTCTCATCTAGAGGTAATATGTGTGGACCATGATAAATCAATTTCCAAACACTAGGATTAATAGAATTGATCACCATACAGAGTTTACCTAGCCATGAATTAAAATCCGAACCAGTGAAGATTGGCAAATAATTCATTGAGACATGTTCAACAGAAAAATTCATGATTGTAGAATGCACTGGGATCACTCTGTAGATCGCAAGATCTAGGGACAACAGAGCCTTGCTCTGATACCAATTGTTGGGTCCCGTAGTGTAGGAACACGGATCTAGAGGGGGGGGGGGTGAATAGATCCTTTTACTAAAAACTATATCCAATTAAAAACACAACTAGCACACAGCAGAATATACAAGATAGAGTAATTTAATCTAAACAGGTTTAAACTAGATTCACTCAATCTCACCGACCTCACACGATTGCACAAACATATAGGTTAGTGAACACACAATCACAAGAATCAAACCACAAGACACGAGGATTTTTAAGGTGGTTCGGGACCACGACGGGATCCCTACGTCCACCCCTCACCAAACCGGTGAGGCTTTACTACACGCTACAAAAGTAGCAACACGGGGACGAACCCCAACAACACACACGCTGCTTTCGCAGCAAACCACACATGAGGCCTTGCCTCAAACTGCTGCCACAGCAGCACGCACACACATATACACACACACACACACACACACCGTTGGGGATTACACCCCGAACTGAATACTTCACACGGAGACACAACTCCGTCCACACACACATAGGGCAATGCCTACACAACCACACGGGAGAAAACTCCCAACCACACACACGGATATACTCCGCACAAATCGACTCACATATGACAACACACACACTCGGAGACCCCTTTCTCCGAACACCCACAAAAAGTATTCTCTCAAATGTTTATGAAGCAATGATAAATATATGCTAAGACCCTCCACACAAATTATATAGATGAAAGCTGGAAAGTTGCATCAAGTAAAAGGCTCCCCCTTCTTCAACAAAATCTGATTCTCCTTAGCTCTTGACGGATGATCATGATTTAGACATCATCTTCTTCCTCTTCTCAAGGTATTCCTCTTTTCCTTCTTCCATTTTCTTCTTCACCTGAAAGAATAGATAGACATAATAATAAGCCCAAACTTTAAGCTAATCTCTAACAAGAATATGAAAATGAATGGTTTAGAGATCCCCCTCTTCTTCACCTATACGAAAGAATATATGAGTATTAGAAATGTTGTATCACAAAAATCACAGCTCATGTATATATATTGTAAGAGAGAATGGATAGAAGACACATGATGCCAAGTTCAAGGAGATAATGTTTATAGAAAATGTCTAGAACAGAACTAAGAGCAGCTGGAGAACTAAAAGCAAATGGATTTTTCAGTGGATAGAGCTCCCCCTTTTTGTTTCATCGAATAGGCTTATGCTTCTCTGCAGGATGAAGAACGTTCTTGAAGGAAGATGATCGATTCTTGCATGGACAGGGCTTGTATCTTATTTTTCCACGCAACTTCCAGTAGATGGTTGTTTGGAGACTTGAAACCTCCTTCTTCCCTTCACATACAAGCTTAGAACAACGTGGAAGAAGCTATAGAGCTGCTACCTTCGACCTGCACTCACAAGGGTTAGAAAACACCCAAATTTCATATCTAGCTTCTTGTTCCTTAGGGTTTGCAACCCAAGAGATGTATATATGTGTTTGGACGGTCAAGAGATAGCCCAGGGACAAGATACACAAGTCATGGAGTGATTTGTGGAAGTTGGACTAAGATTGGAAGACTTTAGGAGCAAAAAAACGACGGTCAAAAATCACGGCTTGAGGTCGAATCGGAAAGGGTCGACCCCAGGGTCGACCCTCGGGTAAACAGAAGTCAAACAGAAGTAATATTTGGTTCTGGGTTACAGGGGTCGACCCCAGGGTCGACCCTAGGGTCGACCGTCGTGTTTCCAGAACCCAACCAGAACCACATTTGGTTCTGGGTTACAGGGGTCGACCCCTTTCAGCAGGGTTCAAAAATAGTTCTGTTTTGAACAGAACTTTAGAGGGTCGACCCCTTCTTGTTTGGGTCTGAAAAAGAGCTAAAACCTCCATCAAATCAATGGGAAATAATTGATTAAATGTTACCAAAATCCCATGAAGATCAACCATGATTTTTCATCCTGAAAAACATGATAAAGCAAGAGGTTAGATCAAGATCAAAATATATGGGTCATGCATTAACATATGAAGCTAGTTTTGAGACCGAGAAATAAATGACATGAAATATGATTTCGAAATCATTAGCATGAGACATATGAGAATCCCCATGAAAGATATGTATGAAAGCACTAGAGAACCCAATTTTCCAACTCAAGATTAGAAGAGTATCACCATGGATTCCAATATAAATTTTTACCTTTACATGATGAACAAATTTGGAATCAAGGCACGTAAAATAATATTGAGTCACATTCCATTTGATCAATCTCCAAACTCATCAAACCACACATCATTCTCTTGGGGGCAAGCAATGATATTTGCATCTCAATCATTACCAAAGTACACATGCATGACATGAGGCTCAGTATGACATTTATCCAAGTATGTTTTTCACAGAGGCTTTCTCATTAAATACAAAGCAATCTCACCAAGTGTAGAGATAATGTATATGCAATGTTTGTGCTAACCTCAACGCACGTATGAGCCTTATAGAATCACAATGCATCCACATGATGATATCCCAATAGAAACAGTTTGTAATCATTTTCACAAGTATTTCATACTTCATAGATAGAGGATAAGTCAAGCAACAAAGACATGAATAACCATTCACGCATAAGGACAAGCAACAAAGGTATGTTGTAATCATTAAAATCACATACATAACAACACTTTTGAGCGTTGGGGCCAAACCGGGTATCCGATTTGGATTCCATATGTTCTGAAAAGTCACTTTTATCTCCCAGGTCGTGTTGGATCGATCGACACGCCGATCCGACCGGTATTTTAGATTCTAGACTCCCAGACCCGACTTGGGAGAAATTTAAAGTAACTGTATTTAGAAAATGCACTTTTGAGCGCTGGGGCCAAACCAGGTATCCAATTTGGATTCCGTCAGTTCTAACAAGTCACTTTCATCTCCCAGGAATAGCAGAAACGACCGACACGTCGATCCGACCAGTATTTCAGATTTTAGACCCCCGGACCCGACTTGGGAGAAATGTAAACTAAGTGTATTTAGAAAATACACTTTTGAGCGCTGGGGCCAAACCGAATATCCGATTTGGATTCCGCCAGTTCTGAAAAGTCACTTTCATCTCCCAGGAACAACAGGAACGATCGGCACACCGATCCGACCTGTATTTCAGATTTTATACCTCCGGACCTGACTTGGGAGAAATTTAAAGTAAGTGTATTTAGGAAATGCACTTTTAAGTGCTGGGGCCAAATCGGGTATCCGATTTGGGTTCCGTCAGTTCTGACAAGTCACTTTCATCTTGGTTCCGTCAGTTCTGACAAGTCACTTTCATCTTTCAAGAACAGCAGGAATGACCGGCACGCCGATGCGACCAGTATTTCAGATTTTAGACCCCCGGACCCGACTTGGGAGAAATTTAAACTAACTGTATTTAGAAAATACACTTTTGAGCGCTGGGGCCAAACCGGGTATCCAATTTGGATTCCGCCAGTTCTGACAAGTCACTTTTATCTCCCAGGTCGTGTTGGAATGATCGGCACACCGATTCGACCGGTATTTCAGATTCTAGACTCCCGGACCCGACTTGGGAGAAATTTAAAGTAAGTGTATTTAGAATGCACTTTTGAGCGCTGGGGCCAAACTGGGTATCCGATTTGGATTCCGTCAGTTCTGACAAGTCACTTTCTTATTATCTGACCTTTGTATATGCTTCATGTAAGTGGCTGGATCGGCGTGTTCTTTTTGATTCATGGGTTCTATGGTGGGCTTTTCTCTCGGCCATAGGACTTATTGACGCATGGTTCAGAGGTAACTCTTTTAGACCTCCGGATGAACAATCAATATCCAGCAAGGCCAATCAGCCAGTTAAGAAATTAGCGGCACCAGATCAAGCTGATCTATCAAGAAATCAATAGTCAGGAGATGTTCCATTTTCAGAAACATTTTATTTATTCTTCCTAGATCCCATTAATATCCTTTTCTTCTTCTCAACTTTCTTTCTATTCCTCAATGGCTCAACAAACAACTAAGTTTTTATGACAAGGGGTTAGGAAATTTATGTTTGACATCTGGGTGACATAGTGCATAACTGCATATCTCTTCAGTCTGTTCTAGAGTATGACTGAAGATGGTCTGAACCATGGCTCTTATATGGCTCTTATATCTCTTCATGTCTCAACAATCCTGGGTTACAGGGAGAATTCAGAACCTCAGGAGATCACTACTTAAATTGGTTGAGCCAGTAGAAATATATCTTAACTATTTTACATTTAGGACCCCCGAACCCCGGATTTTCTCAATTCTTCTAAACTAAGTGAGTTTTGAAAACTAGGGAGTTTTAAAATTTCTAATGAACATAATTGAGTAATTCTATCAAAATAAAAACATAGTAAACACTCACCTGTGCGGCCTGTGTTGTGGTGGTAGTGGATCGATGAGGGACCATTCCCGCCTTGGAGAGGAGGCCACTGATTGCCTGCAAAATGATTGTATGCTGGCTAGAGATATCCTGTTGGAACTGCTGCTGCTGCCGCTGCAAATCATAAATCTGCGATCGGACCATGTCCATCATGTCGCTGGCAGAAGCGCTGGGGGCAGGTGGAGGTATAGTGATGGCACTGCTACTGGTTTGGGCAGAGCTAGAACTCGCACACGATGATATCACCGCGCTAGCGTCCAGGCTATCCCCAAAATCATATAGTCGGCCTTTCTTCGGTACGCCAGCTGCTGCCACCCACTCCACCGGATCCAACTCCGGCTGCTGCGTGTCTCCCTCCCTGTACTTCTCTGTCACTACTTTGCTATATGTTTCCTACAAATTAAATAAAATAACTAGTCAATTTCATATGAATTTAATGCCAATTTAAATGAACGGTAGAAGTTGCATATGTAGATAAACTTACCGCTACTGATTTAGCTGTCTCACTCACAAATTGATCTGTCCCCTTCTTTTTGTGTGTTCTGTCGAACACCTCGAGGAACGACGGAGGTCGATTAAGCTCCACAGCCTGTTATACAATTCACAGTAAAAAAATGTCAAATATATTAATAAATTGTAAGAAGATAAATTGAAACATTACTTACCATTTTTTGTTTATGAGCCGCGTAAGAGATGGACCCACTCGTATGCACATTTACGCCTGGTTTTGACGCCCTGTTTGCTTTGGCTTTTTCGGACTTTTCTATCCACTTGGGATCGGTAAAATGGTCACAAGATATCTCCCAATCCTCCTACCTCATCCATAGAGGGCGGTGTGCCTTCCACAGCTGTCGGTCTTCACTCCCACCACTCAATTTTTTAGCATGTGCTCGGGCCTAATGTATTTTTCTCTTGTAACTTGACTGCATAGTAGACTCCCAGGCACGATGACATCTCGCCGCGTCATGTCCACACGTGAATTGAAAATGTTGAACACATGTGCACCATGATTACTATTATGGTTTTGATGATAGCAACTACTATAAGTCACATTGTGTTTGCATATGATGTCATTGTGTATCTGTTTAAGCAGTTTGTCATTTCATCGAACAGGTTGCGGGCATGTGCACTGCATTCCAAGTCTATACGTTGGACAAAGTCTATACGTTGGACAAAGTCTGTACATTGGACGAAGTCTATACGTTGGACGAAGTCAATGCGTTGGACAAAGTCTATACGTTGGACAAAGTCTGTATGATGGACAAAGTCTATACGTTGGACAAAGTCTATACGTTGGACAAAGTCTGTACATTGGACAAAGTCTATACGTTGGACTAAGTCTGTACGTTGGACAAAGTCTATGCATTGGACAAAGTCTGTACATTAGACGAAGTCTATACGTTGGACAAAGTCTGTACGTTGCTGAACATGAAGTCTGTACGTTGGCTGCCTAGCACAACTCGAAGTCTATACGTTGCTGCACACAAAGTCTATACGTTGCTGCAGATGAAGTCTGTACGTTGGCTGCATGCACAACTCAAAGTCTGTACGTTGCGGCAGATGAAGTCTATACGTTACTGCAGATGAAGTCTATACGTTGGCTGCATGCACAACTCAAAGTCTATACGTTGCACAAGACAAAGTCTGTACGTTGGCTGCTAGCACAACTCCAAGTCTGTACGTTGGTTGATGGCCGCAACACAAGTCTATACATTGGCCGGCTACTTCACACGCAAAGTCTATACATTGCGTTATGTTGTGTTCGTGCATCAAGTTACCAAGTCTGTACGTTCATGAAGCAAGTCTGTATAGGCTCATGCATGCTCAAGGTGCAAAGTCTGTACAGAGTTCATACATGCACACAAAGTCTACACGTCCAAGCCTTGATGCAAAGTCTATACAACAACTACAAGCTTCATTCAAATAGTCAAGGCCACTGCACAAGATGAGAGTCAAAAGACAAAGATTCAGTTGGTACTTTCTAGACCAACAAGGATGAAGTTACAGATATGAACATGCTGCTAATGGACACAAGCGACGGAGCTGAAGCGGCTAACAGACCGACCCGGGCTAGACCGGGGTCTACCCAGCTGGCAGTTGACCGCCAGCACAGGGGCGGTCGACCGCCCCAGCCAGGGACCCCCCGACTGCAGATCTGTCAGCTGTAGGTCGACCGCCAGCCAGTAGCAGTCGACCGGATTTCCCAGGGATCATCCGTTTGCAGGTGTTTCAGTAGCGGTCGACCGCCAGAAGCCACAGGTCGACCGCCAGCCCCGATGCAGCCATGTTTGACTTCGAAATCTACCTCGTGGCCAGCCCCTTTCCATGGATTTCTTTAATCCAAAAGTCACCTAATCACCCACAAATTGTGGATCTGGTCTGAAGGATGTCCAAGGATTATTCAAGGTCTATAAAACAAACACACGAGGGGTTGGAAACCCTAATGCTTCAAGGCTTCAAGAGAGATCAAGGGAGGCCATTCGCGGGCACTGTAGCACCTCCGTGAACAGTGTTTCGGGAGGAAGTTCTTCATCAATCCAAGGTGATTCAAGTCCAGATCTAAAGCCATCTCAACCTCCAAGGAAGAAGAAGCAATCAAGGCTCTCAAGGGTGATCTAAACTGCATCCTTCTTCATCTTCATCAACTCAAGCAGATTCAAGGAAGCACAACTCACAAGGAAGAAGAAGCCATTGCTGTTGAATCAAGAAGAGAGCTTTGTGAAGAAGATAGAAGCCTCTATTGGTGATCTACATCCATAGAAGAATCCGAATCAAGCTCCAGCAATCTCAGACAAGATTTTTCTTCTTGAGCTTATTTCATATCTTGATTGAATAGCTTGATATTTGTTCTTTCTTCTTCATTTCATTCGAACAATCAAAACTGAAGATCGTCCCTACCGGTGGTTAGTAGGAAGGCAATCGGAAGTTGTCCGATCTGCGGTGTTGACGTCCCTACCGGTGGTTAGTAGGAAGGCAATCGAAAGTTGTCCAATCTGCGGTGTTGACGTCCCTACCGGTGGTTAGTAGGAAGGCAGTCGGTGGTTCTCCGATTTGCGGTTTGGTGTGCTGCACTAGTGAAGCCTCACTGGATTTGGTGAGGGGTGGACGTAGGACTGGAGATTCAGTCCGAACCACCTTAAAATCTTGTGTGTTGTGGTTTGCTTGTGCGATTGCTTTATGTTAGATGCATGCTTAGGTTCAATATCTATATTGCGTAATCATCTTGCCAAGCAAATCATTTGTGTTCTTCGTCAAGCTAGTTATATTCCGCTACTTATTTCATCATCTAGCTTTAAAGAGAGTTGCATTGCGAAAAGAGGGGCATATCTATTCACCCCTCCCCTCTAGATCCGCTGTCCACTACACAACAAGTGGTATCAGAGCCTAATCTCTCATTATGGGGTCCAACGACCTTGAGGGAATTGGTGGATCAGCGTCCAAGGGTTTTCTACCCGAAGGACATTCTGTGAATATGCCTCCTTACTTTACTGGAACTAATTATCCTTATTGGAAACATCGTATGCAGGTGTTCATTCGTGCCCAAGACTACGAACTTTGGCGAGTGATCAGCAAAGGTCCGTATGAGCTTACGGATAATGAGGACTTGTGGACCAAAGAACAAATAAGACAATCCACTGTCAACTGGAGTGCCAAACACATCATGCAATGCTCACTCCATCCAGTAGAGTTCTCAAGAGTGGCGACCTGCGTAACTGTAAAACAAATGTGGGACAAGTTAGAGGTAATCTACGAAGGAACCTTTCAGGTACGAGAAACAAAAGCTAATATCTTAGTTTCTGAATACGAAATGTTCCGCATTAAGCCTGATGAATCAATTTGAGATATGTATGCTCGATTAACTGTGCTTACTAACAGTTTGACTGATTTGGGAAAGACATATTCAGAACAGGAAATTGTAAGAAAGATTCTCAGATCACTGACTCCTGCATGGCACACAAAGGTTACTGTTGTTGAAGAATCCCGAGATCTCACAACAACTAAGGTAGATGAACTCATTGGTTCATTAATGACCTATGAGATCAACTTTAAGAACAAAGAAGCTGAAGTACCTAAGAAAAAGTCCTTAGCTCTTAAAGCTGGACCTAGCAGTCAAGGCACTTCGGATGAAGGTGAGGATTCCGCAAGTGAGCGGGATGAGGATGATGTAGCCATGCTCACATGTAAGTTCAGTTAATTCCTAAGAAAGGAAGGTAAGAGCTTCATGAGAGGAAGGTCTAAGGTAAGAAATGGTTCCAAATCTAATTCCGAAAACTTTAAGAAATCTGACAAAATCATTTGCTATTCTTGTAACAAACTAGGGCATTTCAAGACTGATTTTCCTGACAGATTCAAAAAGGCCGACAAATGGAAGGGTAAGAAGAAGAACAAGGCCATGGTGTCCACATGGAGCGATGAGGAGGAAAGTGATAACAAAACCAGCTCCTCGGACAACGAAGAAGAAGATCTCTGCCTAATGGCCAAAGGCGACGAAGAAAATGAGGTAAACTCTCCTTTTGAAAATTATACAATTGATGATTGGGAGGGAGCCTATATATATACAGCTCATGGAAAAATATGACATGTATAAAAGAAAAAATAAATCATTAAAAAATAAAATCAATTCGTTTGTGCATGATCATGATAAGAATGATAAGACTGCTCTACTTGAAACTGAAATTGAAGATCTGAAGAAAATGATTGAGGATTTGGAAGAAGGAAGAAAAGAAATGGCTGACTTGGAAACTGGAAATGAAAATTTGAGAAATGAGATTGATAGCATCAAGCTAAAAATACAAATCTATGAAAAGGATAGCAAATTGAGCAATGAGAAATATGATGCTGTCAAACAAGTCAACATTCAACTTCTACAAAATATTGAAAACCTACAAAAAGAGTTGAAGGATAAATAACAATCCTTAGAAAAATTTGTTGATGGAAGAGAAAACCTAGATGCACTGCTAGGTACCAGAATGAACTTCAACAAGGAAGGGTTAGGTTTTGAACCTACAAACAAAAGGCCAATTGGGTTAAAAACTGTCAAATTTGTTTCGTCTTCTGAAGCTTCCACCTCAAACACTACTCCCACACAAAACCAGCAAAAACAAAAGGAAAAAGGGAAAGAGAAGATTGAAGAGGCAGTCACCAACATTCCCAAAAAGCCTGTCCAAAAGCCTAAGAAAGGTTGACCTTCCCCGCAGCATAGGTCAACACATTCTTGGCCATTGCATGCTCAATCTTCCAGATATCACCAAAACTGGATTGCCCATTCATATAGGCCAACACCACCATACTTTTAGAGAAATTTTGATTCATGTGTTCATCAATCCTATAACTTTCAATCTCCTAGGTGGCAGAACAATCACTTTCAACCCAAAAACAACCAATGGCCACAATGGGTTAAGAAGCCAACTTCATCAAACTTTCACAAAATCCATCAAAGAGCCTCTAAACGGAAAGGAAATGTCAAGGCTGAAAAGAAAAACCAAATCCCTGCTCTAAGCAAACAAAACATGAATGTTAGACAGGTTTGGATTCCAAAAGAAATGGTTTCATGTTTTGAAAATCTTAAGAGTTTGATGGGACCCAAAATTGGTTAGGTTCTAAATACAATTGCTTAATTGTTTGTGCAGGAATGTCTTGCAGCCATGCATAACATGTGGTATCTTGATAGCGGCTGTTCAAGACACATGACTGGAGATAAAACAAAATTTTATCTCTTGGAGAAAAAGGAAGGAGGATACGTTACGTTTGGAGGGAATAACAAAGGAAAAATCATTGGAACAGGTAATGTAGGTAAGAACCTCTCCAACTCCATTGGAAATGTGTTGCTAGTTGAAGGTTGGAAATATAACCTACTTAGCATAAGTCAATTGTGTGATAAAGGTCATAAAGTGTTGTTTGACTCTCATGAATGTAAAATCTTTGAACCAAAATCTGACAAGGTAAAATTTTCTGGAAAGAGAGTCAACAATGTTTACATGATTGACTTAGATGATCCTGCTAATTTAAACCTTTGTCTTGCTGCACCAAAATCTGAAATTGCATGGTTATGACATCGTAGACTAGGACATGCTAGCTACAATGTCTTACATAAATTGTTAAAGCATTCAATGGTGAAAGGGTTGCCTGAATTATCATTTAAACAAGAAAACAAGTTGTGTGATGCATGTGCCCTAGGTAAACAAACAAGAAAATCTTTCAAGGGAAGATTTGAAAATACATCATCCAAACCACTCGAGCTAATTCATATGGACCTGTTTGGCCCAACCAGAACTGCTAGCTTGAGTGGTAGAAAATATGGATACGTCTTGGTGGATGACTTTTCTAGGTTCACATGGGTTTTCTTTCTCACACATAAAAATGATGCTTTTGATGAGTTTCAGGCACTCTACATGAAGATAAAGCAAGACGGTAAGTTTAAAATTTCTAAGATCCAATCTGATCATGGTGGTGAATTTGAAAATGCTAACTTCTATAATATTTGCAGAGCTGAAGGCATTTCACACCGATTTTCTTCACCAAGAACCCCAGAGCAAAACGGTGTAGTTGAAAGGAGAAACCGAACACTTGTAGAGATGGCAAGAACCATGCTTGCTGAATGGAAACTTCCAAGGAGGTTTTGCGCTGAAGCGGTAAACTCAGCATGTTGTATTATCAACCGCTCTATGGTAAGGCCACACACCAAAAAGACTCCTTATGAGTTGCTAAAAGGTAAAAAACCCTATCTCTCACATATGAAAGTGTTTGGATCTAAATGCTTCATCCACAATAATGACAAAAGAGATTTAGATTGTAACACCCCGGTTTTTAAAATCTGAAATTTAATTGAAATAGTGAATTTTTAATTTAGATAAATGAATTTCGGAAATTAATATTATATTCCTCAGTGAATAGTGCTAGTGTAATTTTGACTTTCTAACAAAAATCTAGAAAAATAGTAAATTGATAGAGAATGATTTATGAAACAACTTTGCCTTCATGAGTTTTATCAGTAAAAATCTGTAATTGATCTATTTATCGTTTAAGTGAGTTCCATTAAATAATATTTTATTCTTTGGAATAGTACCATCGAAAATTCTTCTACGTGATAAAAATCCATAAAAATGGTAATTAGGTTTCTGGAAGTGTATGTAACAAATTTGTCTTCTGGCATTAACCCAGTAACAATCCGTAGCAAGATCTATTTAATGTTTTAAGTGAAAAATTCACACTTTTCAACCTTTACCTAACCTTGACTGCAAACACAAAATTCGACCTTAATACTCAACCATTTGATCTGAAATTGGTGTCAAATTAAAGGCCATGATCTTAACTTCAATAGCCCTTTAAACATTGCTCGAAACCCTAACCCTAATTGAGGCGGCTGGTCGAGTTTTGACTTGGTCTTGCTTGGCAGCGCCTTGTCCAACACGCCTCTTGTGACATCGATTCCTCTCACCACAGACCATCCCAGAATGTGTATAAACTATCAAAATGAAGCCCTTCCAGTCTATTCTCATTTGGTAGCCGCGGCAATCGCTGAAGTTTTCAGATCTGGGAAATATCTCGCGTTGAGTGCGTGGGTGTCGGCTTCCTTCTTTCTTTCTTCCTCCTTTGTTCTTCCTTGTTCTTCATCAAATTGAGGTAGGTTCTCTCGAGCTCAAACATCAAGTAATATATAAAAATGTTCAGCATGAAGTCCTATTTCTTTTGATATATAAAGCCCCAAATATCATGTAGTATCCTGCGAGTATTTTAAGGTTTAGTAGAAGCATGTTAAATTAGGGTTAACTTTGTTCCTTCTTCGATTTAGTTCTAATTTCAGGACGTAAATATGAAATTGATCCATGCATCTTGTAGAGTTTTTCGTGCTCTTTCCATTGATTATAAAAGCCCTAAATTCCATTCAGCCTGTCTAGAGAATTTCTGTTCGGAGTAACAGCATGTCTAGACCTAGCTTTCGGTGTGTTCTTCCGAGTTGATTTCTGATTTCGAGTTACCAATCCTAATCCTCATGTACCATATCTTATATGGTTGGATTCAGCATCGGAGTGGCTTTCTTTTGACATAAGAAGCCCCAAATTCTGTTCTGTATATTGAGAGAATTTTACGTTTTAGTCACAGCATGTCATAATTAGGGTTTCCTATGTCTTACCTTAATATAACTCGATTTCAGCGAGATATTTTGCAATTTCCCTTACTGTTAGATAGTATTCTCTGTTAGCTTTCCAACGGTACCAAAAGCCCCTTATTTGGAGTCCATTTCCATGAGTTATTAGAGTTTTAGTGCAACCCTATCAAACCTTGGCTTCCTGGCGTTCACCGGACGCGGCAGGGATGACCGGAATCGACCCAGGGATGGATGGTCTTACGATAGACCGCACATCTCTGTTGACCACTTTTGACCCTGGCATGGCCTGAGATAAACGGTTGTTCAGGAACCACACATCCCAGGATGAACGGTTCCAAACTAACCACATATCTAGATATAAGGTCTCGGAGCAACCACATAACCCCCTGGAGGATAAACGGTCCGAAAGTAACCACATAACTGGCAGGCCAGGGAGGATGGACGGTCCAGAGAGGACCAAATAACTTGGGCGGCCCTCCAGGAACCGCCCAAGTACTTGGGCGGCCCAACAGGAACCGCCCAAGCCCCAGAGTGCCCCCTTTCAGCCCGTTTAGCCCCGTTCAGCCCTGTTTAAGCCCAGTAGATATAAGGTCCAGTCTGAACCGTTTATCTACCCAGTACATGACTTAGTAATGGTTCTAATGCATTCTTTTTCATGTCATTAATGGTAATTAGTGAAATATAAACCCACTTAATAAATATTTAATTATGCAACTAAATTCTTGTTAAATGCTTGTTATTCGTGCCTACGCGACTTACGCGATCTTGTTCATTAGCTTATCATCTTGAATCATTCTTTTTGGCATCGTGGCTTAATGTAAAACTTAATTCTTGTTAATTTGGATTGTAATTAGGATTAATATGATCATTAGCTTGCTATTTAGCTGCTGTACTACAGTAACAGCGTGACCAATTTTTCTGACTTTACGCAAGTCGATTAGCCGATTCGGGTGCTAGTCTTGGTTTTACCCCCGGAAACTCTATCCGACGGTCTTACCATCATCTTGGAACTTTGTTATATCCCTGTTAGGAACTTGTTAAACACCAGCAAACCCTATTTTATGTGTTTAAACCGCTGGTTTAAGGTTTGGATCGAATCGGACGACGAGAGGCATGAGCGGTTAATAGTTGACCGCATAACCTCTTCGGCGGCCCGATTGTGACCGCATATCTTTATACGGCCCAGTATGGACCGTATATCTTGTTCATAGGCCTTAATATCTTATGGACATGAGCGGCCCATAATGCACCGTTCATACCTTGAGCGGCCCACTGTCAGCCGTTCTTTCTTGACCTCGCGGGCTGAGTTTCAGTCCAATTCCTGTATGTACGGCCCTGTATTAACCGTATATACCCTTTGAGCGGCTCTTTTATGACCGCACATCTCTTGGAGATGAGTTTGACCGTGTTTGTACTCTTGAATCCAAGGACAAGGTTAGTCCTTTAAACCTTGAACTTATGGCAGTAATTCCTCTGATTAAATTGGCCATTAAAATTGACTGAATGTCTAGACGGATGGGGCTTTGGACCCAATAAATAAATGCCATCGCATCATAAGGGCCCGGTCTGGTCCTGGGGAGAGCGCCCGAAAAATTACTGAGCCCATGGGATGCTAATGACATGGTGGGGCATTACACCGAAATACTTGCTTACTTCTTGCGTCTATGACAAACATCTCTTGTTACTTGTTACTTGTTACTTGATCGCGAATGAATTGATATTACTTACTTGTGGCCAATTCTTTACTACTGTCTCTTGTTATATCTCATGTTGTAAATTCTTGTACTTGTTATCTTATTAATTCTTGACATCATATATTTTTTGACCTTGCAAGATCTTGTTATTACGTTGTTTCATTATACCGTTATCGTCATTTCTTTCTTTCTTAGTATTGCATATAAAAATATAATTTACTTGTTAATCACTTAAACTATGCCTGATGATAGAGTATAATTCCTACTGAGCTTTTTGCTCACCCCTACTTCCATCCCTTTTCAGGTTATGCGAGTATCGGTACGTGCATTGGGAAATGGATCAGTGTGATCGAGTGGAACCTGGAACCTAGAGTTGGAGTCTGCTCTTTCATTTTCTTGAGTCTAGCTAGTCTAGTTATTTCTTTTTGTTATTTATTTTGAATCTTTTATTGTAAGTGGTGTCAAAATATATCTTTTTAAATTAACAAGAGTTCGTATTTTCTCAAAATGTGTGTCTGGCCTCTTTGTATTTTATTGTGATTATTTATCTTCCGCTCTTGTTATCGTGACTTGTCTCTTGCCACGTTCCGAGCATCGTTTCCCGCTGCTATCGGTTCGGGGCGTGA
Organism: Amorphophallus konjac; assembly: GCA_022559845.1. Lineage (NCBI taxonomy): Eukaryota > Viridiplantae > Streptophyta > Magnoliopsida > Alismatales > Araceae > Amorphophallus > Amorphophallus konjac. The sequence goes on from CM040124.1 coordinate 16,004,190, forward strand.
CATAGATAAATTCGAGCCCAAGAGTGATGAAGGTATATTCCTTGGATATTCTGATAGATCTAGGACTTATAGAATTTACAATATCAAGAGTCAAACTGTGGAAGAATCACCCCATGTCTCCTTTGATGAATATCATGATTCTAACAATGATAACTCTTGCAGTAAAAACGGTGAAGATGGGGAATTCCTAAGCATAAAGGACAAGAGTGATCCTCCACAAGAAGAAATAAAAGAAGCTGGTGACCTAGCTGAATCAAGCAATGTAAGGGATCAAGCTCCAGGAGAAGGTAACGATTCTACAAACATTAGAATTCTTAAGGATCATCCTTTAGAAAACGTCATTGGCAGCTTGAATGACCCACCTAGAACAAGGTCACATTTTAAAATTGTGGAAGAATTAGATCAACTTGCGCTTGTCTCGCAGCATGAACCCAAAAATATTGATGAAGCATTAAAAGATGAAAACTGGATAAATTCAATGCAAGAGGAGTTAAACCAGTTTAAAAGGAATAAAGTTTGGCATCTTGTTCCTAGACCTTCATCACAATTTGTCATAGGCACTAAATGGTGTTAGGATCGGTGCAAGTATTCAGAGGGGGGGTGAATGAATATTTCCTCTTAAAAACTTTTTCGCCCAATTAAAATTTCGCTTACAAAAAATGCTCGTTCGCAAACCAAATATACTTGAAGGCAGAATGGCAGTAGTGAAACAACCAAACACAAAGTGAGGTCACTAGGGGGCTAACCAGACAGATTTAGTCAATTTGAAAACTAATTAACTCTTCTGCTCAACCAGAAGGCAAACACAAGGAGCGCCCCTATACAATCACCTAGCGGAAGCACAAAAAGACAATCACACCACTGCACAATAGATTTTTAGGTGGTTCGGTCCAGCAGACCTACATCCACCCCACACTCAACCCGAGTGTGGCTTCCACTAGCTCACGCTAGAAACCGCAGACTCAGTCTGCAACAGGTGCTGCCACACAGCTTGACCAGGGGAACAACCTCCCCTCTTCCTCCCAACCGGAGGGAACCACTAGTGACACCAGTCACTAGCAAACCAGAGACGCAAGTCTCTCTTCCTCCAGACCGGAGGGAACACCTAGTCTTGCAACCCACAAGACTAGAACCGGAGGACCAATCCTCCCTTCCTCCAAAACCGGAGGGAACCAACCGGTGACTTCCAATCACCAACAAACCAGAGGTCGAAGACCTCTCTTCCTCCAGACCAGGAGGGACCCCTGGACTTGCAATCCACAAGCCCAGAACCGGAGATCAGATCTCCCTTCCTCCAAACCGGAGGGAACCCACAAGTAGCACCCAGCTATTTGCAACCGGAGATATCAATCTCCCTTCTCCTGAACAAACAGGAGGAAACCCGACCTCTCTACAGAGTATCGGAAAAATAGCAAGTAAATAGATCAAAAGAAAAACGAAACCAGCAACAGAAAGCTGAAAAGATAAAACCAAATGTGGCTCTCGCAGGAGCTGGCTGGCCTGGATTTGATCTACGGTCCAGTAGACAGATCTTCAGGTAAGTTTTTCTTCCTCTTCTCTTCTCTCCTTCTTCTTCTCTTTCACTCTCTCGATCTCTGCTCCCCTATTCTCTTCGGCTCACACTTCTATCTCTCTCTTTCTCTTCTTCTCCTTCTGCTCTTCTTCTTCTTCACTCTTTCTTCTCTTTTCACACGAGCACTATCTCTCTCTCTTTTTCTTCTTCTGCTCTCACTCTCACTCTCTTCTCTGCTCTCTTCTTTTCTTTCTTCTCTTGCTTTTTCTGGATCGGGGCTCTCTGTATGAGCTTTTCTTCTTGCCAACTCGATCACCTTCATCTGAGGACGAAGGGTTCTATTTATAGCAGCAACAGCAGGTGGATAGGGTACAAAACGCGTGTGCCTCCCACATTTCCAGAATCTTCCTACCACGTGTCCTTATCAGATTGGTTCCTCTTGTCTCGGATCACGTGCAGCCCAGGAGTGTGGAATGTTCTTCCTCGGACCTGTAATGAGATTACAACCCATTAAAACTGAGGGCTACAGGAACTAAAGCTGCATGAGGTATGGACTGTACTGGGAATGACACGAGATAGATACGGTGACTACAACACGAAACAAGGAAAGAACAACACGAGATACACTGTGACAGAACAGACACAACGAAGAGAACGACACGAAATACAGCGGTGACAAAAGTAAACATTACAAGAGAACAACACGAGGTTCATATGAGAACAGTACGAAGTTAGAAGGAAACAACACGCGGACATAAACATAAGAGAAACATGAAGACATGAATACAAATGAAAACAAAGACCTAAGGGTAACACGGGGTGGTACAGAAAATAGCACGAGATAGAAAATAGAACGATACGAGGTACCAAGGCTAATACAACAAGGAAGATGACACGAGGTCAGATAAGAACGGCACGAGGTGAGAAGAAAACGACACGAGGTAGAAAGAAAACAACACGAAGACACGAAGACAAAAACAACACGGAGACACGAAGACACAAACAGAAAGAACACGAAGATGATGTGCAGTCTGATGTACAGACTTTGAAGAACAGTCCAATGTATGGACTTTGAAATCGAAGACCAATGTGCAGACTTGACAGTGAAGACTAGTGTGCAGACTTCAAGTTTAACTGTGGATGTACAGACTTCACGCGTTGACGCAACATGCTATGCAATGTACACACTTCACTGAACAGGATGTGCAGACTTTGTGAGCGCCAAGTGATGTACAGACTTGGATGACCAACGCCAATGTATAGACTTCCAACGTGAGTGATGCGCTGTACAGACTTTGTCTTCAGACGCTAAATGAGACTGACAGTGTATACACTTAGCCAATGCAATGCACTGTATGGACTTCTGAGAGACGCTCAATGTACAGACTTACTGCCAATCAATGTATAGACTCTGTAAATGCATATGAATGCTTTATGCAGCAGATAACAGTCTGAACTTCAAATGCAATGACTTACACAACAAAATGACTCACAGTGATTAACAACAAACACCAATCATCAAAACCACAGCAATGAATGCTTTATGCATCAGTTTAACATGTAGCATGACTGAACATCAAATATGTTCATCTAAACTGAGCAGTAAGATGACTGAACATTTGATTAACTCACATCAACAACCAATCATTAAAACCATCATCAAAACCACAGGGACTCACATCAACAACCAATCATCAAAACCATCATCAAAACCACAGGGGCACAACAATCTCCCCCTTTTTGATGATGGCAACACTTTCAATATATTGAGTCATTCTGATGATGTGTGGCAATCTGAAGACTCAAATTATTCTCCCCCTTTGACTTCATCAAAAAGAAAATAATTTAAGAAATTAAAGCAGGTGTAAAAGTTCAGTCAATTCCTCCCCCTTGCAAGAACATGATTCTGCCTTTTTGGCAAATAATCTCCCCCTTTGGTATAATCAAGATAAACCATGGTAGATGCAGATGCAGCAAGAAATGCAATACTTTCCCCTGAGTATATGAGTGCAAGGTCACAAATGATATGAACATGATTCAGTGTGACAAGGAATGCTCCCCCTGAATAGATGCCAATTGATATGAAATTGATGCAAGACATGGAATCTCCCCTCAATAAGTGGAATCTTATGAGATGAATGAGAAGGAGACCACAGGGGCAAACAAGGAGAAGTTCAGTTCAGTGAACCAATAACATGAGCAGAAGAAATTCAGCCAGACAGATTTTTCAAGGATGCTCCAAACACAAGAGATTTAATCAGATTTTCAAAGAGATATCAATCTCATAAATCTAAAGCATAAGTTTTCAAAGTCTTCTATCACAAGGGCTTATGAATGACATTTATTTGAACAGCATGGTTTAAACATGATGTATGCAGAGTTTATCAATAAAATTCTGTATTGATATCTAAAGCCATGTTTTAATAAAAATGAACCAAGCCCTCATATTTATCTTGATTATCCTCCCTTTGTCTTACACAATCAAATCTATTGACTTCTTTCAGAATTACATGCACTAGTATTGAAATCAAGCAATTATGAAGTCATATTATTTTGTCTAGGGTTATAGCAATTTGATTTTAGCATCAATATTCAGATATTTCAATCTTTTGAATAATTTTCTTGCTACAATTTTACGAGCACTCTAGTTCAGTTCACACCTTGTAGCTAGAGGATATACCTTGATTAGAGGCCAATATCCCTAAGCACTTAGTGTGACTAACTGTCATGCTATATATGAACAGAGATAGCATTTACACATCGTGATGCACTCCAAATCATTTCTTGATGAGTGAGTTGTATTTCTCAGTGTGCATGCCATTGCTCTGCCTGAATTTTCAATAAAATTTATTCTGCAGAGTTGACTAAGACACCTCATGACATAGTCCTTTGGACATGGTTTCTCAGTGATCAAAGTCATTGCTCTGACAACAATTACCCTTTAGACAAAACAGACAAATTCCTTTGCTTCAAGTCAATAATAATTTCATGTACTTAACCAATTGAAGCCATGAATTCAATAATGCAGATTTCAGAAGTTTTCAAGATACAGCATGAAACAGATGGTTAAGGTTTATTAAACATGCTTCAGATATTTTTTTTTTTGAGATTTTAAAGTCAAACTCATTGAATACATTAAACTTAAACCACATGAGTTATTTTAGTCATTCATAAAAATGTATAATAGAAGATTTCTAGTTCAAAATTTTCAGATTTATGATCGAGATAGCCCATTGAAATCTTCATGAAAGACTGATAGAATTCTGAAGCCAAGCGATACCAATTGTTACCAATTGATAGGAGAGATTTTGAAGCTTAGTGTTTTCAAATTATGATCAAGGCTTGTCAACAAAATCAGTAAGAGAGGATATGCAATGAGTTCTGACCCATGTATGCATTTGACAACCTTTATGCAATTGCAATGACTCCCCCTCACAATATGCATTCAAACTCTCTTTTTGGCATTTTCAATACAGGGAGATGCAATGCACTATATGCATGCAGGGACATGCAAAGACTCAACATTGAATTGTTATGCAAGGATATGCAAGTGACTCCCCCTGAAAACATGCAATGCTTGCACTGAAAACTGAACATATGAGACCAAATGATTCATGCACATTCAGGTTTTCAATGAATTATGCAACAGACAGTTTTCAAACAGCATTCATATTCAGTTCAGATTTTTTAGAAATTTCAGAGTGCATGATCAGAAAATAATGCACATGGCGAATGATGAATGCAAAAATAGATTTAACTTGTTATGCATTAAAACTAAAAACAAGAAGAGCAGGAAGTTTACCTGAAAAGTTCAGTATGGGGTTTTCTTCTTGAGTGCCTTGGATCATTACCCCCTTTTTTTTATTTCAGTCCCAAGGCACACCTGCATAGCAATGTTATTTTGCACAAACAGGTACCCAAGAAGTCTTGGGTCCTGACAAAACATTATTACTTCTAGCAGGTTTTCTCAACAGATTTTTAACTTGATAGCAAGGAGCAGCAGTTTTCAGATCTAATTTATGCACATTCTTGTTAGCATGACTTCTATGTGCATACACATGAGATTTTCTGTTATCAGAATAAAAATTCTGTTTACCAAAACCGGTTTGGTTTTGATATCCTGCCAGCCAACAGGTTTCAGCCCTGTGACCTGGCTTCCCACAATGATGACATGTAAATTTCACAACATGGAGTTTAGCAGGGTTATTTTGAACATGCCAACAATTTCCAGCTCTGTGGCCTGGCTTTCCACAGTTATAACATGAAGGTTTTGCAAATTGTCTTACAGGGAATTTAGCATGTTTGAGATTCACACTTCTACCCTGAATATGCCAACAGTCCTTGACTGTATGGCCATGCTTTCTACAGTGAGAGCAATAAAAGGAATTCTTTTTAAAATTGAGTTCATTATTGCCATATCCCCCTTGGGCATGCCAACAGTCCTTGACTGTGTGGCCATACTTCCCACAGTGATAGCATGCAGAAGACTTTCTATTAATGGTAGGGAATTTAACAATTTTAGAATTGAATTTTCTACCCTGAGCATGCCAACAATCAATGGCCCTGTGGCCATGCTTTCCACATTCAAAGCATGAAGTAGAATTTCTTTTAAAAGAACCTGACCAGCATTCAGAGGCCTTGTGACCAATTTTGTTGTAATTAAAACATATAATGTGCTGGTTCTTGTTAAAGACATGCTGATTTGCAAGGTGTTTTGTATGATATGAGCATGATTTTTCCTTACTACTTGCAAACCAACAATGAGCAGTAGTGTGTCCTACTTTATCATAATTAGAACATGTGACATTCTTTTTCTGACCAGACACAGATTTTCTAGCATGCTTGTTGTCATCTTTTTCTATCACAAAACAGTTACTCATAAGATGTCCATACTTACCACAATAATGACATGAGCCATTTGATTTCTTTAAAACATGGCATTTATCTGATGAGTTTTTAGCATGCAGATTGTTCCTTTGAATTTTTGATGTTTTATGATTTTTATTTTGTTTTTCTATTTTCTTAGCCTTGTACTGAGATGAAGATGAGATAGAAGGCTTTTCCTGTTCAGAAGATTTGACAAAGACAGTTTTCAGGTTGGCTCCATCAACCTTCCTCATGACTGGACTGTAACCCAGTCCTTCCTTGTTAAAGTTAATCTTTGTTCCCAGTATTTTCTGAACAATGGGCTGTTTGTCTTTTGATGTAGTGGCTACATTTGAAGTATTTACAAAGGATGTCATTACTTTGTTCTGCAAAGCCTTCTTATTTAGATTATTGTAGCCCAAACCTTCCTTTTTGACATTGACTTTTACACCTAGCAGCTTGTCTAGGTTTTTCTGCCCATCAACAAATTTAGACAAGGAAACTTTCAAATCTTGAATTTCATTTTCAAGAGATGCAATGTGTATTTCATAACTAGCGATCTCTTGTTCACTACAATTAACAGCTTCATTCAAAACCTTGTTAGTTGTTTTGTATTCTTCAATTTCCTTTCTCATCTCATCTACCTCTTCAGTCTCGATTGTACAGATAGCTTTTCCTTTTTCCAATGTGAGAAGTCTTTCAGACATGGCACTGTTTAACAGTTTTAATTTTTCAACTTCTTCTTTAAGCTTATCATTTTGAATTAACTCATTTATTAGAAGCTGATCTTCTGAGTTAACCATGCTTTCTCTCCTAGCTTCAAACTCCCTCAATTCCTTTTGTTGTTTTTCAAAATCTTTCTGTAAATCTATGTTTACAGATTTTATGGCATTAAAATTTTCAATCAGCAAATCATTCTCTCGTTTAAGTTTCTCTAATTGTTCTTCATTTTCTTTACAGAACTTTCTGAGAGAGTCATCTTCAGATTTTAGATTGTTCAGTTCAGAGTAAACACATTCAAGTTCCTTCTTCAGTTCTGCATTCTGGTTTTTATACATATGATTATCAGACAGACATGCATCATGAGATTGCTTCGTACTTGAACAATTTTTACATGGAGAGCTAGAACTATCTACCCGAGTACTCTTCTTCAACTTTTTATACTATTTTCTTAACAGTTCATGAGATTCAAATAATTCAGCATATGCATTCTCCCAATCTTCTAGAGAGAAATTCTCGAAGAGATTTACCTCATCATCATCATCTTCTTCAGTTTGATTGCTGCCTTGATCGCTGGCACTTTGATTTCTTCTGTTGACCATCATGCAGCTGTCCACATCTATCTCCTGAGTTCGCTTCAGTGTATCCAGAATATCTTTAGTAGAACTGCAGTCAAAGAAACATGAATGACAAGCTCTATCAGTAGCTGCCTTCATTAGATTTATTGCTATCTGATTTTCTTCATGCATGGATTTGTGACTGTCAGTCCATTTGGACTTTTTCCTTGGTAGTTCATGAGGACCATGTGAAATTACTTTCCACAAGTCTGGATTCACAGATTTAACATAATTCTTCAAACCAGCGAACCATGCATCAAAATGCGTACCGCTGAAGATCGGTGGATGGGCCATGAGAACACACAGATTAACGCAACAAGAATATTGATGCACTAAAAACAAATTAGCACCTAAGATTGCAAGATCGATCTGCAGGTCGCTGGACCTTGTATGCAGAAACCTGCTCTGATACCAACTGTTAGGATCGGTGTAAGTATTCAGAGGGGGGGTGAATGAATATTTCCTCTTAAAAACCTTTTCGCCCAGTTAAAATTTCCCTTACAAAAAATGCTCGTTCGCAAACCAAATATACTTGAAGGCAGAATGGCAGTAGTGAAACAACCAAGCACAAAGTGAGGTCACTAGGGGGCTAACCAGACAGATTTAGTCAATCTGAAAACTAATTAACTCTTCTGCTCAACCAGAAGGCAAACACAAGGAGCGCCCCTATACAATCACCTAGCGGAAGCACAAAAATACAATCACACCACTGCACAATAGATTTTTAGGTGGTTCGGTCCAGCAGACCTACATCCACCCCACACTCAACCCGAGTGTGGCTTCCACTAGCTCACGCTAGAAACCGCAGACTCAGTCTGCAACAGGTGCTGCCACACAGCTTGACCAGGGGAACAACCTCCCCTCCTCCTCCCAACCGGAGGGAACCACTAGTGACACCAGTCACTAGCAAACCAGAGACGCAAGTCTCTCTTCCTCCAGACCGGAGGGAACACCTAGTCTTGCAACCCACAAGACTAGAACCGGAGGACCAATCCTCCCTTCCTCCAAAACCGGAGGGAACCAACCGGTGACTTCCAATCACCAGCAAACCAGAGGTCGAAGACCTCTCTTCCTCCAGACCAGGAGGGACCCCTGGACTTGCAATCCACAAGCCCAGAACCGGAGATCAGATCTCCCTTCCTCCAAACCGGAGGGAACCCACAAGTAGCACCCAGCTATTTGCAACCGGAGATATCAATCTCCCTTCTCCTGAACAAACAGGAGGAAACCCGACCTCTCTACAGAGTATCGGAAAAACAGCAAGTAAATAGATCAAAAGAAAAATGAAACCAGCAACAGAAAGCTGAAAACGTAAAACCAAATGTGGCTCTCGCAGGAGCTGGCTGGCCTGGATTTGATCCACGGTCCAGTAGACAGATCTTCAGGTAAGTTTTTCTTCCTCTTCTCTTCTCTCCTTCTTCTTCTCTTTCACTCTCTCGATCTCTGCTCCCCTATTCTCTTCGGCTCACACTTCTATCTCTCTCTTTCTCTTCTTCTCCTTCTGCTCTTCTTCTTCTTCACTCTTTCTTCTCTTTTCACACGAGCACTATCTCTCTCTCTTTTTCTTCTTCTGCTCTCACTCTCACTCTCTTCTCTGCTCTCTTCTTTTCTTTCTTCTCTTGCTTTTTCTGGATCGGGGCTCTCTGTATGAGCTTTTCTTCTTGCCAACTCGATCACCTTCATCTGAGGACGAAGGGTTCTATTTATAGCAGCAACAGCAGGTGGATAGGGCACAAAACGCGTGTGCCTCCCACATTTCCAGAATCTTCCTACCACGTGTCCTTATCAGATTGGTTCCTCTTGTCTCGGATCACGTGCAACCCAGGAGTGTGGAATGTTCTTCCTCGGACCTGTAATGAGATTACAACCCATTAAAACTGAGGGCTACAGGAACTAAAGCTGCATGAGGTATGGACTGTACTGGGAATGACACGAGATAGATACGGTGACTACAACACGAAACAAGGAAAGAACAACACGAGATACACTGTGACAGAACAGACACAACGAAGAGAACGACACGAAATACAACGGTGACAAAAGTAAACATTACAAGAGAACAACACGAGGTTCATATGAAAACAGTACGAAGTTAGAAGGAAACAACACGCGGACATAAACACAAGAGAAACACGAAGACATGAATACAAATGAAAACAAAGACCTAAGGGTAACACGGGGTGGTACAGAAAACAACACGAGATAGAAAATAGAACGATACGAGGTACCAAGGCTAATACAACAAGGAAGATGGCACGAGGTCAGATAAGAACGGCACGAGGTGAGAAGAAAATGACACGAGGTAGAAAGAAAACAACACGAAGACACGAAGACAAAAACAACACGGAGACACGAAGACACAAACAGAAAGAACACGAAGATGATGTGCAGTCTGATGTACAGACTTTGAAGAACAGTCCAATGTATGGACTTTGAAATCGAAGACCAATGTGCAGACTTGACAGTGAAGACTAGTGTGCAGACTTCAAGTTTAACTGTGGATGTACAGACTTCACGCGTTGACGCAACATGCTATGCAATGTACACACTTCACTGAACAGGATGTGCAGACTTTGTGAGCGCCAAGTGATGTACAGACTTGGATGACCAACGCCAATGTATAGACTTCCAACGTGAGTGATGCGCTGTACAGACTTTGTCTTCAGACACTAAATGAGACTGACAGTGTATACACTTAGCCAATGCAATGCACTGTATGGACTTCTAAGAGACGCTCAATGTACAGACTTACTGCCAATCAATGTATAGACTCTGTAAATGCATATTAATGCTTTATGCAGCAGATAACAGTCTGAACTTCAAATGCAATGACTTACACAACAAAATGACTCACAGTGATTAACAACAAACACCAATCATCAAAACCACAGCAATGAATGCTTTATGCATCAGTTTAACATGTAGCATGACTGAACATCAAATATGTTCATCTAAACTGAGCAGCAAGATGATTGAACATTTGATTAACTCACATCAACAACCAATCATTAAAACCATCATCAAAACCACAGGGACTCACATCAACAACCAATCATCAAAACCATCATCAAAACCACAGGGGCACAACAAATGGGTCTTTAGGAACAAACTAAGTGAGGATGGCAAGATAATAAGAAATAAAGCTAGATTGGTGGCTCAAGGGTATAATCAAGAGTTTGGGATAGACTTTGATGAATCTTATGCCCCAGTTGCTAGACTCGAAGCCATCAGAATTTTACTTGCCTTTGCATGCTCCCTTAGAATAAAGCTGTATCAAATGGATGTCAAAAGTGCTTTCTTGAATGGCCTGATCAAAGAAGAAGTCTATGTTGAGCAGCCCCCTGGCTTTGAGAATTCTAACAATGCAGATTTTGTATACAAGCTAGACAAGGCGCTTTATGGACTTAAGCAAGCACCAAGAGCTTGGTATGAGAGACTAAGCTCGTTCCTCATTGAAAAAGGGTACACACGAGGTAAGGTAGATCAAACACTTTTCACCAAGAAGCATGGTAAGAACATCTTGATTGTTCAAATTTATGTTGATGACATTATGTTTGGTTCTACAAAATCTGAAATGTGTGAAGAATTTGCTAACCTCATGACTAGCGAATTTGAGATGAGCCTAATGGGAGAACTTCAATTCTTTCTCGGTTTGCAGCTCAACCAAGGAGAAGATGGGTGCTTCATAAATCAATCCAAATACATCAAGGAGCTTCTGATAAGATTTGACATGGCAAACAGCAAAATCATTACAACTCCTATGAGCACCACAACATCACTGGATTTAGATGAAAATGATAAATTAGTGGATGCAAAGGTCTATAGAGGTATGATTGGTTCTTTGCTTTATTTGACTGCATCCCGACCAGATATCCAGTTTAGTGTATGTCTTTGTGCTAGATTTCAAGCTAGTCCTAGAGAATCTCATTTGACTGCCGTCAAACGTATCCTTCGATGTCTTGCCGACACTCAAGATTTGGGATTGTGGTATCCGTCATCATGTGATTTATCTCTTATATCTTATTCTGATGCGGATTACGCTGGATACAAGCTGGATCGTAAGAGTACTAGTGGCTATTGCCAGTTTCTAAGCGGGTGTTTAGTTTCTTGGGCCTCCAAGAAACAACACTCGGTTGCCCTCTCAACCGCGGAGGCAGAATATGTTGCTGCGGGGAGCTGTGGCACCCAAGTGTTGTGGATTAAACACCAACTCTAAGACTACTTGGTGGATCTTGGTTGTGTCCCGATTCTGTGTGATAACACTAGTGCTATCAACCTTGCAAAAAATCCAGTCCAGCACTCTAAGACTAAGCATATTGAGATTAGGCATCACTTCATTAGAGACGAGGTCAGTAAGAAAATTTTTGAACTGCATTTTGTTGATACTCTAAATCAAATTGTTGATATTTTCACCATGCCCTTGTGTAATGACAGGTTTTCAACACTCAGAAGGGAGCTTGGTCTTTGCCGACCTCAGGCCACTAAAAATTGAAATGATGATCATGTTCAATTTAGTTGTGTGTTTTTACAGATTGGTGTGTTCATGCATTGTTTATATGTCAATGTGTCATTTTGCATATGTGTTTTATTACATGGTTTGTGAAGCATCATTCTTGCATGGCCATGATATATCAAATATTGATGTATGGAAAGGCAGGTTATGCTTGTCTAGACACACTCAATATGCGTGAGGTTTCACCTCCACCAAGTACCATGAGTCATTGTTGCATATAGGCCATATAGTAAGGGAGAGTTGTCACTTTGCAGCATTCATACATATGTTTCATTTTCATTCTGTTGCATTTAATAAATATACAACCATGTGTTGGGTCATGCATTTCATGCCTGCCAAATTCATGTTTGATCAGGTCAACCCCTGCATGGTTCTACTCTCTCACTCCTTGACGTTTGTCCTTACATTTGCTTGCAAACATAACTCCTTGAGTGCAATCTCTGTATATCTTTAGGGGGAGTTTTGTTACTTTTCTTATCTCTTGCAATCTGAACTTCACTGGCTTCTAGTTTGACAATACCGTTCATGAGACAGACGGACATATGGAGTAAGAGCTTTCTATTATGTGCCCTGATGATTATCCATTCAATGAAATCGGTTGAGATTTAATGATTTCCTTGAAGTTCTGAAATATTGGTTCTGAAATCATCTATGTTCTTGGTTTTAATAGACCTTAACTAGAGACTGCATATTATGCTTTGAATGACTATCCTGAAATCAGAAAATCCAAACGTCATGACAATCTTGGTGATACTCTAGAGCTAGTATTGTTTCTAAACATCTTGATGAGCTGGAATTCTTGAAAATCAATTTGACAGAGCAATGATATTTTTGCACGGAGAAATATGTCACGTCATCAAATCAAGTGACGACTGATATGTCATGATGTGCCCTTGTTATCTCTGTCTTAATACTTTTGGACTCTAGGAAGAGCAATGACATAATTGTTGAGAAATATATCCTCTCATCAAAGAATTGAGACATGATATGTCATGACGTGACTTTGCTATCTCTGTTCATTCTGAAGCATAACCGTCAGTCTTACCAAATACCTAGGAATACTGTCGTCTAAACAACGTGTATTCTTATGGCTAGGAGGCATGTACTAGACTTGATTGCTCGTAAAATATGAGTCTTGTGCTTTCAAATGCAAAAAATACTGAAAATTACATTTGCTGCGATCATAACATTCCATGCTCTACTCATGTCTGTTTAGTCTCAATACTAGTTTTTGTGTTATTCCCTTAGCAGTTATTGAATATGGATATATAAGACAAGGGAAGGTTAAACATTGCAATGATATGCACCTTTTGTTCATTTCTATTAAATCTTCGATGTAGATGCTCTTTGAACTCTGTTGATGATATCGGATTTCATTAGCTTTGACCCGTACATGTTGCTCGCGATATGTTTCAGGTTTGCATATTATGGCTTGCTCTTCCCTCTCCTTCACCTCTGGTCTCACCAGCCTTTGTCACCTACTCTACTTTATCCTTCCTTTTTGCTGTTGGCAAAGGGGGAGAATTCTTTGTGTGAGTCCTTTGTAAGAGATATGGATAAGTGAATGGTGTACGGGGGAGATTCACTTTGTGCATCTCATTTGTGTATCCAATGCATAGCATTCATATCTGCATTCATAATTACATTCACATGCTATTACTATCATGGATCTTGAGCTGCATATGTTACATATATCATACACTTTGCCATCTTGGCTATTTCTGCCATATAATGACTCAAAGTGTTGCCATCATCAAAAAGGGGGAGAATGTTGAACACATGTGCACCATGATTACTATTATGGTTTTGATGATAGCAACTACTATAAGTCATATTGTGTTTACATATGATGTCATTGTGTATTTGTTTAAGCAGTTTGTCATTTCATCGAACATGTTGCGGGCATGTGCACTGCATTCCAAATCTATACGTTGGAGAAAGTCTGTACATTGGACGAAGTCTATACGTTGGACGAAGTCTATGCGTTGGACAAAGTCTATACGTTGGACAAAGTCTATACGTTGGACAAAGTCTATATGTTGTACAAAGTCTGTACATTGGATAAAGTCTATACGTTGGACTAAGTCTGTACGTTGGACAAAGTCTATGCGTTGGACAAAGTCTGTACATTGGACGAAGTCTATACGTTGGACAAAGTCTGTACGTTGCTGAACATGAAGTCTGTACGTTGGCTGCCTAGCACAACTCAAAGTCTATAGGTTGCTGCACACAAAGTCTATACATTGCTGCAGATGAAGTCTGTGCGTTGGCTGCATGCACAACTCAAAGTCTGTACGTTGCGGCAGATGAAGTCTATACGTTGCTGCAGATGAAGTCTGTACGTTGGCTGCATGCACAACTCAAAGTCTGTACGTTGCACAAGACAAAGTCTGTACGTTGGCTGCTAGCACAACTCCAAGTCTGTACGTTGGTTGATGGCTGCAACACAAGTCTATACATTGGTCGACTACTTCACACGCAAAGTCTATACATTGCGTTATGTTGTGTTCGTGCATCAAGTTACCAAGTCTGTACGTTCATGAAGCAAGTATGTACAGGCTCATGGATGCTCAAGGTGCAAAGTCTGTACAGAGTTCATACATGCACACAAAGTCTACACGTCCAAGCCTTGATGTAAAGTCTATACAACAACTACAAGCTTCATTCAAATAGCCAAGGCCACTGCACAAGATGAGAGTCAAAAGACAAAGATTCAGTTGGTAGTTTCTAGACCAACAAGGATGAAGTTACAGACATGAACGGGCTGCTAATGGACACAAGCGATGGAGATGAAGCGGCTAACGGACCGACCCAGGCTGGACCGGGGTCTGCCTAGCTGGCGGTCGACTGCCAGCATAGGGGCGGTCGACCACCCCAGCCAGGGACCCCCCGACTGCAGATCTGTCAGCTGCAGGTCGATCGGATTTCCCAGGGATCATCCGTTTGCAGGTGTTTCAGTAGCGGTCGACCGCTAGAATCCACAGGTCGACCGCCAGCCCCGATGCAGCCATGTTTGACTTCGAAATCCACCTCGTGGCCAGCCCCTTTCTATGGATTTCTTTAATCCAAAAGTCACCTAATCACCCATAAATTGTGGATCTGGTCTGAAGGGTGTCCAAGGACCATTCAAGGTCTATAAAACCAATACATGAGGGGTTGGAAACCCTAATGCTTCAAGGCTTCAAGAGAGATCAAGGGAGGCCATTCGCGGGCACTGTAGCACCTCCGTGAACAGTGTTTTGGGAGGAAGTTCTTCATCAATCCAAGGTGATTCAAGTCCAGATCTGAAGCCATCTCAACCTCCAAGGAAGAAGAAGCAATCAAGGCTCTCAAGGGTGATCTAAACTGCATCCTTCTTCCTCTTCATCAACTCAAACAGATTCAAGGAAGCACAACTCACAAGGAAGAAGAAGCCATTGCTGTTGAATCAAGAAGAGAGCTTTGTGAAGAAGATAGAAGCCTCTATTGGTGATCTACATCCATAGAAGAATATTTATTTTGTTTGAATAGCTTGATATTTATTCTTTCTTCTTCATTTCATTCGAACAATCAAAACTGAAGATCGTCCCTACCGGTGGTTAGTAGGAAAGCAATCAGAAGTTGTCCGATCTGCGGTGTTGACGTCCCTAACGGTGGTTAGTAGGAAGGCAATCGGAAGTTGTCCGATCTGCGGTGTTGACGTCCCTACCGGTGGTTAGTAGGAAGGCAGTCGGTGGTTCTCCGATTTACGGTTTGGTGTGCTGCACTAGTGAAGCCTCACCGGATTTGGTGAGGGGTGGACGTAGGACTGGAGATTCAGTCCGAACCACCTTAAAATCTCGTGTGTTGTGGTTTGCTTGTGCGATTGCTTTATGTTAGATGCATGCTTAGGTTCAATATCTATATTACGTAATCATCTTGCCAAGAAAATCATTTATGTTCTTCGTCAAACTAGTTATATTCCGATGCTTATTTAATCATCTAGCTTTAAAGAGGGTTGCATTGCGAAAAGAGGGGCAGATCTATTCACCCCTCCCCTCTAGATCCGCTCTCCACTACACAACAGAAAAGACCGCTGTAAATCAATTAAGTTTCACACTTAGTATACTGCTGTGAATTGAGTTTAAAAAATACTTGAATTAAATGACGTAATTACTTACTAAGAACATGTTGTACAATGAATCGCGGACGGCCATCGAAAATTCTCTGAAAGTGGATGCTGGCCCGGGCACATGTGCCAACATGAGTTCGATGGAATAATGGACAGCTGAGTGGGGTTCAAATTTCTTACTGCAATTGCAAATGTCAAAATATTCATATTAGACAGTTGAAGCCTAATTAAATAATGAATGTAATATAACCTTATAGTTTTACCCGGAGATCCAACACGGGCGACGTCCATCATGGGCCGTGCCTCCCTCGTGATGACTGCCGACATCGTCAAGTGGCTGAGTGGTGGGGGTGTGCCCTGTACAAGTGGGAGGTGGTGGGACGCCACTGAGACCTGTAAGAATAGATTTTCACAAGTAAAATAAATATTGGGAACTTTAAATTAAAATATGTATACCTGCAGCGGGAGGTGATAGAGGTGGCGTCTGCACAACAGGTGGGACGCCACTGAGACCTGCTAGAATTAATTTTCATAAGTAAAACAAATATTAGGAACTTTAAATTAAAATATACATACCTGCAGCGGGAGGTGGTAGAGGTGGCGTCTGTGTTAGTGTTGGTGTGCTACAGGCCAATTTCGGGTCGGGTAGGCCCAATAGTTGTACGATCTTGTTCATTATTAATAAAGTGGTATTTGAGCGTAAATATGCGATTGTGTATTACTTTACGATGTCCCTAGGATATGTGGTTGTAAAGTCAGTTCGAGATGGGATCTCGAACATGAGGCTGACTTTACATGGACGCATACCTTAAACTATTTCTGGTTGGAGGGTAATCACTCGGGGACTTTGATTACCTATTAAACTAGTACACATGATGTGTTAGTGACCAGTCTCATGGTCATTGGTGCGGAGCACCAACACATATGTGTAGGTGTGTGTCCTTGGAGGATGTACACTGAAATGATCCGCTATTGGATCTTCCGATGGTTGATTATACTGAATGTCAACTGAAGATCCAACTGTCTCAGTAGCATCGTTGGTCCTTTGACCTGAGACATTGATCGGATCTTACACGAGGACTGGAATGGTTTAATTACTTGGCTAAGTAAATTTAACCACAAGTCATGAGTTGTCGAGTCATTAACCACTACAGGATACGTGTAAAGATCATCAGTGGTCAAGAGGGGATCGCTTACTGTCGGGTATATATCAGATAGTTAATGGGTCATGACATTGACGCTCCGTTAAATCTCTGGCCATGGTCGTGTGAGTTCGTTTAGAACGGACGTCATACACTTTAAGGAGGTCATAGTCAAATGGCACGATCATGGGATTTGACAGAAACCATACCCTCGATTGTACCAGACTCATAGAAGGAGCGGGGGATTATATCGATGCGGTAACTATGGACTTACAGGTACCATACATGCTGGTTTAAACCCGACGTTCTCTAGGATCACGCGGATTTACTTGACCCCACGTGATCGAAGGTTCAGAATGAATTAAACTATTATTCGGTTCTAGTAGAAGCGAATAATACGTTTAATTTACTTCTAATTGGGAATTAAAAGTTAATGGGCCTTAAACTAGAGTGACTATGGGCCTAGAGGATCACACACAATGGATTCTTGGGTGACAGATTATTATTATACAAATGTATGTATTATTTCCTTTTTAGTTCCTTTTGGAAAGGAGTATAAATGGAGCTTAATACATATGTATAATAGAAGAAAGGATATATATACAGTTTTGGTCTTTTGGAGCCCTTTTAGAAATGACCAAAACTCTATATATATGGCATCCTACGTGAGCTCATTCGAACTCTCTTGGCTTAACCAATCATTAAGGGTTAAGAGATGAGGATTAGCTCCTCCCCCCTTTCCTCCCTCTTGCTCTCTCTCTCCAGAAGGTGAAAGGGTCGGGGAAGGTCCGTGCCGGGGGGGGGGGGGGGGTACCGTCGCTGCGCAAGGATCCGTGTGGATCATCTCTAGAGGCCGTGTAGCTGTGCGGCTCGGTATTCTGCATCGGGCTTAGCGGACAGCGTCGTTCCGCGCAAGGTGAAATACGCAACCCGTAGTTAGGGGTTGGGGTGATTAAAATATCTATTAGAGCACAGATCTAGGTTTCCATGTAACCAGGATCGGGTAAAATAAATTTTTGTTATCCGCTACGTTGTCCGATGGTGCTGTGCGAAACCTTATAGTGGTATCAGAGCCAGGTTCGCGCTCTGGTCAGTGTTTTATCGTCGTATAGAACCATGTTTTAGGGGTAATTAAAATCTTCAATTGTTATTGTTAGAAGGGGATGCTGGGCATCTCCGTTCTTATAGGATGCTCGGCATCACTGGAGCAAATTTTTTTTATAAAAAAATTTAATAAAAAAATTGCAGTGGGCGCACTGCGCCGCTCTGGGCGCAGTGCCCCCGCCCGCTTGCGCCGCGAGGCGCACGCGGGCGACCCGCGGGACGGGCGCCCCTCGAGGCGGGCGCCGCCCGCGTGGCGGGCGCCCGCACGCGGGGTCAGCGCTCGCCATGCGGACGCCGCCCGCATGGCGGGCGCTCCTACGTGGGGTCAGCACCCGCCACGCGGGCGCCGACCCGCGTGCCGGCGACGCCCGCAGCGGGCGGGTCAGCGCCGGCACGCGCGGGCGCCGCCCGCGTGAGAGCGACGGACCCGCGTAATTTTTTTTATATTTTAAATTTTTTTTTGCTTTTTTATGTTTTTAATTTATATGTGAATATGGAATATATATATATTGGATATATATATAAATGCATAGTAAATTAAATTAAATTTTATCTCGTTGGTTAATTGTGCTATCTCAATAGTAAATGTCAAATGTTAAATTTTATTTAACCATTTTTGAATTTACTGAGGTGAGATAATTACTATTTACCTTGAGATAAAATGGTAATAATTGAAGTTATTTCAGTAAAATTTAATTTTTGAATTTTAATTATTAGATAATTTGTAAATTCATATTTTGAATTTTATTAAAGTTAAATGTAGAAAATTCAAACATTTGAATTTTAATTATTAGATAATTATTAAATTCAAATTTTGAATTTTAGAATATTGCTAATTGAGGATAATTACATTATTTTAAATTTACTTTCAAACAAAATTATTGGATAATTAGTTTGAATTTAAATTTAAATTATTGACATGTTTAAAATTTGAATTTAAATTTGATTATTATATAATTAAATTTGAATTTAAATTTAAATAATTATCTCAATTACATGCCCCTTTAGAAAATGATGGTTATTTACGTGATTTACTTTATTTACCTTGTAATGGCTTGCTTGTGTGTTTAATTTTAGTTAATCCTGCTTCAATTTTTAAAATTAAACAAAGCTAGCATGTTTTTGTTTGCACATCCCATTTTTAAATTCAAAAGTAAGGATTATTATCAAAAAATAACCCTTGATTGATTTTATTTGAATGGGTTGGCAAGTGATGATGGACTTGAATTAATGTAATTAATTGGGTCTACGAACCTCCTTTCTCTCTCTGTTAAAATTTCAATGTACTTCTATCTTCCTCCATTGTTGTACTCGCCCTAAGGGCTTTTGGAATTTTATTGATATGTAATTTAATTTTTTCCGGCCTGCGTGCTGTATAAAAGTTGTAATTACTGCGGCGTCGGAGTTTGAAAGCGCGGAGCACACCCGACGAGGACGATCCAGCTGCTTCGGAAGCGGGCCGGATGCCTTAGTTACATTAGGGTTAAAGTCCATGATCACTTGCATTTTAATTTTGCATTGGATGCATTTATTTTGTGCAAACTACTAGGTACGGTAAATATATTAGATATATGTATATTACCACCTAGGGTGAGATCAAGATAAAATTAAATTCCCTTGCGATTAAATTTTCGATCTGGTAAGCGTGGCTCTAGGAGTCGTCGTGGCCCTCCATCACTATAGAGTGAATGAACGTCTTCATTTCATAGATTTGTTCTGCTTCCATAAGGTCCATGAGTTTGGTGGCGGGATTAAACTCCAAGGCTCGGCCTCAATTGGGTGAGGAATTGAACTCGGCCTTGTTGTGCTTTCCACAAGGGTCAGGTCATGAACTCATTGCTATGTAGTAACGATGGTTAGATCTAACCGAGAATATCCTTTGTGTGCTTTCCACAAGGGGATGATTTCTCGGGGGCCGAATATCGGATATTGCATTAGATGCAAGTGCATGTTGACTGCCCTTGAGATGGTGTATGGTTTGTTGTGCTTTCCACAAGGTCGTACATCAGTCTCGTTGGTATTCCGACCCACTAGGTTGATCTCGCTGATCTCCCGTTCTATATACTGAGGGTTTGTGGATGCACTTTTCGTTTGTTTATTAAGCTCGTCTATTCGGGAATGGTTGATTCGTCTATTAAGTGCGTGGGCATGCCAGTCACAAAGTGACAATTTATTCAGGCTCCGAAGAGCCCATGGTGCGCTCGATCTGACTCGGTCAGACGATTGTGTGGTTCGTGTCGGGACCAAAACCCGCCGCGCCATAAAGGTCACGGCGTCATTTACATCCCCCATACGAGGGAACACCCTTGATTAATCGCCGGGATTCAGGGCCTCATGGCCAAGAAATTAATGGCATGAAAGGTCTATTACGAGGTATCGAAACCCCCGTATGAGGGTAAGAAGAAAATATTCGCGATCATGTCGGTCGTGTACTGACCATTTAATGTTCGGACGAATGTCCGGCTCGAGAAAATCGCGGTTGTCGCGGGAAAACCGGGACGCATGTATGCCGAGGTACGACAAATTTATTGTTCGGAAGAGCGGAAAACGTTCAGCTGAGCCTCGGTTGGAGCGGTCAAAAACCAGTAAATCTGTTGGCCCGGTGCAAGAGCAAGCTGCGACCATACTGCGGTGGGCCTCCCGCGGTCGAAACAAGACTTGCATGAGCGTCATTAATATTTTCGGTGCCAAGGGGCAACGAGGGAATATCCCTTGAATCAGCTGAAAGGCCCAATGTCTAGGGAAGCGGACGCTCGAAACGTGTCGGTCATTCGGGAGACCGTTTAATATTCAGATGGGTGTCCGGCTTGAGAGTATCATAATCGTCGCAGGAGGACCTGGAACATATGTATGCTGTGATACGGCAAATACATTATTCCGAGACACTGAAAACATTCGGTTAAATCTCGATCAGTGTAGCAGGAAACTAGCGAATTTATTGGCCCGGTGCGAGATCGAGTCGGGACCATA
Source organism: Amorphophallus konjac (assembly GCA_022559845.1). Classification (NCBI taxonomy): domain Eukaryota; kingdom Viridiplantae; phylum Streptophyta; class Magnoliopsida; order Alismatales; family Araceae; genus Amorphophallus; species Amorphophallus konjac. The sequence continues at coordinate 16,025,725 of CM040124.1, forward strand.
CCCGGGGCGCCTCCCGCGGTCCAAACGGGGCTTGCGTGGGCATCATTAATGTTCCCGGTGCCAGAGGGCAACGGGGAAGAGTCCCAGGACTAGATTCCAAAACCAAAACATGTTCGAAGGAAGCGAGCTATAGGCCGAGGGCGTGGGTCAGATAATGACCATAATTGGGACGGACCCGAGGTCCAAGCACAGCCCACAAAGGCCTTATTGATATTCCCGTATATAGGGTCCAGGGATGACAGGAGTCATCTCATTCTATTCAGATTTCTGTCGGTCACTTGCGGACCACTTGATATTCAGACAAGGGTCCATATTGAAGGTGCGACGTGGATAGGAACAACCCCGTACAAGTGTATGCCGAGTTTACGACAATTTCAATAAAAGGGCGGGAACGAATCCCGATAGGGTGAATCCGATTTGACGAGCTATCGGCCCAGAGCAATGCTGGGTCATGACCACGTCGGGGTAGGAGCCGTCGGCCATGTTGGTTGCTCACGGGTCTTTTCATGTTCAGACACAGGTCCGTGATATAAACGCGGCGAAAACTGAGGCGAACCCGTTCAAATGTTTGCCGAACGTGAGGTAATTTTAGTAGTGGCTCGGAAGGGATCTAGCCTGAGAAACGAGTCCAGTTTAACAAACTATCGGCCCAGAGCAATGTCGGATTACGGCCATATCGGGATGGTTCCCAAGGTCCGAGCCCGACTTGGAGGGGCGGCGTTAATGTTCCCTTTATACCGAGTCTTGAGGAGGACGGGGCTGCAAAGTGGATCTCACCGTTTTATTATTATTCAAATTTTTACCATTATTATTTGTTAGTTCATATATATATTGATTGAGTTTGTTATTATTGTTTGTTTATTTATTATTATTATTGTTGGGTTTATTATTACCGTTTTATTCATTTTTTTATTATCATTTATTTGCTTATCACTTTTTGCTGAGTTTGTTATTATTATTTCTTTATTTTTGTTATCATTTGTTTATTTATCATTCTTGTTGAGTTTGTTATTATTATTCATTCATTTTTGTTATCGTTTATTTGTCTATATATTATTAATATTATTTTCAAGCTTATTATTATTATTACTTATTTCTTTATTATTCTTATTTACTTATTCATTTTTTTTGAATTTGTTATTATTTATTATTATTATTATCATTATTGTTTGTTATTATTTCTCCCTCTTCTTTTGAGTTTGCTGTTATTATCATTATTTTTATTTTTTGTAGCATTATTTGTTTATTTATTATGTTTTCTTTTAGCTTATTATCTTTATTATTATCATTATTTCTGGTGTACCGCTGGGTCAAGGGAGTGTGCCGCTGAGGGCCAGGGGAGCGTGCCGCTGAGAGCCAAGGGAGTGTGCCGCTGAGGGCCAGGGGAGCGTGCCGCTGAGGGCCAAGGGAGTGTGCCGTTGAGGGCCAGGGGAGCATACCGCTGAGGGCCGAAGGAGCGTGCCGCTGAGGGCCAGGGGAGCGTGCCGCTGAGGGCCAGGGGAGCATGCCGCTGAGGGCCAAGGGCGTGCCGCTGGAGGCAGGTGGGGGTGAGTGTGCCGCTGGGGCACTTACGGAGAGTGCCACTGGAAGGCGACAGGAGTGTGCCGCTGAGGCGTGGGCACGTGAGGGGTTTCCTTTTGGTTTTCTTTTATTCTTGACATGCAAGTGAAAGGGGTTTGAGTTGGGTTTATTCGTTCATATAGACCATGTTTGAGGTTATGTTCGGTGGCCCGTCATGAAGATGTGAATGCTCGGTTATTTGGGATCTCCGGGGTTCTTTGGTTACTTCGGCAAAGTCGTTGCATTAATATTTTATCGTTGCCCTTTTTGCATTATTACTTCTCTTTTATGATTGTTGTTGTTAAGTTAATTCTGACAAGAATTCGACAGCATCTCCCCTTGACCCGGGGCGTAAGGGAGATGCAGGGAACGCGCCCACATGGAGTGGCGGAACCCGACAATTGGAGGTGGGCGCCCGAGAGCGGCAACACCTTAATAAAACCTCGGAAAACTCGGAGGAAACGGCAAACGGGAAACACTTGGTTGATGCAGCCTAAGAATACCTTGACTGGAAGGGAGAGGGCCAGGCATGCCAGGTAGAGGCAGGCCAAGGGTGTGCCGCTGGGGCACAGATGGGGTGTGCCGCTGGAGGCACAGATGGGGTGCGTCGCTGGAGGCTGAAGTAGGTGTGCCGCTGGGCGGCCAAGGAAGGTGTGCCGCTGGCGGCCAGGAAAGGTGTGCCGCTGGTGGCCAGGAAAGGTGCGCCGCTGAAGGCCAGGAAAGGTGCGCCGCTGAAGGCCGCCAGGGGTGAAAGCAGGCCGCTGAGAGGCCAGGGGGGGTAACTCCCCACGGGCTAACGGGCAAGGTTGAAACGCAGAGGGGGGGAAGATTATTGCCGGAGGCCGAACCGATAGGGAAGAAGAGGGGGAGGAAAACAGACAGAGACGGTGGGGAAACCCAAAGAGTAAGGCTTTTCATTCACAAAGAACGGGAGGCCACAGAGGGCCAATACATCGTAGGGAGAAAGAGAAGGAGGACAACAGCAAAGAAAAAAGGAAGGGGAAAAAGGAAATGAATACAAGGTGGGAAGGGGAACGGAGCATAAGATCCTCCCCTCCCAGACCTCACTCCTCTCTTCTTCTCTTCTCTCTTTTCCCTATCTTCTTCTTTGCGTGGACGACGGTGGACCGGGCAGCAGGAGGGCAGGCCTCTCCCTCTTCTTCTTATCTTCTTCTTTCCCTTCTTCTCTTCTTCTCTTCTTCTCTTTTCTTCTCTTCTGCGTGTGTCTGTCTGTGTCTGTCTGCCTCTCCCCCCTCTCCTTGTTTTTTTTCTTTTCCGGAACGGGAGTGGTTTTATACTCCCAGCAGCGGGAGCCCTCGAGCACGACAGTCGTAGGCGGGAAGCGGCTGGTGATCATGGGGTTTGACTTCCCCCGTCATGGCTGTCAGGGGAATAGCCTGTGTGGCCCAATCTCTGATCGACACCTTGGACAGCTCACTGTGCGCCAAGGATACGTAGGGTATGGGCGTCACGTCATTTGGCCGTTGAAAAGCCTTCACGCTGTGCCGCTGGCGGGTTTAAGAAGTGTGTCGCTGTAAGACACTGTAAGCGTGCCGCTGAAGACGGCAAAAGGCGTGTCGCTGGAGGTTGCCCAAGCGTGCCGCTGAAGGGGGCAAACAGCGTGCCGTTGAAGACCCTGAGGACCGTGCCGCTGAAGACCCCCCCTTGGGGGGGTGTGCCGCTGAAGACCCCCCCTGGGGGGTGTGCCGCTGAAGACCCCCCCCCCCTGGGGGGATGTACCGCTGGGGCTTGGGGGGTGTGCCGCAGGGCGCCTGGGGGGTGTGCCACTGGGCGGCCTGGGGGGGTGTGCCGCTGGGGCTCCCTGGGGGTGTGCCGCTGGGGCTCTCCAGGGCGTGCCGGTGGGGTTGACTTGAGCCCGTTTTGAGCACGAGTTATGGTTCATTTGATTTTCTTCGGGGGCCATGGATTGTGAGCTTCCTGGGGGTTGGTTTCTCTTTGCTGTCGTGACTCCGGGGACGGTTTCGCGGCAGTGTGCATATTTGGGGAGTCCGGATGACCAGTCCCTCCGGGGCTTCTTCACTTGGTGCCGTTGTTGGTGCTGGGCTGTGTAGGATATCTGGGTTTGCAATTTTTGGTGTCCACAAATGCCCCCCACCTACGGGTAGCGCGGGCGAAGGATGAGCCGGGCGGTGCCCGGGGGTGTACTGGCCTCTTTTCCTCTTCGTCGGTGTCGTCGGGGTGTTGGGAGCTGGCGTAGCATGTTGGCCTCTTCCTCTCTTCGTCAGTGCCGACGGGGTGTCGGGGACTGACATGGCATGTTGGTCTCTTCTTCTCTTTGTCAGTGCCGATGGGGTGTCGGGCGTTGACATGGTTTACTTGTTCTCTTCTTCTCTTCGTCAGTGCCGACAGGGTGCCGGGGGACCGACGCGGTTTGTTTGTCTCTTCTGCTCTTTGCCAATGCCTGACAGGGTGTCGGGTGTTGACATGGTATGTGTTGGTCTTTTATTCTCTTCACCAGTGCCGACAGGGTGCCGGGAGCTGACATGGTCTGTTGATCTCTTAGTCTCTTCGTCAGTGACGACATGGTGTCGGAAACTGAAGCAGCATATTGGTCTCTTTGTCTCTTCATCAGTGCCGACGGGGTGTCGGGAACTGAAGCAGTATGTTAGTCTCTTTGCCTTTTGATCAGTGCCGACGGGGTGTCGGGAGCTGACACGGTTTGTTGGTCTCTTTGTCTCTTCGTCAGTGCCGATAGGGTGTCGGGAGCTGACTTGCTTTGTTGGTCTCTTTGTCTCTTCGTCAGTGCCGACAGGGTGTCGGGAGCTGACATGCTTTGTTGGTCTCTTTGTCTCTTTGTCTCTTTGTCTCTTCGTCAGTGCCGACAGGATGCCGGGGGCTGACCGGGTTTATTGATATCTTTGTCTCTTAGTCAGTGCCGATAGGGTGCCGGGCGCTGAGATGGTATGTTGGTCTCTCGGTCTCTTTCTCTTTCTTTTCTTCTCTATTTTCTCTTCTTCTCTTCTTCTATATTCCCTTGCATGTAAACATGAGGTGAGGATTTGTTCAGTGTCCACAAATCAGGAAAGCGGGCTGTGAAAGCCAAAATTTGGGGGGTAGGCTGCCAGAGCCAGAATTGGGAAAGCGGGCCATGGGGGCCGAGGTAAGCAGGCTACAAGAGCCAAAGTTGGGAAGCAGGCTATGGAAGCCGAATTGGGGAGGCAGGCCATAAAAGCCAAGGGTATTGGGAAGCGGGCTGCAAGAGCCGCAATTATGGGAAGCGGGCCGTGAAGGCCGAATTCTGGGGAGCAGGCTACGAGAGCCGGGTTCTCGGAAGCAGGCTGTAAGGGCCAAAGATATCGGGAAACGGGCTACGAGAGCCGAAATTATGGGAAGCAGGCTGCGGGAGCCAAATCGGGGAGCAGGCCACGAGAGCCGAAATTGGGAAGCAGGCCGCCAAGGCCAAAGGTAAGCAGGCTGCAAGAGCCAAAGATATTGGGAGGCAGGTCATAAAAGCCAAAGGGAAGCAGGCTGCAGGAGCCAAAGTTGGGAAGCAGGCCACGAGGGCCAAAATTGGGAAGCATGCTGCGAGAGCCAGAATTGGGGAGCAGGCCACGAAGGCCAAAGGTAAGCAGGCTGCAAGAGCCAAAGTTGGGAAGCAGGCCGCGAAGGCCAAAGGTAAGCAGGCTACACGAGCCAAAGTTACGGGAGGCGGGCCGTGGAGGCCGGATTGGGGAAGCAGGCTATAAAAGCTCAAGGGAAGCAGGCTACAAGAGCCAAAGTTGGGAAGCGGGCTGCAAGAGCCGGAATTATGGGGAGCAGGCTACGGAAGCCAAATCAGGGAAGCAGGCTACAAGAGCCAAAATTGGGGTGCAAGATGTGAACGCCCAAATCGGGGAAGCGGACTATAGAAGCCGGAGTTGGGAGATTAACGAGCTGTGAGGGCAGGAGGTAGGTCATGGGGGCCAAGATTGGGCTCTATGAGCCAGAGCTGGGAAAGTAGGCTTCGCTAGTCGAAATTGAGTTTATTGTATACACATATTTTTATTATTTATTTTTTTTATATTATAATTTTTTACTCAAGCATGCAAACATTCATTAGCAGACATAACATAAATATAAGTAAGGCAGCTCCCTCTATAGGGGATAGGATAGGAACATCGCCCAAAATTCGTAGACACGGTGCGGGCCACGAGGCACAATTGAGGGGTGGTGCACCCGTCAAGAGGATATCGCATGTCTTGCATGCATAGCCTAAATTCACGCATTTCACCCGAGGCAATTCTATGTGGCGTGGCAGTGCAAATGTGTGAACAAAGAGCCCTAACCATAGGGATATGCAGGTTTTCCTGGTGACACTCGAGGATCACTCTAGCGCCTACACATATGTTTCAGGCTCTCGATTTTGGTAGCTTCGCACAGCCGCCCGTCCGTTTATTTTGGTAGCGGATTTCACCGTTCGGCGCGAGTCTCCTCACGTGTCTCAATGGGGATTCCCGGCTACAAGGATTCATCCTTATTGTAATTCTACTGCGGATTCCACCGTTTGACGTGAGTTTCCTCATATGTCTCAATGAGGATTCCCGGCTAATAGGTTTCATCCTTATTGTAATTTGCTTCACCATTTCGCGCGAGTCTCCTCATGTGTCTCAATGGGGATTCCCGGCTACTCGGATTCACGTTTCTCTCTCTTTTTTTGCATCATTTTTTCTCTTTTTTATTATTTTTTATTTTACAGTGGGGGAAGGCAGCTTTTTCCTCACGGTTACCTTTCACGCGAGTGCAGGAATTCAAGTCTCCGTAGAGTGCTAAGAAGGAATTCGGGCAATCCCTATGGTTGAAAGCTATTGAACACATTAAGTGCTAAGCATGGGAGCGTTGCCTCAGGTTTATTTTGTGAGTTGGGCTTAGCGATTCAGCCATGACTCTTCCCCTTGACGTGTGCACCGATCATAATTGGGTTCCCTTTGAGCGTGCGCCGTGACGCCCGTGCATCCGGAATCGGGGTGACATTATTTAGCAAGGAAGCACGGTCCTAAAAAATTCTAAGGAGGTGTATTATTCTATATTAAGCAAACATGCAAGCAGAGTAGCCAAGCAATTCTCTCTTCTTCTCTTCTTCTTTTTTCTTTTTTTTTGCGTAAGGATGTATTATCGTTGCGTATAGGTGTAGTGATAATAAAAATGTTAGGGAAGCAGACCATGAAAGGCCGAAAGGAGATTAGGGAAGCGGGCTATAGAAACCAAGGGATATTAGGGGAGCGGGCCATAAGGGCCAAAAGATGCTGGGAAGTAGGCCAGAAAAGCCAAGGGGCATTAGGGAAGCGGGCCGTAAAAGCCGGGAGATGCTGGGAAGTGGGCTACAAAGGCCAAAGGTTGGGAGAGAAGGCATCGAGAGCCAAAATCGGGAAGCAGGCTATGACAGCCAAAGGGAAGCAGGCTGCAAGAGCCAAAGTTGGGAAGCAAGCTGCAAGAGCCAAAATTAAGGAAAGCAGGCTACGAGAGCCAAAGATCGAGGAAGCAGGCTACGAGAGCCAAAATCGGGGAAGCATGCTATGGGAGCCAAAATCAGGAAGCAGGCCACGAAGGCCAAAGGGGAGTGGGCTATAGAAGCCAGAATGTCGGGGAAGCGGGCTACAAGCCGAAGTTGAGAAGCGGGCTGTAAAGTGCCGAAGTTGGGAAGCGGGTTGCAAAGAGCCGAAGTTGAGAAGCGGGCTGTAAAGAGCCGAAGTTGGGAAGCGGGCTGCAAAGAGCCGAAGTTGGGAAGCAGGCTACAAAGCGCCAAAGTTGGGAAGCAGACTACAAGAGTCAAAATTGGGAGGCGGGCCGTGAGGGCCGAATTCTAGGAAGCGGGTCGTGAAGGCCGAATTCTGGGAAGCAGGCTGCAAGAGCCAAAATATGAGACGCGGACCGTGAGGGCCGAATTCTGGGAAGCGGGCCGTGAAGGCCGAACTCTGGGAAGCAGGCTACGAGTGCCAAAATTGGGGAGCAGGCTATAAAAGCCAAAGGGAAGCAGGCTGCAAGGGCCGACGTTGGGAAGTAGGCTATGAAAGCCGGAGGGAAGCAGGCTTCAGGAGCCAAAATTGGGGAGCAGGCTATAAAAGCCAAAGGTAAGCAGGCTGCAAGAGCCAGAGTATGGGCAGCGGGCTGTAAAAGCCGAAGTTATGGGAAGCGGCCCGCAAGAGCCGAAGTTATGGGGAAGCGGGCTACGTGAGCCGAAATTGGGAAAGCGGGCTGCAAGAACCGAGATTCTGAGCGACAGGCTGCAAGGGCCAAGATTTGGGAAGCAGACTATGAAAGCCGAGATTGAGAAGCAGGCTACAAGAGCCAGAGTTGGGAAAGCGGGCTGCAAGAGCCGAAGATATTGGGAAGCGGGCTACGAGAGCCAAAATTATAGGAAGCGGGCCGTGGAAGGCCGAGATTGGGAAGCAGGCTAAAAAGTCAAGGGATATTGGGAGCAGGCTGACAAGCCGAGAGATGTTAGAAGTAGGCTATAAAGCCGCAAGATATCGGAGAGTGCGGTGGGACGGGTGGATTAATCCTGATAGTGGGCCTTGGCCGGAATGACTGAGCCGAAGGGCGTCGAGTAGCAGGATACGAGAACCGAAGAGAAGGGTCCTCTTTTGTTCTCTGGCCAGGGAAGGGTCCGAACCAAAGTGAAATGTCTCTTTTCTTTCCTCTTTTTTTTGGTGGCCCAAAGGCCGAAGGTGAATGACCACGTCTGCCTCAAAGCTCACTTCTCCTTCTTCTCTTCTTCTTTTATGTGAGGAAGCGGATTCGAAGACCCCGTCTGCCTCGCGATCCTCTTTCTTTTCTTCTCTTCTTCTTCTTTCTCTTCCTTTTTTGTTGTTGTGAAGAGGCGGGTGCAAAGACCACGTCTGCCTCGTGACTGTTCCTTTTTTTCCCCTTCTTTTGTGTGGAGAGGCGGGTGCAGAGACCACGTCTTCCTCGGGACTCTTTCTTTCTTTTCTTCTCTTCTTCTTTTGTGTGAGGAGGCGGGTGCAAAGACCGCGTCTGTCTCAGGACTCTTTTTTTCTTTTTTTTTTTTGTGGAGAGGCAGGTGCAGAGACCATGTTCGTCCCGTGATTGTTCTTTCTCTTCTTCTCTTCTTCTTTTATGGAGAGGCAGGTGCAGAGACCGTGTTCGCCCCGTGATTGTTCTTTTTTTTTCTTCTCTTCTTCTTTTGTAGAGAGGCAGGTGTAGAGACCATGTTCGCCTCGTGACTCTTTCTTTTTTTTTTCTATGTAGAGAGGCAGGTGCAGAGACCGTGTTCGCCTCATGTGCATTCTTTCTTTCCTTCTCTTCTTTTATGTGATGAGGCGGGCTCGAAGACCACGTCTGCCTTATGTGTCTTCTTTTGGTTCTGCTCTTCTTCTTTTATGCGAAGAGGCGGGTTCAGGGACCACGTCTACCTCATGTGTCTCTTCTTCCTTTTCTTCTCTTCTTTTGCGTGATGAGGCGGGCTCGAAGACCACGTCTGCCTCATGTGTCTTTTCTTCCTTTTCTTCTTTTCTTTTGTGTGATGAGGCGGGCTAGAAGACCACGTCTGCCTCGTGCGTGTCTTTTTCTTTACTCTACTCTTTTTTTCTCTTAATGTGCCCCAGGTTGGGGCGTAGCTTCATTTGGTGTGCATCCCCCCTGAGGGGGGTGTGTTTTGCCTCTTCGCTTCTGTGCCCCTAGGTGGGGTGTATTTTTTTTGGCTTCTATGTCCCCAGACCAGGGTGTGTTTTTTTTTAATGCCCCCGAGGCGGGGTGTAGCTCTCTTCAAATGCCCCCATGGTGGGGTATACTCTTCACGGCTTCTATGCCCCCAGCTGGGGTATGTCTCTTCTTCAAATACCCTGATATGCCCCTGAGTCGGGGCGTGTTCTTTATAGCTTCTAGGCCCTCGAGGCGAGGTATGTTTCTTCTTCATATGCCACTGGTACGGGGCGTAGCTCTCTTCAAATGCCCCCGGGACGGGGGTGTATCTTTTGCTTTTTATGCCCCCCTGAGGCCGGGGTGTGTCTTTTGCTCCTTATGCCCCCCTGAGGCGGGGGTGTATCTCTTTACGACTTCTGTGCCCCCGAAGCAGGGTATGTTGTTTCTTCAAATGCCGCTTGGGCAGAGTATATCTTTCTTCTCATGCTCCCGGATCGGGATGTATGTCTCTTTGTTTCTGTGCCCCGGGTCGGGGTAGATGCTTCTGCTTCTTATGCGCCAAGGGCGGAGTGTATTTTTGTGCCCCCAGGCTGGGGTAGGTGCTTCTGCTTCTTATGCACCAAGGGCGGAGTGTGTCTCTTTCTGTGCCCCTAGGCTGGGGTACATTCTTCATGTTTCTTATACCCTTTTCGCATGGCGTATTCTCTTGCTTCTTATGTCCTTGGATCGGGGTGTATGTTTCTTCTTCTGACGCCCCTAGGTCGGGGTTTATTCTTGCTTCATGTGCTCCCAGGTCGGGATGTATGTCTCTTTGCTTCTTTACGCCCCCGGGTGGAGGTGTACTCTATCTCTTTGCTTCCGCGTCCCCCAGGCGGGGTATGTTTCTTCTTCCAATGCCCCTGAGCCGGCGCATATTCTTTATGGCTTCTATGCCCCCTGGCGGGGTATATTTCTTCTTCAAATATCCCCAAGACGGGATGTATTCTTCTCTTTCTTATGCTCCCGAGGCGGGATGTATCTTCTTCAAATACCCCTAAGCTGGGGCGTGTTCTTTATGGCTTCCATGCCCCCTGGCGGGATATGTTTCTTCTTCAAATACCCCTAGGCCGGGGTGGCCTTCTCTTCATATGCCCCTGAGTCGGGGCATGCTCTTTTATAGCTTCTAGGCCCTCGAGGCGTGGTATGCTTCTTCTTCAAAAACCCCTAGGCCGGGGCGTATTCTTTATTGCTTCTATGTCCCCTGGCGGGGTATGCTTCTTCTTCAAATACCCCTAGGCCGGGGTGAATTCTTTTCTTCTTCCCAGACACACCGGGGGGAATGTTTGCTTCTTATGCTCCCAAGGTGGGGTGTATTGCTACTTTTGATGCCCCCAAGGTGGGGCGTAGTGCTGCTTCTGATGCCCCAGAGCGAGGTATCCCCTTTTTTTTTATATGCCCCCGGCACGGGGTGTATTCCGCTTCTAGTGCCCCCAGAGTGGAGTGTATTGCTGCTTTTGATGCGGGGTGTGGTTCTTGCTTTTTATGCACCCGATGCGGGGTGGATTCTTCTTCTTTGTTTACGTGCCCCCATATCGGGGTGTATTCCTCTCTTCATATGCTTCCCTAAGCCAGGGGATGTTGTTTGTTGTGCTTCAGATGTCCCCCCCCGGGGGGGGGGGGGGTGCATGTTGCTTCATGGACTCCGAGCCTGGGGTATGCTCCTTCAAAGGTCCCTAAGCCGGGGTGGATTCTCTTTTCTTCTCATGCTCCCAAGGCAGGATGTAGCTTCTTCAAGTACCCCTAAACCGGAGCGTATTCTTTATGGCTTCTATGTCCCCTGGCGGGGCATGCTTCTTCTTCAAATACCCCTAGGCCGGGATGGACTTCTCTTCATATGCCCCTGAGTCGGGGCGTGTTCTTTATAGCTTCTAGGCCCTTGAGGCGAGGTATGCTTCTTCTTCAAATACCCCCGAGACGGGGGTGTGTTTCTTGGCTTCATATGCCCCGGACGTGGGGTATATCTTTTGTTTCTTATGCTCCCGAGCCGGGATGTAGCTTCTTGGCCTCATATGCTGTCGAGGCGAGGGGTATGTTGCTTTACGTGCCCCCGGGGGAATGCATTTTACCTCCGTTGCCCCGTGGCAGGGTATATCTCTTGGCTTCTTACGCCCTCCAAGGTGGGGTGTGTTTTCTTCTTGTGCCCCCGGGGTGGGGTATATCTTTCGCTTCTTATGCCCCCCCTTGAGGCGGGGTGAAGTCTTTGCTTCAAATGCCCCTAAGTCGGGGTATAGTTTTGTCTCATATGCCCCTGGAGCAGGGGTGTATTTCTCTTCATGTGCCCCTGGGAATGGGGTGTATCTTTATTGCTTGTTGTGCCCCCAGAGGGAGGTGCCTTTCTCTTCATGTGCGCCAGGCACCGGGTGTATCTTTGCTTTTTTTTATATGCCCCCGAGGGGAGATTCTTCTTCTTCTGCCCCGACATGCTGGGGAATGTCTGCTTCTTGTGCCCCCAAAGTGGGGTGGATTCTCGACGGCTCCTATGCCCCCGTTGGTGGGGTGTATGCTTCTTCTTCAGATTCCCCTAAGGCGGGGTGTATTCTTTGTTGCTTCATGTACCCCCGAGTCGGGGTGGATTCTCTTCATGTGCCCCCATGGCGGGGTGTACTCTCTTTATGTGTCCCCAGGAGTGGGGTGTGGTTTGCTTCCTGTGCACCCAAGTAGGGTGTATCGCTTCTTGCAATGTCCCCCGAGGCGGGGTCTCCTTCTTCTTCAAATACCCCTGAGCCGGGGCGTATTCTTTATGGCTTCTATGCCCCCATAGCGGGGTGTGTTTTTTCTTCAAATACCCCTAGGATGGGGTGGACTCTTTTCTTCTTATACTCCCAAGGCAGAATGTAGCTTCTTCAAATGCCCCTGAGCTGAGGCGTGTTCTTTATGGCTTCTATGCCCCCAGGCGGGGCACATTTCTTCTTCAAATACCCCTAGGCCGGGATGTATTCTTGCTGCTTCTCATGCTCCCGAGGCGGGATGTGACTTCTTCAAATGCCCTTAAGCCGGGGCGTATTCTTCATGACTTCTGTGCCCCCTGGCGGGGTATGTTTCTTCTTCAAATGCCCCTAAGCCAGGGTGTGTTCTTATACTTTTTTTTTTGCGCCCCTCAGGGCGAGGTGCATTCCTCTCCATATGCCCCTAGCATGGGGTGTGCTTTTGTTTCTTGTGCCCCCAGGCCGGGTTTTGTTCCTTCTTCATATACCCCTAAGCCAGGGTGGGTTTCTCTTTTTGTGTGTCCTCAGGCCGGGGTGAATTCTTTTCTTCATATGCCCCCATGGCGGGGTATGTCTTTTGCTTCAGGTGCCCCCATATCGGGGTGTATTTCCCCTTCAAATGCCCCTAAGCCGGGGTGCAGCTCTATTTCTTCTTACGTCCCCAGGTCGGGGCGGATTCTTCTTCAAATGTCCCGAAGCCGGGGTGTAGCTTCTGCTTTGTGTGCCCCTCAGTCGGAGCGGATTTTCTTCATGTGCCCCTGGGAATGGGGTGTGTTTCCCTTTTGCCTCCTATGCCCCCGTAGTAGGGTATATATCTTCTTCTCATCCCCCATGGCGGGGTATGTGCATGCTCTCTTCGGGAGTGGTGGCCATGCTTGGCCTCATTGCTGTAAAGCATTCCCCACAGCGGGCAACCATTCACCAAGCTACAATTATGGCTCGCTGGGTCTTTTAACAACCACTCGGGGGCCGTTTTGTGCCGGATGGAGGCAGTAGGAAGGAGGAACGAGTGGGGTCATTGCACCGCGGACTCGGGACCTCCTAGAGTAGGGCGGGATGCCAGGTTTCTTCTTGCTCTTTCGGTCGGCGATGCTGGCCAACTTTTCTTCCTTTCTTCTTTATTTCTCCCCTTTTTTTGTATGATTGACCAGGGTGGAGGTGCAGGAGAGCGCTCACCCCCTCAGGGAGGGGATGAGTGGTTCGCTCCACCGCATCAGCCCCACAGTGGTAATCTTCGTTCAGCACGGGTCTCGACGGACGTGGCCGTACAACCCTCTCCTGCCAATTCTTTCTCTTCCTTTTTTGCTTCTTTCTTTTCTCTTTTGCTTCTTTTGTTCTTTTCTTCTTCTCTTCTCTTCTTCTTTTCTTCTTTTCCTCTTTTCTTCTTTTCTTCTCTTTCTTCTTGAGAAAAAAAGGGGGGGGGGGTTTGATTTCCCCTCCCTTCTCTTCTCTTTCTCTTCTCTTTTTTTTTATAACAGCCCCCATGATTCCTGTAAGCTGCATATACTTCGAAGCAGCGTCCTCGAGGCCACGAAGGCAGCTGCACCGAGTCTGGCTTTTCTCCCCATAGGACTGGCGAAGACAGCACCTGCCATTCATCAAAGTAGGCAAACATCGTTAATTAGGAGGCCATGAGACCCTAAATCCCGGCAAAGAAATGAAGGGTGGTTTAGGTCCCACCGGGCGTGCCAGAATTGTGGACGCACTTTTCGTTCGTTTATTAAGCTCGTCTATTCGAGAATGGTTGATTCGTTTATTAAGTGCGTGGGCGTGCCAGTCACAAAGTGACAATTTATTCGGGCTCCGAAGAGCCCATGGTGCGCTCGATCTGACTCGGTCAGACGATTATGTGGTTCGTGTCGGGACCAAAACCCGCCGCGCCATAAAGGTCACGGCGTCATTTACATCCCCCATACGAGGGAACACCCTTGATTAATCGCCGGGATTCAAGGCCTCATGGCCAAGAAATTAATGGCATGAAAGGTCTATTACGAGGTATCGAAACCCCCGTATGAGGGTAAGAAGAAAACATTCGCGATCATGTCGGTCGTGTACTGACCATTTAATGTTCGGACGAATGTCCGGCTCGAGAAAATCGCGGTTGTCGCGGGAAAACCGGGACGCATGTATGCCGAGGTACGGCAAATTTATTGTTCGGAAGAGCGGAAAACGTTCAGCTGAGCCTCGGTTGGAGCGGTCAAAAACCAGTAAATCTGTTGGCCCGGTGCAAGAGCAAGCTGCGACCATACTGCGGTGGGCCCCCCGCGGTCGAAACAAGACTTGCATGAGCGTCATTAATATTTTCGGTGCCAAGGGGCAACGAGGGAATATCCCTTGAATCGGATGAAAGGCCCTGTGTCTAGGGAAGCAGACGTTCGAAACGTGTCGGTCATTCGGGAGACCGTTTAATATTCTGACGGGTGTCCGGCTTGAGAGTATCATAATCGTCGCAGGAGGACCTGGAACATATGTATGCTGTGATACGGCAAATACAGTATTCTGAGACACTGAAAACATTCGGTTAAATCTCGATTAGTGTAGCAGGAAACTAGCAAAGTTATTGGCCCGGTGTAAGATCGAGTCGGGACCATACCGGGGGCGCCTCCCGCGGTCCAAACGGGGCTTGCGTGGGCATCATTAATGTTCCCGGTGCCGGAGGGCAACGGGGAAGAGTCCCAGGACTAGATTCCAAAACCAAAACATGTTCGAAGGAAGCGAGCTATAGGCCGAGGGCGTGGGTCAGACAATGACCATAATCGGGAGGGACCCGAGGTCCAAGCACAGCCCACAAATGCCTTATTAATATTCCCGTATATAGGGTCCAGGGATGACAGGAGTCATCTCGTTCTATTCAGATTTCTGTCGGTCACTTGCGGACCACTTGATATTCGGACAAGGGTCCATATTGAAGGTGCGACGTGGATAGGAACAACCCCGTACAAGTGTATGCTGAGTTTACGGTAATTTCAATAAAAGGGCGGGAACGAATCCCGATAGGGTGAATCCGATTTGACGAGCTATCGGCCCAGAGCAATGCTGGGTCATGACCACGTCGGGGTAGGAGCCGTCGGCCATGTTGGTTGCTCACGGGTCTTTTCATGTTCAGACACAGGTCCGTGATAGAAACGCGACAAAAACCGAGGCGAACCCGTTCAAATGTTTGCCGAACGTGCGGTAATTTTAGTAGTGGCTCGGAAGGGATCCAGCCTGAGAAACGAGTCCGGTTTAACGAACTATCGGCCCAGAGCAATGTCGGATTACGGCCATATCGGGATGGTTCCCAAGGTCCGAGCCCGACTTGGAGGGGCGGCGTTAATGTTCCCTTTATACCGAGTCTTGAGGAGGACGGGGCTGCAAAGTGGATCTCATCGTTTTATTATTATTCAAATTTTTACCATTATTATTTGTTAGTTCATATATATATTGATTGAGTTTGTTATTATTGTTTATTTATTTATTATTATTATTATTGGGTTTATTATTACCGTTTTATTCATTTTTTATTATCATTTATTTGCTTATCACTTTTTGCTGAGTTTGTTATTATTATTTCTTAATTTTTTGTTATCATTTGTTTATTTATCATTTTTGTTGAGTTTGTTATTATTATTCATTCATTTTTGTTATCGTTTATTTGTCTATGTACTATTAATATTATTTTCAAGCTTATTAGTATTATTACTTATTTCTTTATTATTCTTATTTACTTATTCATTTTTTTGAAGTTGTTATTATTTATTATTATTATTATCATTATTGTTTGTTATTATTTCTCCCTCTTCTTTTGAGTTTGATGTTATTATCATTATTTTTATTTTTTGTAGCATTATTTGTTTATTTATTATGTTTTCTTTTAGCTTATTATCTTTATTATTATCATTATTTCTGGTGTACCGCTGGGTCAAGGGAGTGTGCCGCTGAGGGCCAGGGGAGCATGCCGCTGAGAGCCAAGGGAGTGTGCCGCTGAGGGCCAGGGGAGCGTGCCGCTGAGGGCCAAGGGAGTGTGCCGCTGAGGGCCAGGGGAGCGTGCCGCTGAGGGCCAAGGGAGTGTGCCGCTGAGGGCCAGGGGAGCGTACCGCTGAGGGCCGAAAGAGCGTGCCGCTGAGGGCCAGGGGAGCGTGCCGCTGAGGGCCAGGGGAGCATGCCGCTGAGGGCCAAGGGCGTGCCGCTGGAGGCAGGTGGGGGTGAGTGTGCCGCTGGGGCACTTACGGAGAGTGCCGCTGGAAGGCGACAGGAGTGTGCCGCTGAGGCGTGGGCACGTGAGGGGTTTCCTTTTGGTTTTCTTTTATTCTTGACATGCAAGTGAAAGGGGTTTGAGTTGGGTTTATTCGTTCATATAGACAATGTTTGAGGTTATGTTCGGTGGACCGTCAGGAAGATGTGAATGCTCGGTTATTCGGGATCTCCGGGGTTCTTTGGTTACTTCGGCAAAGTCGTTGCATTAATATTTTATCGTTCCCCTTTTTGCATTATTACTTCTCTTTTATGATTTTTGTTGGTAAGTTAATTCTGACAAGAATTCGACAGCATCTCCCCTTGACCCGGGGCTTAAGGGAGATGCAGGGAACGCGCCCACATGGAGTGGCGGAACCCGACAATTGGAGGTGGGCGCCCGAGAGCGGCAACACCTTAATAAAACCTTGAAAAACTCGGAGGAAACAGCAAACGGGAAACACTTGGTTGATGCAGCCTAAGAATACCCTGACTGGAAGGGAGAGGGCCAGGCATGCCCGGTAGAGGCAGGCCAAGGGTGTGCCACTGGGGCACAGATGGGGTGTGCCACTGGAGGCACAGATGGGGTGCGCCGCTAAAGGCTGAAGTAGGTGTGCCGCTGGCGGCCAAGAAAGGTGTGTCGCTGGCGGCCAGGAAAGGTGCGCCGCTGAAGGCCAGGAAAGGTGCGCCGCTGAAGGCCGCCAGGGGTGAAAGCAGGCCGCTGAGAGGCCAGGGGGGGTAAATCCCCACGGGCTAACGGGCAAGGTTGAAACGCAGAGGGGGGGAAGATTATTGCCGGAGGCCGAACCGATAGGGAAGAAGAGGGGGAGGAAAACAGACAGAGACGGTGGGGAAACCCAAAGAGCAAGGCTTTTCATTCACAAAGAACGGGAGGCCATAGAGGGCCAATACATCGTAGGGAGAAAGAGAAGGAGGACAATAGCAAAGAAAAAAGGAAGGGGAAAAAGGAAATGAAAATACAAGGTGGGAAGGGGAACGGAGCATAAGCTCCTCCCCTCCCAGACCTCACTCCTCTCTTCTTCTCTTCTCTCTTTTCCCTCTCTTCTTCTTTGCGTGGACGACGGTGGACCAGGCAGCAGGAGGGCAGGCCTCTCCCTCTTCTTCTTCTCTTCTTCTTTCCCTTCTTCTCTTCTTCTCTTCTTTTCTTTTCTTCTCTTCTGCGTGTGTCTGTCTGCCTCTCCCCCCTCTCCTTGTTTTTTTTCTTTGCCGGAATGGGAGTGGTTTTATACTCCCAGCAGCGGGAGCCCTCGAGCACGGCAGTCGGAGGCGGAAAGCGGCTGGTGATCATGGGGTTTGACTTCCCCCGTCCTGGCTGTCAGGGGAATAGCCTGCGTGGCCCAATCTCTGATCGACACCTTGGACAGCTCACTGCGCGCCAAGGATACGTAGGGTATGGGCGTCACGTCATTTGGCCGTTGAAAAGCCTTCACGCTGTGCCGCTGGCCGGCTTAAGAAGTGTGTCACTATAAGACACTGTAAGCGTGCTGCTGAAGAGGGCAAAAGGCGTGTCGCTGGAGGTTGCCCAAGCGTGCCGCTGAAGGGGGCAAACAGCGTGCCGTTGAAGGCCCTGAGGACCGTGCCGCTGAAGACCCCCCCTTGGGGGGGTGTGCCGCTGAAGACCCCCCCTGGGGGGTGTGCCGCTGAAGACCCCCCCCTGGGGGGGTGTACCGCTGGGGCTTGGGGTGTGTGCCGCTGGGCGCCTGGGGGGTGTGCTGCTGGGGCTCCCTGGGGGTGTGCCGCTGGGGCTCTCCAGGGCGTGCCGGTGGGGCTGACTTGAGCCCGTTTTAAGCACGAGTTATGGTTCGTTTGATTTTCTTCGGGGGTCACGGATTGTGAGCTTCTCGGGGGTTGGTTTCTCTTTGCTGTCGTGACTCCGGGGACGGCTTCGCGGCAGTGTGCATATTTGGGGAGTCCGGATGACCAGTCCCTCCGGGGCTTCTTCACTTGGTGCCGTTGTTGGTGCTGGGCTATGTAGGATATATGGGTTTGCAATTTTTGGTGTCCACAGGGTTATATAGTTCGATCGAAAAATAGTGGGACTAACTAAGATAGAAAACCATATCTAAGTTAGAATTTGAACACATGCTAAGTTGTCTTTTATTTCTTATCCAGATTACGATGTCGTCGTCCAACCCCCTCCGCGGCATCTTGGATGCAAATAAATTAACTGGACCGAACTACTCGGATTGGCTGCGTAATCTACGCATAGTCTTTACCACCGAAAAGATAGCGTACGTGTTGGACACGGTTCATTCTGAGCCAGCTCCTGATGCCGACGAGGGTGAGTTACTGGCTTATGCCAAATAGTCTGAAGATTCCTCCCTTGCCCAATGTTACATGTTGGCCTCTATGGCTCCCGAGCTGCAGAGGCAATTTAAAAAGACTGATTGTAGAAGCATACTTCTCAGTCTACGCCAGCTCTTCAGGGAGCAGGGTAGGATTGAGAGATATGCCAAATAGTCTAAAGATTCCTCCCTTGCCCAATGTTACATGTTGGCCTCTATGGCTCCCGAGCTGCAGAGGCAATTTGAAAAGACTGATTGTAGAAGCATGCTTCGCAGTCTACGCCAGCTCTTCAGGGAGCAGGGTAGGATTGAGAGATATGATATCTCCAAAAGGCTTTTCAGGACACGAATGTCTGAGGGTTATTCAGTACATGCCCATGTACTGAAAATGATAGAGTGGATTGAAAGACTCAATGCATTGGGGTTCAAGTTGGATCTTGAACTATGCATTGATCTTATACTCCAGTCATTGCCCGATTCCTTGTCTTCCTTCATCATGAACTTTAACATGAACAGGATTGAAGCAACTCTCCCAGAGTTGCTCAACATGTTAAAGAGTGCTGAAGGAACCATGCCGAAAGATAAACCATCTTCGTCTGTAATGATTGTTGGCCGGGCCAACAAGAAAAGGAAGGCCACCCAAATATCCACCACAAGTAACAAATGGAATGGAAAGAAGAAGGCCATGGGTAAGCAACTTGCCAAGGTTGACAAAGGGAAGGGCAAGAAGAATGAAAAAGAAGACAAGTGTTTTCGATGCGGGGAAACAGGGCATTGGAAAAGGAATTGTAAGGTAATTCTAAATGAAGGTATTTTTGTCATAGACCTTAATTTGTCAAATATGGAATCCACATCATGGGTATTGGATACTGGATGTGCATCTCATATCTGTAATTTTGTGCAGGTGCTGGCAAATAGAAGGCGGTTGGGCAAAAAGGAGATTGAACTGAGGATGGGCAATGTAGCTTTAGTTTCTGCCAAAGCTATCAGGACTACACGCCTCAGTTTACCTTCAGGAGTCATTCTGGAGTTGAATGACTGTTATTATGTTCCTAATATTATTAAGAATATTATTTCAATATCTGGTTTGTATAACATTGGATATACATTGGCTTTTAATAGCACTGGGTGCTCTATAATGAATAATGATTTGGTTATAGCCAATGGTTCATCAGTCAATGGTCTTTATGTATTAGATACACATTCTAATGTTATGCAAGTTTTCAATACTGATGAAGTGAATTCTGCATATCTATGGCATTGCAGACTTGGTCATATAGGTGAGAAAAGAGTCTCTCACTTACACTCAAATGGATATTTGAATTCGTTCGAATACAAGCCATTTGATACCTGTGAGTCGTGTCTCATGGGGAAAATGACCAAGGCTCCCTTTAGTGGACATGGTGAGAGGGTTGCTGACCTTCTCGAGCTCATACACTCGGATGTGTGTGGACCCATGTCCATAGAAGCAAAAGGGGGCCACCTCTATTTCATCTCTTTTATTGATGACTTCTCGAGATATGGTTATGTGTATTTAATGAGGCATAAATCGCAAGCCTTTGAGAAGTTTAAGGAATACAAGAATGAAGTAGAGAAACAGACTGGCAAGAGTATTAAGGCTCTTTGATCAGATCGAGGAGGAGAATACCTTAGCCATGAATTCACTTCTTAGCTTAACGATAATGGAATTGTTTCTCAGTGGACTCCACCGTATACACCACAGCACAATGGTGTATCCGAGAGGAGAAACATGACCTTGTTAGACATGGTCCGATCCATGATATCCATGTCAGGACTACCCATGTCTCTCTGGGGCTATGCCTTAGAGACAGCAGCCTATTTACTAAATAGGATCTCAAGTAAATCTGTTCCTTCTATACAATATGAGATATGGAAGGGCAGGAAACTAAATTTTAATCACATTAAATTTGGGGGTGTCCTACCCATGTAAAGAAGAACGATAGTGATAAGCTTGAGTCGAGAACCGATAAGTGTAGGTTTGTGGGATATCCAAAGGAGACGTTTGGATATTATTTCTATCACCCTTCTGAGTAAAGGGTCTTAGTGGCCAAGAGAGTTGTATTTCTGGAAAGAGAATATCTACTCCAGAAAAATAGTGGGAGCCAGATAGAATTGGACGAGGTCTAAGAACCACAACCCATAGACACAAGCTCATTGGATGAGACTGTATCGGTTGATCCTATTCAGAGTGAAATACTGACACTACAGAGATCTGGTAGACTACCGAGAGAACCTGAGAGATATGTTAGACATGTCTCAGAGGGGTCCTCTAAGGGATGTATCTATGAGGATGATGATCCTCATTCGTACCAGGATGCAATCCGTAGTGCGGACTCTGAGAAATGGCAAGAGGCGATGGATTCAGAGATCCAGTCCATGTACACCAACAAAGTTTGGAACTTAGTTGATGTACCCGAAGGGAAGGTCCCTATCGGCTGTAAATAGATTTTCAAAAGGAAAATCGGTGCAGATGGACATGTTGACACATACAAGACTAGATTAGTGGCGAAAGGATATCGTCAAAGGTAAGGTATTGACTATGACGAGACTTTTTCGCCAGTAGCCATGGTTAAGTCAATCAGAATCCTCCTTGCCATTGCTACATACCTGGATTATGAGATCTGGCAAATGGATGTGAAGATAGTTTTTCTTAATAGAAATCTATCATAAGAGGTGTACATGGTACAGCCTGAAGGCTTCACCTCCAAGCTACATCCTAATAAGGTATGCAAACTTCAAAGGTCCATTTATGGATTAAAGCAGACATCTAGAAGCTGGAACTTAAGATTTGACAAGGCTGTCAAATCTTTCAACTTCATTCAGAATGAAGATGAACCCTATGTTTACAAGAAGGTCAGTGGGAGCTCTATGACCTTCTTGGTCCTTTATGTTGATGACATCTTACTCATTGGGAATGATGTAGGGATGTTAACATCAACTAAGTCTTGGTTATCCAAGACCTTCTCCATGAAAGATTTGGGAGAAGCATCCTATGTGCTGGGCATAAGGATCTATCGAGATAGATTTAAAAGGATGCTAGGATTATCTCAATCCATGTACATAGACACTATCCTCAAAAGGTTTAGGATGGAAAATTCCAAGAGAGGTCTTATTCCCATGAGACATTGAATTTGCCTATCTAAGGGGATGAGTCCTAAAACTTCTGAGGAAGTGGCACACATGAATAAGGTACCCTATGCTTCGCGATAGGGTCAATCATGTATGCAATGCTATGTACACGGCCTGATGTTTCCAATACTTTAAGCATTGCCAGTAGATATCAGGCAAATCCAGGCGAAGAGCGCTGGAAGGCAGTAAAGGGCATCCTTAAGTACTTGCGAAGGGCTAAGGATCTTTTTTTACTTTATGGAGGAGAGGACCTACAGCTTAGAGCTTACACAGACTCTAGTTTCCAGTCAGATCCAGATGACTGTAAATCCATGTCAGGGTTTGTATTCATGTTGAATGGAGGGGCAGTCAGTTGGAGAAGCTCCAAGCAAGATACGACTGCAGATTCGACGACGGAGACAGAATATATTGCTGCAGTTGAAGCTGCTAAGGAAGCAGTCTAGATGAAGAAATTCATCTTGGAACTTGGCGTAGTTCCAGAGATATCAGCTCCCATCCCATTATTTTGTGATAATAATGGGGCCATCGCCCAGGCGAAGGAACCGAGATCTCACCAAAGGTCGAAGCATATTCTGAGGCGCTTCCACCTTATTCGGGAGATTGTTGACCGTGGAGATGTGGCGGTAGAGCGTGTACCGTTATAAGATAACATAGCAGATCCACTGACTAAGCCTTTGACACAGACTGTATTTGAGCGCCATCGGGATAAGATGGGCCTCAAAGTTGTGAGCAATTGGCTGTAGTTCAAGTGAGAGATTGTTAGTGTTGGTGTGCTACATGCCAATTTCGGGTCAGGTAGGCCCAATAGTTGTACGATCTTGTTCATTATTAATAAAGTGGTATTTGAGCGTAAATATGCGATTGTGTATTACTTTACGATGTCCCTAGGATATGTGGTTGTAAAGTCAGTTCGAGATGGGATCTCGAATATGAGGTTGACTTTACATGGACGCATACCTTAAACTGTTCCTGGTTGGAGGATAATCACTCGGGGACTTTGATTACCTATTAAATCAGTACACATGATGTGTTAGTGACCAGTCTCATGGTCATTGGTGCGGGGCACCAACACATATGTGTAGGTGTGTGTCCTTGGAGGATGTACACTGAACTGATCCGCTATTGGATCTTCAGATGGTTGATTATACCTAATGTCAACTGAAGATCCAACTGTCTCAGTAGCATCGTTGGTCCTTTGACTTGAGACATTGATCGGATCTTACACGAGGACTGGAATGGTTTAATTACTTGGCTAAGTGACTTTAACCACAAGTCATGAGTTGTCGAGTCATTAACCACTACAGGATACGTGTGAAGATCATCAGTGGTCAAGAGGGGATCGCTCACTGTCGGGTATATATCAGACAGTTAATGGGTCATGACATTGACGCTCCGTTAAATCCCTGGCCAGGGTCGTGTGAGTTCGTTTAGAACGACGTCATACACTTTAAGGAGGTCATAGTCAAATGGCACGATCATGGGGTTTGACAGAAACCATACCCTCGATTGTACCAGATTCATAGAAAGAGCAAGGGATTATATTGATGCGGTAACTGTGGACTTACAGGTACTAGACAGGCTGGTTTAAACCCGACGTCCTCTAGGATCACGTGAATTTGCTTGACCCAACTTGATCGAAGGTTCAGAATGAATTAAACTATTATTCGGCTCTAGTAGAAGCGAATAATATGTTTAATTTACTTCTAATTAGGAATTAAAAGTTAATGGGCCTTAAACTAGAGTGACTATGGGCTTAGAGGATCACACAAAATAGATTCTTGGGTGACGGATTATTATTATACAAATGTATGTATTATTTCCTTTTTAGTTCCTTTTGGAAAGGAGTATAAATGGAGCTTAATACATATGTATAATAGAAGAAAGGATATATATACAGTTTCGGTCTTTTAGAGCCCTTTTAGAAATGGCCAAAACTCTATATATATGGCATCCTACGTGAGCTCATTCGAACTCTCTTGGCTTAACCAAGCATTAAGGGTTAAGAGAGGAGGATTAGCTCCTCCCCCCTTTCCTCCCTCTTGCTCTCTCTCTCCAGAAGGTGAAAGGGTCGGGGAAGGTCCGTGCCGGGGGGGGTACCGTCGCTGCGCAAGGATCCGTGTGAATCATCTCTAGAGGCCGTGCAGCTGTGCGACTCGGTATTCTGCATCGGGCTTAGCGGACAGCGTCGTTCCGCGCAAGGTGAAATACACAACCCGTAGTTAGGGGTTGGGGTGATTAAAACATAGATTAGAGCACAGATCTAGGTTTCCATGCAACAGGATCGGACAAAATAAATTTTTGTTATCCGTTGCATTGCCCGATGGTGCTGTGCGAAACCTTACAGTTTGCACAACAGGTGGGACGCCACTGAGAAATTAAAATATGCATACCTACAGCGGGAGGTGGTAGAGGTGGCGTCTGCACAACAGGTGGGACGCCACTAAGACCTGCAAGAATTAATTTTCATAAGTAAAACAAATATTGGGAACTTTAAATTAAAATATGCATGCCTGCAACGTGAGGTGGTAGAGGTGACGTCTGCACAACAGGTGGGACGCCACTGAGACCTGCAAGAATTAATTTTCATAAGTAAAATAAATAAGGCAAACTTTAAATTAAGATATACATACCTGCAGCGGGAGATGGTGGGAGTGACGTCTGCACAACAGCAACGAGCCGACACTTGAACCTAAAAAAAATCTTTTAAGCTAGTAAATGATGTAA
The DNA here is from genome assembly GCA_022559845.1 of Amorphophallus konjac. NCBI lineage: Eukaryota > Viridiplantae > Streptophyta > Magnoliopsida > Alismatales > Araceae > Amorphophallus > Amorphophallus konjac. The sequence goes on from CM040124.1 coordinate 16,050,020, forward strand.
ACATTTATATAGCTAACTTTTTAAATTGATATACTTGTGCCCGAAGAAGATGCCAAACATGAGGGAGTAGAGCCCTTGTCACTGCTCTGTCTCCTCCCACTCCCAGCACGACCTTCTCGGACCATTTCTTTATTACTAACAAAACAATTAATACATATTAATCCTCAATTGCATAAGGCTAGATTCTCTGTTATTAAAAATTATGCAAAAAGGTAAGGATATCTCACTAAATTATCAAAACATGCGTCCCTCATGTTGATGATATATCTAACTCATCATCATCTTCGTCATCTATAGTAGCCTCATCAGATTCAAACTCTTCATCTTCATCTGATTCTTCCTCCCCTCTAACATCAACATTTAGCTCCATCGGATCGACTTCTTTCACTTCATCTCACGTACGTAATGACAGTGGCTCATCAGATTCATCCAAATTAAATCTCGAGGAACCGACAACGCCAACTTCGTCTGATTGATAATATTCAGCACTAGCAACCTCTGAGACATCTTCACTTGTGGGAAAGAGTTTTGAATTGACCCTGTAAATTGCCCACCAATCTCTATTCTTGGATGATGGATAGCTTGAATAATACACTTGCTGGGCTTGTGCGGCTAAAATGAACAGTTCATAGGTCTTAAGTTTAGACCTATGTTTGACATCGACAATCCCATAATTATCGGCACGTCGAACAGAACTAGGATCAAACCATTGACACTTAAATATGTATACATGATTGTCTTGTCCCAAATACTGAAGTTCTAAGACTTCTTCAAGAATACCATAGTAGTCCAATTCAAGTTCATTGTATAAACTTCCCTTAACAGATACGCCGCTGTTCATTGTAGACTTATCTCGTCCATAATCCCTTGTATGAAATCTGTATCCATTCACAATATATCCTGGATAGGCACGTGCAACGTTCGAGGGGCCATAACTTATCTGTTGTACTCTTTGATCAGTAATGAGACCTTGTTCAACCTATATTCAAATTAGAGTAGTTAAAATAATAACAATTACCTCAACATACATAAATACAAACATATATATTCAATGATGACACTAACTCGGTTTCTCAGTCATTTGGCAAAAAACTTCTCACGTTCTTTTTTAATCTCCACGTCCTGGATATTTGGCCATTGTTCAGCTAATTCTGAATCAAATTGCCTACAATATAAATACACTACTACTTTAAATGAACTACAGAAGAAGGATGAATAAGTTATGGACTTGCTGGAAATGTGAGTTAAGAACTTACTCAACATAAGTTTCAATCTCGAGGCAATTCAGAAGAATATATATCTCAGCGGCGTGCAACTCTCTATCTTCGAGCGTGCGAGTCAAGCAACGTCCGAACGCACGTCCAGGATGTTTAAATATAGAGAGCCGATCGGACAATTCATCCACTCCCCCATCATCATTACGTGGAGGTCGAGTACGATGAGTTTGAATCTCTGGCTCAAAGTACATAGAACAGAAGTTCAAAATTTCTTCAAGAATGTATGCCTCAGCAATCGAACCCTCCACCTGTGCCTTGTTGCGAACTTTCATTTTTAATTCATGCATGCACCTACAACAACAAGTCAGATGGCAACGATATGTATCGGCCATAGACGACATGTAAGTTAACAAAAATTCTCAAATACCTCTCAAATGGATACATCCATCGAAATTGTACTGGCCCTCCGACGATAGCCTCGTATGGCAAATGAACAACCAGGTGCTCCATCGAATCAAAGAATGCCGGAGGAAATATCTTCTCTAGCTTGCAAACGGTTGTAACCACCTTTTCTTCAATAGTTTGTACATCCCGAAGTCTGAGTTCTGATGTACATAAAATCTTAAAAAATTGACTCATCTCAGCCAGTGCTCCCCATATCGGTTTTGGCAACAAATCACGAAATGCAATGGGCAGTAGCCTCTCCATGAACACATGACAGTCGTGATTTTTCGTACCATATATTTTCCCCTCATTAACATTCACACAACGGGCTATGTTGGATGCATATCCATCTGGAAATCTTAACTGTTTCAACCACTGACACACTTCCTTGATCTGTATATCATGAAGCACATAAGTTGCTTTAGGCTGCACAGTTTTTCCATTTACATTCTGTAGTTCTAGTTCTGGATGTTTACAAAGCATCTCTAAGTCCATATGCGCTTTCGCGTTGTCCTTTGTTTTCCCTTTAACATTCATGATCATATTGAACACATTATCAAAAAAATTCTTCTCGATATGCATGACATCCAGATTATGTCGTACAAGAAGAGTTGACCAATAAGGTAATTCTCAAAAAATACTTTTCTTGTTCCAATTGTGATCCTTTCCAAAACTAGGGAGTTGTCGTGTGCTACCAGACAATTGTACTATATCTGGTAAATTGTGCACCCGTGTCGCCATATGTATACCCGACACCCGTTGTAAGTCAGCTTCATCCATTTCAATAGTATTTTTTTTAAACGAATCTTTTTGCCTTCGAAAAGGATGGTCACTTGGTAACAACCGCCGATGGCAATCAAACCAGCATGCTTTCCCACCATGTTTCAATACAAATGATTTGGTATCTTCCATACAGTAAGGACACACTAACCTCCCATGTGTACTGCAACCAGATAGCATTCCATATGCAGGGAAGTCACTTATTGTCCAGATCAGTGCAGCCTTCATAATAAAATTTTGCTTCCTACATGCATCATAAGTAGCAACTCCATCAATCCATAAAAAATTGAGCTCATCAATCAACAGCCTGAGATATATGTCCAAATTTTTTCCAGGGCTTTTTAGACTAGGAATTACTAAGGACAAAAATAGATTTTCTCGCTTCATGCACATGTGCGGCGGAAGGTTGTACGGTGTCATGAACATTGTCCAACAAGAATAAGATGCCACTGAACCACCGAATGGATTAAAACCATCTTTGCATAAACCCAATCGAACATTACGTGACTCCTTTGAAAAAGCAAGATGAGTACGACTAAAGTGAGTCCAAGCTTCACCATCGACAGGATGACTGATTATATCATCGGCATGACGTACTCTTTCGGTGTGCCATGTCATATGTCGAGCCGTCTTTGTGGACATATACAGCCGCTGCAGCCTAGGCACAAGAGGGAAGTATCACAATACCTTGTAAGGTACATCTTTTCGCTTTGAATTGACCCTTCCCTTAGGTTTGAATCTGTCATGGCCACAAATAGAACATGATATCTTATCTGCATCGTCTTTGTAATATAATATACAATGATTTGGACATACATCTATTTTCACATATCCAAGCCCTAAGTCATTGACCATCTTTTTTGCACGGTAAAATATTTCTGGCAACTTCTCGTCTCGAGGCAACATGCTCTTGATCAAGAGGAGAAGATGGTCAAAACAAGTCTCACTGATGTGAAATTCAGATTTCAAGTTCAACAACTGTGACACTGCAGACAATCGAGTGTGCTTTTCACAACCATCTCACAGCGGCTCATCAACATCCCTAAGTAGTTCAAAAAATCTTCCGGCTGTCTTATTTGACGCTTCCTCATGAACATTAAAACTAGGACCAGCAGCATCTACAACCATATCCACGTACCCACTTGTGCCTGCAATATTGTCAGGCTCATATCTCAAGAATTGCTCACCATGACACGTCCAATTCGTATAACCATCCACGAACCCTTTCATGTACAAATGATGTTGCACATCCCATGTTGAATGCCACCTCAAGTTTCTACAACTTGAATAAGGGCATCGAATGTGACCGTCACGGTCTATTGCTGCAACTCAATTCCCCAATGCAAATTGAATGAAACTCTCAACTCTATGCTTAAAGTCATCTGACACCACCCGGTCAACTATTCTATGATACATCCATGAACGATCTGTCGACATTTTGCCTGCACCCAATAAATGACAATACACATCCTAACTTTCAAATCATTACTCCTGATATTACACCTGACCCTTTCCTCACATCGTTCACCATAGACCATTTGCAGTTGGAAGATGACTATTAATTAGATTATCACTTTTTAACCCATCCATGAAGGTTTGATCGCACAATCACTTACTATATGTGCTGCACGATTTGTTGAAAATTTCGGCAGCATCTCCCCACACTTCTCCGATATACCAAAAATATTTATTGATTTTAAAATTTTCTTAAACACTTACAAGTAAGTGGTTAAGAAAACACTCAAAATCAATAATGGTATATCAGAGAAGAGTGAGGAGACGCAACCGAAATTCTCAACAAACCATACAAACACATATAGTAAATGACTGCCTAAGTGCGATCAAACATTCACATACTGTCTAAACGGGACAATTCAAGACTTTGAGGTAGATATATACATTCTCATAAACAAATGAGAACATACACATCAATCCCAAAGTCTTGAACGGGAAGACACATTGACACGGTTTTAACGCGCTCTCCTGAGGTGCGTGTAATGTTAGGTCGCACCCATGCACCTCAGTTCACAGGGAATACCCCATGCATTTATATAACATAAAATTAAATAACAACGTAATTATCATTATGCATATATCAAATTAAATAACACCCAAATTACAAAAAATTTCAAATGAAGAACATCAAAGCTAAACAATCCACATTTTTGAGTCAAATTAACATCAAATTTCTATTAAAATTAGATTTAAAAATATATTTACATGCAATTAAAATCCACAAAGTTTGAAATCACAAAAGAAAATTCTAATGGCATATAAACAGACATGAAGCTGCCAAAATTTTACCAGAATTTGATACTTAGAAAAATATGCAAACATGAAGCACACAACGGGCTATGATGAAATGATGATATCATGGTGAATAGACATATAAATAGAGTTTATCATTTTAATGATAATAACGAAGGAATGGAGAAGAACAAGAGAAGGCCAATTGAGTGAACAATGATAGTCGTGAATTAATTGGCCGAAAAACTGCATTAAGAATGGGGATGTTCTCTCCTTTTTGATGGATGGAATATTTCATTTCTAACCAGCCAAAAAGTCATACTCCTACAGTCCGGAATTACCTAGTTCCTGCTTTCTTGCAGGGAGTCGAGCTTGGGAGTCCTACCACCTGCCATGTCTGACGATCTTCCACTGGCAAGTTGGAAGAGTCATAGCAATCCCCCCCCCCCACCCTTCCTGAACCCCCCTCCAAATCCCACGAGCTCCCTCCCCCCCCTCCCACCGGCAAGCTCCCCCTCCCCACCCCACCCTCCCTGAACCCCCCTCCTCCTCCCACGAGCTCCCCCTCCCCTCCCACTGATGGAACAAAATTCATGTACCCGGCCCCAAATTCTAATTGGGATAAGACTCAGATGATGATGATGATGATGATGATGATGATGATGATGACGATGATGATGACGATGACGACGTGAAGAGTAAAGACAAATTGCAGGAAGGAGTCTTTTTTTCTCAAGTCCAATCCAAATTTTGACACGAAGTTGGTAAACGAGCATTTTTTATGTGATGAAGAATCGAGTCTAAATCAAGAGAGATAAGTTACCTTTGGGTCACAGGGGTTTCTCTTTAAAGCCTCGTATAGTGCTTTACTGCTTCAGGATATTGCTGCTGCTTGAAATACTCATTTCCTGGCCAATGAAGAGATTAAACAAATGTTAAGAAAACTCCACCAATTTGTCAAAGCAAGGTAAACATAAATGAAGCTTCAAGTAAAATGGAAGCACAAGACTGGTGATTTAGAGAAGTATTAGACATATACTTCAAAAGGGACCATCATAATAGCGCATTTTTTTCTCAGAATGGGGTTCTGTTATACACAAGTGATTACAAATACATTCTTGTGTGTTGATCAGGCAATAACGAAACATAAAGATGCAAGAAATGCATAGTGCCTTGGGATGGGCATGATAACCACATAGAAATGTGCTACATGATGCAGCACAATTTGAAAAGAAAATACAAAGAGTGAGAACATGAGTGAAGTTTAACCCATGTTCATGACACTGTTTCATATCATTTGAAAGAACCATGGGCAAGGACAAGGAAATATTTAAGACCTTATTTTTTAGTCACCCACACAAATCACTTGGGCATAGTGTCTTCTCTCCCAAAAAAAGGAAAGAAAAGGTGCATACAGAAATAGAACACAAGCTAGAGAATAAATCAAAACATATTTTCAGAACCTAATGACTTTCTTCCTAGCAGCAACCATTAGACTCTAACGTGCTTTTTAAGAACCCCGTTGATGGGGAGCACCACACCACTTTTTCAAGTACAGAGAGAATGTTCGATAGCTTTAATGCTTAAGCTAAAACTGCAGAATTGAAACACATCCAATGTAATTTTCATAACTCATTTCATATAAAAATAATAAAATAAATTATTTTTAAAATAAAAATCATAACCCTAACCGACCACAAATAATTTAACTATACTATCAAACTTGGTTAAGAGTGAGTAGATAGAATAACTCATCCTATTAGTCCCTTATTATGTTATCAAAGTTGCCCATGAAAATTGTAAAGTTCTCTTTTTTTCTAGGAGATAACTGTACAAATTTTTTTGGGTGCTGTTTTGTTATTTATTTAGGTTGCTTCTTGAAAATACTTACTGAATCAACACACCAGATAAATATACTGGAGTATACCATGTAGTTCAACTGCTGCCATTGGCAACGAATTATGTAACCTTGAAATCCTGAAGTGACAGAGATTGACTTGCAATGTAAATAGTACATTGTCAGTGGGAGATCTGTGTGTCAATTTTACTGGGCAACTTACAAATATGATTTCCTGGATGGATGTGTAAGTAAGAAAATTGAAAGGGAATTTGCACAAAGATGGGCATTGAGCATTTATACGAGATCTCAGCTTTACCACCATCCATCAATTCTGTTAATCGAAGTCCATGACTGACAAAGACCGGATAATGCGGTGTGTCACTTTTGAGGATAGCCAATGGATGAGAACATGCCGGCAAGTTTCATTCAAGAAAAAAAAGGTAAATTACATTAAGAAATATGGACAATTTGGACAAGATATGACATACTGCCGGAAACTTTGGTGCATATTTCACTCAATTAAATAGTCCAAATGAATATGTAATAAAAATGCTATCTGAAGATAGTTTTCAGACCCGTCGAACGTGTTGACCATTAAACAATTCAAGAGAAGAGATCAACATAATCAGCAGTGTATTGAAACTCTCATTCAAAGCTAGATTTCCCACCACTTCCAATTGTGTAAGGTGCAAGTCCTTTGTAACGACCCGAGAATCTGATTATCGGGAAGGCCCGATAACCCGAGACTCGTACCGCCACCCACGAGTCCGAAGACTCGGAAGGGTTAAAAGGATGGTGTGGAGACTACATAAGTATCACAAATAATTGTAGAAATTAAACAGTTATACAATTAAGCAGGAAATAAATTAATAATTTACATGATACATGGTCCACAAGATAATAAATAAAATAACAACAGTAGTCCACAACTAGTACATAGACAAGAAAGAAAAGTACAGCTACACGGGGCATACCCCGGCTATGACCTCTGGCACTAACGCTGGGCACCCGAACCACGTTGAGCCACAGACGCGCTCCCCTGAAGCCGCGCCTCACCTGAAACACGGTGAAAACACGCAGGGAATGAGTCTCAGAACAAGACTCACTAGGGATCACTCGAACCCTACCTTGCAAACGGAAAAACCGCTACACTAGTAGTAAGCGAGTACCTCGAAAAGGGAAGCCCTGCCATCTACAAAACACCTGCCTCGCGGCACAAAGACCGACACACGTGCCACGACAAACAACCGGAACTCAACGGTCAACACGACCAAACCCGAAGGTCGAAGTCGCAACGACTGACAGTCTGTCACTCCCGACTCGACAGGAGTACCACCCAATTAGAAGCAAGGCCGGTTGCGTCCCCTGACGACTTACACCCCACCGCCGGTGAACTGCCTAGCGTGGTAGCGCCTACCAGAGGCACGGGCACCGTAAAAGTAACCACAAATGAGTGACTAGCTGGGGTCACGCCTGTCGGAGCGGGTCCAACCGCCCCCAACCATGTGTGCACACATAGACCGCGCGTCCCTGGTCTGGCCCTCTGACCGGTTTTCCTCTCAACCGGACTCAAGCTGCAAGACGTGGAGCCCGACGGAAATCGGTCCACAAATCGTCTCTAAGGGTAGCCTCTCCACCACTCCCTAGTGGGACCACACGCGTGTAAGCAGGCTACGACTAGTGGAGGGTCACTACGGAGTAGACTCTCAAGTCAACGGAAAACAACGTCACAATCAGACGATACAGGGAACGCCCCTCGTACCAACACCGTCGCACGGTAGCACAAGCCGACAACGACATCTCCCGGTACCACTCAGCACAACGAGAGACATGCCGACACGACCCGTCCCCTTGAACGGTGCACACTTGGCTGCTCAGGGATGTGCGGCCTCACAGGGACCGCACCAGGGTTAAACGGCCAGCACGAGACCGTTCTACCCCAGGTCCAAACGGGCAGAAGAACGGCCAACAAGGGACCGTTCAAGCTGATGGGCCGCACAACTCCACTCTCTCAACTCAGCGAGGGCCATACGGTAGGGAGCCTTCGCCAAAGGTCCCGTACCATGCACAGCCTAGATAACGAAATCGATCTCCCGCTGGGGAGGCAATCCAAGTAAGTCCTCCGAAAAAATATCGGGGAACTCGCACACCACCGGAGTGTCCTCGACATCCGGACACGGCTGGTCTACTAAGACCACAGAAGCGAGAAAACCCTCACAACCCGCATCAAGCATACGACGAGCTCGAATCACAAAAATAAGAAAACGGGAAGAGGAGGACCTGATACCTTGGAAAATAGAAGGTGGGTCCACGAAGTCGCCAGAAGTAAACCCTCTTTGAGCTGCAATCCACCAACGCATGATGTGTCTCGAGCCAATCCATGCCCAAAATCACATCAAAGTCCTGAAGCGGCAACGCATAGAGCCTAGCCGACAAACTCTGCCCTTCCACCCACACAGGAACCTCATCGAAATAATACGGAGTGATCATAAAATCATCCAAAGGGAACTCCATTGCCAAATCACAGGACAACTGGGTCATCAGCTCCTCGATACTCAGTGCAAAATCCTTCGAAATAAACGAATGAGACGCGCCAGAATCAAATAGAACCCGAGCCGCACAACCCAAAATTTGAATGGTACCTTCCACGAGCTGCGACGCCACTGCCTCTGCCCTGGTCATGTGAGTGATCTGGCCTCGAGCTCTCTGCTTGCCTCCTACACTAGCTGACCTGGGTAGCGGCAGATACTGTCCCTGCTGTTGCTGCTGCTGCTGTGACCTTTGCTGCTAGGGAACCTGCTGCTACTGAGGAAACTGCTGCTGCTGCTGCCTCTGAGGACAATCCCGCACCATATGCCCTGGTTGGTCACACCGAAAACAAACTATCGGCGCCGTGCACTGCCTGCCTAGATGGAACTCGCTACACCGTGGACACGGTCATCCCAATCCACCCACTGATCCCTGACGCTGAAAAGGAATCGGCTGCTGTACACTGCCCGATGATGCCTACCTCTGATCCTTGGGCTTCTTCTTACCGAACCCCTTCTTGAAAAACTTCTTGACCTTAGAGCCAAAAGACACGGATCCTATCGTTGACGCTGTCGGTGCCGGTGCTCCTGAGCCACCCGACGCATGCTGGAAAGAACCCTGCTGCTAGGTAGCCAACTGTTGGCTACGACCTGACAAGGACTGCCCTTGGCTAATCGGTCCTCGAGTCCTCTGCATATCCATCGCTAAAGAAGCCGCAACACGAGACTCTGTCTCCAAATCGGTGGCATCGTTCGCGATCAAATGGTGCCTCAGCTCCTGCCTCAAGTCTTGAACGAACTGTGCGGTCTTCACCTTCTCATGCTCCATGATATGAGGTGCATACCGACCCAGCTCAACAAATCGGGCCCTGAACTGTAATACGGACATGTCTCCCTGAACCAGCTCCAAAAACTCACGTATCCGCTGCGTAGCAATATACTATAGACAGTACGTATGCTCAAAAGCGCTGACAAAGTCACTCCACGCAATCTGCTCAAAAGGACATGACTGAAAAGACGTCTTCCACTCAGAAGACCACCACACTCGAGCCGTACCCTATAATTGGTTATAGGCCAACATCACCCTGTCCTCTGCAGCACACCGCGTGGAACTGAACACCCGCTCCATCTCATCGAGCCAATCTCGAGCCAAATCAGGGTCTGACTGACCGTCATAGAAAGGTGGATGGAACTGCATGAAATCCCTCACTATTCGGCCTGGCCCACCCCTGATCGACGAGCCCTCACCAGCCTCTCCGTCGAACTGCTGCGATAAAAGATGGTACATGCCACGGAAGAAATCCTCGGCCCCCGAAAACCTCGCAGTATCCACTACCTCGATGGCCGCTAGTAGCACTCTACTCTGCTCCTCCTGAACCTCCTACCGAACCTCCTGCTGGATCTCCTGACCTCAAGCCGACTGCCCCTGCTGAGAGCGAGTCGCCCGCCTCGGCGCCATACTCGCACCTGAAGCAAAAGACAGAAAACACGGAAACGGCAAGGTCAAGAAAACGCACGATGCCCGATGCTAGCGTCAACTGTACATCATTGCTGTGGACTAGTGGACCACTACAATTACTTATGATTCTCGTATAATCCCACAACCGCTACTCTGATACCAACTGTAACGACCCGAGAATCCGATTACCGGGAAGGCCCGATAACCCGAGACTCGTACCGCCACTCACGAGTCCGAAGACTCGGAAGGGTTAAAAGGATGGTGTGGAGACTACACAAGTATCACAAATAATTACAGAAATTAAACAGTTATACAATTAAGCAGGAAATAAATTAACAATTTACATGATACATGGTCCACAAGATAATAAATAAAATAACAACAGTAGTCCACAACTAGTATAGAGACAAGAAATAAAAGTACAGCTACACGGGGCATACCCCGGCTCTGACCTCTGGCACTAACGCTGAGCACCCGAACCACGCTGAGCCTCAGACGCGCTCCCCTGAAGCCCTGCCTCGCCTGAAACACGGTGAAAACACGCAGGGAATGAGTCTCAGAACAAGACTCACTAGGGATCACTCGAACTCTACCTCACAAACGGAGAAACCGCTACACTAGCAGTAAGCGAGTACCTCGGAAAGGGAAGCCCTGCCATCTACAAAATACCTGCCTCATGGCACAAAGACCGACACACGTGCCACGACAAACAACCGGAACTCAACGGTCAACATGACCAAACCCGAAGGTCGAAGTCGCAACGACTGACAGTCTGTCACTCCCGACTTGACAAGAGTACCTCCCAACTAGAAGTAAGGCCGGTTGCGTCCCCTGATGACTTACACTGCATCGCCGGTGAACTGCCTAGCGTGGTAGCACCTACCAGAGGCACGGACACCGTAAAAGTAACCACAAACGAATGACTAGCTAGGGTCACGCCCGTCGGCGCGGGTCCAACCGCCCCCAACCACGTGTGCACACACAGACCGCGCGTCCCTGGTCTGGCCCTCTGACCAGTTTTCCCTCAGCCGGACTCTAGCTGCAAGACGTGGGGCCCAACGAAAATTGGTACACAAACTGTGACGACCCAGAGTTCAGGATACCGATATACCGATAACATCAGTATACCGACACCAAGAACTGGGGAGGCCACCCAAGAGGCTGATGAGGCCCCTGAAGGGTTAGTGGGGGGTTAGCTGAGGAATATGCATAATTAATTGCGAATTGGGGCGCGCAATACAAATAAGTATTTAAGATTTAAACACAAGTGCGGAAGCAATTTAAAATAACCAGAGTGATATATATAACTAGTCCAGAGTCACAAACACTAGTCCACAGGGCACAACTACGCGGGGCATACCCCGGCAAAAGTACAACACAAGCCTCAAAAAGGCAGCTCGTGCTCAGCTGGCAGCTAAGGAACGGTCCCGAAACAGCACGCTAAACTCCGGGAGATGTCGGGCGCGGCTCACCTGAAAGGAGAAGGGTGAGTCATAGCCAGACTCAGTAGGGGTCACGCGGATCCCTACCTCGCACTAAACAAGCGAACATGCATAATTAACAGCAATTAAAGCATGCATTCAAATAAATACACAGGCAATGGCATGAATATCTAATCACAAGAAAGCTGTAAACTCTATCTAAGCAAGTATAACAGCTAACACATGCCGCTACTAATTAAATGCAAGCGATTAAAGCTAAAACTACCAATTAGAATGAGCTGCAACTAGTCCAAGCAACAAGGAAGGACAACCACTGGAGCAGAAACCAGAAGCGTCCACTGACGGCTTACACTGCGTCTCAAGCACTCGCAGTCGACAAGCGACAAGCTAAGCGCGCAAACAGTACCAGACCAAGTGACCAGTCGGAGTGACACCCGTCGGCGTCAGTCCACAGTCTCCGACCACGTGTGCACACACTGACTCTAGCCTGAGCCAGGCCCTCTAACTAGTTTTCTCCCTTGGCAGGACGCTACCATTGGCTGGGAGCCCACGGAACTAGCTTACAAACCGTGAATGGGAAATATACCCCTCCGCCATCCTCAAGCGGGTCGGTACTCAACAGACCTTAGGGCAACAACAGTGGCTCCATTGCCTGGAAAGAAAAGCTACTCTATTGGCACATAAAACACGCCACAATATAGTAAAACAATACAACTATGGCATGAATATAGAACGGAACGCATAAGCAATGGGCTGGGAATATATTGCAGCCATCAGGGAAGTGGCGGTCAAGGACCCACGCGCCACATGCAAACGACGGTCGGGGGTCGGCGCGTTACTTCAAGAATGACGCTCCAGTCCCCATCCGTCACTCCCTTCAGGATTCCAGCTCAAGAGGCACCAAAGGCATGTAACGGTGGGGGCCCTGCGCGTTACTTCGAAGCGACGCGTGGGGTCACCGCCGTCACATCCACCCGAGGCTCAAACCACCTATCAGCGTTCTAAATGGTAGCAGGCGAAGTAACGCCCCGGTCTAGGCGCGCCGGACCGAAACGACGGTCGGCCGACTGGCCGCCGGGCGCACCGCCTGACCAAAATCACGGAAAACAGTTGATGAGTAACGGATGGGAGCCCCACCGTTACTCTCCAAGTAACGCACCCCCATTGGGCCGCTATTTGGTAGTGACGCGTCCACCTTGGACCGTCGGGCAAGTGACGGTTCCTGGCAGGACCGTCACTGCACCTGGGTTACGGGCGGGTACGGTTTGTAAACCGAAGCCCTCCCGGACGGCTGAAAACGCCGGGTATCGACGAGAAACCTAATAACCTGTCAAACCACGCATGCTAGACAACAATCTAACATCTAAATCTAGCACATGCAAGGCCTAAAACGCATTAAACTCAAGATTTAGGCTAAAACCCCAAAAATGGAAATATGAACATCATGCATGCTACGGGGTGCTAATCAACAAGCGAGCTAAAGGAAACGATCCTAGCAAGATCGAGGTTCCATCCCCCTACCTTTCGCAAGCCGAAACCGTCGAACGGGCCGCATGCAAGGAGGAATAGCCACGGAGCTTCCACGCTCCACCTCGCTCCCACGATCACCGATCCACGCCGAAGTGGACACCCACGCGCTCTACTCGACGCGAGGAATCCAACGGTGCCAACCTCGTCTCAATCCGACGCCGTCTCGACCCCGATCCCTAAGAGAGGAGAGGAGGTGGCCGCACGGAGGAGAGAGAGAGGGAGAGGGTGAAATGAGAGATCGACGGGGGAGAGAGAGTGAGGGTGAGAGATATAAAAAAAAATAAATAAAATTAATATATATATAATATAATCATTATATATATAAAAATCTTATTAATATTCAATAACCCTCAAACAGCTCCGAACAAATCCGGAAAAATGCCAGACAAATTCCTAAAAATCCAGGAAAATAGCCGGAATTTCCAGAACAATTAATAGAACAAATACCACGAAGGATCCATTAAGGCACGGGCCTTACAGTCCCTCCCTCCTTACAGAAATTTCGCCCTCGAAATTTACAATAACCGAAAAGGAGGAAACTGAGAAAGGACTTATACCTCACTGGAACAAGAAAGGAAAAAGCTGACGCATCTCATCTTCACGCTCCCAAGTAGACTCGTTACCAGAGTGACGCTGCCAAGCAACCCTTACCAGAGGAATAACCTTATTTCTCAACCGCTGCTCACGACGGTCTTCAATTCGGATAGGAAACTCTGGCGTGGACAAATCAGCAGTCACCTCGGGCCACACTGAATCATCGAGAACATGAGAAGCATCAGACACATATTTCCTCAACTGAGACACGTGGAACACATTATGAATAGCTTGCATGGCCGCCGGCAGTTGCAAACGATAAGCCACTGAACCAATAGCTTCAACAATCGGAAAAGGGCCAACATACCGCGGACTAAGCTTTCCACGCTTCCCAAACCTGGAAACACCCTTCATTGGAGATATTTTAACAAACACCATATCTCCTGGCTCAAATTGTAGTGGACGTCTGCGCCGATCTGCATAACTTTTCTGTCGACTCTGAGCCGTCAACAATCTCTGTCTGATCAGACGAACCACATCAGAACACTGCTGTACCATGTCCGGTCCTGTCAACAGTCGGTCCCCAACATCAAACCAGTTCAGAGGAGTACGACAAGGACGACCATACAGCGCTTCATAAGGAGCCATGCCAATACTGGAGTGAAAACTGTTATTATAAGCAAACTCAACAAGTGGCAAATGCTGACCCCACGAACCTTGCCAATCAAGGCAACACGATCTCAGCATGTCTTCCAAAGTCTGAATAGTTCTCTCTGACTGTCCATCTGACTGTGGATGATACGCTGAACTGAAAGCTAACTCAGTGCCCAAAGCTTTCTGGAAACTACGCCAGAAGCCAGAGGTAAAACGCGGGTCACGATCTGACACAAGTGAAACAGGAATTCCATGCAATGGCACGATCTTCTGCACATAGAGCTCGGCCAATCTCTGCACACTCCAAGTAACTTTAATTGGCAACAATCTGGCGGTTTTCGTCAATCTGTCGACAAGCAGCCAGATTCCATCAAAACCTTGAGAAGTTCGAGGCAAACCCACCACAAAATCTGTAGTAACATGGTCCCATTTCCACATCGGAATTTCCAATGGCTGAAGCAGACCACCTGGCTTTTGATGTTCGGCTTTAACTAATTGACAAGTCAAGCACTTAGAAACAAAAATAGCCACGTCCTTCTTTATGCCGGGCCACCAGAACTGCTTCTTCAAATTCTGATACATCTTGGTGACACCAGGGTGAATAGCAAAACGGGAACCATGGGCTTCACTCAAAATCTCATTCCTCAAATCATCATCAACAGGAATATACAATCTGCCCTGGAAACTGACGACCAGCTCGTCATCAAATTCCACATCATATCTTGATATAACACGGGCCAAATCAGAATCAGCTTGTTGGGCTTCTAGAATCTGCTGATACAAAGCTGAACCCAAAACCAAGCTAGCACAAACTGCCATCCTCGGATCGGCAGGAATCTCTACACACAATGCCTCGCTCGGAAGCTGTTCCCACAATTTCCATTCATGAAGCAACAAATGACTGACTTGTACTTTCCTGCTCAGAGCATCAGCCACAACATTCATTTTACCTGGCTGATAGGAGAGTGTAAAGTCATAATCTTTCATGTATTCCATCCATCGCCTCTGCCTGAGATTCAGATCTTTCTGGGAGAAAATATACTGTAAACTCTGATGATCAGTAAGAATCTGAAATTTCTCACCATACAGATAATGTCTCCAGATCTTCAAGGCAAAAATAACTGCAGCTAGCTCTAGATCATGAGTGGGATAATTTCCTTCATGCTGTTTCAATTGCCGAGATGCATATGCGATAACCTTACCATGTTGCATCAGCACTGCACCCAAACCTACTCGAGACGCATCTGTACAAACAAGAAAACCACCCGAGTCGGAAGGCAAAGTCAACACTGGAGAAGAAGTCAACAGCCTTTTCAATTCAACAAAGCTAGCCTCACACTGATCCGACCAGACAAATGGCACACCCTTCCGTGTCAAATTAGTCATCGGTGCTGCAATCTTCGCAAAATCCTGAATGAATCTGCGGTAATACCCAGCCAATCCTAAAAAACTTCGTATCTCCGTGATGGTCCTCGGTCTCTGCCAACTCAAAACGGCATCAATCTTTGCAGGGTCTACTGCTACTCCATCACTAGAAATCACATGGCCAAGAAAATGAATCTCCCGAAGCCAGAATTCACATTTACTGAGCTTCGCATAAAGCTCGTGATCTCTTAGAGTCTGCAGAACGATCCTCAAATGCTGCACATGATCATCAACAGAGGCAGAATATATCAAGATATCATCAACAAAGATCACCACAAAATGGTCCAGAAATGGACGAAAGATACGCTGCATTAGATCCATGAAGGCTGCTGGGGCATTAGTCAAACCAAACGGCATGACTAAAAATTCAAAGTGACCATATCGAGTACTGAAAGCAGTCTTCTCCACATCAGATTCCCGGATCCGCAACTGAAAATAGCCAGACCGGAGATCAATCCGTGAAAAGACAGCAGCAGACTGTAACTGGTCAAACAAATCATCAATCCTGGGGAGCGGATACTTATTCTTGATAGTCGCCTGATTCAGCTGCCTGTAATCAATACAAAGCCTCAGGTTTCCATCTTTCTTTTTCACAAACAGTACTGGGGCACTCCACGGAGAAAAACTGGGACGAATATAACCCTTCTCCAGTAACTCTAGTAGCTGTGCACGCAGTACTTTCAATTCAGCTGGAGCCATTCGGTACGGCGGCTTTGCTAAGGGGCCAGTACCTGGAATCAGTTCAATCACCATCTCAATCTCTCGCTCTGGGGGCAAGCCTGGCAACTCGTCAGGAAACACATCAGGGAACTCACAGACAACCGGAATATCACAAACATCCCGTCGTGGTTTTTCAACAGCCACCACTGAAGCAAGGAATCCCTGACAACCTGTGCTAAGCAACCTATAGGCTCGAATAGCAGAAATAATCATACGAGAAGAACGGGATCGAATACCTTGAAAATAAAAGGCTGATTTTCCCTGGGGCTGAAAATAGACTTTCTTCGATCTGCAGTCAACCACAGCTCCATAATGCTCCAACCAATCCATTCCCAGAATAACATCATAATCTGCCAGCTGCAACGCATACAATCTCGCCGGCAACTGGTGATCATCAATCATCACAGGAGACTCATCCAAACACAAGGGAGTAACCATGAAATCTCCAGAAGGCAATTCCACAAACAACTCACAAGACAGCTCAGAAGTTGGTTCCTCAATACAAGCCATAAAATCCTCAGAAATAAAAGAGTGAGAAGCACCAGAATCAAATAAGACATGAGCTGAATGACCATAAAGCATAATCGTACCTTCCACAAGATGGGACGCAGCAGCATCAGCTCTTGTCAAATGAGAAACTTTGCCTTTCTGCTTCTTAGAACCAACTGAAGATTGCTGAGAAGACGCCGACGCCTGAGAGAAAAATTGCTGTGGAGCTTGAGGTGCAGGAGGTCTAAACTGCGGCTGAGGTTGAGAAAACTGAGGAGCTTGCAATGGATTCGGCCTCAGCGGGCAATCTCGAACCACATGACCTGGCTGGTCACACCTAAAGCAAACAACAGGAAGAGAACACGGTTGGCCCTTATGATGACCACCGCATCTCCGACACGTCCACGGCTGACTAGCAGCTGAGCTCTGTCGAGTCTGAGAAGAAGGTGCTGTCGGCTGCTGAACAGAATCTGCACCGGACGGCTGCTGAACAAACTTCTTCTTCTTCTTGAACCTTTTGAACTTGGGCTTAGAAGGAGAGGAAGCACTGGAAACCTCTGACTGGACCGAAGGAACACTAGGCACGGGCTGTCGGTAAGCCTGCTGAACCTGAGCCACCGGCTGCACTGACCCTGCCTGGGGATATCCACCCGGTCTCGCCATCTCCAGCTCTAAAGCTACAGCTGTCTGGCACGCAGTATCGAGATCCGCAACACGACTCGCTATCAACGGCATCTTCAACTCTGGCCTCAACCCTCGCAAGAATTGCTGGGTCTTCAAAGCTTCGCTGGCCAGCACATGGGGCGCATACTGACCCAATTCCAAGAACTTATTCCTGTACTGAAGCACGGTCATACTGCCCTGGGTCAATTCCATAAACCGATACATCTTATCCATCTGCAAGCAGGCAGGAGTATAGGCACGCTCAAAAGCAGCAACGAACTCTGCCCAAGTGATTTGCCGAAGAGGTCTGGATCGAAAGGAAATCTGCCACTCGGCTTTCCACCACGCAATGGACGTACCCTGGAGTTGAAAGGCAGCGAGCATGACTTTCTCATCTTCAGCACACTCCATCGAGACAAAAACACGCTCTATCGCATCCATCCATTGCCTCGCGACTTCTGGATCAGCTTGGCCATCGAAAGCAGGCGGATTGAACATCAGAAATTCCTTCAAAGCCTTGCCTCGACTGCCAGGCACTTCAGCTTGAACGATCGGCACTGGAGGAGCAACTGGAACGACAGGAACAGCGGGAACTGCAGGAGGAGGTGCAGAACCGCTATCTTCCCTGGGCGCATCTCGAGGAACACGAGGAGCTCGAGGAGGTCTTCCTCGACGAGGCGGCATAATTATGCTGCCAAAAACACAATCAACAATGAAATCCATCAATCATACGGAAAACATCCTATGCCAGCAAGAGACAACAACAGGACTAGCTCTGGACCAAGCGTCAATTCCAATTCTTTACGCAAATCCTCAACTTCAAGCTCTGATACCATCTGTGACGACCCAGAGTTCAGGATACCGATATACCGATAACATCAGTATACCGACACCAAGAACTGGGGAGGCCACCCAAGAGGCTGATGAGGCCCCTGAAGGGTTAGTGGGGGGTTAGCTGAGGAATATGCATAATTAATTGCGAATTGGGGCGCGCAATACAAATAAGTATTTAAGATTTAAACACAAGTGCGGAAGCAATTTAAAATAACCAGAGTGATATATATAACTAGTCCAGAGTCACAAACACTAGTCCACAGGGCACAACTACGCGGGGCATACCCCGGCAAAAGTACAACACAAGCCTCAAAAAGGCAGCTCGTGCTCAGCTGGCAGCTAAGGAACGGTCCCGAAACAGCACGCTAAACTCCGGGAGATGTCGGGCGCGGCTCACCTGAAAGGAGAAGGGTGAGTCACAGCCAGACTCAGTAGGGGTCACGCGGATCCCTACCTCGCACTAAACAAGCGAACATGCATAATTAACAGCAATTAAAGCATGCATTCAAATAAATACACAGGCAATGGCATGAATATCTAATCACAAGAAAGCTGTAAACTCTATCTAAGCAAGTATAACAGCTAACACATGCCGCTACTAATTAAATGCAAGCGATTAAAGCTAAAACTACCAATTAGAATGAGCTGCAACTAGTCCAAGCAACAAGGAAGGACAACCACTGGAGCAGAAACCAGAAGCGTCCACTGACGGCTTACACTGCGTCTCAAGCACTCGCAGTCGACAAGCGACAAGCTAAGCGCGCAAACAGTACCAGACCAAGTGACCAGTCGGAGTGACACCCGTCGGCGTCAGTCCACAGTCTCCGACCACGTGTGCACACACTGACTCTAGCCTGAGCCAGGCCCTCTAACTAGTTTTCTCCCTTGGCAGGACGCTACCATTGGCTGGGAGCCCACGGAACTAGCTTACAAACCGTGAATGGGAAATATACCCCTCCGCCATCCTCAAGCGGGTCGGTACTCAACAGACCTTAGGGCAACAACAGTGGCTCCATTGCCTGGAAAGAAAAGCTACTCTATTGGCACATAAAACACGCCACAATATAGTAAAACAATACAACTATGGCATGAATATAGAACGGAACGCATAAGCAATGGGCTGGGAATATATTGCAGCCATCAGGGAAGTGGCGGTCAAGGACCCACGCGCCACATGCAAACGACGGTCGGGGGTCGGCGCGTTACTTCAAGAATGACGCTCCAGTCCCCATCCGTCACTCCCTTCAGGATTCCAGCTCAAGAGGCACCAAAGGCATGTAACGGTGGGGGCCCTGCGCGTTACTTCGAAGCGACGCGTGGGGTCACCGCCGTCACATCCACCCGAGGCTCAAACCACCTATCAGCGTTCTAAATGGTAGCAGGCGAAGTAACGCCCCGGTCTAGGCGCGCCGGACCGAAACGACGGTCGGCCGACTGGCCGCCGGGCGCACCGCCTGACCAAAATCACGGAAAACAGTTGATGAGTAACGGATGGGAGCCCCACCGTTACTCTCCAAGTAACGCACCCCCATTGGGCCGCTATTTGGTAGTGACGCGTCCACCTTGGACCGTCGGGCAAGTGACGGTTCCTGGCAGGACCGTCACTGCACCTGGGTTACGGGCGGGTACGGTTTGTAAACCGAAGCCCTCCCGGACGGCTGAAAACGCCGGGTATCGACGAGAAACCTAATAACCTGTCAAACCACGCATGCTAGACAACAATCTAACATCTAAATCTAGCACATGCAAGGCCTAAAACGCATTAAACTCAAGATTTAGGCTAAAACCCCAAAAATGGAAATATGAACATCATGCATGCTACGGGGTGCTAATCAACAAGCGAGCTAAAGGAAACGATCCTAGCAAGATCGAGGTTCCATCCCCCTACCTTTCGCAAGCCGAAACCGTCGAACGGGCCGCATGCAAGGAGGAATAGCCACGGAGCTTCCACGCTCCACCTCGCTCCCACGATCACCGATCCACGCCGAAGTGGACACCCACGCGCTCTACTCGACGCGAGGAATCCAACGGTGCCAACCTCGTCTCAATCCGACGCCGTCTCGACCCCGATCCCTAAGAGAGGAGAGGAGGTGGCCGCACGGAGGAGAGAGAGAGGGAGAGGGTGAAATGAGAGATCGACGGGGGAGAGAGAGTGAGGGTGAGAGATATAAAAAAAAATAAATAAAATTAATATATATATAATATAATCATTATATATATAAAAATCTTATTAATATTCAATAACCCTCAAACAGCTCCGAACAAATCCGGAAAAATGCCAGACAAATTCCTAAAAATCCAGGAAAATAGCCGGAATTTCCAGAACAATTAATAGAACAAATACCACGAAGGATCCATTAAGGCACGGGCCTTACACAAACTGTCTCTAAGGGTAGCATCTCCACCACTCCCTGGTGGGACCACACGCGTGTAAGCATGCTACGACTAGTGGAGGGTCACTACGGAGTAGACTCTCAAGTCAACGGAAAACAACGTCACAACCGGACAGTACAAAGAACGCCCCTCGTACCAACACCGTCGCACGGTGGCACAAGCTGACAACGACATCTCCCGGTATCACTCAGCACAACGAGAGACATGCCGACACGACCCGTCCCCTTGAACGGTGCACACTGGGCCGCTCAGGGATGTGCGGCCTCACAGGGACCACACCAGGGTTAAATGGCCAGCACGAGACCATTCTACCCCAGGTCCAAACGGGCATAAGAACGGCCAACAAGGGCCCGTTCAACAGATGTGCGGCCAGCTCCTGGCCGCACGTGGGTGAGGAACGGTCAGCTCCTGGCCGCTTGTCTCCCAACGGTAATAAACCTGAACTGCTAGTCCTTAGCCGCACTTGGGAAGAGCGGCTATGGTTTCGCCGTTCAAGGGTTGTGCGGTCCAGCTCTGACCGCACCCCCATGCAACGGCACCAGATGACGTACGGCCAGCATCTGGCCGCACGGAGGGTTATGCGGCCAACTCCTGGCCGCACACCCCGGTGCACTGCATAATGGTAATAATTAACCCAGGGTTGGGCGGTCGTTATGGGGCCGCAACTAAGGATATGCGGTCCCACGATAGACTGCACAAGTCCACTGCACGCCGAGCCCCAGGCACAGCGCGCCGAGCTGATGGATGGCCAGAACGGGGCCGCACAAGGGTTGTGCGGGCCCTGGTTTGACCGCACATCGCTCACCAGCGCGAAAACGACAAACCTCGCCAGAATGGCCCATTTCGGCCCCAAAACAAGCCCCACGAAGGGGGGAACGGTGAGAGAAGAACGCCCAAGCCCCCTTAGCATGCTCCTACGCCCTTAAACCACGGAATCGGGGCTCAAAACGGCAGATCGGACAAACTCTCCCCGCGGCATGGACGACACTTCCCGGCGCGAAAATAACCCCTCTCGACCTCGTCTCGAGCTAAAACTCACGGGGAAGAAAGGCAAGAGGTTAGGGAACGTCACCCTACCTCCGGTTCGCGATGAGACGCGCCGATCCGAGCTCAATCCCACGAAGAATGCCATTAGAACCTCGCCTTCCCACGCTTCCCACGCTTGCCGCACGCCCGCACGATCGCCTCGTCGTCACCCACGTCCGCGCACCGTCGCACCGCCGCCGTCTGCAGCTGGAACGGAGGT
The DNA here is from genome assembly GCA_022559845.1 of Amorphophallus konjac. Taxonomy (NCBI): domain Eukaryota; kingdom Viridiplantae; phylum Streptophyta; class Magnoliopsida; order Alismatales; family Araceae; genus Amorphophallus; species Amorphophallus konjac. Next base: position 16,072,466 of record CM040124.1, read on the forward strand.
CGTCGCGCTGGAACGGGAGAGAGAGAGAGAGAGAGAGGGTGGCCACAGTCGTGAGGGAGGAAGGAGAAGAAAGGAAGAAGAAGAAGAAGGAAAAACAAAAGAAAATGGGGGTTTAAATAGAAAATCTGATTTTTTGCAAAAATACCAAAAAATAGAAAAGTACGTTTCCGTGATCCTCGAAATGCACCGATCGCAATGACACCACTCTTGTCCGGGTGAACGACCGTGTTTACCCACAACGGGGTTCCGAAGGAATTGCCAAAACACACACCGGAAATAAAAAAATACACGCGGAAAAGCCGCGGAACGCTTCCGGGCCTCCGAAACAACTCCGGATCGCGCCGATCCGAACACCAGAGATATCCGAAATAAAATTTCGGACACATCGGAGCCGGACACTCCGAGAAAGTAGATCCGGGACCCACAAAGAAGGATCCGAAAGGTCCGAGATATTACATCCTTAAAGATGAGTGTGGTTTCCCATGAATCAACCATGCTGTAGTCAAAAAGTCTCAAACCCTTCAATACTTCCACTGGTGGTTGTGGTGTGGGACAAGGGTGAAGCACATAGGTACCTTCTCGTATCAATTCAGTGTGCACCAATCTCGTTGCAGGAGATATCCAGTACTTTCAATGAGTTCATCATTTTCAAAGGCTCCAACACAGTGATGCTGCTAATTTTATTGTTACTTAGGTTCAGGTTGGAGAGATCTTGCATTGCCTCCAAACCTGGAATATACAAGTGGGTGAAAAAAATATATCAACATGTTCTAATTTTCCTGCCTTCTTAAAAAAAAAGGAAAAGAAAGGGTAAAGAACATAAAATCGGCTACCAACTTGCCATTCAGGTGCAACTATTCAGTGAAAAACAACCCAACCGCCCCCACACAAAAGGTTAGACTCTACATCAATCACATATCTAATGAATTAGCATATAAATTATGCAACGAAAGTAAACCCTTTTAGGCTGGATCTTCAAAGGCATTGCAATCAATGAACTTTTAAATGCGTATGCACTTAATGTTACATATTGATAGAAGTCACTGGTCAGCGATTATGCAGTGGTGCTGGATTATGCAGCTTTCTGATATTTGGGTGGTTTATTATGCAAAGAACATAAGATTTTAGTCTACCTATGACCTCTTGCAAACAAATGAACAAGTGTTGGATCAGAATATAGGGCTCTAGTTTTTGCATCTGCTTCAGAATCCCCTATCACAATCATTTAGATATTTCAGAAACTAGCATCTAGGTGAAAAGTCTAATTTTTCTCAACCAGAACCCCCCTCCCCTCCCACCGGCGACCCCCCTCCCCCCACCCTCTGTGAACCCCCCCTCCCACCTCCGAGCTCCCCCTCCCCCTCCGACCTCCCTGAACTCCCCTCTCATCTCCAACATCCCCCTCCCCCCCACCCTCCCTGAAACCCCCCTCCCCTCCCACCGACGAGCTCTCCCTCCCCCTCTGACCTTGCCCTCCCCCCCCACCATCCCTGAAACCCCCCTCCCCTCCAACCGACGAGCTCTCCCTCCCCCCCCACCGTCCCTGAAACCCCCCTCCCCTCCCACCGATGACCTCCCCCTTCCCCCCTGCTGGCCCGTCCCTCCCAGTCCAACCTCCCCCACCCCCCAACCCACCGGAGCCCCCCCTTAGGAACCCCTCCCGGATGATTCCCAACCTCCAAAAAAAAAAAAAGACAACGGCACCGACGGGGAATGGGGAGAGGGAGTGGGCTTACCAGATCGGAGAAGATGGCGAGGGACGGCGAGGACCGGCGAGGGTGGCGATGGCGGCGATGGCGAAGACCGTGTCCAGGACGGCGATGTACCCGCAGCGACGGTGATGTACTGGCGGCGACGACGAGCTCAGGCGGTGACGGCAAGGACGCCATCGGAATGGGGGAGGAGGGGCGCCCGACGGGGACGGCGACCTACCACGACTCCGGCGGGGACGGCGAAGAAGGCGAGCTCCGACGGAGTCTCGTCGGCAGGGAGAGAGTGGAAAGAGAGAGTGAGAGTGTGACTGAGTGGGAGGGAGAGGGTTCGGTCGCGAGTTAGGGGGAAAATTTCCGACGGATTCAGACGGAATTATATTCCGTCGGAAATGTCATCTGAGTTCAGACGGATTATTTTCCGTCGGAATAGTCATCTGAACTTATGACAGATATTCAGATGGATTCTAATTCGTCTGAAATACAGATGAAATTTCTCACCGACTGAGATCGTCGTAATTTATGATGGGTATTCAGACGGATTATTTTTCGTCTGAAAATTCCGTCTGAACTCCCGCTTTTTCTGGTAGTGAATTATATCCTCACATTTATCTTTTTAGGTGTTTCTCGTCCAGACATTGGAGCCCTCCATTGACATTTCACGAAGATAATCTACGTTATCTGTGTAAAATCAACCTCATACTTGTTTCGTCGACTTTCTTTCTCCCGCTTACTTTGTGTCTAACTCTCTCACTTTTAAAAATCTACCATGCACCAAAGTCAATGAACACAAACATATTTGATAAAATTTAATTTATATCGAGAGATTCTAATGATTAAAATTCCCTTCATGTCGAGATACCAAATGCAGTTTTAGTAAATTTCCTAGAGAACAAATGTTAAACAAAAACTACTTCCATTTATCTACGTACACTCTCATCACAGTCATCACTGATTGATCAGACGGTGTAACATCACATCACATCTACGTACCATTCAGCCGGGTCGTCATGTAACAGTATCCAAATTATAAGATGAAGAGCATTTCCCTCGCGCCGAAAGAACCGCCCCACCGCAGGAGGGAACGCAGCGAGACTCGGCAGAGCCCAACGGTCGATCCTACAGTGGAGGAGAACGCCCAAGCCACCCCCCACAAACCGCAACGCCCTTCCTGGCCTCCCTCCTCTCCCTCTTCGCAGCACACCACCTCCAGTTCTCTATTTAACAGAGGCGCTTCCCCGGTTTCCATCGCCCGCCCCCGCGCGTCCACCAGCACCCGGCCCCCATCGAGAAGGAGTAAGGGGGCGCCCGCAGAGCGCAGCAGGCCAAGAAGAAACCCCACCGGGGAAACGCTCCCAGAAGGGTCCCTCTTGCTCTCCTTTCTCGATGGCCCACCTGGCGGTCGTGGCTGCGGCCCTCCTCCTCCTCCTCCAGCTCTCCTACCCAGCTGCCGAAGCCAGGGTCCCCAAGCAGCATCTCGCCGTGGCGGGCGGGGGGGCCGCCTCCCTGTGCGGGCGCACCGACTACCCCTCCCTCTGCATATCCGCCGCGCAGAGCCTCCACGCCGGGCCGGCGAGCGGGACCGCCATCCTAGAGATGAACATCCGGGCCGCCATAGAGAAGATCAATGGGGCGGAGGCCAAGGAGGCCGGCCTCAGCTCCTCCGTCCTCCTGGACGCCAAGGACACCATGGCCAAGGGCAACCTGGACACGTGCAAGCAGTCGTACGACAGCGCGCTGGCCGACCTGCAGAAGGCGATGAAGGCGCTGAAGAGCGGGGCGACCCACGACCTCGAGACCAGCCTGTCGGCGGTGATCACCAACGTGGTCACCTGCGACGACGGCTTCGCCGATGCCGGGAAGAACTCCCCGCTCAGCCGCCCCGACGACGAAGCCCGCAAGCTCGCCAGCAACGGGCTGGCGCTCGTCAGGTTGCTGAACCGGGGCCACTGATTTGGACGCGCGGCAGCTGCAGAGAGAGAGAGAGAGAGAGAGAGATGTGAGAGAGGGGAGGCCATCGATCGTGGAATAAGAGGCCTTGCAAGGTGACCGTGCATGCACTTGCGCTGCGTTGTTATAGACTGTTGAAGAAGAAGAGCAAACCCATCGGCCATATATGGCCCTTGGCCCATTGCTAGATGATAGCAAGAAGCTGAGTAGGGGGAGACATGTATGTGGGTTGCCACTGCATTAATGTATCCCTTCCATGCATGCATGTACGTGACATAAGCTTATGTGCCTCCTAATTATTATTGTTTTCGTCCCGTTAATAAGTGCCGGGTGTTTGAGCTTCGGCTCATTTTAGCTGTTCTTTAATTCCAACTAAATTTAGGGTAGCTGGAAAACTTTGTTCCACTCCACATATATATATTTCTATTTGGATGATGGTGAAGATGTTTGATTGATTCATGCTGATGAATATTCCAAGAACGGAGAAGAAGAAGGGCATGTCCCCGGCCCCTTCATAGGCTTCCCTGCTGAAAGATAATATCATCAATGGGAAATCATAATAACCTTTATTTAGTTACACATATGATATATATATATATATATATATATATATATATATATATATATAGAGAGAGAGAGAGAGAGAGAGAGAGAGAGAGAGAGAGAGAGAGAGAGAGAGAGAGGATAACACATTTCTGCAATCAAATAACAAGGACATTCTTTTTTTCTTAATTTAACTGTATCTTAACTTATTAATATACTAATCCCTATAAAGTAAATGAAAATTACGTTTCAGTACCTGATCTAGCTAGCAGTATGTCATCACAATTGTGAGAATACTCTAACCATATATATACACCAAACATTCTGTCAAAATGTTACCAGACATTAGTACATTACTATATAGCTTAAAATTTGGGGTTTAACCTAATTTAGACCCGTTCAACTTTAAACCTTCCAATTTACTCCCGACATACACTAATGCACCCTAAACTCGCATCCCCATCGGCAAGTAACTACACTACAAGAAACGGTGAGATTAGAGACCCAAAAAATCTATCCCTAACCCGTCTCAAATCCGTTTCTATGACCTCTAGCCTCGCTTTGATATATGGTTAAATTTGGGTTAGTCATCGTTTAATCTAGGATTAACTCTTTTTGAAGTCCAAATTACTTTGATACTTAAATCTGGACTAAATCTGGAGGATGAGTATTAAATTCGGAGTAATTTTGGACTTTGAAATCCACCTCTAGAGATGGATTAAGGTGAGTTAACTCAACAATCAATGCTCAATAAATACACCCTCTCTCTCACACACACCCATAATCAATACTCTCTCTCGCTCTAAAAAAAATAATAATTAATTAATAAAATAATTATAATACTGATAAAAATCATAAAAAATAATTAATAAATCTAATGCTATAATAATAAAATAATTCTAAAAATGATAACAATTCATAAAAATGATAACGAATGAGTGTAGCATGGAGAGAGAGAGAGAGTGACATGAGAGAGGGGAGGGGAGAGAGGGAGAGAGAATGAGAGAGATATTTAAAATTATAAAATGAGAGATAAATATGATATTTTACTTATAAATATTATTGAGTTAACCCACTACCTACCAAATCACAATAGATTGAAACTAAGTTAGTCCACCTACTTACTTCTGGGTTAATACTCTTGCTATCAAATCAAAAATAGGCTAATCTTGGACTAACCTAAGTAACTTAACTTAACCCAAACTCCCTACCAAAGTGAGGTCTAGAGACAGATTTGAGATGGATTAGGGACGATTGTCGTCTTTCCCTAAAATTTCATCTTTAATTTGAGACGGAGTACATGTCCGTCCCAAATACGTCCCTAATTAGAGACGGAAAAAAATTCATCTTAAATCATTCTTAAAAGTAGAAGCTCTTTTTAAAAAATAAAAAAACTATTAGGGATGGACAATATTTCTGTCGCTATTTCCAACCCAAATATTATGTAATTTTTTAAAATAAAAATTAAAAGAATATTATTTAAAGACTAATATAAAATGTCATCCCAAAAGTCATCCCTAATTTAGGGACGGAAGTATATATCCGTCGTTATTTTCGTATCACAAATCACCAGACTTTTTAAACTAAAAAATAAAAAAATATTTAGAGACAAAAATAAAATTCTATCCCTACTTTAGGGACGGAGCCGTCGCTATTACCGTCCCAACCATTAGCATATTTTTTGAAATACAAATTAAATTTAGGTACGAAAACATAATTCCGTCCCTAAATGCGTCTCTAATTTTAGGGATGGAAAATGGTTTCGTCCTTGAAGATAGCCGATGCACTTCGCATGTGTAAGGCTTAGGAACATAATTTATTTCTGTCCCTAAATCCATCCTTGAATATGGACGATGTATTTTGTGACTATGATTCCCTGATTCCGTCCCTAGGGTTTTCATATTTTTTAATAAATTAAAAAATAAAAAATTTGTGTACAACAACGTACACAAATCACACTAACAAACAAAATAACATCCACCTTCCAGTAAAGTATTTAAATATAATATTTTAAAATTATCAGTTTATTATAATACGATGAAAAGGCAAGAAATGTCCTCATCCTCCCCATCCTGTCCATCTCCTCTGTCGTCACATATTGGAGGATCTTATATTAGAAAAAAAGTAACATTAGACATGTATGAATAAAAAATTATTTAAAATTTAATTTTATAAATTTAAAATAAGATGATATGTACGTGAATATTATTTCAAATTTTATACTCCCAACTCGAGTTTTTTGATTTTAAACTAAATTATAAAAGAGAATGTTAATTTGAGTGCTGAACCCAAATCGAGTATTCGATTTAAATTCCGTCAGGTCTCCTAAGTCACTCTTGTTGGTTATGTATGTCCTCAAGCCAATCATAACAAGATTGTATATGTTATGATTGGCTTGAGGACATACATAGCCAACAATCTCCCACTTGGACTAAAGCCAATCACCATTATGTCGTATTCCCATAGACTCTAGGTGACGTTCAAACACAATTTGAGTCAAAGGCTTCGTCAGTGGATCTGCTATGTTATCAGTGGAAGGAACTCTTTCCACCAATACATCTCCTCTATGAATAATCTCCCTGATCAGATGAAATCGCCTCAGAATGTGCTTCGTCTTCTGATGAGACCGCGGCTCTTTCGCCTGTGCAATAGCCCCATTGTTGTCACATAACAATGGGATAGGATCAGAGATACTTGGCACCACTCCAAGTTCGGTGATAAACTTCTTCATCCACACTGCTTCCTTGGCGGATTCAGCTGCAGCTATATACTCAGCTTCTGTCGTCGAATCTGCAGTGGTTTCTTGCTTGGAACTCTTCCAGCTCACTGCACCACCATTCAATATGAACACAAATCCAGAAGTAGATTTACTATCATCCGGATCAGACTGGAAACTCGAGTCAGTGTATGCTCGTAGTTTCAAGCCTCCTCCTCCATAAATTAGAAACATATCCTTAGTCCTTCTCAAGTACTTAAGGATGCATTTCACAGTGTTCCAGTGTGCATCACCTGGATTTGCTTGATATCTGCTCGTAACACTTAGAGCAAATGCCACATCAGGTCTCGTACATATCATGGCATACATGATAGACCCTATCGCAGAGGCATAGGGAACTCTATCCATGTATGCCCTCTCTTCAAGAGTGTTGGGAGATTGGTCCTTAGAGAGAATAATTCCATGTCTCATTGGTATGAGACCTCTCTTGGAATTCTCCATGCCAAACCTTTTGACAATGGAATCTATGTACATGGATTGGGTCAAGCCAAGCATCCTCTTAGATCTATCTCTATAGATCCGTATTCCCAATACGTAGGATGCTTCTCCCAAATCCTTCATGGAGAAGTTCTTTGATAACCATACTTTTACTGATGATAACATTCCCACGTCGTTCCCAATGAGTAGGATGTCATCAACGTAAAGTACAAGGAAAGTGACTGCACTCCCACTAGTTTTCTTATACACACATGGTTCATCATCATTCTTAATGAAGTCATAAGATTTGATAGCCTCATCAAACCTCATGTTCCAACTCCGGGAGGCTTGCTTCAATCCATAAATGGATTTTTGAAGCTTACATACTTTGTTTGGAAATTCTTTGGATGTGAAGCCTTCGGGCTGTATCATATACACTTCTTCCTCAAGGTTTCCATTGAGGAATGCAGTCTTTACATCCATCTGCCAAATTTCATAATCAAAGTGTGCCGCAATGGCAAGAAGAATTCTGATTGACTTTATCATGGTAACTGGTGAGAAAGTTTCATCATAGTCAATCCCTTGCCTTTGACGATAACCCTTTGCCACCAACCTTGCCTTATAAGTGTCGATCTGTCCATCTGCACCAATCTTTCTCTTAAAGATCCACTTACACCCAATAGGTACAATACCTTCGGGTAAGTCTACCAAGTTCCAAACTTGGTTGGTGTACATGGACTCCATCTCAGAATTCATGGCTTCTTGCCATTTCCCAGAGTGTGGGCTCTCAATGGCCTTTATGTAGGTCTGAGGATCACCATCCTCAGTATAACATGCACTTTCATCGATATGTCCAACATATCTTTCAAGTTGTTTTGGTACTCTACCAGACCTACGAGGTACTACTGTATGTTCCTGAATGGGCTTCAGAACCGATGGCTCATCTGATGAAGCTTGCATGGTTTGTTGATCTAGAACCTCTTCCAGATCTACTTTACTCCCACTATCATCTTGGATAAGGTATTCCTCTTCCAAGAAGACAGCTCTCCTGACAACAAACACCTTTTGTTCATTAGGGTGATAAAAGTAATACCCAAATGTTTCTTTTGGGTATCCAACAAACCTGCACTTATCGGTTCTGGATTCCAATTTATCCGCGTCGTGTCTCTTCACATGGGCTGGACAGCCCCAAACTTTATTGTGTTTAATGTTAGGCTTTCTACCCTTCCATATCTCATATGGAGTAGAAGACACGGATTTATTGGGAACCCTGTTCAAAAGATATGCTGCTGACTCTAGCGCATACCCCCATAAGAATACTGGTAATTTTGAAAAACTCATCATGGATCGCACCATGTCCAACAAGGTGCGATTTCTCCTTTCTGATACACCATTCATCTGTGGTGTGTAAGGAGGAGTCCATTGAGAAAGGATACCATTATCCTTCAAGAATTGTATGAACTCTGTACTCAAGTATTCACCTCCTCGATCTGATCGGAGAGTTTTAATACTCTTTCCAGTTTGCTTCTCAACTTCATTCTTGAATTCTTTGAACTTTTCAAAGGCTTCTGACTTGTACTTCATCAAGTACACATATCCATATCTGGAGAAGTCATCAGTGAATGTAATGAAGTATGAGTAGGCACCTTTGGCTTGGGTAGACATTGGACCACATACATCTGAATGTATTAGTTCCAATATGTTTTTGGCCCTCTCTCCATGTCCACTAAATGGAGATTTGGTCAACTTACCCATCAAACAAGATTCACAAGTTGCATATGATTCATAATCAAATGGATCTAAGTATCCATTCTTATGCAACTTATGAAGCCTATTCTCGCTAATGTGGCCAAGCCTACAATGCCACAAGTAGGTAAAGTTCACACTATTTCTACTTCTCTTAGGAGAAACATCAAGGTGGAGATTATCGTAAGAAACATCAAGTAGATACAAACCATTCACCAAATGTGCTAAAGCAACAAGTCTATTTCTAAAATAAACTGAACAACTATTGTTCGCAATGGTAAATTTGTACCCAATTCTGTCTAAGCAGGAAACAGAAATAATATTCTTAATGATGCTAGGAACAAAATAGCAGTCATCTAATATGATCATATCTCCTGAAGGTAACTTGAGCTTTATAGTCCCAACAATAACCGCCGCAACGCTTGCGCCATTTCCAAGCCTCAAGTTGACCTCGCCCTTGCTCAGCTTTCTTCTACTTGTCAGTACCTGCACATCATTGCAGATATGAGCAGCACATCCAGTATCTAATACTCATGATGTTGAATCTTTAATAGACAAGTGAAGATCTATCATATAGATACCTGAAGCTTCACCAAGCTTCTTTTTCTCTTGAGCCTTCAATGCAAGATATTCCTTGCAGTTCCTTTTCCAGTGACCCTTCTGGTTACAGTGGAAGCATTCACCCTTTTCCACTCCTTTGCCTTTGTCCTTCTTTTGAGTTTGTTTCTGCTTGGTATGATGCTTTGCTTTGCCTTTCTTAAAGGCTTGGACTGCTTTTCTCTTCTTGTTGGACTTTCCAATCATAAGAGCAGTGGGCTTTTCCTTCTGAAGGTTGCCCTCAGCAGTTTTAAGCATGTTAAGCAACTCAGCCAAGCTAACCTGAATCTTATTCATTGTAAAGTTAACAATGAACTGGGAGTATGAATCTGGTAGTGACTGAAGACTGAGTCTGTACTCAACTCCTTGTGAAGAGGAAAACCCAGTCCCTCGAGCCTTTCAGTCCATTCTATCATCTTCAGCACATGGGTCTGCACTGAAGTGCCCTCTGCCATCCTAGCTCTAAACAGGGACTTAGATATCTCATATCTCTCGACCCTGCTTTGCTCCTCAAAAAGCTCCTGCAAGTGGCGCATGATGGATCTAGTATCCATTTTCTCATGTTGCCTTTGCAGTTCATTGCTCATTGAGGCAAGCATGTAGCATTGGGGTAGAATGGATTCCTCCTTCCATTTCGCATACGCGATCAACTCCCCTTCAGGTGCATCGAGGGGTGGTTCAGAGGGAATCTGACCCTCCAGGACATAGGCAATCTGTTCAGACCTGAGGACAATCTTCAGGTTTCTGAGCCAGTCAGAGTAGTTAGGGCCAGTCAATTTGTTGGCATCCAATATGCCACGAAGTGGGTTACCTGACGACATTTTTGCCTACAAAGAAAATGTAAGATTATTAAGCAGATGTTCTTAATAGTGATTAAATCTAGATTAGGACTTCAATCAAGATTATCTCCCGCTATTTTTAACGGACTGTATAACCCTCAAATATACAGAACGAGAGACGCCGACGGTCTCCTAGCGAGGATCAGAATCTCACTGACTCATAGTATGATCTTGTGGATAGCACAACAAACCACACCATGATCAAAAAGTAGTCAACTCTTGACACTTGCAACTCTTGAAATATCTGATCATACTTCGGCCCCCGGATCATTAATAGCCTTGTGGATAGCACAACAAGCCATTAAAATCCAGTTTGAGCAATACCATCATTACTTAACAGGCATAGATTTGGATGCAGCCCTTGTGGATAGCACAACAAAGCTACACCGTTCCTCTATCCCATTTAAGGTATCATTATATCATAGTTTTAGTTTGTCCTCGGATTTGACAAGCCTTGTGGATAGCACAACAAACCTGTCTAATCTGATTTCAATCCTAAAACTATAATGATGGAGGGCCACGCAGCTCATTCTTAATGATTGCGCTACAGCTTAAAATTTGAACGAGGAGGGATTTTGACAAATTTTATCTTGGTCTCATCCGAGGTGATAGTAAATAAATATATCTAATATATTTGCATATTTACTATACCTAGAATATAACATTTGATTCATAATCAAATAAAGGAAGCATGCATTACCCATACATGATATAAGTGGTGGTCATGAATAGCACGATGACCAATTGGAGCCACACAATTAGTCACCATATTAATTAATATAACAATTATATTAACCTGCAGCATACACAAACTCAATAGATCTCATCTTCCGAAGTTTTCCTAGCTGCAGTTGTGGATCATCCTCGCTCCTTCTCGACAGGCAGGTTCGATTACAAAGTAAATAATACAATAGAATTCACAATCATAATAAGAACTTTCCTTATGGCGAGTACATAAGTGGAGGGAGGTAGAATTACATCGGAGTGGCAATATAGAGGGAGGCTCGCAGGCCTCAACATATAACACATCCATCAAACCGACATACATCTTCACATCCACACACATATCATCACATGACATCACATATTTTAAGTGCATATCCATGACCACCGAGGATTAACATTTAATCACACCACACATGATAAGGCACATCAAGTGAAGTTGAATTTTCAAAAATAAATAGCTTTGGTTTTCATAAAAACCACGGATCCAATCAAAATTGGGTGCATGGATAATTTTTGAAAATTACAGATTCTACCATGCCTTTAAATCTACATTCAAAAGCTGTAACATGTCAACATGTTCAAACAAAAATCTGAAATTATTATCTATCAGTTCCTATGCATTTCTCCACCGATATGGAACCATTCCATATGCCTCTTACCCTTAAACGAATTTTAAGGCGGTGCAAAGACGCGGATCGACCTGCGCGGTCAGGTCGCGGTGGGGGGGTCAAGGGGGGGGGGGGGGGCAGCACCCACCCCCTGCGGGGGGTTGCCAGGGGGGGCAGCGCTACCCTGGTCCCACGGTATGCCCTATCCAATAGGGATCCGAGTGTTTTCTATTGGACAGATAATCGAATTATCCGATAAAGATCCGAACAGCTCACATGACCTGGTAAGGACCCACGATCCCTATCTTCTTCACCCGACATGGGCGGCGACGGGTAGGGTTCCCAACCCTACCGTGTATCATCGCACAGGAGGATGAGAACGGCCGCCTTCGGTGCATTCCAAGTGAACAATCCACCTGCGGTGTAGTCACACAATGCTGCTAGGCGGATCGCCGGTGTCACAAGGTCGGCCAAGGGAGGTGGTCGCAACGATCATCGCTACCGTTGTTCGAGGCATTCCATCATGGATTCAAAACCCCATGAATGGCAATAGCCTAACAAAGAAAACATGACCGATGCATGAAAACTAAAGAAAATAATTACAGATCAAGCAGAAACGGATCAAAGTGGTAACCTGGCTCTGATACCACTGTAAGGATCTGGACGGGACTAGATAATAATGAGTGATCAGAAAACGCAGCGGAATTTAAAATTTTTCTCCTCTCAGATCCCCGTGACCCTTGATCCGTTTCTACAAACCTAAACGATAGAAGATCATATCTTCACCTTGCGCGGAGTCAGATCCGCGACCGAGGGTTGATTCCTTCCGAGCGACGCCGCTAGCCGCGCAGGTGCCCGGCCTCCAGCGGTATCCACGCGGTTCTCAGGTTGAGGGATCGTCCTCGTCTCGTCTCTCACCGGCTGATCTCTCGCTCGACTCCTCGTCAAGGGCACTCGGGGAGGCATGCGACCTTGTGCTCCTGTAGGAGAGAGAAAGGGAGACCAGAGAGAAGAGATAGAGGAGGGGCGGCTGCCACAACGTGGGAATACCCTAGAGCTTGGCTAGGGTTTCTCTTTGGCACATATATATATATATATCAATCCATTCCACTTTTCATAAAAGTCCCTGGATTAATATGAACACCCACTTAATATCCACTAACTAAAGAACCTCTATGCGTGTGACCCTCTAGGCCCAAGTGCCAGTCCAATTTTCAGCCCAATAGCCCAATAGCCCAATAACCCCTTTATTGGTAAAATGAGTCTATTTAATATCTCATATTAAATAAACACTTCATCTAATTATCATCTCATGATAATTGATTGGGCTTCTGATCATGTTGGGTGCCAAGCAACACCGCATGACCCTAGAAGGCAATGGGGTTCAGCAACCCGCTCAAGGAACCCTTCCGTCAACAGTTACCACGTGACTATAGTCCTTCACTCATACAATGCTCTCGAGTATGCTTGTGGGTATGGTTAACTGTCAAACCCAAGAACACATACTCACTTGGATTAGATGCCATAAAAGCATTACCAGAAAACTCCTTTTCTGATATGTTGTCTTGCCCTGGCCAGGGACTCCTAGGCATCACTCCCTAGAGCATTCTCTCTCAATTACCAAGAGCGAATGATCCCGTATTGATCATACAATCACCTTCGAAGGTATTCCACTGGATCCGATCACATAACTGATTAAGACCTCATGTGCAGAGATCTATAAGCTAAGGTCAAAACCCAGAAGTCTACCGACAAGATGTCCTTGGTGTCTCAGTTCAAAGAACCAATCACGCCACTGTGACGATGAATCTAACTGGTTGACAGTCAGGTAATATTACCATCCAGTGATTCATGTCGGATCAATTCAGTGAACTCATTCATTAATGAGCACCTACAGGTTCACCTTAGTGTCTCCACACAAGTGTCTATGAGACCATCCACCCTCATCATATGAGCAGGTGCAACCTGTACTAGTTTCACTGGATATCTGATGTCCTTCTCAGATATCCCCAACTAGGAACAATTAAGAATATGCGTTTAAAGGATACTAATCTCATTGTTATGATCTCATCATAATTAATATCCATTGCGCATATTCATGGACTTCATTATGAAACGATAAATGAATCATACATAATGAATGTTAAAAGCCTTTATCATTATTAATGAACAAGATTGTATATGTTATGATTGGCTTGAGGACATACATAACCAACAACTCTCACCACCTAAGTTATGTTAGAATAATCGGCACATCGATCAGACTAGTATTTCAGATTTTGGACTCCCAACCTGAGCTCTTTGGTTTGTTTTAAATTAAGTTATAATGAAGGGAGACTGCTAATTTGAGTGCTGAGCTCAAATCGAGTATCCGATTTGAATTCCGTTAGCTCTCTCAAGTCACTCTCACCACCTAGGTCGTGTTGAAATAATCTACACACCGATTAGGTTGATATTTCAAATTCTAAGCCCCAACTTGATCCCTGTAGTTTGCTTTAAACTAAGTTATAATTAAGGGAGAATGCTATTGTAATACCCTGGTTTTTCAATCTTGCATCCGCGGGTTTCGGAGTGTTTCCGCGGGTCTCAGAATGTGTTTTGTAATTGAAAATGAATCTCGAGAATATCGGATCTTCGGGTCCCTCAAATAAGAGAAAATAAAATGTTTCTGGGTTTCGCGTGACCGACGACTTGTGCATTTTTTGAAGATCGTCGGGTCAAAATTTGGAAAATTTCCCACTTCATTTGAATTTTCAGCGAATAAAAGAAGAGGAGGAAAGAAAGAGCAAAAAATAATAATGAAAATTCTTTTATTTAAAATCCCCCACCCCCTCTCTTTTCTCACTCTCTTGTTCTCTCCTCTCCCTCTCTCCCGTTTCACTCTTCCCCCTCTCCCATGTCTCCCCCTTTCTCTCCCATTCCTCCTCATCTCCTCCCCTTTCTACAGACGGCTGCCGGAGGACGTCGAGGAGGAGACATCGAGCGACGTGGGGCGACGTGTGGCGTGCATGGAGGCGAGGAACGTGAGGTGGCGGTGAGATGAACTGCGCATGAACTCACAAAGAACTTTAGTGTTTCGGCGTGGATCGACGCCGACTTTGCGTGGGTTCTTCGATCAAGGTAGGGGGATGGATCCCGACCCATTGCGCATTATTTTCCCCTTTGTTTTATGCCGATCCGGGAGAGTTTAGACGGGATTTCCTTTCGTCGGTGGAATTCACATGTTATGGGATGAGTGACGTTCTCCACCGAATTGGGCGATTTCTTTTGGTTTACCTTGGTAATAATGATGTGTTGGATGTCGAGGAGTGATCTCCCCTTGTTTGTTGTGCGATCCCCTGTAATCCAGGGCCGTGGTAAGGTCGACTTTGGGCTTTGTTTATATTTTGGGGAAAATATTACATGTCACACCCCGACGCGGAATATCGAGGCACGACGAGTTGTAAACATTCATCTCGATCATAGCAAGTATAATAGGGTCCAAACACAATGAGAGATAATGAAAAGTGGATACTTTTATTTCATTAAAGTAAAGTTTTACAACAGGCCAGGTCTTAAGAGGCATAATACAACTTCCAAGTACATTATTCTAGCAGGAGTAACCAATTTAAACATAGGTATCTAAGATAAACTTTATCCCTCGTTTCACTCTTTCTCATCCCCATGTGTTTGGGGTTCATCGTCGGAACTACCAGCAATGTTAACCGAAAACGTAGGGTGAGCGAAATGCTCAGTAGGAATTTATATCGCTATACCATGCAACTTAAAGTAATTAACATGTTTGGATAAAGTTACTGTGCTATGTCGAGAAACGTAATTAAAACATGGAACACGAATAGGAGAGAGAGTAAAGAAATGCAAGTAACTGAAATCACAAGTAGACAAGAAATCAAGAGTAAAGTTCAAGTAGAGAACAATCATGTAGAAAGTATTATCATAGAATTGGTCATTCCATGTAAATATGTACAAGTCAAGTATTTCACGTAATTCAAGCACCTCATGTATTCAAGCAAGTCAAGTATTTCACGAACTGTGGAATGTCGTAAATGAATCTTGCACGCATGTTTCGGTGCAATACCACACTAGGTCAATAATAGCTCCCATGGGCATAAGTACTTTTGGGCACTCCCCCCAGGATTAGATCGGGCCCCATTAACGCCAGACATTATGATTATGGATCATAGATCCCAAGTATAATTTAGAAATCCACATAATATGTATGGCCAAAGAATTTCAAGGTGAAGTTCATGAAATAAAGTACAGATCTACCAAAAACTTATCATTCAAGGAACAAGTAGTATAAGGCATTATGTTTAACGACATTAAGTCGATAAGAATGCATCATGTTTAACGACATTAAGTCTATAAGAGAAATGGATTGACGGACAAGGCACGATCGGCTCTCACGGAAAACCTTGTTAAACAGGTTTAGATCAAGTTTTCCAGTCAGGTATTTAACTAGAAAACTGAAGAATCATGGCCAAGTAAGAGGTGGGACAGTGGAAGGTTCTCCTCGTATTCACGAGGTTCTAATTAAGTAACCACTTATCCACTTAAAGCATTTGCCCATGGACCTTATTCCTTAGACACCGTTCTTCCTTGGAAATCTAGATAAGTACGCGACTTGTCGAAAATATGGTAACACGATATCACGAAAATCGTTAAACTCTTATCGAATCAAGATTATGCAACTAAGCACATGTAGTTTTAACAGATAATATCTACTCCATTTATCCTGCTGGAAAGATAATATAATCATGGAGATCAAGGATATCATGAAGGTAACAAGAACTAAGAAGGAAATAAGGTCATGAAATAGAATTATTATCTTTCATATACTTAACCTAATCGCGTGTGGCTTTAAATGATATGCAACATAATACGATTTAGAACTTAAGATGTATCTAACATGTTGGACAATATAATGATTCAGTTAGAACCTAAAAACGTCACGATCATGGCGGAGATTGCGCATCCGGAACACGATCTAGAACGACACCGTGATCCGAGACGGATCTTCCGACGCTTAAAAATCTCGATTAAAAACTCATGTCCAGTGGTATGGACATCTCCATGGCCTATGCTACCCACAAGGGGCTTCTCGAAATAATAGCGTACGGTGATTAACCTGACCCTTGGAGAACCCGGGGGTTCATTGAGAAAGCGGTCAGCAGAGAGCCGTCATTTTCATAAGACGATATTGAGGGGACCGCTATCATAAAAATAAATATATGTAGATTTTTTTAAAAATATCGCGTGAAGGCATCCACCATATGGGACGCGTATAAAAGAAGGCGTCCATGGGTCCTGACGCGGTTAACATTATAGTTTTTATTTTTTAAAAAATATCTCATGAAGGCGTCCACTCGAGAGGACGCGTATAAAAGAATGCATCCATGTGCTTGACGCGTTCATGAAAACATATTATTTTTTTTTGAAAAAGAGTACAAGAATACGGTCTGTCGGGCGACCACCTCCAGAAGACGGTCCCTGATGCGACTGCCTTCAGAAACTGACCCCCTTTCGGCGAGCACGGTGATACCCTTCAATAGAATGCTTCTAGCATGCTTAATACTCAATAAAAATTTGGAAAAATGGTACCAATGGACAGAGCACTTGAAAACGCACAAGATGACATGAATTATTAAAGGTTTATCCTGAGAGAAACCTACCTTAAATCGAATCAAAGAGGTAGGAAAAATGGGACTAAATGCTCAAGAGCTCCCTTTCTCCTTCAAACCACATCCCCAATTCACCTCCAATCTCTTCCTCAACGTAGCAAAAGCCTAAAGAGTGATTAGAGAGGCTTAGAGGGGCCAATTTATATGAAAAATTTGGCTAAAATCATCAAGATTCCTTTCCCCAAAAATCAAACTTCTCCACTCTGAATTTAATGGTCTAAGAAGAGAATTCTAATTTTTCTTCTTAACCTAACCTTAATTGGGTGGAAAAACGTGAAAAAAATATCTAATCCATGGTAGGCTATGATGTAGGGTTTGAATTTTATGACAATCTTCTAGAATTGTGACTAATTTAATCATATAAATGGGTGTTTAACGTGTGCTACGAATTTTAGCCCTAGTTAACCCTTTTTAGCCCATTAACCCTTAATCCAGCCAATTACGGGTTATCCAATGGCCCAATTGTTAATCATAATCCATTCTAGAGAATTTAATTCGGTCTCATATAATTTTTTTGAAATTAAAAACATTTAATTTCAATTTATTTCAAGAAAAACTCAATCATCTAGTGTGTTTTATATAATAACAATATAACTTCATCATTTCATGAATATTATAATTACTTGACTCAATTTAAATATTTATTTATTTTGAATTTCTACATCCTCCCCCACTTAAAAAATATTGGTCCTCCAAATTCACATCATGCAATTGTAATTTAAAAATTCAAGGAGAGGGGTCAAAATTCTAACATGAGATCAAATCTGGATACTTCTTTCTGATCGAATCCTCTAATTCCCAGATAGCTTCCTCGAATCTATGCTTACTCCATTGGACTTTCACCATCGGTATAACCTTATTTCTCAGCTGATGTAACTTCCGATCCAATATCTTGATCGGTCTTTCTTCATATGACAGACTCTTATGTAGCTTCAAGTCATTAAATTTAATCACATGTGAAAGATCATACACATATTTCCTCAGCATGGATAGATGAAATACATCATGGACACTGGCCAATTGTGGAGGCAAAGCCAGCTTGTACGTCACTTCCCAGATTCTTTCCAAAATCTCAAAAGGGCCAATAAACCTTGGACTCAGTTTTCCTTTGATATCAAACCTTTTAATTCCTCGTGTGGGTGAGATTTTCAAGAAGACATACTCCCCCCTTAGAATTCAAGGTCTCTTCTTCGATTATCGACATAACTCTTTTGCCGTGATTGGGTAATTTTTAGCCTTTCTTGGATCAACTGGATATTTTGAGTTGTATTTTAAATAATATTGGGACCCAATAATCCTTTTTCTCCAATTTCGTTCCAGCATAGAGGTGATCTACAACTCCTGCCACACAGTGCTTCAAAAGACGCCATTTATATGCTAGACTGATAGCTATTGTTATATGCAAATTCAGTAAAGGGTAAGTGTTCATGTCAACTTCCACCAAAATCTATCATACATGCTCTCAACATGTCTTCGATAATCTGATTCATCCTCTCGATTTGTCCATCTGTCTGAGAGTGGAAAGCCATGCTAAAATTCAACCTAGTACCCAAAGATGATTGCAAACCTTTCCAGAAGTGAGAGGTGAATCTCGGATCTCTATCTGAAATAATGGAAGTTGGAATACCGTGCAACCTTACGACCTCTTTGATATATAGGGTAGCTAGAACATCCACGGTCCATTTGTTCTTGATGGGTAAGAAGTGAGCGGACTTAGATAGTAGGTCCACAATCACCCATATAGCATCAAATCCACTTCGGGTCTTCGGCAATCCAACAATAAAGTCAATGTCAATCCTACCCCATTTCCATTTCGGTATTTCGAGAGGTTTTAGCTTACCAGCCGGTTTTAGATGTTCGACTTTAACTTGTTGGCAGACCAAACATCGACTCACGAACACGGCTACCTCTCTTTTCATGTTAGGCCACCAAAAGATTCTTTTGAGATCTTGGTACATTTTTGTAGCACCAGGATGAATAGTGTACCTCGATCAATGTGTCTCCTCCATGATTTTGTTCTTGTTGGTAGAACAATCGAGTACATAAGTTCTTCCTCGGAAAAGTAACCTTCCATCATCTGCCAAAAGGAAATCCGGTCGTTGATCTAATTTCTCTTTAATTTCAACAATCAGCGGATCATCATCTTGCAGCTCTTTAATTTCTGAGAGTAACTGGGGTTGGAGTCTGATATTTGTAATTAAGACTCCTTCTTCCTTCTCCTCCATATTGAGGTCTAAGCTTGCCATTTGCTCTAACAAATGCCATTATTTAATCATTAGGCTTGATAATAATGCCATCGGCTTCCGGCTAAGAGCATCAGCTACTACATTAACTTTTACGGGGTGATATTGTATAGAGAAATTGAAATCCTTCAAGTATTCCGGGCACCGTCTTTGTCTCATATTAAGTCCTTTTTGAGAGAATAAGTACTTGAGGCTCTTGTGGTCGGAATACACAATGAAAGCCTCACCATAGAGATAATGCCGCCAAATATTCAAGGCAAAGACTACATCCGCTAGCTCTAAGTCATGCACGGGATAATTCTCCTCGTGCTTTTTTAATTGTCTTGAGGAATAAGCGATCACCTTGCCATGTAGCATCAATACACCGCCCAAGCCGATCCCAGATGCATCAGTATAAACTTCATATCCTCCTCCTTCAGTAGGCAATGTGAGTATAGGGACAGTGACACGGTCGACGTCGGAGGAAGGATCGACGACAGCTCCGAGGGGACGAACAGGATGGGGATAACTTGCTACCTCGCGTAGCTCGGCCTCACGCCGGGCGGTCTCTCACCGGGCGACACTCAAATCCCACAAGGAGGAAAGGAGAGAAGGGAAAAATGGCAAGAGGGAAGCTCTCACGTGAATACAAATCTTAATCCTTTTCATCATGTTACAAACCTTCATTAGCCCCCCTTTATATAGGGAAAGCCATTACATTCTTACCTTTAAACTTCTCCTATTTGCATATATGCCCTAGCCTAATAAAACAAGACCCAACAACCCTTATTTGACTTGTGGGTTTAAATAAAATAAAATACACACAACATTGACTATGACTAGCCTAATAAAACAAAAGTAAATATATGTAGTAAAACATGTATTTTACACATACACACAATACATACTCAATACATACAGATACGTACTCAGGACGTCGAGTCTTCAAACGAGTCTCCGAGCCACAAGCTCAGTGCGGTCGGGGCGGTGCAGCGTCGGCTCCGAGTAGTGGGGCCGGTAGTGGACCCGGTGTCCCCACCAAGTCTCCCGGGGTGGCTGGAACTCGACTCCGTCGAGTAAGGGGGAACACTGTTGTGGTAGTACTCCAGCAGATCTGGATCGAGGCGCTGGAGATCTTCCCGGATGATCAAGGAATCATCAGAAGGTGGACGGTCCCGCCAGTGGACAAGGTAGCACTGGTACACCCGGCTCCGTTTAGTGGTCACCTGCTCATCTAGTATCCTCTCAATTTGCTCACGCGGTGCTCTCGTGGCTGTGGGATGCACAGGGGTGGGCTTACTCGCAATGGGAGGAGAAGGCTCGAAAGGGTTACTAGGAATCGCTGTGGGTTCCTTGTAGGCCACTAGGTCTGTCATATTAATGGTCGAGCTAATCCCATATTCGGGAGGTAAGTCCATAACATACGCATTGGAGCCAATCTTTCGTAGAATTGGGAAGGGACCATCACTACGGGCTTGCAACTTTTTAACGGCTCCCGAGGGGAGTCGTTCGGGTCGGACCCGTACCATAACCAAGTCACATTCTTGAAATTCATGATGACGCCTATGCGAATCAGCCAAACGTTTGTAAGTCTCATTACTGAGGTTTATTTACTTGCTAATTGACTCATGCAGACTTTTGACATGCTGTGTAAATTTCGCAGCTGACTTGGATGTTCTAGACTCGAGGGGAAGGGGAATGAGATCCACGGGTTTCCTATGTTTGTAGCAATGCACGACCTCAAATGGACTCATACATATGGATCGATTGACAGAGCTATTATATGCAAATTCAGCCCTAGGCAAAAGAAGGTCCCAAGTGCCAGGATGATCCCCTACAAGACATCTCAGTAAATTCCCTAAACTCCTATTGACGACCTCGGTTTGCCCATGCATCGATTTGGGGATGATAGGCAGTAGAAAATTTCAGCTTAGTGCCAACTAGGTGCTAAAGTGTCTTCTAAAAATAGCTAGTGAACCAGACATCTCGGTCAGACACTATGGTTTGGGGAAGACCATGCAGACGCACGACTTCATCGAAGAACATGTGGGCTACTCTAGATGCATCAGATGTTTTGGAACATGCAATGAAGTGGGCCATCTTAGAGAACCTATCAACTACCACGAAGATGGAGTCATGTTTGTGAGTAGTGAGTGGTAACCCAAGGATAAAATCCATTCTCACATCAACCCACGAGTGTAGAGACCAGTGTTCTGTTTGACCTGTTTGGCCATTGTGCATGTCCTACACTAGGCTATAATTTTGGCCACATCTTTCTTCAGGCCAGGACAGTAAAAATGCTCCTCCACAGAATGGATGGTCTTATTGCGTCCAAAGTGACCAGCAAGACCTCCAGCATGTATTTCCCATATCAGAAAGTCCCGAACAGAAGTCCTCGGGACACAGAGTTGATGCCCTCGAAATAGAAAACCATCCTAGAATAGATAGTCAGCAAAGGCTGTCGAGGATCCAGCAGACAAGGCAGAGTAGGCAGGGCCAAAGTCGGGACACTCTCTATAGAGTTCCTTCATGCGGTCAAATCCGGTGACCTCTACCCGAACAGTGGAAAGAAGGGAGACCCTTCGACTCAAGGCGTCAGCTACCTTATTCTCTTTTCCAGCTTTATGTTTTAGGACAAAGGTGAAGGACTGGAGGAATTCTACCCACCGACCATGCCTTGGGTTTAAGCCCTTCTGAGAGCTAAGAAATTTCAGGGCCTCGTGGTCCAAATATAAGACAAACTCTTGCGGTAAGAGATAGTGTCTCCAGTGTTTGAGGGCTTGGATCACGGCATATAACTCATTATCATAGGTGGACTAACAAAGCTTTGCATCAGAAAGCTTCTCACTGAAATAGGCCACATGGTGGCTCTTCTGGCTAAGCACTCCTCCTATTCCTACGCAAGATGCATCACAGGATATTTCGAAGACTCTGGAAAAGTTTGGTAGGCGGAGGACATGGGTTTTGGTCATGAGCTCCTTTATGGCATGAAAAGCCTGGGAAGCGGCTTTAGTACACTCAAAATTCCCTTTACAGATGTAATACGTAATGGGTGTCATAATGGTGCTAAAACCCTGAATGAAGTGTCAGTAGAAAGTGACTAGCCCATAGAAACTACGAACGTCGTGGACGTTCTGGGGCTCGGGCTAGTCTACTATGGCTCGGACCTTAGATTGGTCCATAGACACTCCTTGACTAGATACCACAAACCCGAGGAAAGTGACCCGGTCTGCCATGAATTCACATTTTTTGAGGTTGGTAAAAAGAGTTTCTCTCCTCAGAGTCTCGCAGACTTCCCTCAAATGGTAGATGTGGTCTTGAGAGTTGTGGCTATAGATGAGAATGTCGTCAAAGTAGACGACAACAAAGTGACCGATGAGAGGGCGGAGGACTTTCGTCATAAGCCTCATGAAAGTGCTGGGGGCATTGGATAGCCCAAATTGCATGACGAGCCACTCATACAGATCTTCTTTTGTTTTGAAGGCTGTCGTCCACTCATCCCCTGGTCGGATTCAGACCTAGCGGTAGCTACTTTTCAAGTCAATCTTAGAAAAGATGGTGGCTCCACTCATCATGTCAACCATGTCATCAAGACGGGGAATGAGAAATCTGTACTTGACAGTGATTTTGTTGATGGCGCGGCTGTCAACACACATTCGCCAGGTGCCATCTTTCTTGGGTGTGAGCAAGGCAGGGACAACACATGGGCTCTTGCTCACCCTGAGTAAACCTTTTTGGATAAGGTCCTCGACAATTCTTTGGAGCTCAGCATGTTCCTTAGGGTTCAATCTGTAATGGGGAAGGTTGGGTAGGGTGGACCTAGGGACAAGGTCAACAACGTGTTGTACATCACGCATGGGAGGGAGTCGAGAAGGCAAGTCCTCGGAGACGATGCCTTGGAAGCCCTACAGTATTGTCGGGACTTCAGTTGGGACTGAGACTCGGTGCTCCTTGGGTGTGATGGTGACTTCAACAGCCCAAACAGGGGCACCCTCTATAACCTCGCTGTTTAGCCCACCGACATTTATGGAGTCAAGGTGCCTAACTAGGTCATGACCAACCTTAGGGGCCTTAGGAACGGGTGTGATATATGTAGGGGAAGAGGGAATGAGAAGTTTTCCCTCTTTGGGAGTTCGGGGGCTCTCCTGAACCTTGGGGGTTCCAGTGGGGGTGGAGGTGGAACTCTTACCCGGGGTCACCTATGGGGGTGTCAGGTATAACTGAATATTCTTCCTGTTGTGGGAGAAGGAACATTGATTGGACCGACCAAATGTAGTAAGGTCTACATCATAGATCCATAGTCGTCCTAGGATGATGCTCCCGGCCTTCATAGGCACTACGTCACATAAGATCTGTTCTTGGTAGGACTGGAATTGGATGGGAATGACACATGTAGTGGTGACTGGGATAGAAGTGTCATCGACCTAAGTCACGCTGTATGGCCTTAGATGAGGGTGCGTAGGTAGACCTAGATGGGAGACAAAGTCTGAAGAGACTGCATTGATACACCTCCCGTTGTCAAGGATCACCTTGCAGGGATGAGAGTTCACCATGATGTAGGTTTGGAAGATGGAGGTTCGACGCCAATCGTCCTCCTGGGATTTTGAGATACAGCGAACTACATCCAATCTTTCATGGCTAGAGCTTTCGGCAATGCCTCCAACCTGCATGTACTCGACATGCGTGCCATCAAATCCTGCATTCATTTCCTCAAACTAAGCGATGAGGTCAGGATCGGCCATATATCTCTCCTGATCCATGGGTATTTTTAGAGTTGAAATGTACTCTAGACGGCCTGATGAATTCCTAGACCGACGTGGCATGCACGAGCTCGGACCTAGATGATGTAATCCTACGACCGAAAATTAGCAAGGTGCGGACCCAGCTGATATACAAAGGGTCAATTTGAAGGGATCGGTCAGGGAAAGTTGCTCGCCCGTAGGTGAAGTAGTTGTGGAACTACCTCCTGACAATTAGGGGGCCCTAATGTGATAGCTCTAGGGCTTTAAGGATAGGTGCATACAAGCTCTCTCTTTCCGTCCACAGCGATACACTCAGGAGACTGGCTGCATGGATAGGGCTCTCTTTCACTTCGTCGCACGGTAATTGATAAGGATACTAAATAAGCAAGTGAGGGGAGCACGTACCTAGCTGACTGAGAAGTCGAGCTCTGACCGGAGACGAAGGCGAGCGGGGACGTGTGTGCCCGCACGGCATCGACGAAGCTTCACGGTTACAATGAATTCACTCCACGTAGGGAGGATTTAATTATTACAAACCACTTAAAATTTTCCCGTGCAGGGGAACAAATCAACCTCAAAGTTTCTCCCCGCAAGGAGACTCTCGGGCACTTACTCTCCGTAAATTATGGAATGCGTGTCGGCGACCGGACGACTCGAGGGTCGGTCGAACCGTCGCTGTGGACCCGGGTGCCTTAATAAGTTAATTAAATGATATAGATAAATATATATATATATATATATATATATATGTGTGCGTGTAACACACTCTTTTTTTAGCATCAATATATATATTTACATAACATGTAATATAGCTGGCAACGGTAGGCTCGGGCGTTCACAACGGCCAAGCCGACTTCAACGTTAACAGGCCAGCACTTGGCAGCAGGTTGGCTGGGCTCTTCACACTATGGGCGAGCTTCTCGTGGCGGGTCTTCTCGCGGCGAGGGGTCCACGAGGAGGAGGCTTTAACGCGACGCTCGGTGGGATGCTTCCACGAAGGCTTCAAGCATAGAGAGAAAGGCGCAGGCCTTCACAAGCGGCGGTCAACAAGGCAGCTGGCTCTTCAACGTGGGCTTCACACCGGCGCTTCAAGTGGCTCACGCGGTGGAGGCCTTGGGCGGTCAACGCTCAAGGTGGCGGGCTTCTTCTCCACGTGATCAGCTGGGCGGGCTGGGCGGAGGCGGCCACGGGCGCAGGCGCCGGACGGGGCGGGGCGGAGGTGCACCGGCGGGGCTTGACGAGGGGGTGAGTGTGTGTGGGGAGAGGAGGAGGTGGTTTGCAGAGAGAGGTGGAGGAGGAGGCTCGCGGCGGCGTGGGTTGTTGCAGGGTGAGAAAATAGAGAGAGAGAGAGAGAGAGAGAAATAGAGAGTGTGTGTGTGTGTGTGCGAGTACCCCAAACCCTGGACCTCCCGACACGGCTCACAAGTGCTCCGACGATGGTGAAAATCGCTCACAGCCCACGACCTTCACAGACTATGAGAAACCCAGACCAAGAATCAAAGAAGGCAGGAAAAAGAGAAGTAGAACAAGTCAAAAGAGTGGAAGCCAACGACGCCAGTTCCCAGAATCCCGTCCCACCGCCACCCCAACAGAAATGGAGAAACATATAATGAACAGAATGGGAGGAAAAGAAGGGAACTTGGCGGACCAGAAAGAAAAATCACCCCTCCCTAAATGACAGAGAGAGAGAGAGAAATAGAGAACGGGAGGGGGGATTCTTTTCCCTAATTTTTTTTAAAAAATTTATATCTCTTTTTTTCCAACTTCCTCAACCGAGATCTTTATGCTTCTCTACTTTTTTTGTTTCTTTTTTTATTTTTTTTTATGAACAGAAATTGTGGAAAGGAGACGATGCCGACGTCGCGATTGATGGAGGCGCCGTTGTTGGGCTCTGATTCTAAATTTGACGCAGTCGGCGTCGGAGGAAGGATCGACGATAGCTCCGAGGGGACGAACAGGACGGAGATAACTTACTACCTCGCGCAGCTCGGCCTCAAGCCGGGCGGTCTATCACCGGGTGACACTCAAATCCCACAAGGAGGAAAGGAGGGAAGGGAAAAATGGCAAGAGGGAAGCTCTCACGTGAATGCAAATCTTAATCCTTTTCATCATGTTACAAACCTTCATTAGCCCCCCTTTATATAGGGAAAGCCATTACATTCTTACCTTTAAACTTCTCCTATTTGCATATATGCCATAGCCTAATAAAACAAGACCCAACAACCCTTATTTGACTTGTGGGTTTAAATAAAATAAAATACACACAACATTGACTATGACTAGCCTAATAAAACAAAAGTAAATACATGTAGTAAAACATTTATTTTACACATACACACAATACATACTCAATGCACACAGATACGTACTCAGGACGCCGAGTCTTCAAATGAGTCTCCGAGCCACAAGCTCGGTGCGGTCGGGCGGTGCGGCGTCGGCTCTGAGTAGTAGGCCCGGTAGTGGACCCAGTGTCCCCACCAGACAGTAGTCAGATAATCTTTCAAAGTCTGGAAGCTTTTCTTACATTCCTCGGACCATATATAAGGAATCTCCTTTCTTGTCAATCTTGTCAAAGATACCACGATCTTGGAGAAATCCTTAATAAATCTTCTGTAATATCCTGCCAATCCCAAGAAGCTTCGAATTTCTGTCACGCTAGTAGGTCTATCCTAGTTCTTCACTGCCTCGACCTTTGAAGGATCGACCGCAATACCCTTCCGGGAGATTATGTGACCTAGAAAAGAAACTTCTTCTAGCCAGAAATCACACTTACTAAGCTTAGCATAAAGTTTGTGATCTCTTAATAATTGGAGGGATTTCTTAAGATGTTCTTCATGCTCCATTTTGGACTTGGAGTAGATCAAAATATCGTTAATAAAGATCACCACAAATTGATCAAGGAATGGCCTAAATACACTATTCATCAGTTGCATAAATGCGACATGCGCATTAGTTAAGCCAAAAGGCATAACAGTGAACTCATAGTGTACATATCTGCTCCTGAATGCCATTTTATGAATATCCCCTTCCTTGATCTTCAATTGATGATAACCAGATCTAAGATCAATTTTTGAAAAATATCGAGCTCCAGAAATATGGTCAAATAGTTCATCAATCCTCGGCAATGGATATTTGTTCTTGATTGTGAGTTGGTTCAATTGTCGATAGTCAACACACAATCTCATTGACCCGTCCTTCTTTTTGACAAATAGGATCGGGGCTCCCCAAGGTGAAGTACTTGGTCGGATAAATTCTTTCTCCAATAACTCCATCAATTGTTCTTTAAACTCCTTCATTTCGATATGGGACATTCGAAACAGAGCCTTAGAAATATGTGCAGCTCCCGGAATCAAATCAATAGAGAAGACCACTTCTCTCTCCGGAGGAATACCAGGTAACTCGTCTGAAAATACATCAGAATAATCCCGAACAATAGGAATATCCTCCAGATTGGGTTTCTTATGCTCGGCCATAGTAATAGAAACTAAGAAAGCCGCACAACCCTTCTTCAATAATTTATCGACTTTAAGGGTCGAAATAAGGGATAGGTGTCGAGAATGCCTGACACCAGAAAATAAGAGGTTAGGGTATCCACTAATGTTGGGTCCTACGTAATGCAATCGGATCTAGAAGGGGGGTTGAATAGATCCTATCAATAACTTTGGCCTATTTAAAAACTTGGCTACCAAAAGCATAAACCACTCATATAAAGCAAATGAATCACTTAGGCACAATGCACAGCGGAATTAAACGGAATGGCTTAAATGAAAACGGCGGTCCAAAGACTACACAGGTCAAGGTACAAGTTAAGGTGCTACTCAGCAAACTTCTGATGTGTGTGTGAACATGGTGTTTGCTTGAAACCCTGCCGAGCTAGCTGGAGTGTGTGCTAAGGTGATCAACCAGAGTGTATGTGTGTGTATGCAAGGGATCCTCCTTTGCTGGAGTATGCTCCCTAGTGCCTGTGTGCAAGGGTGCAGCAGGCATTCAAGGGAATGCGAGTGCAGTGTAAACGATAAACGATGTGTAGGCAAGATGGCAAAATCCACAACGCTTAAGTGTGCGATGGAAGTAACTCAGATTGCATACGATGAAGCAAGCACACCAACCTGTGAATAGGGATAAAAGATATGGAGCAAACGCACAAGATGCACAACCCACAACATATGAGATTTTAAGGTGGTTCGGTTGCAAATCCGCAACTTACGTCCACCCCTCACCAAACCCGGTGAGGCTTTCCTGCTGACACACAACTTGACCGGGGACAAGCCCCAAACCACAGAACATAGAACACTCTCTGTCTGTCTTCCTACACACAAAATCGATAGGGACGGTTCTCCACAGACCGGAGCACATCTCCGTCTATCTTCCTACACACAAAACTGGCAGGGACGGTTCTCCACAGACCGGAGCACACCTCCATCTGTCTTCCTTCACACAGACCGGTAGGGATGGTTCAAGATGAACGAAAAACACAAAATAAAACTCACTGCAAGTGCAGTGGGAAAACCACAAGAACAAGAAGAATAAACACCAACTAAATATTCAGATAGAGATCTGGAAGTTGGTGACTGCAGCTACAAGTTCAGATCCGAAGATCTATCTTTTCAAGCAACGATAGACTACAGGGCTGCTCTCTCTCAAGGCTGATCTTCTTTTCTTCTTCTCTAACAGCACTGGACTGAGTCAAACAAGTACTGGGCTGCTCTCACGTGGTTCTCAAAGATGTTCTTTGTAGATGCTCAAAGGCGTGGCTCTCTATGGGCAGCAGCAGCTTCTCCTCTTGTAGAAGCTTGATATTTATAGATGAGCCACAAGGAAATGTGGTGAAGAACTTTCCATCCAAATTTTCCCTCCAAAAACTTTTCTTGTCTTTGAGAAAGATACTCTGCCAGAAGTATGACTTGAGCTGGCTTGCTTCTAGTCCAAGGATAGGACAGTGGCAGCAGAGGGAGCAGACCATATCTTTTCTTTGTTACTGTTCAGATCTCCTCATTAAATGCTCCCTTTGACATGCGGTCTCCTTATTGGTTGAAGTCAACTTTCTGTCCTATGTACTCTATCTAGACAAAAAGTCTTCTTTGGGTGACAACAAAAGGCAGACTGTGAGAAGTGACCTTCCCAGCTGTAGTTTCTGACATAGCCATCTCAAAAAGGTAGATTAGATGTGATATGATGACAGGGACAAAAGTCAACTTTGGGTACTGTAATGTCCCAGATTTTTCGGATATTTTTCGAATCTGGATCCATGAGTTTCAGATCACTTTCGGGGGTTCCGGAGCTTGTTTTGTGGTTTACACATATTTTTCCCTGACGAACCTGCGGAACGTCATAGCGAGCGAACTGTTATGTTCTCCTCCTCCGGAACTGTACCTGTGCATTGACCGTGTTCCGAGGATCGCGGAAATGATTTTTTTCTAGTTTTTCATATTTTTGACATTTTCTGGATTTCCTATATATAACCCATTTCTTTTCCCCCCTTTCCTTTTTCTTTTCTTCCTTCTTCTTCCTCCTTCCCGTGAGCGCACCGCGGCATCCCCCTCTCTCCCATTTGAGCATTCTGGAGCCCCCCCTCCTCTAGTGACGGACGGCGGGCTTCGGCGGCGGCGTGGTGACGACGACGGTGGCGAGAGGAACATGACGGTACCCTTTTCGTGGCGTGGGAGAGGTGTTCTTGTTCGGCCAAGGTTTGGAGATCGGTGGTGATCCGGCGACTTCCCGGCTTCTTTAAGGTAGGGGGAAGGATCCTTAACCTCTTTACTACTTTTCCCTTGATTTGTAGGCCGTGGGGAGGTCGAGAGGGGCGTTTTTGAACCACAAGGGTCAAAATCCATGTTTTGGGGTAAGCGCCGGTTCTCCCGTTTCGTGAGATTTTTGACCGATCTAAGGGTATAGAATCATGTTGGGAGGGTTGGGGAGGGATTCCCCTTTGTTTCCCCATCATCGGGTGATGATCGGGGCATGGCTGGCGCTTTTTGGGGGTTTCCCGCCGATTTCGCGCTCGGGTGAGCCTTGCGGCCTTACCAGGGACTGCTTGGCTCCTTTGGCGGTCTCAGGGAGACCGCTAGGTGGTTTTGAATGTTGGTAGGCCTTAGCAGTCATCCTGGGACCGCTAGGGTCATGGTGGCGGTCACTGATGCGCACAAAACTCGTCGTTTAAAAGCCGTGCCACAATTTTAAAAATAATCGGACTCACTCACTAAAAAGATATAAAATCTAAGTAGATTGGTAAGTACGGATCGATCCCACGGGGAGAAAATGTTTCTTTTAAATAAGTTGGAAAAATTCTTATGTTTTTAAAATCAAGTTTTTGAGTGAGTTAAAGCTAATGGAAAATAAATTACGTGAACTTAAGACTAGAAATAAATCAAACTAAA
Organism: Amorphophallus konjac; assembly: GCA_022559845.1. Classification (NCBI taxonomy): domain Eukaryota; kingdom Viridiplantae; phylum Streptophyta; class Magnoliopsida; order Alismatales; family Araceae; genus Amorphophallus; species Amorphophallus konjac. The sequence continues at coordinate 16,103,399 of CM040124.1, forward strand.
GAATATGAGAGGGTTGAGAATAGAGTTTGGAAGGAGATGGAAAGATAAAATAAAGAACAATTACACAAACTTAATTTTTATTGCTAATGAAGAGTACAACATCTATGAAAACTAAAAATACAACTTGAATAATGCTAAGGGAAGAAAGGAAGAAAGGAGCAAAGATGAAGAAGAATAGCGCCGCCATCTCCATGCCGAGCCTTGGAAGATGACGCGGCGGCGACGTGGAAATGGATCGACAGCACTCCTGACGGTACGGACGGGAACGGATAACTTGCTACCTCGCGTAGCTCGGCCTCACGCCGGACGATCTCACACCGGGCGACTCTCGATTCTCACAAAGAGAAAATAGGGAAGAGAAATGGAAGAGGGGAGAGCTCTCACACACAAAACAATCTTTCATTCATTCTTTTCATTCATACGTAACACACAACATTGGCCTCCTTATATAGGAGAAAAGCCATAACAATAATACCCTCAATGTTTCACTAATTATGTTTATACCCTAGCCTAATAAAATAAAACTCACCCACCTAACTTTTAACTTGTGGGTTTTAATCAAATAAAATACACAAAATACACATGTTATTTGACTAGCCTAATAAGATGAATACACAGAAATTCATAAAAATACGTGTATCACTCAATACACACAAATACGCCGAGTCTTCAGGAAGTCGGATCTCCGAGCCATAAACTTGGTGCAGTCGGGGCGGTGCGGTGTCGGCTCCGAGTAGTGGGCCCGGTAGTGGACCCGGTGTCCCCACCAACCCTCCCGGGGCGGCTAGAACTCGACTCCGTCGAGTAAGGGGGGACACTACTGTGGTAGTGCTCCAGCAGATCTGGATCGAGACACTGGAGATCTTCCCGGCTGATCCAAGAATCATCAGAAGGTGGACGGTCCTGCCAATGGACAAGGTAGCGCTGGTACACCCTGCTCCGTGTAGTGGTCACCTGCTCATCCAGTATCCTTTCAATGTGCTCGCGCGGTACTCTCGAGTCTGTGGGACGCACAGGGGTGGGCTCACTCTCAATGGGAGGAGAAGGCTCGAAAGGGTCACTAGGAATTATTGTGGGTTCCTTGTAGGCCACTAGGTCTGCCACATTAAAGGTCGAGCTAATCCCATATTCGGGAGGTAAGTCCACAACATAAGCATTGGAACCAATCTTCTGCAGGATCGGGAAGGGACCATCGTTATGGGTTTTCAACTGTTAAACGGCTCCGGAGGGGAGTCGTTCAGGCCGGACCCGCATCATAACCAAGTCACCTTCTTGAAATTCATGGTGACGCCTATGCAAATCAGCTGACTCATGCAGACTCTTAACATGCTGTGCAAACTCTTTGGTTGACTTGGACATTCTAGACTCGAGGGGAAGGTTGGGTAGGGTGGACCCAGGGGCAGGCTCAATAGCGTGTTATACATCACGCATGGGAGGGAGTCGAGAAGGTAAGTCCTTGGGAACGATGCCTTGAAACTCATGCAGTATTGCCGAGACTTCAGTTGGGACTGAGACTCGGGACTCCTTGGGTGTGATGGTGACGTCAACAGCCAAAATAGGGGCACCCTCAGCAACCTCTCTGTTTAGCTCACCGACATTTATGGAGTCAAGGCGCCTAACTAGGTCATGACCAACTTTAGGGGCCTTAGATACGGGTGTGATAGATGCAGGAGAAGAGGGAAGTGGAGGTTTCCCTTCAGTGGGAGTTTAGGGATTCTCCTGAATTTTGGGAGTTCCAGTGGGGGTGGAGGTGGAACTCTTTTCCGGGGTCACCTTTGGGGGTGCCGGGTACAACTGAATCTTTCTCCCGTTGTGAGAGAAGGAACATTGATTGGGCCGACCAAAGGTAGCGAGGTCTACATCATAGATCCATGGTCATCCTAAGATGACGCTCTCGGCCTTCATAGGCATTACGTCACATAAGATTTGTCCTTGATAGGACTGAAATTGGATGGGAATGACACATGTGGTGGTGACTGGGATAGAAGTGTCATCGACCCAAGCCACGTTGTATGACTTTGGATGAGGGTGCATAGGTAGACCTAAACGGGAGATAAAATCTGAAGAGACTGCATTCATACAGCTCCCGTTGTTAAGGATTACCTTGCAGGGATGAGAGTTCACCATGATGTAGGTTTGGAAGATGGAGGTTCGACGCCAATCATCATCCTGGGGTGTTGAGATACAGCGAACTACACCCAATCTTTTCTGGTTAGAACTCTCGGCAATGTCTCCAACCTACATGTACTCGACATGCGTGTCATCAAATATTACATCCATTTCCTCAAAATGGGCGATGAGGTCAGGATCGGCCATATATCTCCTGATCTATGGTTGTTTGTAGAGTTGAAATGCACTCTAGACGGTCTGATGAATTCCTAGACTAACGTTGCATGCACTACCTCGGACCTAGATGATGCAATCCTGGGACCGATAATTAGCAAGGTGTGGACCCAGCTGATATGCAAAGGGTCAATTTGAAGGGATCGGTCAGGGGAAAGTTACTCGCCCGTAGGCGAAGTAGTTGTGGAACTACCTCCTGACAATTAGGGGGCCCTAATGCGGCAGTCTAGGGACTAAGGATGGGTACAAGCAAGCTCTCTCTCACCATCCACAGCGATGCACTCAGAAGACTGGCTGCATGGATCGGGCTCTCTCTCACTTCGTGCGACAATTGAAATGATACTAAATAAGCAAGTTAAGGGAGCACGTACCTAGCTAGACTGAAAAGTCGAACACCGACCGGAGACGAAGGCGAGCGGGGACGTGCGTGCCCGCACGGCGTCGTCGAAGCTTCGTGGTTACAATGAATTCACTCCACGCAGGGAGGATTTAATTTATTACAAAACCACTCAACTTAAATTTTTCCACGCAGGGGAACAAATCAATCCAAGATTTCTCCGCACAGGGAGACTCACGGTCAATTACAATCCGTAAGTCACGGGCCGTCTGTCGACGCCCAAGTGACTCGGGCGTTATTTGAGCCTTCTTTGCGGACTTGGGTGTCACGATCAATAAATTAATCCAAAAATATATATATAGATATATATAAATATATATATAGATATATAGATATATATAAGATTATATATACCTTAAATATATATTATATATATTATATATATATTTAACTCTCTCTTTTTTTTAACTTTCAACCTCCTTTTTTGACTTTTTTCAATTTCTTTTCTTTTTCAACCACTTTTATCCACACGTTTTTTTTTCTTCGAACCTTTGACTTTTCAAACCTTACCTACGGCGCGAATCACGCGCTTGGAAGGATGTCAGTCAGCATACGTTGCTGCCAACGTGGGCGGCGAAGAGCTGTCAGCCAACGGGTGAAGGCGGACGGGCCACGCGGTGGTTCGTGAATGGCGACGTGCGGGTGTGCAGTCGCAGCTGTGGCCGAGCGCAGGGGCACCGGCGGGCACACAGCAGGCGGGCGGTGCCCGGTCGCGCAGTGGGCGTGGCCGTGCGGGCGTGCAGCGGGCGCACAGCTCGCGGGTGGGGCCTGGCGTGCAGCGGGCTGGGCCGCGCCTTCGGGCAGCGGTCGGGGCCGGGCAGGCGGGCTGTGTGCGCAGGCGGGCGGTGCGCGCTGGCACGAGCGTGCGGTGCGCACGGGCGCGACGGCGAGGGCGGCAGGGCCGCGGCGGTGTGCGGCAGCGGGCGACGCGGCTGGAGACCGTTGCGGCCGTGGAGCAATTCGAACCTGGGCACGTTCGACGATGCCCAGTCCGTGAATCACTTTATATATATCTATTTTTTTCGCTCTTCTTTTTTTTTTCTAGGAACCGAGAGAGAGAGAACAGAGAGAGAAATAGAGAGAGAGAGAAGGATTAACAGAAAGAGAGAGGGATTAACACGGAGAGAGAGTGATTAACAGAGAGAGAGGGAGTAACAGAGAGAGAGAGAGTTTGCAGGGTGTATTTTTTTTCAATTTTTTTTCTATTTTGTTTCTTCCCCAAAACTCCTCTCAATCGAACTCAACTAATATTTTGGTTTCTTTTGTTTTCTTTTGTTTTTTTTTCACTCTAGCAACCGAGAGATAGAGGGAGAGACGTCGGGGACGTCGGGGTCGTCGGAGACGCCGTTGTTGGGCTCTCATACCAAATATGACGTGGCGGCGACATGGAAATAGATTGACGGCACTCCTGACGGCACGGACGGGAACGGATAAATTGCTACCTCGCGCAGCTCGGCCTCACGTCGGACGGTCTCACACCGGGCGACTCTCGATTCTCACAAAGAGAAAAGAGGGAAGGGAAATGCAAGAGGGGAGAGTTCTCACACACAAAATAATCTTTCATTCATTCTTTTCATTCATACGTAACACACAACATTGACCTCCTTATATAGGAAAATAGCCATAACAATAATAACCTCAATGTTTCATTAATTGTGTTTATACCCTAACCTAATAAAACAAAACCCACCCACCTAACTTTTGACTTGTGGGTTTTAATCAAATAAAATACACAAAATACACACATGTTATTTGACTAGCCTAATAAGACGAATACACACAAATTCATAAAAATATGTGTATCACTCAATACACACAAATGCACCGAGTCTTCAGGAAGTCGGATCTCCGAGCCATAAACTTGGTGCAGTCGGGGCGGTGCGACGTCGGCTTCGAGTAGTGGGCCCGGTAGTGGACCCGGTGTTCCCACCAGAAGAAGACCACCCCGTCTTAGAATTAGACACCGCCTTTAGAGCACCGAAGGAAAAGAATCTCCGCCTTGGGATGTTTGGATAAAAATACAGGAGGGGGAGAGATAGAAGATGAAAAAGAGAGTTTGAAAACAGTGAAACAGAAATAATGAAAATAGGTCAAGATTAGAAATGACATAACTTTAAAATCGGAGAGAATTAGAAGAAGTGGTAAAAACAAAGGTTGAAGATCAGAGGAAGAGGAAGAAGGTTTATGAAGAGTGCAGAGGCAGAAGAAGATCAGAAGATGGTGAAAACTAGGGAAGAACAAAAGTGGTCTGCACGGATGAACAATAATTGTGCAAAAAAACTGAACAGTGGAAAAATAAAAATATCTTAAAAACTAAGAGGAATTAGAGAAAGTAGTAGAATATGAAAATCTAGATCGTTAAAACAGAAAGAACTTTTATGAAGAGTGTAGAGGGAAAATCAAAGCATAAGGGCATAAAAACAGAGGAAGAACAAGATGTAGAGCCTCGTATGAACAGTAAAAACACAGGACATCACCTTGTAAAATAGATTATAACTTAAAACTGGTGGAGAATTAGAAGATGGTGCAGAAGAATAAGTTTAAGATATTTTAAAAACAAATAACTTTCATGAAGAGAGTAGGAGAGGAAAATGACTACAAGGGGAAGAAATAAAGGGAAGCACAGAGAAAAATATTGGTTCACAGATGAACATGATAGCACAGTGAAAAATATAAAATAACTTAAAAACCGAAAGGAATTAGAAGATGATGCAGAAGAAGAAGTTGTAGAGCATTTAAAATTAAAGAACTTACATGAAGAAAGTCGAAGGAGAAGAGAAAAATAAGAGGATGAAATAGGCAGCCTAAGGTTGGGAGAGAAAGAGTGAAAGATTGTCAAAAGAAGAACTCCCCTTCACCTCCTTGTCATGGGCTATTTATAGGGAAAGTTGGGTTAATGGAGGGTGGAGATTGTATCAAAAGGAGATGGATGGCTAATATTTAGGTAGAAGATGATGCATGGGGGAAAGGAAAAGGAGGTGGGCACCCCCTTTCTGGGACTTTGGGCACTCACTTTCCAACTTTGAATCTCCTTTTCAAACATTGAATGTCATTTTCCTCCTTTTCAAACTTTGAATTCAAAATTTTGAACTTTATTTTCCCCCCAACCGAAATATTTTGAATTCTTTATTTGACTTAGTCAAAGTGGTGATGACAGTTTTACCCCCGGCTTCTTTTGCAATTACCTTCGTTGTTCTGCACACATATAATTATGATTTAGTCCATAAAAATTACCATAATGTGCACATGAATCTCAATTGCTCATTTTTATGCAATGGATAATTAATGTTCATGACCCTCAACTCCATTTTATTAAATGAAAGTACCAAATTAATTAATTTGCGTGAAAGGTCCAATCTACATGTGAAGTTGAGATTAATGATAGAACATGCATAATTACCAAATTATATGCACATAAAATGGTGTATATGCGATGAATTACCATAGAAAATGGATACTTATCACACCCCCAACTTACTCATTGCTAGTCCCTTTTCAATGCAAATAAATCAAAATTTAGGACTAACAGGAGTTTGTAAAACTCATACTCTCATATCCAGCTCTCCCTTCATAGAATCAACCAAAGATTAGGAATCTGGAATCATTAATGCACACTAGCCTTATGTAGGAACTTAATAGTAAGAATTCAAATCAAAGCTCAACAGCACTTGTGCATGTGTAACTACCGAATCCACAGCTTAGACAATTGCATCCCCCATTCGTTATTCCAAGTAAATGTCTTTCAACCCTGCATCTCTTAGAGCAGAGCATTAAGTATATTAGTTTTTTGTCTGCCTTATTGCTTTGTCCCTTTGGGATCTTTTATGCCACACATGATGCTTGTGACGACCCAGAGCTCTGGATACCGATATACCGATGAAATCGATACACCGATACCAAGAACTGGGGAAGCCACCCAAGAGGCTGATGAGGCCCCTGAAGGGTTAAAGGAGTTTGCTGAGGAGTTGCATAACGAATTGGGACCGCAGGCGCGCAATATTAATTAGGACAACAATTAATAATTAAGTGCGGAAGCAATTAAAATATCAGAGTGGTAGAATATATACAATAGTCCAGATTTATAGATAAAAAGAGGTCCACTGTACAACTACACGGGGCATATCTCGGCACAACAGAACAAAAGACAAACCAACACAGCTGGCACCCTAACGACGCTCGGCACAACCACGAGAAGGACCGGCGGACGACTGGGGCGGCTCACCTGAAAGAAGGAAGGGTGAGTCACAGCCAGACTCAGTAGGGGTCACGCGGATCCCTACCCCAAACTAAACAGACAAGCAGGCAAACATAAAAGCAATTAGAGCATGCATTTAAATAATAAGGCAGATGCACAATTTAATAAATAACTAACGACAGAAAATAAATCTACCAATAGAATAAACCATCACTAACCAAGTGAAGTGAGAGACGGAACAACCCACTAGAAGAACAAGACCAGACGCGCCCCCTGACGACTTACACTACGTCTCGGCAACTCGCAAGTCTGGCTCACGACAAGCGAGAGGCGTAACAAGACCAAACAAAGTACTAGTCAGAGCGACACTCGTCAGTGCCTGTCTAAGTCTCCGACCACGTGTGCACACACTGACTCCTTCCTAGAGCCAGGCCTCTAGCTAGTTTTCCCGCCCGTTGGACGCAACGGTAACGGCAGGGGCCCACGGTAACTAGCTTACAAACTGTTCCTTGGGAACACCCCTCCACCTCTCCCGGGTGGGACGACACACTCGGTCGCTGGGCTACGACTAGTGGTTCCATCACAAGGAAAGAGAAAGCAATTCCATCGGGATCTACTAATAAGCCATCGGTCACAAAATAACCTAAACATGGCATATATACAACATGGAATGCATTAGAAATTGACCATGCATGCTATTAAAACCCAAAGGAATGTAACGGTCTAGGGCTGCCGCATCACAGAGTGTGACGGCCAAGGGAAGGAGCGTCACAAGGGCTGTGACGGTCGAGGACGTGGGAGTTACAAGGGCTGTAACGCGCCAGGGCAGGGGCGTTACACGAACGTAACGCGCCTCCCCGGGACCGTTACACCCGCCTGAGGCTAAAAATAAAATCGCATCGTTCTAACAGAACGTAACGCGCTCGAGGAGGCGCGTTACAACGCCCTGACGGCCGCCCGACAGGCCGTTAGGCCAACCGCCATACGAAGTCAACGGTCAAACCGGTCAAGTGACGGTCGTGTAACGGTCCATCAGATGACCGTTACACCAAGAGTGACGCCCCCACCGTGGGCCGTCACACACACGTAACGCACCCCACAAGGGCCGTTACAGTGTGACGGCCTCTGGAAGAATCGTCACACCAGCTGGGAGCTTAAACCGAAACGGTCAAAACCAAACCCCCTCCCGGTCGAGCCGGATCGACGGGGAACGTGGAAAAACTATAAAACCTGCCAAGCCACGACATTCTACAACTAATCCATGCATCAAAACATAAAAATAATGCCCATGGAGTGATTTTCAAGAATTTAGCCTAAATTACACTAACATGGAATTTTACATGGAAATTGAAGAAAACGACGTCGGATGGACGTGCATGCTATGCCAATGCGATCCTAGCGAGGCAAGGATTCCATCCCCCTACCTCAATAGCGACGAAAACCGGATTTGGGCCGCATGCAAGCAACGGGTCACCGCGGCTCCTCCCGCCCCGTCTCACCTGCACGTCCCACGAACCGCAACGAGGTCAGTGCCTACGCGTTCCTCGCGACGAGCCGGTTCCGATGACACCTCCCGCGCCTCGATCCGCGACCGTCCGGACCAAGACCGAGAGAGTGGGGGCGGAGAGATCGTGAGAGGGAGAGAGAGAAAGAGGGAGAACGAGTGAGGGAAAGAGAAATCGATGGGGAGAGAGAGAGAGAGAGAGAGAGAGAGAGAGAGAGAGAGAGAGAGATATATATATATATATATATATATATATATATATAAATTAAAATTAATATTATTATTTTAAAAACTTAACCCTAATTGCCATTAACCTTAAACAAATTCTGATAAATGCCAAACGAACGCCTAAAAATCCACAAAAATAGCCAAAACGATCAGGACAAAGCCTAGATCTGAACTGCTAAGAATCCGCTAAGGCACGAGCGCTACAGTCCCTCCCTCCTTAAAGAAATTTCATCCCCAAAATTTAAACAGAAGGCGAAAGGAGGCAACTGTAAAATTAAAGCATACCTTGAAAATAAAAGGCTGGCTTCCCACGTGGTATAAAATAGACGCGCTTGTATCTGCAGTCAACCACGGCACTACACAATTCCAGCCAGTCCATGCCTAGAATAGCGTCATATTCGGCCAACTTCAATGCATAATGCTTCACAAGCATTGGCCGATTGCTGACGACAATAGGGGAATCTTCCAGGCACACCGGAGTGGACATGAAATCTCCATAGGGTAACTCCACGAGCAAATTACAGAACACTTCGGTCATCGGCTCCTCGATGCGAGCAAGAAAATCCTCGGACACAAAAGAATGAGTAGCGCCAGAATCGAAAAGAACATGAGCTGGACGACCGAAAATCAAAACCGTACCTTCTACTAGATTAGCTGCCACAGCTTCTGCACGAGTGATGTGAGTGACCCTGCCTCTCGGAGGGCGACTGGCTGTAGAAGACTGCTGGGAAGGAACTGGAGCAGGTAGGTAAGACGGCTGAGGTTGAGGCGGTGGAGGAAGATGAAACTGAGGCCGCTGCGGCTGGGTGAACTGTGAAAACTGTACCGGCGTCGACTTCAGCGGGCAGTCTCGAACCACATGACCCGACTGATCACAGCGATAACAGACGATTGGCACGGAACACGGCACGCCTGGATGACTACCACCACACCTCAAACACAGACACTGCTGACCACTGGAAAAATCTTGACGCGGTTGAACAGAAGGAACGGACAGCTAACTCGGATCGGAAGGCGCCAAATGCTCAAACTTCCTCTTCGACTTCTTATTCTTAAATTGCCAGAAGTGGGAGTCGGAAAAACAAGAAACACCGCTGACAGCAGGAACGGCAGAAGGAACTCCTGGGATAGACGGCTGGTAAGTCGGCTGAAACTGCACAGTCGGCTGCACCATTCTTGCCTGAGAAAGCCCTCGAGTCATCGCCATTTCCATCTCCACTGCAACAGCTGCCTGGTACGCTGAATCCAACTCAGACACTCGGGTAGCGAACAACGGCAGGCTCAATTCCGCTTTCAGTCCGCGCAGAAACTACTGAGTCTTCATAGCTTCATCAGCAAAAATATGGGGCGCGTACCTGCCCAACTCGATGAACTTATCTCGGTACTGCAACACAGTCTTGTCACCTTGCGTCAGTTCCAGAAACTGGTACATCTTCGCTAACTTGAGACAGGCTGGAGTGTAAGCACGCTCGAAAGCAGCAACGAACTCAGCCCAGGTGATTTGCCGAAGCGGACGGGAACGGAAGGCAACCTCCCACTCTGCAGTCCACCACGTGCGTGCGGTACCTTGAAGCTGATAAGTAGCCAACATGACTCGCTCATCATTCGCGCACTCCATCGACTGGAATACGCACACAGTGGCATCGAGCCACGATCTAGCTGTCTCCGGATCTGAATGACCCTCGAAAGTCGGTGGGTGGAACAGCAGAAATTCCTTCAACGCTCTACCATGGCCACCAGACACTTCTTCACGCGGAGCAGGGTTAACGGAAGCTAGCACAACTGGGGCAAAAGAAGTGCCACTCTCCTCCCCAGGAGCCCGAGCTTTCTTCCATCCACGAGGCAACATCTTGAACCTAGGAAACACACGATAACAGAAAACATCAGCAATCACGAGAAACATCCTAAGCCAGCAACAGACAACACAGTGGACTAGCTCTGGACCAGCGCAAGTTCCAATTCCTAAGACAAATCCCCAACACAGCTCTGATACCAATTGTGACGACCCAGAGCTCCGGATACCGATATACCGATGAAATCGATACACCGATACCAAGAACTGGGGAAGCCACCCAAGTGGCTGATGAGGCCCCTGAAGGGTTAAAGGAGTTTGGTGAGGAGTTGCATAACGAATTGGGACCGCAGGCGCACAATATTAATTAGGACAACAATTAATAATTAAGTGCGGAAGCAATTAAAATATCAGAGTGGTAGAATATATACAATAGTCCAGATTTACAGATAAAAAGAGGTCCACTGTACAACTACACGGGGCATACCCCGGCACAACAGAACAAAAGACAAACCAACACAGCTGGCACTCTAACGACGCTCGGCACAACCACGAGCAGGACCGGCAGATGACTGGGGCGGCTCACCTGAAAGAAGGAAGGGTGAGTCACAGCCAGACTCAGTAGGGGTCACGCGGATCCCTACCCCAAACTAAACAGACAAGCAGGCAAACATAAAAGCAATTAGAGCATGCATTTAAATAATAAGGCAGCTGCATAATTTAATAAATAACTAACGATAGAAAATAAATCTACCAATAGAATAAACCATCACTAACAAAGTGAAGTGAGAGACGGAACAACCCACTAGAAGAACAAGACCATACGTGCCCCCTGACGACTTACAGTGCGTCTCGGCAACTCGCAAGTCTGGCTCACAACAAGCGAGAGGCGTAACAGAACCAAACCAAGTACTAGTCAGAGCGACACTCGTCAGTGCCTGTCTAAGTCTCCGACCACGTGTGCACACACTGACTCCTGCTTAAAGCCAGGCCTCTAGCTAGTTCCCCCCACCCCCCCCGTTGGACGCAAAGGTAACCGCAGGGGCCCACGGTAACTAGCTTACAAACCGTTCCTCGGGAACACCCCTCCACCTCTCCCGGGTGGGATGACACACTCGGTCGCTGGGCTACGACTAGTGGTTCCATCACAAGGAAAGAGAAAGTAATTCCATCGGGATCTACTAATATGCCATCGGTCACAAAATAACATAAACATGGCATATATACAACATGGAATGCATTAGAAATTGACCATGCATGCTATTAAAACCCAAAGGAATGTAACGGTCTAGGGCTGTCGCGTCACAGAGTGTGACGGCTAAGGGAAGGAGCGTCACAAGGGCTGTGACGGTCGAGGACGGGGCGTTACAAGGGCTGTAACGCGCCAGGGCAAGGGCGTTACATGAACGTAACGCGCCTCCCCGGGACCGTTACACCCGCCCGAGGCTAAAAATAAAACCACAACGTTCTAACAGAATGTAACGCTCTCCAGGAGGCGCGTTACAACTCCCTGACGGTCGCCTGACAGGCAGTTAGGCCAACCGCCATACGAAGTCAATGGTCAAACTGGTCAAGTGACGGTCGTGTAACGGTCCATCAGATGACCGTTACACCAAGAGTGACACCCCCACCGTGGGCCGTAACACGCACGTAACGCACCCCACAAGGGCCGTTACAGTGTGACGGCCTCTGGAAGAACCATCACACCAGCTGGGAGCTTAAACCGAAACGGTCAAAACCAAACCCCCTCCTGGTCGAGACAGATCGACGGGGAACGTGGAAAAACTATAAAACCTGCCAAGCCACGACATTCTAAAACTAATCCATGCATCAAAACATAAAAATAATGCCCATGGAGTGATTTTCAAATATTTAGCCTAAATTACACTAACATGAAATTTTGCATGGAAATTGAAGAAAACGATGTCGGATGGACGTGCATGCTATGCCAATGCGATCCTAGCGAGGCAAGAATTCCATCCCCTTACCTCAATCGCGACGAAAACCAGATTTGGGCCGCATGCAAGCAACGGGTCACCGCGGCTCCTCCCGCCCCATCTCACCTGCACGTCCCACGAACCGCGACGAGGTCAGCGCCTACGCGTTCCTCGCGACGAGCATGTTCTGATGACACCCCCCGCGCCTCGATCCGTGGCCGTCCGGACCAAGACCGAGAGAGTGGGGGCGGAGAGATCGTGAGAGGGAGAGAGAGAAAGAGGGAGAACGAGTGAGGGAGAGAGAAATCGATGGGGAGATATATATATATATATATATATATATATAAATATAAAAATTAAAATTATTTTTATTATTTTAAAAACTTAACCCTAATTGCCATTAACCTTAAACAAATTCTGATAAATGCCAAACGAACGCCTAAAAATCCACAAAAATAGCCAAAACGATCAGGACAAAGCCTAGATCCGAACTGCTAAGAATCCGCTAAGGCACGAGCGCTACAATGCTGCACTACCCTTCACTGCTCAACGTGAATCTTGACTCTTGCCTTAGGAGAAGCAGGCCCGGTTTCGCAGATCAAGATTCTCTTTTCCATTTTACGCGAACCTCAACACGTCTTAGGTGAAGTGGGCCCGGTTACTAAGACTAGGGACATTTTTCATGGTATTTTTCTTTCTTTCTCTCTTTTTTTAATAGATAATTTGGCAGAAAGTTTTGTAAAAAGATCTCTTTTCTTAAGAAGTGCAGAATATCAGACAACATGCCAAAACTAGTAGAGGACTTGTCTTGCTTGTTTCATTAGCGTGCGACGTGAATTTTTTTTTCTAAAGTGCACATGAACTTTAAAAAGATTATTATATCAGTTTTCCATGGCTAGATTAGATAAATTTTTCATCATCCTTATCTAGTTATTTCTATTCCAAAATTACTTTCAATAGAAGCATGAATCATGAAACTCACAATGGGTTTTATTTTGTTGGTTTTCCATTTTTTTTCATGTTTGAGGTTATGTTTGAGGTTGTATATGAATGCAACATGTGCACCATAATTTCCGTGCCCCCAACTTAAATGACATTATCCTCAATGGCATGAATAATATGAAATAATAGAACAATGTAGACATAAAATTTGTGAAGGAACGGGACAACCTGACGGAATTGAACTTCGACGGGCATCCTTGCTTGAATAAAAGGTGATTTTTGGCTTTTGAAGGCTAGGCATAAGTGTAAACATTCTTCGCTCTCCTCCCAACTTATCTTTTATTCACACCTGTAAAATAAAAATAAAATCACAATAAAAACTTGGGTTGCCTCCCAAGAAGTCATTTATTAGCACACGAAAATCACGAAAACTATGGGTTGCCTCCCAAGAAGCGCTAAATTTAACGTCTTCAGTCAGACGCATGAAAGCTCACTAACCAACGTGTGGTATTCAGAATAAGCCAACAAGTGATCTTGTCCTCCTTCAAATTCCAGCCCTCATACCATTGGAAGACAAGAGTAAGCATGTACGGACTGGGGCTAGAAATAGGCAGGACTCGCACATTATTGATTTTAATTTTAACCATGTGTGTGAGCCAATTGTCATCTTTAGGGATCAAGAAATAATCAATGACTAATAATCTGTCAAGATCGGGGTTGAACCTTTTCCCAAAATCAACCCATTGTTCCCCTTGTCCTGCATCTTCTTGCCTAACTAACCCTTTTATGATGACTTCATCCATGGTAACTTGATTAGACACTGGTGGCTGATCAATAAGATTGGTATTATTAGTCACGTTCCTCTCAGTAACAGCCCCATGATCAGTAAGGGCAGTAATCAATTGGTTTTCCTGATGGGAAGTTAAATCAAAGGTGAATGTGATTGGCACGTCCCCCTCAGGTCCTAGAATGTCATAGTGGAGAGGCTGTACTATCGGGGGAATCAAATTGGAAGGAAGAGTGAGGCTAGGATCTAACTCATCCAAAGATTTAAACTTCATTGGATAGGGCTCAAGGGTCAGATCAAATGTGAAATTTTCTAACAAGGACCCTTCATCACACTCATTACTCGAATGAACATTATCAATCAAACTTTCCAATAATAAGGTGGGAAGATCAAATGTAAATGTTTCCAGCCCGGCCCTTTCATCATAGGTCAGATCAAAGGTGAATTTCTCTAAGACGGACCCATCATCACACTCATCACTCAACTGAAGATTATGAATCAAATTTTCCTGAAATGAGGTCGGTAGATGAAATGTAAATTTTTCCAACAAGGTCCCATCATCATGTTCTTCTAGGGGAGGAGGATATTCATAATTTGTTGTCATTAAATCACCAAGATTGTTGATTACAAAGTAATCCTCCTCGTCATGTATATCCTTAATTGAGTTGTGTGGGCCACTATTCTTCACAGTGATATTCTCAATCTCAAAACATTCATAGGAGGGGGTGACGATATCAATATGATCATTTTTATCCTTCAATCCGCCCCCTACTTCCTTCCCGTCCTCCATCATGGTATTACGAGCACTCTCCCTCACTCTCAATAGTTATATCTTGAACCAAAATGGCGGGCATCAGATCATCATCATCATCATTCACGTATGGAGGGGGTTGGTTGAATGTTGAAGGAGGGCCATGGTAAATAGACTGAGAGTACACGACTTGAGGTTCAAAGTAGTGGCCCGGTGAATCACCCCTAATATCGATATTGCTTTGCATGTTTGGGTGAGATGAGTTGGGCTGAAGTTGATTGCACATGGGCTGCTCGTGAGTTTCCTGGGGTGATGGTGTAAACAAATGGGCTTAAATTGGTTGGTCCGTCCAAGGCAAATTTAGGTGAGTACTCTAGCCAATATTAGAATCTTCAGAAAGGGTATCATACTTGGGCTGAGAGAACCCTAAGGCATTTTGGACTTGAGCTTGGATGACCAGTGGGAGTTGGGCTATAGTAGGACAGTGGCTCACATGGTGAGTGAGACTGGCACAGAAATCACAGGCTTCCTTGTGAGTTTGGGTTGGATTTTCGGCCTGTCTGGAAAGTCCTACAGATTGTTTATGAGATGAGATTGAGGCATGATTCATCAAATTTCACTCAAAATTTCAAACAGATCATACGCCTCATCTTCAGTCTTGTTCATGAACGCCCCTCCGCAACATGTATCCACCATTTGTCTATCAAGATCAGATAATCCCTCATAAAATGCAAACATAATTTACCATTTGGGTAACCCATGATGTGGACATTGACGTAACAAATCCTTCAACCTTTCCCAAGATTCATAAATTTACTTGTCTGAAAACTGAGTAAATCTCGAAATCGCCCTTCTCATAATGTTGGTTCGGACTATGGGGTAAAATTGTTTTAAAAATTCTAACTGCATATCCTCCCAAGTCTTAATAATTTTTCCAAAACTTCTTAACCAACATTTTGCTTTATCCTTCAATGAGAATGGAAATAAGATCAACTTAAGGGCATCATCACTAAAATTTTGGATTTTAACCAGCGAGCAAATTTCTTGAAAATCATCTAGATGCTCATAAGGATTTTCGTTGGGTTTCCCATAAAAAGATGGGAGCATCTGGATGATACCTGGGCTAATCTCATAATGATACACCAGAATGTCAGGTAGTTTAATACAAGTGGATGATTTATAAGTAGAAGGAATAAAGTGTTCCTTCATGGGCTTGGGTTTCCCTCTAAGATAGATGGCCATTAAAAAAAAGGTCGGATCCCTGAATGATTTGTTCAATTTTTTTCAACAAATTTTTTTGTAATTTTTTTTCAATTTCTTAATTTTTTTCTTTTATTAATCTCTTTTTTTGTTTTATTCTCTTTTTTATTAGGATTAGAAAATTATAATTTTTTTTGAAACTAACACTGACTCAGACGAAGAGAGAGAAGATGAGGATTTTTTATTTTTTTTACATACACAAACAAGTTAACACATAAATTACCTGACGACCTAGATGCTACTCAGATCTACAAATGAGGTTTCACAAAATGACCAAAATACAACTTAAGTTCACCCTCAATATTTTCACCGGTCAGGTTAGGGGTGGGGTAGTGGGAGGCACCCCCTACTTTCGTAGGGACCTAATTATGTCAAACCACTAGTCCGCTTAAGGCGTTTGCCGTCCGACCATCTTACCTTAGGCACCGATTTCCATAAGAGGGTAAACTCAAATCATATTAAAATCACAGTGTGACCCTAGGGCCAATGTCTATTGATGCGCACAAAACTCGTTGTTAAAAACCGTGCCAAAATTTAAAAATTTATCAAACTCACTCACTTAAAAATATTGAAATTCAAGCAAAGTGGTGAATACGGGTCGATCCCACGATGAAGAAATATTTTCATTTAAGCATGAGTTGGAAAATTCTTATATTTGGAAGATCCGAATTTTGAGTGAGATTAACCTAACTGAAAAATAAACTTGCATGAAAATACATGAATCTAAAGAAACAACCAAATTAAATGCGAAATAAAATAGACGAAGTGGGATATATTTGGTGCGGCCGTGGTGTGATAACAGTGTCGTCTCCTCGAGCCTTTGATTTACGAGTCGTCGGGAACGACCACGTACACTCGACCGGATCGAAACCGCTTCTCTTGATCGTCTTTGGGAGAAGTTTGGAAAATGATAGAAATAGAATTGTGGAAGAATATTAGAGAGATGGGAAGAGATTATGTAAAATATTAAAACATGAATTAAAGTAAACTCACAAGTGGATAAAAGTTACAAATAAATAAATTACAACACACTAGAATAATAACAAAAATAAAATGGAGAAGCCTAATGAAGGGGAAGAATGCTACATAAGAGGGGGAGAGAGCTATCTACGTTATGTGTCTATTGCCTATTTGCCTATTAGGGAGAGCCAAAGCCTTCCCCATGCCCTTTATATAGCCTCCAAAACAATCATGTAGTCTCATGTGAACACTCCAAAGCCCACCATTTGATTTCTTCTTCTCTTTCTCATTTTCTTTCATGGCACGTCGATAGTGTGTGAGAGCTTGCTGGCTTTTGGCCTTGTCGACAGTGTGAGAGCCGATGCTAGAAGCCCATCATCGTGGAGAGTCTCCACCGTTTGAAGGTGGCCGCGTTTGTTGAAGTTTGTTTACTTTTTCTCTTTCCCAATTTGAACGCCTGAAGCTTTCACGTGGATAATCCTGCTGCCGTTCCTATTGAAGGATTGAAGCCTTTTGGTGTGTTGCATGTGGAGTGGAGCCCGTTTGACATGCCCACAACCGACATGTGACCCAGCCGATAACGTGGAGAAGATGGCCACCTTGCATGCCTTTGACCCACCATGTGAAGGGGCCAGCCCGCCACCTTGCCTTGTAGCTTCGTCTTGGTGTGCCTAGCGTGAAGATGCCATGCACGTGAAGCCTCCAGCCGACACTGCCTTTTGATTCCTGAAGCCTACGCATGGCCATGCATGCTTTCAATGTAAAGCCAGTAAAGACATTGAAGCCTTGTCTTCCCTTCATGCGTGTGTGAAACTGCACGAAGAATCCAACACAAATTAGATGCATCGTATCTATATATCTTATATATCATTTGAAGCCTTCCCTTGCTCATGTGATGTATATATCATATATGTCTTTTATATCTATATATATGTCATATATATATATATATCAAATATATATATCATATATATATTTATATATCAAATATATATATCGAATACATATATCAAATATATATCTATATATATATATATCAAATATATATATCAAATACATATATCAATATATATATATCAAATATATATATCAAATACATATATCAAATATATATATATATATATATATATCAAATATATCTAATATATATAAACAATTATTTTACTTTTCTTTTTTCTTTTTTTATTTTATTTGGACTAAGATTGGGCTTGGTCGGCATGGGCTTTGGCTCATTTGTCTTCTTATTTGTTGTGATCTTCTTTATGCCTGCAAAATAAAGAATTTATTTATCAAATTTTTATTAATTTCATGAAACTACACATTTTGATCTAAAATCGTTATTAAGTGTGATAAGTGCATATTTATTAATATTTAAGCTCATAAAAAGTGTGTATATCATAAATTAACTCATACAAATGCACACTTATCACACCCCCCAACTTACTCATTGCTAGTCCCTTAGCAATGCAAACAATTTTAAAATTTAAGACCAACAAGAGTTTAAAATATCCATGCCTCATTTCCAGATCATCTTTCGTAGAGTCAACTAAAGATTAGGAATCCGGAAGCATTAACACCCACTAGCCCTAGATTTAAAAATTAAGGTACATGATCAAGAAGTCAATTTAAAGTTCAATCGCACTTGTGCATGTGTAATATTAAATTCACAATGTAGACAAATACGTCCCCCATTTACTATTCTAAGCAAGTGCCCTTCAACCCTGCACTTCTTAATCAGAGCATTAAGCATAAAAACTTTTTATCTGCCTTATTGCTATGTCCCTTTTGGGATCTCTCTCTTTTTTTCTTTTCTATTCTATACACACATGATGCTACACTACCCTTCACCATTTTATGTGAACCTCAACACGTCTTAGGTGAAGTAGGCCCGGTTACACAGATAAATGTTCCCTTTTCCTTTTGACGCGGACCTCAACACGTCTTAGGTGAAGTAGACCCAGTTACTCAGAATCGGAGCATTTTTATGATATTTTTTTCATTTTTTTTCAATTGAAATAATGTTGATAAATAACTTGGCAGAAAGCTTGTAAAAGATCTCTTCTTCAAGAAGTGCTGAATATCAGACAACATACCCAAAATAGCAGAAGACTTGTCATACTTGTTTCATTAGCGTGCGACGTGAATTTTTTTTCTAAAGTGCACGTGAACTTTAAAAAGATTCTTAGATCAGTTTTCCATGGCTAGATTAGATAAATTTTTCATCATGCTTATCCAGTCATTTCAATTCCAGAATTACTTTCAATGGAAGCATGAATCATGAAACTCAAAATGTGTTTTATTTGATTTATTTTATATTTTTTTTTCATGGCTTGAGGTTGTATATGAATGCAACATGTGCAATGGCATGATTGCCGTCCCCCCAACTGAAATGACATTATCCTCAATGGCATGAACAATATAGAATAATGAACAATGTAGACATGAAATTTGTGAAGGAACGGTACAACCTGACGGAAGTGAACTTCGACGGGCATCCTTGCTGACTAAAGGTGGTACTTGGCTTTGAAAATCAGGGCAACAATGTAAGCAATCATCTCTCTCTCCCCCCCAACTTATCTTTTATTCACACCTGCAAAATAAAAATACAAACACAAGAAAAAACTTGGGTTGCCTCCCAAGAAGCGCTAAGTTTAACGTCTTCAGCCAGACGCAAAGTTCTATAACCAACGAGTTGATTTTAGAATGAGCCACCAAAGAATTTTATCTTTGCCAAAATTTTCTTTTTCATGCCCTGAATAAAATGAATGTGACTGGTGAATGCAAGGGTAAGACAGATATCGGGCTAGAGGTAGCTCAAAAGAATCATCCCGATTAAAGAATAGATGAGGAACATTGGCAAAAATCATGTCATGAATTATGAAATTTTCCTCCTGAGAATCCATGGGATCAGATAAATCAGCATGTAGAACAAGGTTGGACCAATCGGTTGGGAGAGTTTTAAAAGAAGCATCGTGGTCAAGAATTGGCATAAGCTCTACCCTCTCCTCTAGATTGAAATTATCATGCGGCACACTCAAATCATCAATTCCTCATTAACCCCAACTTCATTGGTCAAATAATTGTTCAATTCTTGTTCCACCTTCACTGCTTCTTCCTTCCCATCTTCAAAGATAATTTCATCAAATTCGGGGAGAGACATGTGATTAAAGATTTGAGGTTCAGTATACTCTTCCTCTCCCCCTAACTGGAGATCATCCACCTCTCTAGCACTGTCCTCACAAGGATAATCAAGCGTAGACTCCTCAAATTCAATGTTAGGAGGGGGAATATAATCATTCATTAGTTCATCTCTTTCCTTTATTTCTTTTCCATCAAATTCTTCAATCTCCTCAAACTTTCTAGGTTCCTCATTCAAATTTTGCTGACAAGATCTCTCCATAATTTCGTCATCTTCTGAATCACAGTGGATCTGAATATTATGATAATTGGAAGTCAAGGATTGATCATAGTCATCATAAGGAAGTTGATCAGTAGACATGGAACTAGAGTAGCTAAGCACTTGCTCTTCCTCAATCCTCTTGATCGTCTCAGTCATCCTATCAATTCGTGCTTAGAGAGATTGACTTTGAAGCATCATTGATTGACAGTGTTGATTGAGTGTCATTTCTGAATTGGGATTTGAGGGTAGAGGAGTTGAATAGTGAGGCTGAGAGTGATGCTGGGTTGGGTCATAATGGTCATCAGAGTTTGGGGCCCAAATATGATTTTCATTATTCCCTTCTTCTCCCCCCAACTTAGACTCCTCATTATTTTCCTTGGCCATTACAAATTGAGATTCATTAGCTTCCCCCAAATATTCCTGATATGGCTGCTCCATATTATCCTCATTATCAAAAATTATTGGAGAGTTGTTGAATTGAGGATTGATGGATGGATCAATCAATGTGATATTATCATCAGAAAATTGATTTTCAAAGTTTTCCGTGGGGAGGCTAGTATGTTGGTCCATTTCAAGCTCTCTACCACATTGGTTAAGCTGGGCTTGAATGATTTGGCTCTGAGCTTGAAGGGATTGCTGATTGGCCAAGATGAGTGGAGTCATTTGATTGAACCTGTCCTCGAAATCAGACTTTGGAGGAGCTGGATAGGTTAGGTGGCACTCAGACTATGGTAAGTAACAATCAGAATAGAAATCAGTCTGGTACTGAGGTGATGGAGAGTAGATGGGTTGTCCTTCATATGGGGCTTGAGTGTAAGGATCATTTGAGTAAAAAGCCTGACCTGAGAAGTGTGGATTTGAAGGACTTTGCATAGGGTCTTGATATGGTACCCAAGAAGAAGATTGCTGGTTTTCCCACCCAGGATATGGATTTGTGTAGGAGATAGAGGTGGAAAAATCTGATGGAAATTGGTGTGGCTCTTGGGTAAGAGATGAATTGTAAATCTCATTGTAGAAGAGTGAATGATTTTGATGATAATAGGCAAATGAAGGAGTTGAATTCAAATTGTCAGCATGGTTGAACATGAAAGAATCTATTAATGGGCCTGAACAAAATTAGATGTGGCAATGCAAAAGATCCAAGAAAGAGTGATGTTTTTTAATGAATTTTTTTATTTTAATTGTTTTGTTGTATTTTGTAGGAAAATCTTTTTATTTTATTTTATTTTATTTATTTATTTATTTTTTGACATACACAAACAAGTTGACACACAATTTACCTAATCACCTAGATGTGACCTAGACCTCCAAATAAGGTTTCACAAAATGACTAAAGTGCAACTTAAGTTCACCCTCAATATTTTCACCGGCCAGGTAAGGGGTGGGGTAGTGGGAGGCTCCCCCTACTTTCGTAGGGACCTAATTATGTCAAACCACTAGCTCGCTTAAGGCGTTTGCCGTCCGACTATCTTATCTTAGGCACCGATTTCCACAAGAGGGTAAACTCAAATCGTACTAAAATCACAGTGTGATCCTAGGGCCAATGTCTACTGGTTTTTATTTATGGCTTAGGTCATGCAAAGATGTAAGGGAAATGTGGTTTGTGGGCTAAGGAAGGGTGATGAAATCCCCACCTTATGTTATTTAGGGGTATCGCCTTTAAAGTGTTTTGAAATGAAATACACACCACAATTTCAAACAAGGGGTTCTTATGTAATATGCATGCCAGAATATGATAAGTAGAACGTACCTTGCCCCTTGCAATCTCCAAAATGTAATTACAAAAATTAAACAAAAAGGGAAAATTCTATGCTAAATGATACATGACCTAGAACATGGTGGGTGTGATTTTTATTCTTAAATGAAGTCTTTTATTTTTTGTGTAAGTATTTTTTTTAATTAATGAATCTATCTAGCCAGCATAAATTTTTTTATTTTGATTTTTGATTTTTTTTTTGAATTTTTTAATAAGAGATGAATGCAAGAAGTTATAAACAATAAAATAACAAAGACATGCAAAATTAGTACAAAATGAAGCCTAGAGTGTTATTTTTGTGTGTTCTGATTTTTTCTTCTGATTTTTATAAATTTTTAAGAATTTTTCAGATTTTTTTTGAAGATTTTTTAGAAATCGGAAAAATAGAACCTGTTCCTACGTTTCAGTCTTTTAGCGACGCTTCACTGCTACAGTTCCAGGCTTTCAACGACGCTTCATTTTATGAGAATTTCAGGTCCGATTTTCCTATTTCTTTGATTTTATAATTTTTTTTATTTTTTCTAAAAAATAAAAATAAAAAAATTAATATACAAATATACACATCAAACACAAGAATATCCAACTATAAAAAAATTATTTCCTCCCCAGCAACGGCGCCAAAAATTGATGCGCATAAAACTCGTCGTTAAAAGCCGTGCGACAATTTAAAAATTTACCGAACTTACTCACTTAAAAATATTGAAATTCAAGCAAAGTGGTGAATACGGATCGATCCAACGAGGAAGAAATATTTTCATTTAAGCATGAGTTGAAAATTTCTTATATTTGGAAGATCTGAATTTTGAGTGAGATTAACCTAATTGAAAAATAAACTTGCATGAAAATACATGAATATAAAGAAATAACAAAATTAAATGTGAAATAAAATAGACGAAGTGGGATAGATTTGGTGTGGCCGTGGTGTGATAACGGCGTCGTCTCCTCGAGCCTTTGATTTACGAGTCGTCGGGAACGACCACGTACACTCGACCGGATCGGAACCGCTTCTCTTGATCGTCTTTGAAGAAGTTTGAAAAATGATAGAAATAGAATTATGGAAGAATATTAGAGAGATGGGAAGAGATTATGTAAAATATTAAAACATGAATTAAAGTAAACTCACAAGTGGATAAAAGTTACAAATAAATAAATTACAACACATAGAACAATAACAAAAATAAAATGGAGAAGCCTAATGAAGGGGAAGAATGCTACATAAGAGGGGGAGAGAGCTATCTACGTTATGTGTCTATTGCCTATTTGCCTACTAGGGAGAGCCAAAGCCTTCCCCATGCCCTTTATATAGCCTCCAAAACAATCCTCTACTCTCATGTGAACACTCCAAAGCCCACCATTTGATTTCTTCTCTTTCTCATTTTCTTTCATGGCACGTCGACAGTGTGTGAAGAGCTTGCTGGCTTTTGACATTGTCGACAGTGTGTGAAGAGCTTGCTGGCTTTTGGCCTTGTCGACAGTGTGAGAGCCGACGCTAGAAGCCCACCATCGTGGAGAGTCTCCACCGTTTGAAGGTGGCCGCGTTTGTTGAAGTTTGTTTGCCTTTTCTCTTTCCCAGTTTGAACGCCTGAAGCTTTCACGTGGATAATCCTACTGCCGTTCCTGTTGAAGGATTGAAGCCTTTTGGTGCGTTGCATGTGGAGTGGAGCCCGTTTGACATGCCCACAGCCAACATGTGACCCAACTGATCACGTGGAGAAGATGGCCACCTTCATGCATTTGACCCACCATGTGAAGGGGCCAGCCCGCCACCTTGCCTTACAGCTTCGTCTTGGTGTGCTCAGCGTGAAGACGCCATGCACGTGAAGCCTCCAGCCGACACTATCTTTTGATTCTTGAAGCCTACGCAAGGCCATGCATGCTTTCAACGTAAAGCCAGTAAAGACATTGAAGCCTTGTCTTCCCTTCATGCGTGTGTGAAACTGCATGAAGAATCCAACACAAATTAGATGCATCGTATCTATATATCTTATATATCATTTGAAGCCTTCCCTTGCTCACGTGATGTATATATCATATATGTCTTTTATATCTATATATATGTCATATATATATATATCAAATATATATTTCTATATCAAATATATATATCAAATACATATATCAATATATATATATCAAATACATATATCAAATATATATATATATATATATCAAATATATCTAATATATATAAACAATTATTTTGCTTTTCTTTGTTTTCTTTGTTTTTGTTTTATTTGGACTAAGATTGGGCTTGGTCGGCATGGGCTTTGGCTCATTTGTCTTCTTATTTGTTGTGATCTTCTTTATGCCTGTAAAATAAGGAATTTATTTATCAAATTTTTATTAATTTCATGAAACTATACATTTTGATCTAAAATCGTTATTAAGTGTGATAAGTGCATATTTATTAATATTTAAGCTCATAAAAAGTGTGTATATCATAAATTAACTCATACAAATACACACTTATCATCTACTGACTTTTATTTAAGGCTTAGGTCATGCAAAGATGCAAGGGGAAATGTGATTTGTGGGCTAAGGAAGGGTGTTGAAATCCCCACCTTATGTTATTTAGGGATATTACCCTTAGAGTCTTTTGAAATGAAATGCACACCACAATTTTAAACAAGGGGTTCTTATGTAATATGCATGCTAGAATATGATAAGTAGAACGTATCTTTCCCCTCGCAATCTCCAAAATGTAATATAGAAATTAAATAACAAGGAAAAATCCTATGCTAAATGATGTATGACGTAGAACATGGATGATGTGGTTTCTATTATTGAATGCGGTCTTTTATTTTTGATGTAAGTGTTTTTTTTAGTTAATGAAGCTATCTAACCAGCACATTTTTTTAAAAGATTTTTTAATATAAAAGCTAACAAAATACATAAGATAAATTAAATCACAAGAGGGAGGATTGATATACTTACTTGGATCGCGATCCCTCGTCCTTTATTTTTATTTTTATTTTTTTTCAGAGATTTTTTTTAATTGTTCAATTGATGCAAATAAATGGAAAATCAACTAAAATGCATGAACAATATGCATCTACAATGAAAATATGATAGCATGAGACCAAAATATTTTTGTGATTATCTGTTTTCTATTTTTTTAGACAATTTTTTTCAGATATTATTATTTTTTTTTGAATTTTTCAATAAGAGATGAATGAAAGAAGTTATAAATAATAAAATAACAAAGTCATGAAAATTTATTACAAAATGAAGCCTAAGATGATATTTTTGTGTGTTCTGATTTTTTTAATTTTTATTGATTTTTAGAAATTTTTCAGATTTTGTTGAAAATTTTTCAGAAATTGAAAAAATAGAACATGTTCCTACGTTTCAGCCCTTTAGCGACGCTTGACTGTTACAGTTCCAGACTTTCAGCGACGCTTCATTTTCTGGGAATTTTAGGTACGGTTTTCCTCTTTCTTTGATATTTGATTTTTTTCTTTTTCCTACAAAATAAAAATAGAAAAATTAATATACAAATATACACATCAAACACAAGAATATCCAACTATAAAAATTTATTTTTCCTCCCCGACAATGGCGCCAAAAATTGATGTGCACAAAACTCGTCGTTTAAAAGCCGTGCCACAATTTAAAAAATAACCGGACTCACTCACTAAAAAGATATAAAATCTAAGTAGTGTGGTAAGTACGGGTCGATCCCACGGGGAGGAAATGTTTCTTTTAAATAAGTTGAAAAAATTCTTATGTTTTGAAAATCAAAATTTTGAGTGAGGTAAAGCTAATGGAAAATAAATTACGTGAACTTAAGACTAGAAATAAATCAAACTAAAGAATATGAGAGGGTTGAGAATAGAGTTTGGAAGGAGATGGAAAGAGAAAATAAAGAATAATTATACAAACTCAATTTTTATTGCTAATGAAGAGTACACCATCTATGAAAACTAAAAATACAACTTGAATAATGCTAAGGGAAGAAAGGAGCAAAGATGAAGAAGAATAGCGCCGCCATCTCCATGCCGAGCCTTGGAAGAAGATCGCCCCGCCTTAGAATTAGACACCGTCTTTAGAGCACCGAAGGAAAAGAATCTCTGCCTTGTGATGTTTGGATGAAAATAGAGGAGGGGGAGAGATAGAAGATGAAAAAGAGAGTTTGAAAATAGTGAAACAGAAATAATGAAAATATGTCAAGATTAGAAATGACATAACTTTAAAATAGGATAGAATTAGAAGAAGTGGTAAAAACAAAGGTTGAAGATCAGAGGAAGAGGAAGAAGGTTTGTGAAGAGTGCAGAGGGAGAAGAAGACCAGAAGATGCTAAAAACTAGGGAAGAACAAAAGTGGTCTACACTGATGAACAGTAACTGTGCAAAAAAAAACTGAACTGTGGAAAAATAAAAATGCCTTAAAAATGAAGAGGAATTAGAGAAAGTAGTAGAAGATGAAAATCTAGATCTTTAAAACAAGAAGAACTTTTATGAAGAGTGCAGAGGGAAAATATGAGCATAAGGGCATAAAAACGGAGGAAGAACAAGATGTAGGATGAACAATAAAAACACATGATATCACCTTGTAAAATAGATTATAACTTAAAAACGGTAGAGAATTGGAAGATGGTGCAGAAGAATAAGTTTAAGATATTTTAAAAACAAATAACTTACATGAAGAAATCCGGAGGAGAAGAGAAATAGAAGAGGATGAAATAGGCGGCCTAACGTTGGGAGAGAGAGAGTGAAAGATTGCCAAAAGAAGAACTCCCCTTCACCTCCTTGTCATGGGCTATTTATAGGGAAAGTTGGGTTAATGGAGGGTGGAGATTGTATCAAAAGGAGATGGATGGCCGGGATTTAGATAGAAGATGATGCATGGGGGAAAGGAAAAGGAGGTGGGCACCCCCTTTCTGGGACTTTGGGCACCCCCTTTCCAACTTTGAATCTCCTTTTCAAACATTGAATGCCATTTTTCTCCTTTTCAAACTTAAACTTTGAATTCTTCCTTTTCAAACTTTGAATTCAAAATTTTGAACTTTCTTTTCCCTCCAACCAAAATATTTTGAATTCTTTATTTGACTTAGTCAAAGTGGTGATGACAGTTTTACCCCCGGCTTCTTTTGCAATTACCTTCGTTGTTCTGCACACACATAATTATGATTTAGTTCATAAAAATTACCATAATGTGAACATGAATCTCAATTGCTCATTTTTATGCAATGGATAATTAATGTTCATGACCCTCAACTCCATTTTATTAAATGAAATCACCAAATTAATTAATTTACGTGAAATGTCCAATCTACATGTGAAGTTGAGATTAATGATAGAACATGCATAATTACCAAATTATATACACATAACATGGTGTATATGCGATGAATTACCATAGAAAATGGACACTTATCCGTCACGCGATAGACCGCTACCCTTTGGTTACCGGTCGTCAGACGACCGTTTTCCCCGTTTGACCGAGCACCCTTGGGGTGCGTGATTCTGACCGTTGGGGTTCACGTGCTGCCTAACAGTCATGGGATGACCGTTTTTGGCTGCCTTGCGGTCCAAGGAGGGCCGCTAGGCTGGGGTTAGCGGTCTGGCGATAGACCGTTTGGCCTCTCGTGGCCCATTCCCTTGCGGTCACCAGGTGACCTCTTGGCTTCGCCTTGCGGTCCAGAAGAGGACCACTAGGTCCCCCCTTGCGGTCTAGAGAGGACTACAAGGCTGAGGGGCAGTCCTATGAGGACCACCACTCGGTTTCCTTTTGATGAGGGGTCTTCGTAAGTTGAGTCTTACCTCCAGTGACACGTCCACTAGTCGTAGCCTTTTTACGGCACGCGTGTGTTGACCCACTCGAGAGTGGTGGAGCGGCTTACCCGAGAGAGACGATTTTTAGGTTGGTTTCCGTAGGGCCCTTTGCCTTTGCAGCTCCACTCCGATTGGGGGGAAAATAGGCTAGATGACTCGACCTAGAGCAGTTGGTCTGTGTGTGCACACGTACTTGGGTGCAGAGGACCCGCGCGACCCCAGCTAGTCCTTGTTCTGAGTTCTTGGTTACTTGTTGTGTGTCTCAGTCTCCGCCTGGGGCGTTGTAGGGAGACACTGAGGCGCGGTGTAAGACGCCAGGGGACGCATCTGGCTTTGCTTCTAGTGGGTGGTGCTCCTGTCTCCTGGCAGGTATAGACTTGTTTTCCCGCAGGTTCTAGGTTGGGTTTGTTAGGTACGGTTAGCGGTAGAGAGCCTTTCCATTTATTTATTATTACTTGTTGCTTCTACCGTACTTTCGTTAGGTAGTGTTACTTTCCATGCTTGTTTGTGTCTTTTCGTCTTGTTTTCCTCGTTGTGCGGTGGGGGTCCGAGGGATCCCAACTGAGCCAATGAAATGAGGCTCACCCCTGTGTTTTCAAGTGAGGCGGGCTCGTCGCATGGCGCGGCGGAGTTTCAGTGCGGTTCCAGTAGCCAGGGTTAGTCGCCAGTTTGCCAGAGCCGGGGTATGCCCCGTGTACTTGTACTTTCCTTTCTGTTGACTGTACTTATTTTAGACATGAGATACACTGGACCTTGTAGCAGTTTAATTATTTAGTTTATTCTGTGCATTTTATTTAAATCTTTGTGCTATCTTTGCGGTTATTTCAGCTTTTCTTGTACTCCCACACCATTCCTTTAACCCTTCCGAGTCTTCGGGCTCGTGGGTGGCGGGCCGGGGTTCGAGTCACGCCGATTCCTTTCCGGTGCTCGGATCCCAGGTCGTTACAGTTGGTATCAGAGCGAGGTTGTGGAGGTACATAAGAACCTGAAACAATTGCAGTGGTCCAGAAGGTCCATGAATGTCCTGTACAGTCGGCGGCTGGCGTAGGGCTCCGTGTGTTTTATTAATTCTGCTATTTGTTTTGTTAACAGGAGGTTATGGCGCCCAGGAGAGCGACTCGTTCCCAGCAGGGAGAGTCAGGTGTAGGGGGTCAGGAAGGGCAGAGTAGAGCAGTGCTCCCAGATGATGCAGCTGGAGGGGCGAGAGCCCCTGGAGCAGAGGAGTTTCTCCGGGGCATGTATGAGTATGTTCTTCAGCAGCAGTAGGGCGTTGATACTGGTGAGGGTTCGTTGTCTCGAGGTGGTCATGGTTGTGTGCTTATAGATTTCTTGCAGTTCCAGCCGCCTCTTTACAGCAGGCAGCCAGATCCAGAGGTGGCCAGGGAGTGGCTAGATGACTTGGAGCGGGTGTTCAGTTCGATGGAGTGTCCTGAGGAGGAGAAGGTAGTGTTGGCCACGTATCGATTGCAGGGACCAGCCTGGTCTTGGTTGACGTCAGAGTGGGGAGCAGTGTTTCAGTCCCGTCCTCTTCGGCAGATTACATGGCGGGAGTTCGTCGCGGCTTTCGAGCGTGCTTTTTGTCCGTCCTTTCTCAGGTCGCAGAAGCTGCGTGAGTTTCTAGAGCTGGTCCAGGGCGACATGACCGTGATGCAGTACAAATCAATATTTATTGAGCTGGGCCGTTATGCACCGCATATTGTGGCAGATGAGGAGGTGAGGACCGAGCAGTATGTCAGGGGTTTGTGGCCAAAACTGAGGCATCCCCTGCTTGCGTCGGGTTTGACCATCCTGGATGCAGCTTGCAGAGCAGCAGCGGCGCTGGAGAGAGATTTGCAGAAGGTTCGGGGGCAAGGCAGTGTAGGTCAGTCGCAGACGGGTCTTAGCCAGCCAATGGATGTGCAGTAACAGAGTACCATCTTGCCTTCAGTAGGTGGTTCAGGGGCATCTCCGTCTGTTGCGTCAGCGGCAGATTCGTCGTCCATTGGATTGAAGCTCAAGAAGTTGTTCAAGGAAGTTGGGTTTATCTGGAGGCGTCAGGATCGCAAGGAGTCGAGGCAGTAGTCAGCGAGCATCGTTCAGCAGCCGTCTTATCAGTGTCAGGGTTCAGTGAGTGGCTCTCGGGACAGGTGTCCTTGATGAGTGTGTATTTTTACACGTTAATTTATGCTACACACACTTTTTTATGAGTTTTAATACTAATAAATATGCACTTATCACACTTAATATCAATTTTTGATCAAAATGCTTAGTTGGTGAAATTAATTATGATTTAAGTAATAAATAAGTTATTTTGCAGGCACTCGGCAAGAAGTTTGCGCAAGAATGGGTCAAATGTCATGAAGCATGAAAAGAAAAAGAAATAAAAAGAAATGAAAATAAAAATCAAAACATTAATATTTATATACATATTATGATATAGATTCATATAATATATATATTCATAAGATATATATATATATATTATATATATATATATATTCAAAATATATCTATCTATATATTCTATCTAAACTCATATCGCTACATATATCATCTAATATATCTATCTACATATCTTATATATATATATGTATAGATCAAGGCATAATGCCTTTACGTTGAATGCATGCAATAGCCATGCATTATATATATCACGTAAGGCTTCTCAATGTATATAATATATATATAATGCAAATGGCTTCAACGGCAGACAAGGAAGGGTCTTCAACTGGGCATGGCAGACAAGGCCAAAGGCTTCTCAATGTATATAATCTCCACGTGATCAGCTGGGCAGCGGCTCTTCACGCTACATCCTGGCCTTCTCACGAGAGTTGGCTGATGGAGGCTTTGGCTAGGTCCGCGCGGCATAGAAGGCTCCAAGTAAAGATCCTACAGGTTGGCAGTGGGCTCCACTTCAAATATGGCTTCAAACAAGCAACAGCTTCACCAGGCAGAGGCTTCAACAAGTTGGTGGGCTGGCCATTCGAACATGCAGGTGGAGGCCTTCTCATCATGCACCAAGGTCAGTGGCTGTCGGCCAATGCAGGAAGACTTTGGCGGCAAATCTTCATACGTGGAGTGGGTCAAGAGGAAGCCAAAGGTTGGCAGGGCGTCTGCACGTGGGTGCTTTTCACATCGGCAGAATGAGCTTTGCGGCAGCTTCACACCAACGAGGCCAAGTCGGCCATCTTCACCTTCACGTGGGCAAGTGATCAAAGCGGCTTCACACTGGCGGCGGGCCTTAACACCAAGACTTCACACAGGCGCATATGGTTTTACACCTCGCAGAGAGGGCAGTGGCTTTGTACCAAACACAGAGAGCCCACGGCCGAGAGAGAAACAGAGAGAAACAGAGCTTGTTTAAAACCTATAAAAGGGGGTTGGAGGTGATTGTTTAGGGAGTAGTCTTCATAATGTATTTTGGGTTTCTGCATTGTTGTGAGAGCTTTGTTCAAGTGATGTTTTAGTGTTTTTTCAGAAGTAAGGAGAGAGGGGCAGGAGGCTCCTTCAGGTTCCAATTTATTTCATTGGTATAGTTCTTTGAATTTCTTGTGCTCTCTATTTAATTTTGTCTCGTCAAATTAAGTGAAATTGAGATTGTTGTTTGTCTTGTTTATTTCTTTTATTCATCTGTTTACGTTTATTTTCTCGAGTTCAACGTTTGGTGTTTCATTTCACTTGCTTCATTAATTTTTAAGTCTAAGTTTTCATCGTTCCTTCATTGTGTTTAATTAATTTCTTAATTTTAAAATCAAGTTTTCAACCCAAATTTCATGGTTTTCAATTTTAAAAATCCAAAGTTTTCAACTCTCAAATCTAACTCTCCTTGTGGATTCGACTCGGTCTCATCACTTAACTATTCTATTTAATTTTGTGGACCAGATATTTAAATTTGGTAGCGGGGCGTATTAACGACGTGCGTTTTCACGCCATCAATTTTGGCGCCGTTGCCGGTGAGGTTTTAATTTGAAGTTGATAACTTTGTGTTTTCTTTTGTATATATATTGGTTTTTTTTTTTTGTAAAAGCCCAGCCAAGTGGAGGATGATGGAGACCAACATCGCACCACTAGGAGGATGATATTATTGATAAAGAGTAAAGAATTATTACAAGAGGCGAATGCTAGGCATGCCTAGCTTATCCAAACGGGCTGCACCTTTGATATTCTGAGGCAGCTCATGATGAAAATAGAAAGAATTACACTTAGTGGAGCATGCTAAAGATGCTAACAGATCAGCAACACTGTTGGCTTCTCTATAGATGTGGTTAATTGAATGATGCGGGGGAAGGAGGCTCCAAATCTCTCTGACAAAATGGAGAATCACCCAAGGACATTGAATTACTTTTGTAACAGCCTACACCAAAATGTTGGAGTCACAATCAATAAGAATCATGTCACTAGTGATGGTAAGAGCGTATTTGATGCCATCCAAGAGTGCCCGAGCTTCAGCAATAAGGCTGCTAGACTGGCTATAGTAGTGAGAAAAGGCAAGTAAAACCGATCCATGGGAATCCCTTATGACCCCACCACCACCTGAGTCACCAGAGGGTTTGCAAGAACCATCAGTATTGATTTTGATGAAGGGCCAAGGCGGACAGATCCACTTTACAATCTTGAACCTTGGTGTAGGGTTAGTAGCAGCCTTTAGACCAAACGCCTCTAGAACAGTCCTTTTGCTGTGATTTTTTTCCTGAAGATCAGCTAGACTCACTCTTATTTTTGCAGAAAAATAAAAGGATCCGTAAAAGCAAAAAAAATAGAAAATTTTGAAAATGCAAAAAATAAATGTTGTGTCTCCCCGAGGTAAGTCTTCTTTATCTTCTAATCTTGTTATTTTTTATTTGCCAAATAAAGAACGAGGGAATGCGATTAAGGTTAGTACTCTTACCCTCTTTCCATAGATTTCGTTTCTTTATTTTCACTTTCAATATGTAAATCGTTTTCATGCTTTGGTATGGTCTTAAAAAATAAAAAAAAGGGGAAAAGTATGGTGGACTAGTTCAGTTCACTAACTACTAAAAAAATAGAAAAATAAAAACACAAAAAGGTATAACTTGGGCTCACTATGATCTTTGAAACTGGTGTCTAAGGCTAGAGGTCCACGGTAAACGCTATAAGCGGGAAAGCGATTACTTAATTAGGACCTTGTGAAAGTAAGGGGAGCCTCCCACTTCCACACCTGTTACCTGGCCGGTGGATAAGTTTGATGGGAAATCTAAGTTAGACTTTGTTTAATAATTTGTTTGTATAAAAAATCAAAAAAAAGAAGAAAAATAAAAAATTATATACAAAAATAGTGAGAGGATAATTTTCATCTATGGATTGGGCACACAAATCAGACAAGTTTGACCAATTGGCTCATAAATTTGATCAATTTCTAGCCATGGATCAAGACCACTTCATACCACCTAGTTGCCATGACAATGATCACATGTGGGCTAACCCGGCCAATTATGGCGGTGGTTGCCCAAATCAATTTCCTTCTCTCACACAAAACAACCCGACCTATTATGAAAATCCATACTTGTGGTCGGCCCAAAATGAGATCCCATCACCTATGATGGCCCAATTTCCATCATTTACCCAAGACCAGGCTCAAACCACTCAGTTCTATCAAGGGGGCCATGATCTACCTTTCACCCCGGAGCAAGCTCAATATGATCAACGGTTTTCTCAGCTCAATTATGAATCATATTCCGATACTTATAACTCTAGCTGGGACGATCAACTAACAATCTCTTGGATGGACCAAGCAAGACAAACCCAAATATCTCCATAGCTCTCCACACCTTATTCTGACCCATGTCCACACAACTTTAATTCTGGTTGGAGAGATCAATATGATTCTTCTTGGGAGTCTTATTAGGATCTAGGCCAAAGTCCTCAAGAATAAGATTTTTCAAATTGGGCTCCATACCCAAATGATCCTTACGATCAACCCTATTTATTTGATCAATTGAAACAGCTCTTCCAAACTCAACAACAAGTCTTCCAGGAACAACTGTAAAATTTTGAGGCCTAATTGAGCAGGGTTACTAAAAATATCATAGAAACGGAAGTGGATCCAATGCCTAGCAACTCCACTACAAGTCTTGAGGACCAACTTCCTGCATTTGATGACAATAAAAGTCCATATGATCAATCCATGATTCCCCAATCTAACACTCATATCACTTTTGATCTTGAGGGGATCATGGAGAAGTTTTATGATGAGGACTTAAAGGAAGAGCAGCCTAAGATGCCTAAAACCCATTCCATTTGTGAAGAAGATTATGATGACTTTGATGATCTTGAGTCAGGGGGAGAAGAAGAGGAAGAGGATTTGCCAGTCAATGATCAAATTCCATTATTTTTCCTTCCTGAATTTGATGAATCCTCCTTCCAAGTGAATAAGAAAGAAAATGTGAGTGTGGAGAGAGAATTGAGTGTGGCCATAAGCAATTCTTCTTTGGTACCTGAGGAACTGGGTGCTCCACTTGAAATTTACTCTGATTGGGTATCTCTTGATTTTGGGGAGGATCTCGATCTTTTACCTGTTCCTGACCTCGGCACTTCTATACAAATCCCCTACATCCTACAACTAGTCGATCGGTCGATTCCACTTGCACTTCATGATCATCTATGTGTTAAGGAGTAAACTGATTTCATTCCTAATCCTCCTTATCTCCTTGACACTGGCCATGTGGTGGACTCCCCCAAAATCCATAACACTCTCATCCTCTCTCACCTGAACGATATGCGCGTAACTCCTAAGAGTAAGGACGAAGAAGAAAAGCTATGGGAGAGTAAGGTCCGCATTGATGTGTTTAACACTTATAAAGACCTTCAGTGTACAGAGGAATATTTTGTGATTGAAGATATAATAATTCCTCTGGCATTCGCTGACCGAGGGGTGTCCATCCAAATTCCTAGACCCACCTTGGCATGATTCTAGCCCACATACACATGCATATAATCTTTTCCTCCAATGGTACAAGGGCTGGAGTTTATCAGAGGATAAGATCATTTGGTGGCTCATTCTGAATGCCACCCGTTGGTTAGTGAACTGTAATGCGTCTGGCTGACGATGTTAAACATAGCGTTTTTTGGGAGGTAACCCAAACCTTTAATAGTTTCGTGTGATAATAAATGACTTTTTGGGAGACAACCCAAGTTTTTATTGTGGCTTTATGTTTATTTTGCAGGTTTGAATAAAGGATAAGTTGGGGGGAGAGAGCTGATTGCTTACTCAGTTTCTCAGATTTTCAAAGCCAAGTGCCGCCTCTCATTCCAGCAAGGATGCCCGTCGAAGTTCACTTCCATCAGGTTGTCCCATTCCTTCACAAACTATCATGTTTACATTGTTCATTATTCCATATTGTTCATGCCATTGAGGATAATGTCATTTAAGTTGGGGGAACGGCAATCATGTTATCTTATACAACTTTATTTTGCCTCATTTTTTTATGAACCCAAAATCCCAATTACGTTTCATGATTTATGCTTCCATTGAAAGTAATTCTGGAATAGAAATGACTGGATAAGGATGATGGAAAATTGATCTAATCTAGCTATGGAAAATTGATATAAGAATCTTTCTAAAGTGCACATAAGAAAAAAAAAATTGAGAAAAAGGCACCATGAAAAATGCCCCGAATCTGAGTAACCGGGCCTACTTTACCTAAGACGTGTTGAGGTTCGCGTCAAAAGTAAAAGGGAATCTTGATCTGCGAAACCGGGCCTGCTTCTCCTAAGACAAGAGTCGAGGTTCGTGTTAAACAGTGAAGGGTAGTGCAGCATCATGTGTGTAGAAAAATAAAAGACAGACAACAAGCTAGTATTCTTAATGCTCTGATTAAGAAGTGCAGGGTTGAAAGACACTTGTTCGGAATAGTAAATGGGGGATGCAATTACCTTCACTGTGCTTAGCATTTCACATGCACAAGTGCTACTGATTTTTGATTAGAATTCTTGATCATGTACCTTAATTTCCTATATAAGGTTAGTATGCGTTAATGATTCCGAATTCCTAATCTTTAGTTGATTCTATGAAGAAAGAACTTGATATGAAAGTATGAACTTTATAAACTCTTGTTGGTCCTTCATTTTTAATTATTTGCATTGCTAAGGGACTAGCAATGAGTAAGTTGGGGGGTGTGATGACTGTGTAGTTTTACACGTTAATTTATGTTACACACACTTTTTTATGAGCTTTAATATTAATAAATATGCACTTATCACACTTAATATCAATTTTTGATCAAAATGCTTAGTTGGTGAAATTAATTATGATTTAAGTAATAAATATGTTATTTTACAGGCACTCGACAAGAAGTTTGCGCAAGAATGGGTCAAATGTCATGAAGCATGAAAAGAAAAAGAAATAAAAATCAAAATCAAAACATTAATATATATATATATATACATATTATGATATAGATTCATATAATATATAAATTCATAAGATATATATATATATATATATATATATATATATATATATATATATGTATAGATCAAGGCATAATGCCTTTACGTTGAATGCATGCAATAGCCATGCATTATATATATCAAGTAAGGCTTCTCAATGTATATAATATATATATAATGCAAATGGCTTCAACGGTAGACAAGGAAGGGTCTTCAACTGGGCATGGCAGACATGGCCAAAGGCTTCTCAATGTATATAATCTCCACGTGATTAGCTGGGCAGCGACTCTTCACGCTACAGCATGGCCTTCTCACGAGAGTTGGCTGATGGAGGCTTTGGCTGGGTCCATGCGGCATAGAAGGCTCCAAGTAAAGATCCTACAGGTTGGCAGTGGGCTCCACTTCAAATATGGCTTCAAACAAGCAACAGCTTCACCAGGCAGAGGCTTCAACAAGTTGGTGGGCTGGCCATTCGAACATGCAGGTGGAGGCCTTCTCATCATGCACCAAGGCCAGTGGCTGTCGGCCAATGCAGGAAGACTTTGGCGGCAAATCTTCACACGCGGAGTGGGTCAAGAGGAAGCCAAAGGTTGGCAGGGCGTCTGTACGTGGGTGCTTTTCACATCGACAGAATGAGCGTTGCGGCAGCTTCACACTAACGAGGCCAAGTCGGCCATCTTCACCTTCACGTGGGCAAGTGATCAAAGCGGCTTTACACTAGCGACGGGCCTTCACACCAAGGCTTCACACAGGCGCATATGGTTTCACACCTCGCAGAGAGGGCAGTGGCTTTGTACCAAACACAGAGAGCCCACGGCCGAGAGAGAAACAGAGAGAAACAGAGCTTATTTAAAACCTATAAAAGGGGGTTGGAGGTGATTGTTTAGGGAGTAGTCTTCATGATGTATTTTGGGTTTCTACATTGTTGTGAGAGCTTTGTTCAAGTGATGTTTTAGTGTTTTTACAGAAGTAAGGAGAGAGGGGCAGGAGGCTCCTTCAGGTTCCAATTTACTTTATTGTTATTGTTCTTTGAATTTCTTGTGCTCTCTATTTAATTTTGTCTTGTCAAATTAAGCGAAATTGAGATTGTTGTTCGTCTTGTTTATTTCTTTTGTTCATCTGTTTACGTTTATTTTCTCGAGTTCAACGTTTGGTGTTTCATTTCACTTGCTTCATTAATTTTTAAGCCTAAGTTTTCATCATTTTTTCATTGTGTTTAATTAATTTCTTAATTTCAAAATCAAGTTTTCAACCCAAATTTCATAGTTTTCAATCTTAAAAATCTAAAGTTTTCAACTCTCAAATCTAACTCTCCCTATGGATTCGACTCGGTATCATCACTTAACTATTCTATTTAATTTTGTGGACCAGATATTTAAATTTGGTAGCGGGGCGTATTAACGACGTGCATTTTCCCGCCATCAGTCCTCGGTGCGGCGAATCTCATCCAGGCAGACAGTGCTCGGTGCCCGTGATTTGCTTCAGGTGTGACCAGCCAAGGCACATGGCACGTGACTGTCCGTAGAGACCGCGTCAGTCGCACGAGTTTCAACAGCAGCAGCAGTTCCAACCCAACAGATGCCATCGCAGCCGCAGTAGTACCAGTAGCAGGGTCAGTTTCCTCAGTTGACTCGGTTAGCTACCGTAGAGAGGCAGAGATCCCGAGGCAGAGTTACATACATGACCAGAGCAGAGGCTGAGGCATAGCAGTTGGTAGAAGGTACTATTCCGATTTTGGGTTGTGCGGCTCGAGTTTTGTTCGATTCTAGTGCATCTCATTCGTTCATATCCGAGGATTTTGCTTAGAGTGTTGAGGACCCAGCGGCCGAGATGTCCTGTGATTTGGTGGTAGAGTTGCCTACCGGTGACTTCATGATCACCCTATATTGTTTTGAGAAGGTGCCTGTGTGGGTGGAACGGCTGAATTTACCGGCCAGGCTTTATGCATTACCGCTTCAGGACTTCGATGTGATTTTGAGCATGGATTGGCTCGAGGCCCATCATGCCATGGTGGATTGCAGCTCGAAGAAGGTCTATTTTCGGTAGCTTCGTGGACCCACCTTCTATTTTCATGGTATCCAATCCT
This sequence comes from Amorphophallus konjac, assembly GCA_022559845.1. NCBI lineage: Eukaryota > Viridiplantae > Streptophyta > Magnoliopsida > Alismatales > Araceae > Amorphophallus > Amorphophallus konjac. Next base: position 16,141,899 of record CM040124.1, read on the forward strand.
CCTCCTCCCGTTTTCTTATTTCGGCTATTAGGGCTTGTCGATTACTCGATGTGGGTTGTCAAGGTTTTCTCGCTTCTGTGGTTTTGGTCGATCGGCAGTGTCCGGATGTGGAGGACATTCTGGTTGTGTGTGAGTTTTCCGATGTTTTTCCAAGGAATTGCTAGGGTTGCCATCACAGCGAGAGATTGATTTTGTGATTGAGGTGGTACCAGGTACGGTGCCTATGTCGAAGGCCCCTTATCGTATGGCGCCTGCGGAGTTGAGAGAGTTGAAGGCGCAGTTGCAAGAGTTGCTGGCCAAGGGGTACATTCATTCTAGCTTTGCCCCTTGGGGTGCGCCAGTGTTGTTTGTGAAGAAGAAGGATGGTAGTTTGAGGCTGTGCATTGACTACCGGCAGTTGAACCAGGTGACTATTAAGAACAAGTATCCGTTGCCTCAGATTGATGACTTGTTTGATCAGCTTCAGTCTGCCCGGGTGTTTTCACGGATCGATCTGAGATCGGGTTATTACCTGCTGCGGATTCGAGAGTCTGATGTCGGGAAGACTGCGTTCCGCTCGAGGTATGGGCATTATGAGTTCTTGGTGATGTCGTTTGTGCTCACCAATGCCCCCGTGGCATTTATGGATTTGATGCATAGGGTGTTCTGTCCGTATTTAGACCAGTTCGTGGTCGTGTTTGTGGACGACATCCTCGTGTATTCGTTGTCTGCTGAGGAGCATGTGCATCATTTGAGGGTGGTGTTGCAGACCTAGCGAGATCACCAGATGTATGCCAAGCTCAGCAAGTGTGAGTTTTGGCTGCGTGAGGTGCACTTTTTGGGGCACGTGATTTCTGGTGACGGTGTTTCCGTGGACCCGGCCAAGGTCGAGGCTGTGGTGGAGTGGCCGAGGCCGAGTTCCGTCACGGAGATTCTGAGCTTTTTGGGGCTGGCAGGATATTATAAGAGGTTCATTCAGCATTTTGCTCGTATTGCGGCCCCGATGACCAGGCTTACGCGGAAGGATGTGCTATTAGTCTGGACGGAGGAATATGAGCAGAGCTTCATAGAGCTGAAGAGATTGCTCACTACTGCTCCGGTGTTGGTGTTGCCTTCAGGATCGGGAGGATTTGTGGTGTGTACGGATGCTTCCGGGGTAGGTCTGGGTGATGTGTTAATGCAGCATGGTCGAGTTGTGTCATACGCATCTCGGCAGTTGAAGCCACATGAGGTGAACTACCCTACTCATGATCTTGAGTTGGCGACGGTGATTTTCATCTTAAAGATCTGGAGGCACTATCTATACGGCGAGAAGTTCGAGATGTTCACTGACCATCAGAGTTTGAGGTATGTGTTTACCCAGAAGGATCTTAACCTCAGGCAGAGGAGGTGGATGGAGTATATGAAGGATTATGATTTTACTCTGTCGTATCAGCCTGGCAGGATGAATGTTGTGGCTGATGCCTTGAGTAGGAAGGATATGGTTAGTCAGATGTTGTTGAGGAAGTAGAGGTTATGGGTGCAAGTGTCGGCCATGACTTTTAGGCTCAAGATCCCTCGGGATCAGGGTTCAACTATTCTCGCGAGCTTGACTATCATGCCAGCTATTCATCATCAGGTAATTGAGGCTCAACGTGCGGACCCTGAGCTGCCTCGAATCTTGTCGATGGCCGAGGTAGAGTTTGGAGAGGATGGAGCTGTGCGATTCTGAGGTAGGTTGTGCGTCCCAGCCGAGGAGCAGACGAGGCGCGTAGTGCTGTGAGAGGCTCATGGGAGCCGATATGCCGTGCACCCCAGATCGGGGAAGATGTACCAGAACCTGAAGAGGCAGTTTTGGTGGCCTGGGATGAAGAGAGATGTTGCAGAGTTTGTGGCCAGGTGTTTGACCTGTCAGCAAGTGAAAGCTGAGCACCAGCGATCGGGAGGTACACTTCAGCCCTTGGAGATCCCCAAGTGGAAGTGGGACCACGTGCCCACTGATTTCGTGGTTGGATTGCCGAGGACATCTAGTGGGAAGGATAGTATTTGGTTACTGGTGGATAGACTGACAAAGACGGCTCGGTTGTTGCTGATCAAGGTCAGTTGGAGCATGCATAAGTTGGCCCGATTATATGTGGAGCGGATCGTTCCGTTGCATGGAGTTCCCATCTCCATTGTGTCTGATCGTGATCCGCGCTTCACTTCGATATTCTGGAGGAGCTTCCAGAGAGCTCTAGGCACTGAGTTGGCTTTTAGCTCGGCGTACCATCCTCAGTCGGACGGTCAATCGGAGAGGACCATCCAGACTCTAGAGGACATGCTGAGATCATGTTGCCTGGAGTGGCAGGGGAGTTGGATCCACCATTTACCATTAGTGGAGTTTGCCTACAACAATGGCTATCATTCGAGCATTGGTATGGCTCCTTATGAGGCGTTGTACGTGCGACCTTGTCGGACTCTACTTGATTGGTTCGAGGTGGGGAGCGTGTCCTAACAGGACCGGATTTGGTGCAGCAATGTGTTGAGGTGGTACATTTCGTTTGGTAGAAGATGTTGGCAGTGCAGAGCCGGCAGAAGAGTTATGCTGATCGGAGGAGACAACCTCTCAGCTTTGTTGTGGGAGATTGGGTGTTTCTGAGAGTCTCTCCCATGAAGGTTGTGATATGCTTCGACAGGCGTGGGAAGCTGAGTCCCTGATACATTGGACATTTTCTTGTTGTCGAGCGTATTGGTGAAGTTGCTTATCGGTTGTAGTTACCCCCGGAGCTATCTGTCGTGCATGATGTGTTCCATGTGTCCATGCTACGAAGGTATATGCCCGATGATTCTTATGTTTTGGAGGATGCCGTTTGGCCTGAGGTGGCCCCAGACTTTTGCCTTCCAGAGTACCCTATCCACATCGAGGATCGGTGTGGGCAACGCTTGCGGAACAAGGTTATTCCCATGGTTAAGGTGGTCTGGCAGGGCCACTCTGGTGGCGAGGCGTCATGGGAGCATGAGGATGAGATGCGCCAGATGTATCCTTATTTTTTCCAGTGAGTTTTTCTCCCCCGTTCTTGTGCCTTGTCCTTAATTTCAAGGATAAAATTTGTTTAAGGGGGGAGGGCTGTAATGTCCCAGATTTTTTGGACATTTTTTGGATCTGGATCCGTGAGTTTCGGATGTCCCGGTGCTTGTTTTGTGGTTTACACGTATTTTTCCCGGACGAACCTGCGGAACGTCATAGCGGGCGAACCGTTGCGTTCTCCTCCTCCGAGACTATACCAGTGTGTTGGGCGTGTTCCGAGGATCGCAGAAATGATTTTTCCAAATTTTTTGTATTTTTGGCAATTTCCGGATTTCCTATATATAACCCATTTCTTTTTTTCCCCTTTCCCTTTTTCTTTTCTTCCTTCTTCTTCCTCCTTCCCGTGAGCGCACCGCGGCATCCCCCTCTCTCCCGTTTGAGCATTCCGACGCCCCTCCCTCCTCTGGTGACGGATGGCGGGCTTCGGCGGCGGCGTGGTGACGACCACGGTGACGAGAGGAACACGGTGGTACCCTTTTCGCGGCGTGGGAGAGGAGTTCTTGTTCGACCATGGTTTGGAGATCGGCGGCGATCCGGTGACTTTCGGGCTTCTTTGAGGTAGGGGGACGGATCCTTAACCTCTTTATTGCTTTCCCCTTGATTTGTAGGCCGTAGGGAGGTCGAGAGGGCATTTTTGAGCCAGGAGGGTCAAAATCCATGTTTTGGGGTCGAGCATCGGATCTCTCGTATCGTGAGGTTTTTGATCGATCTAAGGGTATAGAATCATGCTAGGAGGGTTGGGGAGGGATTCCCCTTTGTTTCCCCATCATCGAGTGATGATCAGGGCGTGGATGGCGCTTTTTGGGGTTTCCCGCCGGTTTCGCGCTCGGGTGAGCCTTGCGGCCTTACCAGGGACCGCTTTGATTGAAATGTAAGGGGCACAACACGCTTGGCTCCTTTGGCGATCTCAGGGAGACCGCTAGGCGGTTTTGAACGTCGGTAGGCCTTAGCGATCCTCCTGGGACCGCTAGGGTTAGGGTGGCGGTCACGTGATAGACCGCTACCCTTTGGTTAGCGGTCGTCAGACGACCGTTTTCCCCGTTTGACCGAGCACCCATGGGGTGCGTGATTCCAACCGTTGGGGTTCACGTGCTGCCTAGCGGTCATGGGATGACTGTTTCTGGCTGCCTTGCGGTCCAAGGAGGACCGCTAGGCTGGGGTTAGCGGTCTGGCGATAGACCGTTTGGCCCCTCGTGGCCCATTCCCTTGCGGTCACCAGGTGACCTCTTGGCTTCGCCTTGCGGTCCAGAAGAGGACCGCTAGGCCCCCCTTGCGGTCCAGAGAGGACCGCAAGGCCGAGGGGCAGTCCTGTGAGGACCACCACTCGATTTCCTTTCGATCGGGGGTCTTCGTAAGTTGAGTCTTACCTCCAGTGACACGTCCACTAGTCATCGCCGTCTTACGGCACGCATGTGCTGACCCACCCGGGAGTGGTGGAGCGGCTTACCCGAGAGAGACGATTTTTAGGCTGGTTTCCGTAGGGCCCTTTGTCTTTACAGCCCGAGTCTGGTTGGGGGGAAAACCGGCTAGAGGACCCGACCTAGAGCAGTTGGTCTGTGTGTGCACACGTACTTGGGGGTAGAGGACCCGCGCTGACGAGCGCGACCCCAGCTAGTCCTTGTTTTAAGTTCCTGGTTACTTGTTGTGTGTCTCAGTCTCTGCCTGGGGCGTTATAAGGAGACACTGAGGCACGGTGTAAGACGTCAGGGGACGCATCCGGCTTTGCTTCTAGTGGGTGGCGCTCCTATCTCCTGGTAGGTATAGTCTTATTTTCCCGTAGGTTCCAGGTTGGTTGGGTTAGGTATGGTTAGCGGTAGAGAGCCTTCCTATTTATTTATTATTGCTTGTTGCTTCTACCGTACTTTCGTTTGGTAGCGTTACTTTCCGTGCTTGTTCATGTCTTTTCATCTTATTTTCCTCGTTGTGCGGTGGGGGACCGAGGGATCCCAACTGAGCCAATGAAATGAGGCTCACCCCTATGTTTTCAAGTGAGGCGGGCTCATCGCGTGGCGTGGTGGAGTTTCAGCGCGGTTCCAGTAGCCAGGGTTAGGCGCCAGTTTGCCAGAGCCGGGGTATGCCCCGTGTACTTGTACTTTCCTTTCTATTGACTGTACTTATTTTGGACATGAGATACAATGGACCTTGTAGCAGTTTAATTATTTAGTTTATTCTATGCATTTTATTTAAATCGTTGTGCTATTTCTGCGGTTATTTCGGCTTCTCTTGGACTCACACACCATTCCTTTAACCCTTCCGAGTCTTCAGGCTCGTGGGTGGCGGACCGAGGTTCGAGTCGCGCCGGTTCCTTTCGGGTACTCGGATCTCGGGTCGTTACAGATACCTCATCCAGACCTCAAAATCCATGTATTTGGACATTTACGGTACCTACTTTCTCTCTCTGTATCACCCAATGGATTTGACAAAAAATAGACTTGAACTGGCTTTAGAAGTACTGTTGCGTCGAAGCAGCCGGCGATTACTTTGATGCAGCTGTGAAGGTTTGCTGCTTAGAGGCTCGAGGTCTTCTGGTGCTTAGACGCAGCAGGGTTGATGCGTCGATGTAGGGAGGCTCTGGCGTTGAACAGCTTGCTGGTGAGATCGGAACAGTGACGCTGAGGTCAGAGCAGTGAAGCTGAGGTTCGTGCAGCTGCGCAGACTTGATGCGCATCGACCATGATTGCTTCAATGCATGAATGTGCACAGACCTTGTAATGTTGAAGGCAAACATTGCACATACCTTTATTATATTGAATGCAAACATGCACATACCTTTCTTATGTTAAAGCAAACATGCACAGACCTAGTAATTCACATGTGCACAGACCTACCGCAATGTGCACCGACCTGATAGTCACATCTGCACAGACCTACCAGCGTTATATGTAGATGTGCACCGACCTTACCTGATGTGCACCGACCATGGCTCTGTGCTGGCGAGAGGTGCACCGACCTTACTGAGCATGATGTAACATGTGCTTAGACCTGTCAGACTAACATGCATATGTGCATCGACCTTACTTTGTGCTTGCGAAAGGTGCACCGACCTTTCTGACGAGGATCGTTAAACAGCATGGGTCAATATCAAATTATATGTGTTATAAGTGTTTTATGTTAATTGGCCATATAGTGAGCCTTTATGCGTATGTTTCTTTTAAGATGTCACCATCTTGGAATAGTCTTGAGTGTCATTAGTCTTCCACCGAAAGTTATGTGTTAGGTGTTAGTCATAAAAGATTAGGTGTTAGGTGTTGAAGATTAAGTCTTAGGTGTTGATATTTTGAACATGTTGTCTGTCGGGTGATGTCTATAAAAGGGTCTTGTAACTCCACTCTCAAAAAAAAATAATGAAGTTAAGATGAGTTTATTGGAAAGTTATGAGATGTGATGTCTCTTTGCTTGTTTTCTTTCTCCGAGAAGGAGATGGGTGTGATGCCCATGGGGGTGTGAAGCCCCACCCTATCCCACTATCCCACCATCTCTTCTCTTCCCCTCCACTTAGCCATTAATTCTTGTTTGATTCTCCTTTTCCACCCACCATACCACACCCCATCTCCATCCGTGCTCCCTTGTCCCCCACTACACCAAGCTGCTGCAACTCCCTCTCTATCTCTAACTTCTCTCTCTTAACAGCAGCCATGGCCGATAACCGTCGGGTCCTCCGAGTCCTTGCCACCCACCGCTCATCCCACCCAGCTCGGCAGCAACATGGATGAGCTCGCACCACTGCCCCCAGCCATGCAGGTGAGCCGCTGGTCAGCACCCGCCATCGATCCCTCTGTCTAAAATAGAGCCGCCGCTGGCCCGCGCCACTGCCCAGCCACCGTTCTCTCTCCTCCCTCCACTCCCTCTCTCTCTCTTCGTGACACACACTCTCTCTCTATCTGCGTTTCCCTCGCTCTCTCACTCTTTCTCTCTAGTTCGTAAGGTGTAAAAAAAAGGAATGGTGAAAGAAAGAAAGAAAAAAGGTTTTTAAAAAATGGTTCGGGAAAGAAAATAAAAAGGAGAATTTATTGGGAAAAAATAATAAAAAAAGGAAATAGCAAATATTTTGATAAAAATAAAAAAAATTCATAAGATACGGGTTTTTTTGTCCCGCATCAAGTGGTATCAGAGCGGTTACCCACTTGTTCTCACAAGTCGGGTCCTTGGGCAAATTCACTCCGTCAGGAAGGCAAGATTTGAAACTTCGGATGTATCGTCCTTGAGATGGGGACGGGTGCGAAGCCCCATTCGGAGCTCCAGATCTGCCCTCCTCCTCTCCCCCACGAAGGAAGAATTTGAAGCTTCGGATGCATCGCCGTTGAGATGGGGGCGGGTGCGAGGTCCCATTCGAAGCTCCAGGTCCATCCTACTCCGCTGCGCCAAGAAGGGCGAATTTGAAGCTTTTTGTGCATCGTCCTTGAGATGGGGACGGGTGAGAGACCCCACTTGAAGCTCCAAGTCCGTCCACCTCTGCCGTCCGTCTTTGCCTCCACCGATGCCGCTACCACAAGGGTCCTGCAATTCGAGGTTCGAGGTCGAACCTCCTCCAAGCGGAGGGGTTTGACGAGGATCGTTAAACAGCATGGGTCAATATCAAATTATATGTGTTATAAGTGTTTTATGTTAATTGGCCATATAGTGAGCCTTTATGCGTATGTTTCTTTTAAGATGTCACCATCTTGGAATAGTCTTGAGTGTCATTAGTCTTCCACCGAAAGTTATGTGTTAGGTGTTAGTCATAAAAGATTAGGTGTTAGGTGTTGAAGATTAAGTCTTAGGTGTTGATATTTTGAACATGTTGTCTGTCGGGTGATGTCTATAAAAGGGTCTTGTAACTCCACTCTCAAAAAAAAAATAATGAAGTTAAGATGAGTTTATTAGAAAGTTATGAGGTGTGATGCCTCTTTGCTTGTTTTCTTTCTCCGAGAAGGAGATGGGTGTGATGCCCATGGGGGTGTGAAGCCCCACCCTATCCCACTATCCCACCATCTCTTCTCTTCCCCTCCACTTAGCCATTAATTCTTGTTTGATTCTCCTTTTCCACCCACCATACCACACCCCATCTCCATCCGTGCTCCCTTGCCCCCCACTACACCAAGCTGCTGCAACTCCCTCTCTATCTCTAACTTCTCTCTCTCAACAGCAGCCATGGCCGATAACCGTCGGGTCCTCCGAGTCCTTGTCACCCACCGCTCATCCCACCCAGCTCGGCAGCAACATGGATGAGCTCGTACCACTGCCCCCAGCCATGCAGGTGAGCCGCTGGTCAGCACCCGCCTTCGATCCCTCTATCTAAAATAGAGCCGCCGCTGGCCCACGCCACTGCCCAGCCACCGTTCTCTCTCCTCCCTGCACTCCCTCTCTCTCTCTTCGTGACACACTCTCTCTCTCTCTATCTGGTTTTCTCTTGCTCTCTCACTCTTTCTCTCTAGTTCGTAAGGTGTAAAAAAAAGGAATGGTGAAAGAAAGAAAGAAAAAAGGTTTTAAAAAAATGGTTCAGGAAAGAAAATAAAAAGGAGAATTTATTGGGAATAAATAATAAAAAAAGGAAATAGCAAATATTTTGATAAAAATAATAAAAATTCATAAGATATGGATTTTTTGTTCCGCATCAAGTGGTATCAGAGCGGTTACCCACTTGTTCTCACAAGTCGGGTACTTGGGCAAATTTGCTCCGTCAGGAAGGCAAGATTTGAAACTTCGGATGTATCGTCCTTGAGATGGGGACGGGTGCGAAGCCCCATTCGGAGCTCCAGATCTGCCCTCCTCCTCTCCACCACGAAGGAAGAATTTGAAGCTTCGGATGCATCGCCGTTGAGATGGGGGCGGGTGCGAGGCCCCATTCGAAGCTCCAGGTCCGTCCTACTCCGCTCCGCCAAGAAGGGAGAATTTGAAGCTTTTTGTGCATCATCCTTGAGATGGGGACGGGTGAGAGACCCCACTTGAAACTCCAAGTCCGTCCACCTCTGCCGTCCGTCTTCGCCTCCACCGATGCCGCTACAACAAGGGTCCTGCAATTCGAGGTTCGAGGTCGAACCTCCTCCAAGCAGAGGGGTTTGACGAGGATCGTTAAACAGCATGGGTCAATATCAAATTATATTTGTTATAAGTGTTTTATGTTAATTGGCCATATAGTGAGCCTTCATGCGTATGTTTCTTTTAAGATGTCACCATCTTGGAATAGTCTTGAGTGTCATTAGTCTTCCACCGAAAGTTATGTGTTAGGTGTTAGTCATAAAAGATTAGGTGTTAGGTGTTTAAGATTAAGTCTTAGGTGTTGATATTTTGAACATGTTGTCTATCGGGTGATGTCTATAAAAGGGTCTTGTAACTCCACACTCAAAAAAAAACAATGAAGTTAAGATGAGTTTATTGGAAAGTTATGAGGTGTGATGCCTCTTTGCTTGTTTTCTTTCTCCGAGAAGGAGATGGGTGTGATGCCCATGGGGGTGTGAAGCCCCACCCTATCCCACTATCCCACCATCTCTTCTCTTCCCCTCCACTTAGCCATTAATTCTTGTTTGATTCTCCTTTTCCACCCACCATACCACACCCCATCTCCATCCGTGCTCCCTTGCCCCCCACTACACCAAGTTGCTGCAACTCCCTCTCTATCTCTAACTTCTCTCTCTCAACAGCAGCCATGGCCGATAACCGTCGGGTCCTCCGAGTCCTTGCCACCCACCGCTCATCCCACCCAGCTCGACAGTAACATGGATGAGCTCGCACCACTGCCCCCAGCCATGCAGGTGAGCCGCTGGTCAGCACCCGCCATCGATCCCTCTGTCTAAAATAGAGCCGCCGCTGGCCCGCGCCACTGCCCAGCCACCGTTCTCTCTCCTCCCTGCACTCCCTCTCTCTCTCTTCGTGACACACACTCTCTCTCTATCTGCTTTTCTCTCGCTCTCTCACTCTTTCTCTCTAGTTCGTAAGGTGTAAAAAAAAAGGAATGGTGAAAGAAAGAAAGAAAAAATGTTTTAAAAAAAATGGTTCGGGAAAGAAAATAAAAAGCAGAATTTATTGGGAAAAAATAATAAAAAAGGAAATAGCAAATATTTTGATAAAAATAAAAAAAATTCATAAGATACGGGTTTTTTTGTCCCGCATCAAGTGGTATCAGAGCGGTTACCCACTTGTTCTCAGAAGTCGGGTCCTTGGGCAAATTCACTCCGTCAGGAAGGCAAGATTTGAAACTTCGGATGTATCGTCCTTGAGATGGGGACGGGTGCCAAGCCCCATTCGGAGCTCCAGATCTGCCCTCCTCCTCTCCACCACGAAGGAAGAATTTGAAGCTTCGGATGCATCGCCCTTGAGATGGGGGCGGGTGCGAGGCCCCATTCGAAGCTCCAGGTCCATCCTACTCCGCTCCGCCAAGAAGGGCGAATTTGAAGCTTTTTGTGCATCGTCCTTGAGATGGGGACGGGTGAGAGACCCCACTTGAAGCTCCAAGTCCGTCCACCTCTGCCGTCCGTCTTCGCCTCCACCGATGCCGCTACCACAAGGGTCCTGCAATTCGAGGTTCGAGGTCGAACCTCCTCCAAGCGGAGGGGTTTGACGAGGATCGTTAAACAGCATGGGTCAATATCAAATTATATGTGTTATAAGTGTTTTATGTTAATTGGCCATATAGTGAGCCTTTATGCGTATGTTTCTTTTAAGATGTCACCATCTTGGAATAGTCTTGAGTGTCATTAGTCTTCCACCGAAAGTTATGTGTTAGGTGTTAGTCATAAAAGATTAGGTGTTAGGTGTTGAAGATTAAGTCTTAGGTGTTGATATTTTGAACATGTTGTCTGTCGGGTGATGTCTATAAAAGGGTCTTGTAACTCCACTCTCAAAAAAAAATAATGAAGTTAAGATGAGTTTATTAGAAAGTTAAGAGGTGTGATGCCTCTTTGCTTGTTTTCTTTCTCCGAGAAGGAGATGGGTGTGATGCCCATGGGGGTGTGAAGCCCCACCCTATCCCACTATCCCACCATCTCTTCTCTTCCCCTCCACTTAGCCATTAATTCTTGTTTGATTCTCCTTTTCCACCCACCATACGACACCCCATCTCCATCCGTGCTCCCTTGCCCCCCACTACACCAAGCTGCTGCAACTCCCTCTCTATCTCTAACTTCACTCTCTCAACAGCAGCCATGGCCGATAACCGTCGGGTCCTCCGAGTCCTTGCCACCCACCGCTCATCCCACCCAGCTCGACAGTAACATGGATGAGCTCGCACCACTGCCCCCAGCCATGCAGGTGAGCCGCTGGTCAGCACCCGCCATCGATCCCTCTGTCTAAAATAGAGCCGCCGCTGGCCCACGCCACTACCCAGCCACCGTTCTCTCTCCTCCCTCCACTCCCTCTCTCTCTCTTCGTGACACACACTCTCTCTCTCTATCTGCTTTTCTCACGCTCTCTCACTCTTTCTCTCTAGTTCGTAAGGTGTAAAAAAAGGAATGGTGAAAGAAAGAAAGAAAAAAGGTTTTAAAAAAATGGTTCGGGAAAGAAAATAAAAAGGACAATTTAATGGGAATAAATAATAAAAAAAGGAAATAGCAAATATTTTGATAAAAATAATAAAAATTCATAAGATATGGGTTTTTTGTTCCGCATCAAGTGGTATCAGAGCGGTTACCCACTTGTTCTCACAAGTCGGGTACTTGGGCAAATTTACTCCGTCAGGAAGGCAAGATTTGAAACTTCGGATGTATCGTCCTTGAGATGGGGACGGGTGCGAAGCCCCATTCGGAGCTCCAGATCTGCCCTCCTCCACTCCACCACGAAGGAAGAATTTGAAGCTTCGGATGCATCGCCGTTGAGATGGGGGCGGGTGCGAGGCCCCATTCGAAGCTCCAGGTCCGTCCTACTCCGCTCCGCCAAGAAGGGCGAATTTGAAGCTTTTTGTGAATCATCCTTGAGATGAGGACGGGTGAGAGACCCCACTTGAAGCTCCAAGTCCGTCCACCTCTGCCGTCCGTCTTCGCCTCCACCGATGCCGCTACCACAAGGGTCCTGCAATTCGAGGTTCGAGGTCGAACCTCCTCCAAGCGGAGGGGTTTGACGAGGATCGTTAAACAGCATGGGTCAATATCAAATTATATGTGTTATAAGTGTTTTATGTTAATTGGCCATGTAGTGAGCCTTCATGCGTATGTTTCTTTTAAGATGTCACCATCTTGGAATAGTCTTGAGTGTCATTAGTCTTCCACCGAAAGTTATGTGTTAGGTGTTAGTCATAAAAGATTAGGTGTTAGGTGTTGAAGATTAAGTCTTAGGTGTTGATATTTTGAACATGTTGTCTGTCGGGTGATGTCTATAAAAGGGTCTTGTAACTCCACTCTAAAAAAAAACAATGAAGTTAAGATGAGTTTATTGGAAAGTTATGAGGTGTGATGCCTCTTTGCTTGTTTTCTTTCTCCGAGAAGGAGATGGGTGTGATGCCCATGGGGGTGTGAAGCCCCACCCTATCCCACTATCCCACCATCTCTTCTCTTCCCCTCCACTTAGCCATTAATTCTTGTTTGATTCTCCTTTTCCACCCACCATACCACACCCCATCTCCATCCGTGCTCCCTTGCCCCCCACTACACCAAGCTGCTGCAACTCCCTCTCTATCTCTAACTTCCCTCTCTCAACAGCAGCCATGGCCGATAACCGTCGGGTCCTCCGAGTCCTTGCCACCCACCGCTCATCCCACCCAGCTCGACAGTAACATGGATGAGCTCGCACCACTGCCCCCAGCCATGCTGGTGAGCAGCTGGTCAGCACCCGCCATCGATCCCTCTGTCTAAAATAGAGCCGCCGCTGGCCCACGCCACTAACCAGCCACCGTTCTCTCTCCTCCCTCCACTCCCCTCTCTCTCTTCGTGACACACACTCTCTCTCTCTATCTGCTTTTCCCTCGCTCTCTCACTCTTTCTCTCTAGTTCGTAAGGTGTAAAAAAAAGGAATGGTGAAAGAAAGAAAGAAAAAAGGTTTTAAAAAAATGGTTCGGGAAAGAAAATAAAAAGGAGAATTTATTGGGAAAAAATAATAAAAAAAGGAAATAGCAAATATTTTGATAAAATTAAAAAAATTCATAAGATATGGGTTTTTTTTCCCGCATCAAGTGGTATCAGAGCGGTTACCCACTTGTTCTCACAAGTCGGGTCCTTGGGCAAATTCGCTCCGTCTGGAAGGCAAGATTTGAAACTTCGGATGTATCTTCCTTGAGATGGGGACGGGTGCGAAGCCCCATTCGGAGCTCCAGATCTGCCCTCCTCCTCTCCACCACGAAGGAAGAATTTGAAGCTTCGGATGCATCGCCCTTGAGATGGGGGCGGGTGCGAGGCCCCATTCGAAGCTCCAGGTCCATCCTACTCCGCTCCGCCAAGAAAGGCGAATTTGAAGCTTTTTGTGCATCGTCCTTGAGATGGGGACGGGTGGGTGACCCCACTTGAAGCTCCAAGTTCGTCCACCTCTGTCGTCCATCTTCGCCTCCACCGATGCCGCTACCACAAGGGTCCTGCAATTCGAGGTTCGAGGTCGAACCTCCTCCAAGCGGAGGGGTTTGACGAGGATCGTTAGACAGCATGGGTCAATATCAAATTATATGTGTTATAAGTGTTTTATGTTAATTGGCCATATAGTGAGCCTTTATGCGTATGTTTCTTTTAAGATGTCACCATCTTGGAATAGTCTTGAGTGTCATTAGTCTTCCACCGAAAGTTATGTGTTAGGTGTTAGTCATAAAAGATTAGGTGTTAGGTGTTGAAGATTAAGTCTTAGGTGTTGATATTTTGAACATGTTGTCTGTCGGGTGATGTCTATAAAAGGGTCTTGTAACTCCACTCTCAAAAAAAAATAATGAAGTTAAGATGAGTTTATTGGAAAGTTATGAGATGTGATGTCTCTTTGCTTGTTTTCTTTCTCCGAGAAGGAGATGGGTGTGATGCCCATGGGGGTGTGAAGTCCCACCCTATCCCACCATCCCACCATCTCTTCTCTTCCCCTCCACTTAGCCATTAATTCTTGTTTGATTCTCCTTTTCCACCCACCATACCACACCCCATCTCCATCCGTGCTCCCTTGCCCCCCACTACACCAAGCTGCTGCAACTCCCTCTCTATCTCTAACTTCTCTCTCTCAACAGCAACCATGGCCGATAACCGTCGGGTCCTCCGAGTCCTTGCCACCCACCGCTCATCCCACCCAGCTCGACAGTAACATGGATGAGCTCGCACCAGTGCCCCCAGCCATGCAGGTGAGCCGCTAGTCAGCACCCGCCATCGATCCCACTGTCTAAAATAGAGCCGCCGCTGGCCCACGCCACTACCCAGCCACCGTTCTCTCTCCTCCCTCCACTCCCTCTCTCTCTCTTCGTGACACACACTCTCTCTCTCTATCTGCTTTTCTCTCGCTCTCTCACTCTTTCTCTCTAGTTCGTAAGGTGTAAAAAAAAGGAATGGTGAAAGAAAGAAAGAAAAAAGGTTTTAAAAAAATGGTTCGGGAAAGAAAATAAAAAGGAGAATTTATTGGGAAAAAATAATAAAAAAAGGAAATAGCAAATATTTTGATAAAATTAAAAAAAATTCATAAGATACGGGTTTTTTTTCCCGCATCAAGTGGTATCAGAGCGGTTACCCACTTGTTCTCACAAGTCGGGTCCTTGGGCAAATTCGCTCCGTCAGGAAGGCAAGATTTGAAACTTCGGATGTATCGTCCTTGAGATGGGGACGGGTGCGAAGCCCCATTCGGAGCTCCAGATCTGCCCTCCTCCTCTCCACCACGAAGGAAGAATTTGAAGCTTCGGATGCATCGCCCTTGAGATGGGGGCGGGTGCGAGGCCCCATTCGAAGCTCCAGGTCCATCCTACTCCGCTCCACCAAGAAAGGCGAATTTGAAGCTTTTTGTGCATCGTCCTTGAGATGGGGACGGGGGGGAGACCCCACTTGAAGCTCCAAGTCCGTCCACCTCTGCCGTCCATCTTCGCCTCCACCGATGCCGCTACCACAAGGGTCCTGCAATTCGAGGTTCGAGGTCGAACCTCCTCCAAGCGGAGGGGTTTGACGAGGATCGTTAGACAGCATGGGTCAATATCAAATTATATGTGTTATAAGTGTTTTATGTTAATTGGCCATATAGTGAGCCTTTATGCGTATGTTTCTTTTAAGATGTCACCATCTTGGAATAGTCTTGAGTGTCATTAGTCTTCCACCGAAAGTTATGTGTTAGGTGTTAGTCATAAAAGATTAGGTGTTAGGTGTTGAAGATTAAGTCTTAGGTGTTGATATTTTGAACATGTTGTCTGTCGGGTGATGTCTATAAAAGGGTCTTGTAACTCCACTCTCAAAAAAAAATAATGAAGTTAAGATGAGTTTATTGGAAAGTTATGAGATGTGATGTCTCTTTGCTTGTTTTCTTTCTCCGAGAAGGAGATGGGTGTGATGCCTATGGGGGTGTGAAGCCCCACCCTATCCCACTATCCCACCATCTCTTCTCTTCCCCTCCACTTAGCCATTAATTCTTGTTTGATTCTCCTTTTCCACCCACCATACCACACCCCATCTCCATCCGTGCTCCCTTGTCCCCCACTACACCAAGCTGCTGCAACTCCCTCTCTATCTCTAACTTCTCTCTCTCAACAGCAGCCATGGCCGATAACTGTCGGGTCCTCCGAGTCCTTGCCACCCACCGCTCATCCCACCCAGCTCGGCAGCAACATGGATGAGCTCGCACCACTGCCCCCAGCCATGCAGGTGAGCCGCTGGTCAGCACCCGCCATCGATCCCTCTGTCTAAAATAGAGCCGCCGCTGGTCCACGCCACTGCCCAGCCACCGTTCTCTCTCCTCCCTCCACTCCCTCTCTCTCTCTTCGTGACACACTCTCTCTCTCTATCTGGTTTTCTCTTGCTCTCTCAGTCTTTCTCACTAGTTCGTAAGGTGTAAAAAAAAGGAATGGTGAAAGGTAGAAAGAAAAAAGGTTTAAAAAAATGGTTCGGGAAAGAAAATAAAAAGGAGAATTTATTGGGAAAAAATAATAAAAAAAGGAAATAGCAAATATTTTGATAAAAATAAAAAAAATTCATAAGATATGGGTTTTTTGTTCCGCATCAAGTGGTATTAGAGCAGTTACCCAATTGTTCTCACAAGTCGGGTCCTTGGGCAATTTCGCTCCGTCAGGAAGGCAAGATTTGAAACTTCGGATGTATCGTCCTTGAGATGGGGACGGGTGCCAAGCCCCATTCGGAGCTCCAGATCTGCCCTCCTCCTCTCCACCACGAAGGAAGAATTTGAAGCTTCGGATGCATCGCCGTTGAGATGGGGGCGGGTGCGAGGCCCCATTCGAAGCTCCAGGTCCATCCTACTCCTCTCCGCCAAGAAGGGCGAATTTGAAGCTTTTTGTGCATCGTCCTTGAGATGGGGACGGGTGAGAGACCCCACTTGAAGCTCCAAGTCCGTCCACCTCTGCCGTCCGTCTTCACCTCCACCGATGCCGCTACCACAAGGGTCCTGCAATTCGAGGTTCGAGGTCGAACCTCCTCCAAGCGGAGGGGTTTAACGAGGATCGTTGAACAGCATGGGTCAATATCAAATTATATGTGTTATAAGTGTCTTATGTTACTTGGCCATATAGTGAGCCTTCATGCGTATGTTTCTTTTAAGATGTCAACATCTTGGAATAGTCTTGAGTGTCATTAGTCTTCCACCGAAAGTTATGTGTTAGGTGTTAGTCATAAAAGATTAGGTGTTAGGTGTTGAAGATTAAGTCTTAGGTGTTGATATTTTGAACATGTTGTCTGTCGGGTGATGTCTATAAAAGGGTCTTGTAACTCCACTCTAAAAAAAAAATAATGAAGTTAAGATGAGTTTATTGGAAAGTTATGAGGTGTGATGCCTCTTTGCTTGTTTTCTTTCTCCGAGAAGGAGATGGGTGTGATGCCCATGGGGGTGTGAAGCCCCACCCTATCCCACTATCCCACCATCTCTTCTCTTCCCCTCCACTTAGCCATTAATTCTTGTTTGATTCTCCTTTTCCACCCACCATACCACACCCCATCTCCATCCGTGCTCCCTTGCCCCCCACTACACCAAGCTGCTGCAACTCCCTCTCTATATCTAACTTCTCTCTCTCAACAGCAGCCATGCCCGATAACCGTCGGGTCCTCCGAGTCCTTGCCACCCACCGCTCATCCCACCCAGCTCGGCAGCAACATGGATGAGCTCGCACCACTGCCCCCAGCCATGCAGGTGAGCAGCTGGTCTGCACCCGCCATCGATCCCTCTGTCTAAAATAGAGCCGTCGCTGGCCCACGCCACTGCCCAGCCACCGTTCTCTCTCCTCCCTCCACTCCCTCTCTCTCTCTTCGTGACACACACACTCTCTCTCTATCTGCTTTTCTCTCGCTCTCTTACTCTTTCTCTCTAGTTCGTCAGGTGTAAAAAAAAGGAATGGTGAATGAAAGAAAGAAAAAAGGTTTTAAAAAAAATGGTTCGGGAAAGAAAATAAAAAGGAGAATTTATTGGGAAAAAATAATAAAAAAAGGTAATAGCAAATATTTTGATAAAAATAAAAAAAATTCATAAGATACAGTTTTTTTTGTCCCGCATCAAGTGGTATCAGAGCGGTTACCCACTTGTTCTCACAAGTCGGGTCCTTGGGCAAATTCGCTCCGTCAGGAAGGCAAGATTTGAAACTTCGGATGTATCGTCCTTGAGATGGGGACGGGTGCGAAGCCCCATTCGGAGCTCCAGATCTGCCCTCCTCCTCTCCACCACGAAGGAAGAATTTGAAGCTTTGGATGCATCGCCCTTGAGATGGGGGCGGGTGTGAGGCCCCATTCGAAGCTCCAGGTCCATCCTACTCCGCTCTGCCAAGAAGGGCGAATTTGAAGCTTTTTGTGCATCGTCCTTGAGATGGGGACCGGTGGGAGACCCCACTTGAAGCTCCAAGTCCGTCCACCTCTGCCGTCCGTCTTCGCCTCCACCGATGCCGCTATCACAAGGGTCCTGCAATTCGAGGTTTGAGGTCGAACCTCCTCCAAGCGGAGGGGTTTGACGAGGATCGTTAAATAGCATGGGTCAATATCAAATTATATGTGTTATAAGTGTTTTATGTTAATTGGCCATATAGTGAGCCTTTATGCGTATGTTTCTTTTAAAATGTCACCATCTTGGAATAGTCTTGAGTGTCATTAGTCTTCCACCGAAAGTTATGTGTTAGGTGTTAGTCATAAAAGATTAAGTCTTAGGTGTTGATATTTTGAACATGTTGTCTGTCGGGTGATGTCTATAAAAGGGTCTTGTAACTCCACTCTAAAAAAAAAACAATGAAGTTAAGATGAGTTTATTGGAAAGTTATGAGGTGTGATGCCTCTTTGCTTGTTTTCTTTCTCCGAGAAGGAGATGGGTGTGATGCCCATGGGGGTGTGAAGCCCCACCCTATCCCACTATCCCACCATCTCTTCTCTTCCCCTCCACTTAGCCATTAATTCTTGTTTGATTCTCCTTTTCCACCCACCATACCACACCCCATCTCCATCCGTGCTCCCTTGCCCCCCACTACACCAAGCTGCTGCAACTCCCTCTCTATCTCTAACTTCTCTCTCTCAACAGCAGCCATGGCCGATAACCGTCGGGTCCTCCGAGTCCTTGCCACCCACCGCTCATCCCACCCAGCTCGGTAGCAACATGGATGAGCTCGCACCACTGCCCCCAGCCATGCAGGTGAGCCGCTGGTCAGCACCCACCATCGATCCCTCTGTCTAAAATAGAGCCGCCGCTGGCCCACGCCACTGCCCAGCCACCGTTCTCTCTCCTCCCTCCACTCCCTCTCTCTCTCTTCGTGACACACTCTCTCTCTCTCTCTCTCTATCTGGTTTTCTCTTGCTCTCTCACTCTTTCTCTCTAGTTCGTAAGGTGTAAAAAAAAGGAATGGTGAAAGAAAGAAAGAAAAAAGGTTTTAAAAAAATGGTTCGGGAAAGAAAATAAAAAGGAGAATTTATTGGGAAAAAATAATGAAAAAAAGAAATAGCAAATATTTTGATAAAAATAAAAAAAAAATTCATAAGATATGTTTGTTCCGCATTAAGTGGTATCAGAGCGGTTACCCACTTGTTCTCACAAGTCGGGTCCTTGGGCAAATTCGCTCCGTTAGGAAGGCAAGATTTGAAACTTCGGATGTATCATCCTTGAGATGGGGACGGGTGCGAAGCCCCATTCGGAGCTCCAGATCTGCCCTCCTCCTCTCCACCATGAAGGAAGAATTTGAAGCTTCGGATGCATCGCCGTTGAGATGGGGGCGGGTGCGAGGCCCCATTCGAAGCTCCCGGTCCATCCTACTCCGCTCCGCCAAGAAGGGCGAATTTGAAGCTTTTTGTGCATCGTCCTTGAGATGGGGACGGGTGAGAGACCCCACTTGAAGCTCCAAGTCCGTCCACCTCTGCCGTTCGTCTTCGCCTCCACCGATGCCGCTACCACAAGGGTCCTACAATTCGAGGTTCGAGGTCGAACCTCCTCCAAGCGGAGGGGTTTGACGAGGATCGTTAAACAGCATGGGTCAATATCAAATTATATGTGCTATAAGTGTTTTATGTTAATTGGCCATATAGTGAGCCTTCATGCGTATGTTTCTTTTAAGATGTCACCATCTTGGAATAGTCTTGAGTGTCATTAGTCTTCCACCGAAAGTTATGTGTTAGGTGTTAGTCATAAAAGATTAGGTGTTAGGTGTTTAAGATTAAGTCTTAGGTGTTGATATTTTGAACATGTTGTCTGTCGGGTGATGTCTATAAAAGGGTCTTGTAACTCCACTCTAAAAAAAAACAATGAAGTTAAGATGAGTTTATTGGAAAGTTATGAGGTGTGATGCCTCTTTGCTTGTTTTCTTTCTCCGAGAAGGAGATGGGTGTGATGCCCATGGGGGTGTGAAGCCCCACCCTATCCCACTATCCCACCATCTCTTCTCTTCCCCTCCACTTAGCCATTAATTCTTGTTTGATTCTCCTTTTCCACCCACCATACCACACCCCATCTCCATCCGTGCTCCCTTGCCCCCCACTACACCAAGCTGCTGCAACTCCCTCTCTATCTCTAACTTCTCTCTGTCAACAGCAGCCATGGCCGATAACCGCCGGGTCCTCCGAGTCCTTGCCACCCACCGCTCATCCCACCCAGCTCGGCAGCAACATGGATGAGCTCGCACCACTGCCCCCAGCCATGCAGGTGAGCCGCTGGTCAGCACCCGCCATCGATCCCTCTGTCTAAAATAGAGCCGCCGCTGGCCCACGCCACTGCCCAGCCACCGTTCTCTCTCCTCCCTCCACTCCCTCTCTGTCTATCTGCTTTTCTCTCGCTCTCTCACTCTTTCTCTCTAGTTCGTCAGGTGTAAAAAAAAGGAATGGTGAAAGAAAGAAAGAAAAAAGGTTTTAAAAAAGTGGTTCGGGAAAGAAAATAAAAAGGAGAATTTATTGGGAAAAATAATAAAAAAAGGAAATAGCAAATATTTTGATAAAAATAAAAAAAATTCATAAGATACAGGTTTTTTGTCCCGCATCACTTTCTCTGTGCTATAATTCAAATGTGCACAGACTTTTGCGTGCAACATTATGACTATGCACCGACCTTACTGATGACTAAGACATGAACGTGCACCGATCTATATGAATAAAACATGAATGTGCACTGACCTTCTATGACTTAGTCATGAATGTGCACCGACTTTGGTTCACGTGTGCACAGAACTTCCGCTATGTGCACCGACCTTAGTTCAGCATGTGCACTGACCTTAGTTCGGCATGTGCACCGACCTTAGTCCAAGTCTTCAGCATGTGCATTGACCTTAGTTGCAAGTCTTCAGTGAAGTCCCGTGATCAATGACACCCAAGAGGGGGGGGGGGTGAATTGGGTGTTTTCAATTTTTAAAGAATCTTTTGGCTTTTTACAAAATCTGTGATAAACACTCTAACCAGGAGGTTGAACTCTGTTCAACTACACATTTGAATACAACGTACACTGACCCTTACACTAGTCGGCAAGATAAAAGCTGCGAAGTGGAATTAACACCTTTAAACAAGATTGAGAGAATTAACTAAGCAAGGAAGTAGATTCTCTTAAACTCTCCGTTCCCACATGATCATATAAAAGTTATAACAATCAAGCCACACAAATGCTCAAACCAAACCACAATGCACAGGAGTTTTAAGGTGGTTCGGATGCAACGACGATAATCATACGTCCACCCCTCACCAAACCCGGTGAGGCTTCACTTGGGGATGAATCCCCAAACGGAGACGACGCTCCAACTACACACGCAGAATAATGCCTGCCTACATACACGGGGTCGCACCCCTATACACACACACACGGAGATGAGGTCTCCAACACGATTCGATTACCGGATCAACAAGACACACACACGCTGCAACAAATGCGGCAATCCACACACTGAACCGACCAGACACACAAACACACACGTAGATCTTAGAAGACCCACGTATACACACTAATGAGACACAACACCCACACACGACCATGGATACAACACAGATCCACACACACACAAGTTCTAACAGTTTATGGCGAACACACATGCAACACCCAAAACATTAAAACAATGAGGCTCAGTTTAGAAAACTCCTGATTAAGACTCCCCCTGAGTGTATGCTGCAGATCTTGCATTGATTCCTTCTTTACTCGAATGGCTTGAGAGTTGGATGAAGATGTTGATGCACGAGGTACTGTTCACGGCTACAGTACTCTTCCTTCTTCCTTGAACAAATCCTTGTATCTCATTGATGCTTGTGAGCTTGTTCTCTTCCTTTGAGATTGTTGGCTTCAAACAGAGCTAGAGTACCTTCAGATGATGCTTGAATGGCTCCTTCTTCCTTGTAGCATCTTTCTTCTTCTTCCCTTGATAGGCTCCTAGGTTGATAGGCTCTTCTCCGGTTTCTCTTGGTTGATAGGCACACCTTGATCTCTTTTGGTTGAATGCCTGTTTCTTCAATTCATGGGAGAATAAAGGATTCAAATGGACCTTGGATCTTCAGCTGCTTGGTGGAGGTTTGATTCACGGACTACTGTTCATGCTACAGTAGCATTCCTTCTTAGAACATCACCCTCTTGATCTCCCTTGGATCTCTCTTCAATCCCCTTAGTTTTCATTAGGGTTTATGACCTCCAAAGAGAGGTTTTATAGCCCTTGAGTGGTCTTGGACAAGCCCCAGACTAGATCCCTAAAATCCTCCTTGATTGGGGGCATGAAATGGGTGAAGAGATCCATCCACGGATTGGAATTCGAAAGTCAACTTTGGAGGCTTCGGGGCTGGCGGTCGACCGGAACTGGCAGGCGGTCGACCGAAAATCTGTAGGAAATAGAACCATTGCATTCTGTTATTTTCGGTCGACCGGGATCGGCCTGGCGATCGACCGTGCTACAGTGTCGACCTAGCTACAGTGTCGACCAATAGCTACAGGTAAATTCCTGACTTTAAGATTTCACCCCCAAACTCCATTGCAACCCTTCCAAACTCTGTGGCATCAAACTCCTTTGATCTTGGAGGAATTATACAAAGAATTTAACCTACAAAACTATGATAAAAATGATTAGAACTTTAGCTTAATAATCAATATGATAAATGTATGAAATGCATACATGAAAGCCCATGTTCAAGATGCATACAAACACTTGAACCATAAAAGTTTTAAGCTAAAGGTCAAGAATTATTTCTATGCAAGTGAGCAAAGTATGAGAGTAATTTAGCCATGCACATATACAAGTGAACACTTTGAAAACATGATTGACTAGAGATCAAGATCAATAGATATACATTTGTCCAATATGAATGCATCATGTAACCAAGCTCCATGAAAAGTATGCATAGGAAGCATTCAATGCACATGTTCAACTCAATCATATTCAACCAATCGATATGAACAATCAACCATTTAGTTTAGTTATCATCATTCACATAATCACACATGAAGTGTAGTTAGCATCAAAACCATAACAATACACACTAAGTTTAGTTATCATCAAAACCATAGCTCAACAATCTCCCCCTTTTTGATGATGACAAATTTAGTGATGAATGAGGACAAACTTAGTGATGATGACAAACTAAATGAAACTTAGTGATGATGACAAACTAAATGACGATACAACATGTTCTCCCCCTTACACATGGAAATCATGAATCTTCTTTTTCTCCCCCTTTGACATCATCAAAAAGCGGGATAAGGCAAAGCTGTCTCCCTTAACAACATAACTGGCTCCCCCTTTGACAGTATCAACAGGCAGGGTAATTCCAAACATTCTCCCACATGAACACTATCAAGATGAAGAGAGGAAACCACAAAGGTTCAAATAGCAGCATGATGAATGAGCAAGGAACAAAGACCCACAATTGAAATTCTGATGAAGCACCAAATCATGATGAAGGAGAAAATGATAAACAAGTGGGTTCATGGAATGTCTGGGAGGCACCAAATCATGTTTTTGTTGATTTTCATGTTGCAGATTTTTATTTATTTTGGAGATACCAATGGTTGGCATGATAGGATACCAATTGTTGATTATTTGGACTTGCTAGGATGAGTAGAGCTGATTTCATGCTTCTCCCCTTGGTCAAACAAAATCCAAACCTTATTTAACAAGTGTGCAGTATGTGAAGTCCATTCAATTTTTAGGTTTTCATTATTTTCATATTTTTAATTTTTGATTTGTGGTTTGAAATGCATGAGATGCAACATATGTATGTGATGACATGTGAGATGCAACATACGTATATATACACGCAACACAGCTCCCCCGTACTAATTTAAGAGGGAATGGGTATAAGAAGGGTGCATGAGGGTCATAGCAACTGAAATGTTCACTTATAACACATGGGAGATTATGCAATCATATAGGAGATTCATGTAATTGCTAATGTAGTCAATCAATTTTCAGAATACATAATGAATCAAATTTTCAAAGTATAAGTGAGTAACATGAAAAATGATAGTTGCAATATGGATATTCAGATTAACACAGGGAGATATTTTACAGACTACACTTCAATTTTGAGAACATCGTATTGGAGGCTACGCTCTACCACAATGAGTTTTCACCATCATTTTTCAACTCAACCATTATTATAGATAGTCAGAATTTTTCAAGAGTGATCAGGTTCAAATAATTCCTTTTTACGCGAGTAGACGCATGGAGCTCATGCCAGAATCCCCGGTTACTCAAAATACTGAACCATTTCACCTCATTTTGAATAGAGATACTTTAGTCAACACTTTTCAGAAATGAACCACATCACGTCTCAGGTGACATGTGCCCAATTTACTCAGTGAGATTTAGCATTGCTCTGCCTTTCATTTTCATTCGAGATTTTTTTAAAAAGATAGGTAGGCAGCTTTTTCCTCAACTGTCTCTTCAACATACATGCAGTAAGTTTACCATCTCGAAAGTGTTGATAAGAAATTCATATATCCTTATCTTTAACACTCATTTTCACATTTGGTGTATGAAGTGTGCGAATTTGATTCAGCATGTATACCGAAAATATCATGAATACATAACAGTACAACTCCCCCTAAATAGATGCACTTATGAAATATGAACTCCCCCAGAGTGTACGACATGAAACACTCCAATAATGACTCAAATGCAGTATTATTTATCAAGAAGACATAAGGCCATAGAAATGCCAAGGGATGGGGGTGAATAGCATATAATATCAAGCAAACATGCAGAGGAAATGTATGCAACATGCAATGCAAGTATGCAACTGATACCAATCAAAAGGATACCAATTGAATGAACTGAATGCAACTAAGGCGTGAGTTCTATTGCAATGCAACTTTTGATCATATGATAGTGAAATACAATATGCCAAGATAAAATGCAATGTGGTGCAACACTTCTGATGCCATATGAATGAACTAACTTCAGCTAATGCATGAATTCTAATGCAATGTAAAATTTAACATGGGTGCAAAATGTGTGTTTTTAGTTTTTCATTTGAGTGAATTAAATGCACTTAATGCATTGGATTCTGATGCATGCAACCTATAGCTGTATGAGAATGAAAGGCATGATGCAAAAGCAAGATGAGAACTTTGATTTTCAAGCCAGTGTGACAAGTTTTCATGAAATCATCCACATTCTGTTAACGAATCAACAAACATTTTTAATGACATGACCTTTATAAAATAGGGGTGTTTAAATGATCAAAAGTAGGCAATGCAACCTAATTTTCAGAATTGTTCAACAACATATTTTCAAAAGTCATTCACTAATTTTAAAATGAGAAATCATCCAAAAGCCAAATGTATGAATTACTTAATCAAAAATATGTTTTCAATTTAAATAACTCAGCTCAAGGATTCATTCATAACTCAACCAATCACAAGCCAGTCAAGATTTTCAAAATCTGGTACGAGATAGAGATTTTAGTCTGAAGACCCAACTCAACGCATAGGAAGTACTTCCAAGTGGACATAATCCACTCTTTCACAAACGCCATTTGATATACCAGATATGTAATTCAAAACAAATGTGATAATGCAATTCAAATTGGGAAATATTCAATATGCAATCACTTCACACACAACTCTCAGGATTTTCAATTTGATTCAACCAATTTTGACACGTCCATCACAGCAGGCTAGTAGATGACATATCAAGTTTGTAGAGTCAATACCTGTCATCTAAAGGTGTCACCAAGTGACAAAGGGCCATTGCATGATTGTGTATTTCCATAGAAAGAGGGGTTGAATTACCTTAGTTTCGGAGACAATGTTGGAAGCCTTCAATCACTAAAATTACCAACCTCATGAAGGTTGATATTTCAGATTTTACTTTCTTACCTTTGTCTTGAGAATCTATTTTCTTCCAAGTCTTACACCATGTCTTGGGTACTTGCTTCAACACGTACAAGACCTTCACTACCTTGTACTTGGGTCGATTCTGAAAGTTGTTCTACACAGAGTATCCCATCTTCTTGTAGCAGCTTGAGAGGGTTCTCATCATTTTCATCTTTGCAAAGTATTCTTCCAGTTGATTCAAGCTTGATCATGACAGCCCCATCATCATTTAGATTTTGGGAGCACAATCTGCATCCAAAGATAAAAGGACTTGATTCGTCAATTTCGATTCAAATTTATTAACAATGACATGACACATTCTTCTAACAACCAATCATCCCCTAGGAAGGTCTAGACATGATGCATGACTCAGTGTGAACCTAGACACTAGATTAATATGATGAATGTGGTTGCTCCCCCTTAATATGTGTGCATGAATGCAAGAGACTTACATTACACTATGGCAAGGGTTGACAAAGGTGAATTTCGACATGACAGGATGTGAATACATATGGCAACCTCAATATGTGTGATGGAAGAATTGAAGATAGATAGATAACTCTTAACAATATACCATATTACACTCGACATGCACAAAGATATGCAATTGACAACTGATGAAATGCATGTTTAGACATATTCATGATTACATTACTATAAGACTCAAAATGAATCAAAACCTTACACAGTCACTGGAGAGAATAGAAGGGATATCACCTGATTTTTCAAGTTCGGTTTTTGATTTTTTTTTAACCTGATTCATGCCACTTGGCCCGTGTGCCTTACCTTCTTGATGAAAACAAATTCCATGCTTTACATTTCCAAGTCACACCTGCAAAATAGAATTCTCAATTGGTAATCTTAGGTACCCAAATCTTTTTGAGTCCTTGTGGGTTAAGAGCAACATTAGCATGTAACTTCTAATTTTTAACAACATTCAAGTCATTATTTCTCATGAGAAAATAATCATGCTTAACATTCCCAGATTTGTCAAAATGATGGTAGAGGGCACGTGGCATCATACTCCTTCTTTTCATTGGTTCTGCTAGTTCGTGTGAGTGATCATGATGTGTTGAATGAGAGTTCTTTCTCTTCAACAATAACCAGCAATGTGAAGTTGTGTGTCCCCTTTTACCACAATGATTGCAATGCATGGAGGATTTTGTGGTGAATGATTTCTTTACGATTTTCAAACCAGCTTGATTTCTACATGCTCTCAAGTCATCATTTTTTATAACGAAATAATTTTGCATGGCATGTCCATGTCTTCCACAGTAAAAGCATGGGAGTTTTTTCTT
This sequence comes from Amorphophallus konjac, assembly GCA_022559845.1. Taxonomy (NCBI): domain Eukaryota; kingdom Viridiplantae; phylum Streptophyta; class Magnoliopsida; order Alismatales; family Araceae; genus Amorphophallus; species Amorphophallus konjac. The sequence goes on from CM040124.1 coordinate 16,169,025, forward strand.
TAGTGGATGTGTATGTTAGGCAGAGGTATGCTTAACATGTATAGTGATGCTAGCAACATTTTTGGATTTTTTATACATGTTGACTTTTTAATTTTTATTTTCTTTTTGAATCGTTTGGTCATTCACACTATTTTTCTGATTTGATTGGGTTCTTGATATAGTGGATTGCTGGGAGTGAGATGTGGAGGTGCTGGGTGCACAATTGTCATGAACAAATGAAGTATATGTTTTACTTTCAAATTTCTTTTTATTCACAAAATTAAACCCAGCCCCTCGCTTTGAAAGTTTACTTTCATTCCTAGCAATTTGTCCAGGTTATTTTGAACATCCACAAATATAGACAATGAAGTATTCAAGTCAGAGATTTCTTTTTCAAGTGATGAAATATGCAATTCATAGGAAACAATCACATTTTCACAAGAATTGATTTTTTCATTCAAATGTGTATTGATGGTTTTGTGGTTTTCCACTTCTTGTTCCAACACATGTACCTTTTCACATTCATCAACAAGTAAACTTTTTCCTTTTTCAAAAATAAGCAATCTTTCAGAAATGGTATTATTCAATTGTTTCAATCATTCATTTTCTTTTCTCATGCATGACATGACTTCTTCATGGTTTTTGATGTCATTCAGAAGGGATTCATTTTCTGTTTTGAATTCCAAGCATTTATTACATGAAGAATTTTCTTTTTAAAAATTTTCAAGATTTTTCACATTACTTTCAAGTAAGGAGTTCTGAATTAACAAAACACTAATCTCCTTTTCAAGTTCCGAGTATTTATGACAAGAAGCATTCTCAAAAAAAGCATGTTCAGATTTCTTTTTCAATCTTTTGTTTTTGGACTTAACTTTATTGTACTTTTTAGCAAGCTCATCATATGCATTCAACAAATCTTCATAGCTAAATTCATCTTCATTATCAGAATCAGAATTTACCTTTGAACTTGATCCACTTGGTGAGCTTGATCCACTTGGCTGATCACTCCTTTGTTCACTCATCCCTGCCACAAGACATTGGTCTCCATCGTCTTCCCGAATTTTGGTTATGCCATCCAAGATATCCTTCGCGGATCTGCAATGGGAGACAAAAGGGAATAATTAGAATCAACTGCAGCAGTGAGCAACTTTAAAACCAAACAATTTTGATCATGTTTATACTTTTGATTTTCAGTCCAGACATTTTTGTCCTTAGGCAACTCATAAGGGCCATATGAAACAAGCTTCCATAGCTTAGGGTCATATGAGTTGACAAGACTGCACATCATTCCTAACCACAAATCAAAATTACAACCATCAAACACCGGTGGAGAATTCAAGGTGTACATATTGGTAGTCATTGATCTGGATCACTCTAGATCGTCAGATCTATAAACAATCGAGCCTTAGCTCTTATACCAATTGAAGTCCTGTGATCAATGACACCCAAGAGGGGGGGTGAATTGGGTGTTTTTAATTTTTAAAGAAACTTTTGGCTTTTTACAAAATATGTGATAAACACTCTAACTAGGGGGTTGAAATCTGTTCAACTACACATTCGAATACAATGTACACTAACCCTTACACCAGTCGGCAAGACAAAAGCTGCGAAGTGGAATTAACACCTTTAAACAAGATTGAGAGAATTAACTAAGCAAGGAAGTAGATTCTCTTAAACTCTCCGTTCCCACACGATCATATAAAAGTTATAACAATCAAGCCACATAAATGCTCAAACCAAACCACAATGCACAGTAGTTTTAAGGTGGTTCGGATGCAACGATGGCAATCCTACGTCCACCCCTCACCAAACTCGGTGAGGCTTCACTTGGGGATGAATCCCCAAATGGAGATGATGCTCCAACTACACACGCAGAACAATGCCTGCCTACATACACGGGGTCGCGCCCCTATACACACACACACACACACACGGAGATGAGGTCTCCAACACGATCTGATAACCGGATCAACAAGACACACACACGCTGCAACAAATGCAGCAATCCACACACTAAATCGACCGGACACACAAACACACACGTAGATCTTAGAAGACCCATGCATACACACTAATGAGACACAACACAAACACACGACCACGGATCCAACACAGATCCATACACACACACAAGTTCTAACAGTTTATGGCGAACACACATGCAACACCCAAAACATTAAAACAATGAGGCTCAGTTTAGAAAACTCATGATTAAGACTCCCCCTGAGTGTATGCTGTAGATCTTGCATTGATTCCTTCTTTACTCAAATGGCTTGAGAGTTGGATGAAGATGTTGATGCACGAGGTACTGTTCACGGCTACAGTACTCTTCCTTCTTCCTTGAACAAATCCTTGTATCTCCTTGATGCTTGTGAGCTTGTTCTCTTCCTTTGAGATTGCTGGCTTCAAACGGAGCTAGAGTACCTTCAGATGATGCTTGAATGGCTCCTTCTTCCTTGTAGCATCTTTCTTCTTCTTCCCTTGATAGGCTCCTAGGTTGATAGGCTCTTCTCCGGTTTCTCTTGGTTGATAGGCACACCTTGATCTCTTCTGGTTGAATGCTTGTTTCTTCAATTCATGGGAGAATGAAGGCTTCAAATGGACCTTGGATCTTCAGCTGCTTGGTGGAGGTTTGATTCACGGACTACTGTTCATGCTACAATAGCATTCCTTCTTAGAACAACACCCTCTTGATCTCCCTTGGATCTCTCTTCAATCCCCTTAGTTTTCATTAGGGTTTATGACCTCCAAAGAGAGGTTTTATAGCTCTTGAGTGGTCTTGGACAGGCCCCAGACCAGATCCCTAAAATCCTCCTTGATTGGGGGCATGAAATGGGTGAAGAGATCCATCCACGGATTGGAATTCGAAAGTCAACTTTGGAGGCTTTGGGGCTGGCGGTCGATCGGAACTGACTGGCTGTTGACCAAAAATCTACAGGAAACAGAACCGTTGAATTCTGTTATTTTTGGTCGACCGGGATCGGCCTGACGGTCGACCGTGCTACAGTGTCGACCAATAGCTACAGGTAAATTCCTGACTTTAAGATTTCACCCCCAAACTCCATTGCAACCCTTCCAAACTCTGTGGCATCAAACTCCTTTGATCTTGGAGGGATTATACAAAGAATTTAACCTAGAAAACCATGATAAAAATGATTAGAACTTTAGCTTAATAATCAATATGATAAATGTATGAAATGCATACATGAAAGCCCATGTTCAAGGTGCATACAAACACTTGAACCATAAAAGCTTTAAGCTAAAGGTCAAGAATTATTTCTATGCAAGTGAGCAAAGTATGAGAGCAATTTATCCATGCACATATACAAGTGAACACTTTGAAAACATGATTGACTAGAGATCAAGATCAATAGATATGCATTTATCCAATATGAATGCATCATGTAACCAAGCTCCATGAAAAGTATGCATAGGAAGCATTCAATGCACATGTTCAACTCAATCATATTCAACCAATCGATATGAACAATCAACCATTTAGTTTAGTTATCATCATTCACATAATCACACATGAAGTGTAGTTAGCATCAAAACCATAACAATACACACTAAGTTTAGTTATCATCAAAATCATAGCTCAACATTCAGCATGTGCACCGACCTTGACTTGAGTATGCTCAGACCTGTTAGCGTGAACAGTAGCCACAGCACCAACCTAATCAACATGAAGCTTTTCAGTTTGATTTCTATGCTGCTAATTGCCTTGATTTCTGTGTTGCCAGTTGCCTAGATTTTAGTGCACCTGATATTATCATCTGCCTCGATTTCTGTGCATCCAGTTGCCTCGATTTCTGTGTAACCATGTATCTTGAGTTTCTCTTTCAACTTGGAAGGTTCTTGCCCTTGAATTTCTGTATCTTGAATTCAACCTTGATTTTCGTGCTGCCAATTACCTAGATTTACATGCCATTCTTAATTTCTTACACTTTACTTACAATGACATGAAATGTATGAATATTGACGTTATCAAGTGCAAGATATACTCATCAGTGACTCATAGGTAGACATCATCAAAACCACATTAAGGCAGAGAATTATGCGTGTACCATACATGCACAACATTCTCCCCCTTTTTGATGATGACAACTATGAGTCATTATGAATACATTGTGAGTCAAGGTGCAAAGAAATATAATCATGAATTGAAGCACAATGGCTGTAATATCCCGGACCCTTCGGATCTTTTTCTTGGGTCCCGAATTTATTTTCTCGGAGAATTTGTTCTCGTTATGCCCGGAATTATCTTTCGGACATTTTTCGGGTTCGAATCCGTGCGTTTCGGATCAGTTTCGGAGGTCCCAGAATGTGTTCCGCGGTTTCCGCGTGTTTTTCTCCGGTAAACCTACGGAACCCCATAGCGGGCGAACCGAGTCGTTCACCTACTCCGGGACTTTACCACGGTGATCAGCGTGTTCCGAGGATCGCGGGGGTATATTTTTCTATTTTTCTGTATTTTTCAAAAAATCTGAATTTTCTATAAAACCCCCATTCTTTTTTCTTTTTTCTTTTCTCCTTTCTCTTTCTTCTTCTTCTTCCTCCTTCTTCCTCCCGTGAGTGACCGGCGCCCCTCTCCTCCCCCACTCCCGTGGATGCGGCGGCGTTCTCCCCTCCGGATGCAGACAACGGTGGGTGACGGCGCGGCGATGGCGGTGGCGGCGTGGTGATCGTGGCAGCAGACGTGGTTCGTGGGAAGCTGAGGAAGAACGAGGGTTTCAAGCTATTTTTTGAAGATCGGCGGTGATCCGCCGCGTTTCGGACAATTCCGAGGTAGGGTGACGATCCTTAGCTCGGCGTTTATCTTCCCCGTGATTTCTAGGCCGAGGCGAGGTCGAGAGAGGGCTACTTTTAGCCGGGAAGGGAAAATCATGTTTCGGGGCTTGAGTGGCCGATCTAGCATTTTAATCATCCATTTTGTGGTTTGTGGGCATCAAAAGATGCATTGGGGGCTTGGTAACAAGTTTCCCTTTTGTTTCCCCTTCACCCGGGGGTGAATGGGGCGTGGAATGCTAATTTTGGGGTTTTCCCGCCGTTCTCGATTTTCTGGAAGGCTAGTAGTCCTTCCAATGACCGCTACTTCTCGTTGGCGGTCTCCATGCGAACGTTTTTGGCGTCCCGTGTGTGGGTTGGGCCTGGCGGTCACACGATAAACCGCCAGAGCCCATGTGGCGGCCGATAGGCCGACTGCTTGCTGAGTTGGCCGGCGTGGCCTTCGAGGCATTTTTGACTGTTGGAGGTTTTAGGGTCTGGCGGCCGTAGGTACGACCGCCTTATACCCATTGGCGGCCCTATATAGGACCATTTTCACCTCCGCAACCCAGAGGGTGGCGGTCTATACTGAGACCGCTACATCCTTGTGGCGGCCTAAAGCTAAACCGCTAGCCCTTGTGGCGGCCCAAAGGTGGACCGCCAGCGGTTTCAATTGGAGTTCATGTTTTAGCGGTTTAACAGGTGACCGCTAGCCATCCTGGCAGCCCAGAAGGGGACCGCTAGCCACTAGTGGCGGTCCAATGGAGGACCGCTAACCGTTTTGTTCTACCGGAGTTATGTCTTGCCGATTCGAGTCACGGGTGAGTGGACCTCGATCCGCATGCTGACCCGTGGTCTGATTGATGCTGGGCATCATGTAGGGGCCACATGTTAGGGTGCTGTGGGGTCCCGGGAGGTGGTGTTCTCGGCTTGTGTCACCGTGAGTCGGTGTCAGTACGAGGAGCGGTCCTTGTACTTTGTCCGGTTTGGACATTGCTTTCCGTTGGCTAGAGAGTCTATACCTTCAGTGACACTCCACTAGTCCTAGCCTACCGACAAGCGTGTGGTCCCACCAGGGAGTGGTGGCGAGGCTACCCGAGAGACGGTTTTAGGCTAGTTACCGTGGGCCTCCTACTGTGGCGGCTCGAGTCATGGCCGGGAGGATGAACCAACTAGAGGGCCTGACGTAGCGCAGTCAGTCAGTGTGTGCACACGTGGTCGGGGACTTCGGATGCGTGCTGATGAGCACGACCCCGGCTAGACCCTTGTTAGTGTTACTTGTGAGTGTCTCAGTTTCTGCCTGGGGACGCATCCGGCTGTGCTTCTGGTGGACGGTACTCCTGTCTTGTCTGGTAGTGACTCTTGAGTTTTGACGAGTTGGGGTAGTAGAGCTTTCCCAATTATTTTTTTTTCCTTTAGCTCTCCGTTCTACGTCCTGTTGGTGGTAGCTTGTAGTTACTTTTCATGCAATTTCTCAATTTATGAGGTGGGGACCAGATGATCCCTACTGAGCCTTTTGTTTTAAGGCTCATTCCCTGCGTGTTTTCCGTGTTTCAGGTGAGACGAGGCTTCAGGGGAGCGCTTCCGAGGCTCCACGTGGTTCAGGCACCCAGGGTTAGTTGCCAGTTGCCAGGCCGGGGTACGCCCCATGTAGTTGTACCTTTCTCTTTGGACTGTAGTAGTTGTGGACTACTGTTATATTTTTAGACTGCTGTTATTTGGTGGACCATGTAATTTGCTTAATGTTAATTATTAATTTCCTGCTTATTCATATTAATTGTTTAGTTTTGCAATTATCTTAGATTCCTGTGTATCTCCACACCATCCCTTTAACCCTTCAGAGTCTTCGGGCTCGTGGGTGGCAGTTCGAGATTCGGGTTATCGGGCCTTCCCGGTGTTCGGATCTCGGGTCGTTACAATTGGTATCAGAGCACGGTTGTGGATATATATAAGAATCGTAAATAGTTGTAGTGATTCACTAGTCCACAATGATGATGTACAGTTGGCGCTGGCTTAGGACATCGTGTGTTTTATTGATTTTGTTGTTTTCGTGTCTTCTGTCTTTTTGTAGTAGGAGAGTATGGCATCGAGGTGGAGGACTCGCTCTCAGCAGGGACAGTCGGCAGGGGAGCAGGAGGAGCAAAGTAGAGTGCCACCACCTGCCACTGAGGCAGGGGATGCTGTTTGGCGGTTTGGCGGTGATGCTGGTGAGGGCTCATCGTCCAGGGGTGGACCTAGTCGAGCTGTGAGGGACTTTTTGCAGTTTCATCTACCCTATTATGATGGCCAGCCAGATCCCAATGTGGCCAGGAGATGGCTTGATGAGATGGAGAGAGTGTTCAGTTCCATGAACTGTATTGAGGAGGACAAGGTGATGTTGGCCTGTAACCAGTTGCAGGGTACGGCTCGAGATTGGTGGTCTTTAGAGTGGAAGACGTCCTTTTGGTCTTGTTCGCTTCAGCAGATTGCGTGGCAGGACTTTGTGAGGGTCTTCAAGCGTACCTACTGCCCATCCTATGTTGGTACGTAGAAGATGCGTCAGTTTTTGGAGCTGGTTCAGGGTGACATGTCAGTGTTGCAGTACAAGGCTCGGTTTGTTGAGTTGGGCCGTTATGCTCCCCATATCATGGAGAATGAGGGGCTGAAGACTTAGCAGTTCGTCCAGGGTTTGAGACAGAATCTGGGGCACCTCTTGATGGCGAACGTGGCTATTGATTTGGAAAATAGCTTCCCATGTGGCGGCATCACTGGAGCTGGATATGCAAAAGATCTGAGGACAGGTTGGCCAGGGGCAGTCCCAGTCAGGACGTAGCCAGCAGGCGACTACCCAGCAGTAGGGCACCTTTCAGCATGCAACGGGTAGTTTGGGAGCATCAGTGCCGGCGGCGTCAGCGACAGGATCTGCGACTTTTGGCTCGAAGGTTAAAAAATTCTTTAAGAAGAACTTTGGAAAGAAGCGCAAGGATCAGAGGCAGGCGTCTTCAGGCAATGTTTAGTAGCCGATTCCTTATCAACGTCAGTTGGTGGTTCGCGGGGGTCATGTCCTCGGTGCGGCGGTTCTTATCTGCTTAGGCAGTGCACGTCGCCAGTGATTTGTTTCAGATGTGACCTGCTAGGGCACATGGCACGTGACTGTCCTTCGAGGCCGCAGCAGTAGTAGTAGCCTCAACAATAGTAGCCACAACAGCAGCGTCAGCATCAGGGGCAGTATCCACCACTACCCAGGTCAGCGAGTGTGGGCATCCAGAGGTCTCGAGGCATGATTACACACATGACTAGGGCATAGGTAGTGGCGTCGCAGCTTGTGGAAGGTACTATTACTGCGCAGCTCGAGTTTTGTTTGATTATGGCGCGTCGCATTCGTTTATTTCGGAGGATTTCGGGCTGAGTATTGAGGAGCCGGTGACCCAGTTGTCTTATGATTTGGCGATAGAATTGCCTACGGGTGATTTTATGATCACCCCATATTGCTTTGAGAAGGTGCATGTGTGGGTGGTAGGGCGGAGCTTGCCGGCCAGGCTTTATGCGTTACCGCTTCAAGATTTCGATGTGATTTTGGGTATGAATTGGCTCGAGGCTCATCATGATTTGGTGGATTGCGGCTCGAAGAAGTTTATTTCTGGCAACTTTGAGGACCCACCTTCTATTTCTAAAGTATTAGGTCTTCCTCTTCCCGCTTTCTTATTTCGGCTATCAGGGCTCGTCGTTTGCTTGATGCGGGTTGTCAGGGTTTTCTCGCTTCTATGGTCGCGGTGGACCAGTCGGAGCCGGATGTGGAGGACATTTCGGTGGTGTGCGAGTTTCTCGATGTTTTTCCCGAGGACCTACCTGGATTACCTCCCCAGCGGGAGATTGATCTTGTGATCGAGATTGTGTCTGGTACAGGACCTTTGTCGAAGGCTCCTTACTGTATGGCTCCCGCTGAGTTGAGAGAGTTGAGGGCGCAGTTGCAGGAATTGCTTGCCAAGGGGTACATTAGTCCTAATTTTTCCCCTTGGGGTGTGCCAATGTTGTTTGTGAAGAAGAAGGATGGTAGTCTAAGGTTGTGCATTGACTACCAGTAGCTGAATGAGGTGACCGTTAAGAACAAGTATCTGTTACCACAGATTGATGACTTGTTCGACCAGCTTCAGTCTGCTCGAGTGTTCTCGCGGATTGATTTACGGTCCGGTTATTATCAGTTGCGGATTCGAGAGTCTGATGTGGAGAAGACTGCGTTTAGCTCGAGATATGAGCATTATGAGTTTCTGGTGATGCCGTCTGGGCTTACTAATGCCCCCGCAGCGTTCATGGATTTGATGTAGAGGGTGTTCCGTCCCTACTTGGACCAGTTCGTGGTCGTGTTTGTGGACGACATCCTTGTTTATTCGTAGTCTGCAGAGGAGCATGTGTATCATTTGAGAGTTGTGTTGCAGACTTTGTGAGATCACCAGTTGTATGCTAAACTCAGCCAGTGTGAGTTTTGGCTTCACGAGGTGCACTTTTTAGGGCACGTGATTTCTGGTGATGGTATTTCTGTGGATCCAGCCAAGGTCGAGACAATGATGCAGTGGCCGAGGCCAAGGTCCGTGACGGAGATTTGGAGTTTCTTGGGACTTGCAGGTTATTACAGGAGATTCATTCAGGATTTTGCTCGTGTTGCAGCCCCGATGACTAGACTTACGCGGAAGGATGTGCCATTTGTCTAGACTGATGAGTGTGAGCGGAGCTTTATGGAGCTTAGGAGGTTGCTCACCTTGGCACTGGTGTTGGTGTTGCCTTCTGAATCGAGAGGTTTTATGGTGTGTACAGATGCTTCCGGGATTGGGTTGGGTGATGTGCTAATGTAGCACGGTAGAGTTGTGGCGTATGCATCTCGGCAATTGAAGCCACACGAGGAGAACTACCCTACTCATGACATTGAGCTGGCGACTGTAATCTTTGCATTGAAGATTTGGAGACATTATCTGTACGGTGAGAAGTTTGAGGTGTTCACAGACCATCAGAGTTTGAGGTATGTATTCACTCAGAGGCACCTTAATCTCAGGCAGAGGCGATGGATGGAGTATATGAAGGATTATGACTTCACCCTATCTTATCAGCCGGGCAGGATGAATGTCGTTGCCGATGCCTTGAGTAGGAAGGTCGTAGTCAGTGACATGATGATGAGGAAGTGGAGGCTCTGGGAACAAGTGCCATCTGCGTCATTTAGGCTCAAGGTTCCCCAAGAGTCGGGGTCAGCTGTTCTTGCGAGCTTGACTGTCACCCCAGCCATTCATCGTCAGGTGACAGATGCTCAGCGAGCAGACACTGAGTTACCCCAGATTTTGGCTTTGGCTGATGTGGAATTTGGCGAGGATGGAGCTGTGAGATTCCGTGGCAGGCTATACGTCCCGGCCAAAGAGCAGGTGAGGCGTGCGGTGCTACTAGAGGCTCATGGGAGCCGGTACACTGTACACCCGGGTGCGACGAAGATGTATCAGAACTTGAAGAGGTAGTTCTGGTGGCCTGGCATGAAGAGAGATATTGCCGAGTATGTGGCCAGATGTCTGACCTGTCAGCAGGTGAAGGCGGAGCATCAGCGACCAGGAGGTATGCTTCAGCCCTTGGAGGTTCCCGCGTGGAAATGGGACCACGCGACCACGGATTTTATGGTGGGATTGCCGAGGACTCTGAGTGGGCAGGATAGTATTTGGTTGTTGGTGGATTATTATGACCGCTAATTAGGCATTAGTCCAATCGAGCACAATTCGGACCCATGAACTCAACGGGCCAAAAATCTTGACAGATTATCTAAGAGCCCTTAGAAAATTTGTAACTTAAAGTAGGAAGATCAGAATGGGATGAAACCAGACTCATTAGAAAGATTGGGCCCTTGACCCAAGCTCTTATGTTGAGGTGGAAACCCAATTCGCACTGGAACCCATGGTTCTGAGCCCTTTTCTGCCAGCCATCATGAAGAGATGTGACTATTGGGCGAATTCGCACGTAATTAAAGGAAAAGTAATAACTTCGTATTTATTCAATAAAATGACCTGAAACCAAGGCCAAAATTTTGAGTAGGATGTTGGCTACAACTCCTATGAGGTTAAGGACGAATATAGTCTAGATGCTAGAGTTATACCCAGATTACCGTGGGCTACCGACGGGTCGCGACTAGAAAAGACGAGAAATAACATTAATATTGCGAAAACCATACCTCATGCTAGGATTGATAGAATTTGATGAACTCATGACCAAAATTTAGATCAAGAAGTCCTCTTGATTTCATATGAAGATAGCCCAACCCAAATCCCAACAGAATAATGCGCTCACTCGCATTTATGATCAGGTAGATGAAGGGTCACGACTGGAACGGGGGAGAATGAATAGTAATCTTGCGAAAATCATAACTCATTCTAGGATTGATGAAATTCGATGACACCATGACCAAAATTTAGATCCAGAAGTCCTCTTGATTTCATCTGAAGACGTCCCAACCTGAAGCTCGACGGACGATCGCGTCCAATAGAGTTTCTGACCGAAGGTCAAAAGGTCACACCTGTTCAAACCCGAAGAGGTGCCTAACATTAACTCCTCTTCAAACCTGCGACCTTGGAGCTTGTTGGGGCCTTGAGGAACGTGGGTAAACCCTTGGGAGGCTTGAAAACTATATATGGATGTAGGATTCAAGGGTGGTAAACCTTTAGCAACCATTTCCATCAACCCTCCACCACCTTCTAGCTTTCTTGTGAGAAGAGAGTGAGGGACTCCGTCTCTTTGGGGGCGGACCATCCGGTTCGTGATTGGATGATCCGACGAGTGGAGGACGACGGGCGAAGTCTTGGGGGGATCTGGGGTGTGGATCTCATCCCCAGATCGAAAGGAAAGCTTAGGTGGAACTGGGGTGTGGATATCATCCTCGGATCAAGCGGTTTAACATTTCAAAGGTAGGCACCTATCCTCAAATCTTAGAGGTCAATGATGCATTAAAATGATTTTAAAGTAGTTTCTATATGCCAAAGAGGGATTAAGGGCATGTGAGATTAACTACCATGATTATTTTCTGGTCTTTCTATAAACTTATGTATTTTTTAGAGGTTTCATAGAATTTTAACTGAAAATGTTTGGATGTGTCGACACCTCCCCTTGGACGTGTTGACACTTCCCATGGATGTGTCGACACTTCCCCTTGGATGTGTTGACACTTCCCATGAACGTGCTGATGGTGCCATTGGATGTGTCGACACTCCCCTTTAGAAACTACTGAATGTGTTGACACTTCCCATGAACGTGCTGACACTGCCCTTGGGTGTGTCGACACTTGCCATGGATGTGTTGACACTTCCCATTTAGAAACTGTTGAATGTGTTGACACATCCCATAGATGTGTCGACACTTCTCATGAATGTGTCGACACTTCCCCTTTAGAAATTGCTGGATGTGCTGACACCTCCCATGGATGTGTCGACACTTCCCATGAATGTGTCGACACTTCCCCTTTAGAAACTGCTGGATGTGCTGACACATCCTTTGAACAGGTCGACACCCTGTGGGTCTGTCCTGATTTCCAGAAATACGAAAAAGGATAGATTTGAGAGGTCATATTAATTCAGAAAAATCTGAAAAATTAGAAAAATGGTAGAAGGCTGAGTTAGTAATACACTGTAAAAACTTCATGCTCACAGAAATTCTACACTTGTAGTTATGGTTCATTTTCTACGCATGTGTAGGGTTGATAGGTCGACACTTCCTTTGGACAGGTCGACACCCTGGGGTTCTGTCTCCAATTTCCAGAAATGTGGAAAAAGAGAGTTTTGAGAGGTCATTTTTATTCATAAAAATCTGAAAAATTAGAAAATAGTAGAAGGCCAAATTAGTAACCCACTGTAAAAATTTCATGCTCACAGAAATTTTGAAGTTGTGGTTATGATCTGTTTTCTACACATGTGTAACCTAGAAATAAACTTGTCCTCTTTTTCGGTAACCTGATCATGTTCGGTTCGACAACAAATAAGCTTATGATTGTGATTTATCCACTTAAACCATTTGGAAGCATGTTTGTTATGATAAAGTATCATACTAATATTTTAAAAAAAATGAGTATGAATGTGAATGCGAATACGATGTGAATGTTATGATTTGAAACAACAGCATTCTGTGAGATAGAACTTCGGTGCCTTTGTGGGATGGCCCTGGAATCAAAATTCAGACTTCGTTCCCTTTATGGGGCGGTCCTTGCTGTGGGCCTCTGGAATCAAAATCCTATTGATTCAATCTTCGGTCCCATTGTGGGGCGGCCTTTGTGGGACGGCGATACGTAACACCATTGGGCCACAAGAATCTAGGTGGGAGTTCGCTCTCGGGTCTGCGCAGTACTCTTTCGTTCGTTCATTCGTTTGTGTGTTTGGGCCTCCTATGTTTGTGGCAGTTGTTTTTTTCCATGACTAACGAAAATGTGATAATGTGTAACTGCTCATTCACCGTGATTTTAGCGCATGCATGGGTATCTTATATGTTTGTTGAAGAATATGTATTTTCCTCATATGAGTTATTTTAAGTAGATGATAATGAATGGATTATGCTATTATTAGCATCTGAATTATGTATATAATTTGGTTATATAGATGCGTGTTAACCCCGATTTGTTTAGGCTGCCTACTGAGTGTCACACTCACCCCCTTTGTGACACACATTTTCAGAAGACATAGAGCAGGAGGTTGAGGAGGAGGCTGCAGCTGAGGAGTAGTGCTACTTCATATTTCGTTTGGGTATGCTATGGATGAATGTCTCTATTATATGTATGGTTATAAGGTGGTGAGCCCTTGTGGACTCATGTTTTTGTTGGAACGATGGACATGTACTCTCTTATGGAAACTATGAATGGTTGAAATGCTCATTTACATTTCGTGTAAATTGTGGTTTCTCTCTCTCTCATGCAAATGTATGCATGTTGGTATATTTTTGTGCTTCTGCGATACGTACGAAGTAATGCTCCGAGGTCCGATGAAGAAAAAAATGCCCATAAATTGGGACTCAGATCTCGGGGCGTTACAGAGTGGTATCAGAGCAACGGGAGACAAACCACAGTTACAACCATTCCAGATTGTTCCATAGTAGGAGAAATGATATGATAGAGTGGGGAAGGGGTAGAGTATGCTTGAAACCGATTAACCCCCCTAACTTAAAGTTTTCTGTTTATCAGAAACATGCCGCCGAGAAGGCAACGAGATCTTCCCCAGGAGGATGAGAGAGGATCAGGGGTAGATGACCCAAATGGGGCGCATGACGGGGCTATCCATGCCCCTACAGTTGGCGGTGGGCCGGTGCCCAATGCGGGAGTCAACCTGGAAGGGTTCATGCATAGCTTCCAAGGGTTGATGCAGGCCTTGCAACAACAAATGCTGCAGCAGCCCGCAGCCGCACAACGTCATGACCTATCGGCACTTGATCGGTTCTTAAGGTTGGCGCCTCCTATCTTTAAGGGGGAGAGCCGTCCAGAGGTGGCTGAGTCATGGCTCAGCGAAATGGAAAAGAAGTTCAGTGCAATGCGGTGTCCCGAAGAGGAGAAGGTGAACCTGGCGGCTTATGTTCTGCAAGACCAGGCCAACTTATGGTGGAAGGCTAAGATGCGGACCACCTTCACGGACTACCACGATGGTGACATACTGTGGGAGGAGTTCTTGGCTGTTTTCCGAGAGAAGTATTTTCCAGAGCATGTACGAGACGCAAAGGAGCAAGAATTTCTGAGTCTCGAGCAAGGGAGCATGTCGGTAGTCGACTACGAGGCCAAGTTTTCACCTCTGGGCCAATATGCTCCGCACATATTCGATGATGCATGTCGGAAGGTGAAGAAATTTGTCGATGCGTTGCGCAACAATGTCCGACGCTATGTCGCAACCCAAGACCCTGGCTCCTACCCAATGGCGTTGAGGCTTGCTCATCTAGCCGAGCAAGAAAATACAAGGTAATGGCTCAAGCCAGAAAAATTCAGAAGACATATAAGGTTAAATTCTAAACAAATGTTCATTATAGGTTCGCCGAGGAGCAGAAGTCATCGGGCAAAAGGCCTATGCAGGCTGGAGGGAGGCGAGACAAGGAAAAGGTGGCGTGCCAAGAACCGGTTCCGAGGGACGGGCTGGGCATTCCATTCTGTGTCCATTGTGGGCGCAACCATCCGGGACAGGAATGCTGGAGGACAAATGGCAAGTGCTATGAATGCGGCAAGGCTGGACATATCGTGAGGAACTACCCCAAGAAGGCTCAGTAAAAGCCAATATCTCAGCAGGAGAAGATTCAGTACAGAGGGCGAGTCTATGCACCGATGCAAGAAGAGGCAGGCAACACCCCTACCGTGGCTGAAGGTACACTTCTTGTGGATAATGTTTATGCAAACGTTTTGTTCGACCCGGGAGCTACACACCAATTCATATCCACCAAGTTTGCCAATCAACTAAAGAACAGATCCCAAGCCACATTCTTCGGGGAAATGATAGTTAGTACACCAACCGGGAAACAAGTCCACACTAAGCTTGTGATCCCTACTATAGAAATCAACATCAATGGAAGGATATTATTAGGGGAAGCATACATCCTATATGTGAATGACTTTGACCTCATTCTGGGAATGGACTGGTTAGACAAACACTGTGCTCTCTTAGACTATCGTCGGAAGAGGGTGATCTTTTAGAAGCCGGGAAAGAAGGCATTTTTCTTCTAATGCCCGAAAAGCAAGTCGGGGAGAATGATGGTGTCAGCCATCAGGGCCTCCAAGTGGATCAGTAGAGGGTGCGACTACTTCTTAGCTAGTGTGGTACTTGAAGAAGGCTCCGTCAAGATTTTGGAAGACTTGGACGTGGTTCGAGAATTCCTTGATGTACTTTTCGAGGACCTCCCAGGACTGCCACCTGTTCGAGAGGCGGGTTTCTCCATTGAGCTGGTGCCGGGCACCGCACCCATCTCCATTCCACCATATAGGATGGCTCCGACAGAGCTTGCCAAACTCAAGAAGCAATTGTAGGAGTTGCTGGACAAAGGCTTCATTAGGCCCAGTGTGTCTCCATGGGGAGCACCAGTCCTATTTGTGCGGAAGAAAGATGGGGCTATGTGATTGTGCATTGATTATCACAGGCTTAATCAAGCCACCATTAAGAACACGTATCCTTTGCCGAGGATTGAAGAATTATTTGACCAGCTGTCATCTGCCAAGGTCTTCTCTAAAATCGATCTGAGGACGGGTTATCATCAAATCAGAATCAAGCCCGAAGATGTGTCGAAGACGGCCTTCAGGACTCGATATGGTCACTATGAGTTCTTGGTAGTGCCATTTGGCTTGACCAATGCACCGACAATATTCATGGAACAGATGAATCATATCTTTCGCCCTTATCTAGATCAGTTTGTCGTGGTCTTTATAGATGACATCCTGATATATTCTGCCAGTCGGGAGGAGCATCGACGGCACTTGAGAGTGGTTCTGCAGACCCTCAGGGAGAACAAATTCTACGCCAAATTCAGCAAGTGTGAATTTTGGCTAGATCAAGTTATGTTTCATGGACATGTTATATCCGGGAATGGCATCTCTGTGGACCCTAGCAAGGTTGAAGCAGTGACAAAGTGGGAAGCACCGAAGACAGTCATGGAGATTAGAAGCTTCCTTGGTCTGGCTGGATACTACCGCCGGTTCATTGAAGGCTTCTCCACCATTGCAGCCCCCATGACCAAGTTGACCAAGAAGGGAGCAAAATTTATCTGGTCAAAGGAGTGTGAAGATAGTTTTCAGATGCTCAAGGAAAAGTTGACTTCTGCCCCAGTGTTGGCACTCCCCCAAGGGAATGATGGCTTCACTGTCTATACAGATGCCTCCAGGATCGGCCTCGGTTGTGTACTAATGCAGAATGGCCGAGTGATTGCCTATGCCTCGAGACAGTTGAAGGACCATGAGAAGAATTACTCCACTCATGACCTTGAAATGGCAGCAGTGGTCCATGCTTTGCGCATCTGGAGACACTATTTATATGGAGTTCAATTTGAGGTCTTCACCAACCATCATAGCCTCAAATATATTTTCACTCAGAAGGAACTCAATTTGAGGCAAAGGAGGTGGGTCGAGTTATTGAAGGACTATGACCTTGCCTTGCAGTACCATCCGGGCAAGGCAAATGTGGTGGCAGACGCCCTCAGCCGTAAATTGATGGCGTTGAGCTTGCATCGAGAATGGAATACGAGGAGGGTGTGATTGAATCATGACCCGAGAAAAGGAAGCAATTCGGTCTCTTGGCTGGGTTGTCAGCTAGACCTACATACTTGACAGAATTGCCGAGGTGCAAAAGCAGGATATGGCATTGCAGAAACTACTGAACAATGAGGACTTCCATGTGGGAATCGATGGGCTGATCATGTTCCAAGAAAGGATATGTGTACTAGATGATGTAGAATTGAAAAAGGAGCTGATGCATGAAGCTCATGGATCAAAATTCTCCATCCACCCTGGAAGCACCAAAATGTTTCGAGACATGAAGAGGATGTACTGGTGGCCAAGAATGAAGCGAGACATAGCAGAGTTCGTGTCCAAATGTCTCACTTGCCAGCAGGTAAAGATAGAGCATCAAAGACCTGGCGGACCTCTCCAGACCATTGAGATGGCACAATGGAATGAGAACAAATCACTATGGACTTTGTGACTGGTCTACCCATGACTAGGAGGAAGCATGATACCATATGGGTGATTGTGAATAGATTCACAAAGACTGCACACTTTCTACCTGTCAACAAGCAAACTCAAATCGAATCCCTAGCGAAATTGTTCATCACTGAGATCATTAGATTACATGGTGCACCTTTATCCATCATCTCTAACCGAGACCCTCGATTTACAGCAAGGTTTTGGAAGAGTTTGCAGCAGGCTATGGGGACAGATTTACGGCTCAGCTTGGTCTTTCACCCTCAGACCGATGGGAAATCCGAGCGTACCATCCAAACTCTAGAAGATATGCTGAGGGCATGCAGTATTGAATGGAGAGGGAGCTAGGATGATCACTTACCCCTGATAGAGTTTGCATACAACAATAGTTATCATTTCGTCATCGGGATGGCACCTTATGAGGCACTCTATGGGCGACCATGCAGGTCACCGGTATGCTGGTATGAGGCAGGCGAGAAGCGGCTGTTCGGGCCGCAATTAGTGCAGGATTGCTCGGAGAAGATAGCTTTGATCCGGTAGCGACTCCTCACACCCTAGAGCCATCAGAAAAGTTATGCAGACCAGCGACAGAGAGAGTTGACGTTTGCCGAAGGGGACCATGTGTTCTTAAAGGTGTCTCCTATCAAGGGGGTCATGCGATTCGGAAAGAAGGGCAAGCTCAGTCCCATATATATCGGGCCTTTTGAGATTTTGCAAAGAGTCAACGAGGTGGCTTATCAACTTACACTTCTGCCTGCTCTATCGCATGTACATCCGGTCTTTCACGTCTCCATGCTCAGGAAGTATGTTCTGGATGCCTCACATGTTATAGAGTATGAGCCCCTGGAAGTTCGAGTAGACATGTCTTATGTGGAGCAGCCCAGCAAGATCGTAGATTGGAAGGAACAGCTATTGAGAAATAAAACCATCCGGCTGGTAAAGGTGTGGGGGAATTCTCATTCCGAGGAAGCAACTTGGGAGCCGGAGGACAAGATACGCCTGGAATACCATCAACTATTCGGTGAGTAAAACCTTCCCTTTTTAAAGAAATTTTTAAGTCAATTTTGAGCATGAAATTATTTTAAGGGGGAGAGGATGTTATGACCGCTAATTGGGCATTAGTCCAATCGGGCACAATTCGGAGCCATGAACTCAACGGGCCAAAAATCTGGATAGATTATCTAAGAACACTTAGAAAATTCGTAATTTAACGTAGGAAGATCAGAATGGGATGAAACCAGGCTCATTAGAAAGCTTGGGCCCTTGGCCCAAGCTCTTATGTTGAGGTAGAAACCCAATTCGCACCGGAACCCATGGTTCTGAGCCCTTTTCTGCCAGCCATCATGAAGAGATGTGACTGTTAGGCGAATTCGCACGTAATTAATGGAAAAATAATAACTTCATCTTTATTCAATAAAATGACTTGAAACCAAGACCAAAATTTCGAGTAGTATGTTGGCTACAACTCCTATGTTGAGGTCAAGGACGAATACAGTCTGGATGCTGGAGTTATACCCAGATTACCTCGGGCTACCGAAGGGTCGCGACTGGAACAGAGGAGAAATAACATTAATATTGCGAAAACCATAACTCATGCTAGGATTGATAGACTTTGATGAAATCATGACCACAATTTAGATCAAGAAGTCCTCTTGATTTCATCTAAAGATAGCCCAACCCAAATCCCAACAGAGAAATGCGCTCACTCGCATTTATGATCTGGTAGACGAAGGGTCACGATTGGAACAGGGGAGAATGAATAGTAATTTTGTAAAAATCATAACTCATTCTAGGATTGATGAAATTCGATGAAACCATAACTAAAATTTAGATCCAGAAGTCCTCTTGATTTCGTCTGAAGATGTCCCAGCCTGAATCTCGACAGACGAGCGCGTCCAATAGAGTTTCTAACCGGAGGTCAAAAGGTCACACCTATTCAAACCCGAAGAGGTGCCTAACATTAACTCCTCTTCAAAACTGCGACCTTGGAGCTTGTTGGAGCCTTGAGGAACGTGGGTAAACCCTTGGGAGGCTTGAAAACAATATATGGAGGTAGGATTCAAGGGTGGTAAACCTTTAGCAATCATTTCCATCAACCCTCCACCACCTTCTAGCTTTCTTGTGAGAAGAGAGTGGGGGACTCCGTCTCTTTGTGGGCGGACCATCCGGTTCATGATTGTACAATCCGGCGAGTGGAGGACGATGGGCGAAGTCTTGGGGGGGGATCTGGGGTGTGGATCTCATCCCCGGATTGAAAGGAAAGCTTAGGTGGATCTGGGGTGTGGATATCATCCCCGGATCAAGCGGTTTAACATTTCAAAGGTAGGCACCTATCCTCAAATCTTAGGGATCAATGATGTATTAAAATGATTTCAAAGTAGTTTCTATATGCCAAAGAGGGATTAAGGACATGTGAGATTAACTACCATGATTATTTTCTGGTCTTTCCATAAAGTTATGTGTTTTTGAGAGGTTTCTTAGAACTTTAACTGAAAATGTTTGGATGTGTCGACACCTCCCCTTGGACGTGTTGACACTTTCCATGGATGTGTCGACACTTCCCCTTGGATGTGTTGACACTTCCCATGAACGTGCTGACACTGGCCTTGGATGTGTCGACACTTCCCATGGATGTGTCGACACTTCCCCTTTAGAAACTGCTGAATATGTTGACACTTCCCATGAACGTGCTGACACTGCCCTTGGATGTGTCGACACTTGCCATGGATGTGTCGACACTTCTCATGAATGTGTCGACACTTCCCCTTTAGAAATTGCTGGATGTGCTGACACCTCCCATGGATGTGTCGACACTTCCCATGAATGTGTCGACACTTCCCCTTTAGAAATTACTGGATGTGCTGACACATCCTTTGAACAGGTCGACACCCTGTGGGTCTGTCCTGATTTCCAGAAATACGGAAAAGGAGATATTTGAGTGGTCATATTAATTCAGAAAAATTTGAAAAATTAGAAAAATAGTAGAAGGCTTAGTTAGTAATACACTGTAAAAATTTTATGCTCACAGAAATTCTGCACTTGTAGTTATGGTTCATTTTCTATGCATGTGTAGGGTTAACAGGTCGACACTTCCTTTGGACAGGTCGACACCCTGGGGTTCTGTCTCCAATTTCCAGAAACGTGGAAAAAGAGAGTTTTGAGAGGTCATTTTAATTCATAAAAATCTAAAAAAATAGAAAATGGTAGAAGTCTAAGTTAGTAACCCACTGTAAAAATTTCATGCTCACAGAAATTCTGCAGTTGTGGTTATGATTTATTTTCTATGCATGTGTAACCTAGAAATAAAGTTGTCCTCTTTTTCGGTAACCTGATCATATTCGGTCGACAACAAATAAGCTTATGATTGTGATTTATCCACTTAAACCATTTGGAAGCATGCATGCTATGATAAAGTATCATACTAATATTTCAAAAAATGAGTATGAATGTGAATGCGAATACGATGTTAATGTTATGATTGGAAACAACAGCATTCTGTGAGATAGGACTTCGGTCCCTTTGTGGGACGGCCCTGGAATCAAAATTCAGACTTCGGTCCCTTTATGGGGCGGTCTTTGCTGTGGGCCTCTGGAATCAAAATCCTATTGATTCAGTCTTCGATCCCATTGTGGGGCGGCCTTTGTGGGACGGTGATACGTAACGCCACTAGGCCACAAGAATCTTGGTGGGAGTTCGCTCTTGGGTCTGCGCAATACTCTTTCGTTCGTTCGTTCGTTTGTGTGTGAGAGCCTCCTATGTTTGTGGTAGTTGTTTGTTTTCATGACTAACGAAAATGTGATAATGTGTAACTGCTCATTCACCGTGGTTTTAGCGCATGCATGGGTATCTTATATGTTAGTTGAAGAATATGTATTTTCCTCATATGAGTTATTTTAAGTAGATGATAATGAATGTATTATGCTATTATTAGTATCTTAATTATGTATATAATTTGGTTATATAGATGCGAGTTAACCCCGATTTGTTTAGGCTGCCTACTGAGCGTCACACTCACCCCCTTTGTGACACACATTTTCAGGAGACATGGAGTAGGAGGTTAAGAGGAGGCTGTAGCTGAGGAGTAGTGCTAGTTCATAGTTCGTCTGGGTATGCTATGGATGAATGTCTCTATTATATGTTTGGTTATAGGGTGGTGAGCCCTTGTGGACTCATGTTTATGTTGGAATAATGGACATGTACTCTCTTATGAAAACTATGAATGGTTGAAATGCTCATTTACATTTCGTGTAAATTGTGGTTTCTCTCTCTCTCATGCGAATGTATGCATGTTGGTATATTTTTATGCTTCTGCGATACGTACTAAGTAATGCTCCGGGGTCCGATGAAGAAAAAAAAATATGCCCATAAATTGGGACTCAGATCTCGGGGTGTTACAAGGATAGGTTGACGAAGGTGGCGCGGTTGTTACCGATCAAAGTCAGCTGGAGTGTGCCCAAGTTGGCTCGTCTTTATGTGGAGAGGATCGTACCTTTGCATGGAATCCTCATTTCCATTATGTCAGATCAATATCTGTGGTTCACTTCTAGATTCTGGAGGAGTTTCCAGGGAGCTTTTGGCACGGAGTTAGCGTTTGGCTCAACATATCATCCTCAGTCAGACGGTCAGTCGGAGAGGACCATTCAGACGTTAGAGGATATGTTGAGATCCTGTTGCCTGTAATGGCAAGGGATTTGGATTCACCATCTACCATTGGTGGAGTTTGCCTATAACAACAGCTATCATTCGAGCATTGGGATGGCTCCTTATGAGGCGTTGTACGGGCGACCGTGTCGGACTCCACTCGATTGGTCTGAGGTTGGTGAGCGTGTTGTGACGGGACCGGAGCTGGTGCAACAGTGTATTGATGTGGTGCATCTGGTCCTTTAGAACTTGTTGGCGGCGCAGAGTCAGCAAAAGAGCTATGCCGATCGGAGAAGGCAGCCACTTAGTTTTACGGTCGGTGACCGAGTATTTTTGAGGGTTTCTCCCATGAAAGGAGTGATGCGATTTGGACAGTGTGAGAAGTTGAGTCCCCGCTATGTTGGTCCATTTCCCATCGTGGAGCGCATTGGCGAGGTTGTTTATCGGTTGCAGCTACCTCCTGAGTTTGCAGAGGTGCATGATGTGTTCCATGTCTCGATGTTGAGGAAGTTTATGCCCGATGACTCTCATGTTTTAGAGGATTCTTTTGGCCCGAGGTGAATCCCGATCTGTCTCTACCAGAGTTCTCTATCCGTATTGAGGATCGGAGAGAGCAGCACCTACGAAACAAGGTTATTCCTCTGGTTAAGGTGGTGTGGCAGCGGCACTCTGGCGGTGAGACTTCTTGGGAGCGTGAGGACGAGATGCGTCAGCAATTTCCTTATCTGTTCGAGTAAGTCTCCTTTTTCCTTCCCCTGTGCTTCATTTTAAATTTCGAGGATGAAATTTGTTTAGGGGGGGAGGGCTGTAATATCCCGGACCCTTCGTATCCTTTTCTTGGGTCCCGGATTTATTTTCTTAGAGAATTTATTCTCGTTATGCACGGGATTATCTTTCAGACATTTATTGGGTTCAGATCCGTGCGTTTCGGATCAGTTTCGGAGGTCCCGGAATGTGTTCGGCAGTTTCAACGTATTTTTCTCTGCAAACCTACGGAACCCCGTAGCGGGCGAACCGAGTCGTTCACCTACTCCGGGATTGTACCACGTTGATCAGCGTGTTCCGAGGATCGCGGTGGTATATTTTTCTATTTTTTTCATATTTTTTATAAAACCCCCATTCCTTTTTCTTTTTTATTTTCTCCTTTCTCTTTCTTCTTCTTCCTCCTCCTTCCTCCCGTGAGCGACCGGCGCCCCTCTCCTCCCTTTCTCCCGTGGACGCGGCGGCGTGCTCCCCTCTGACTCCAGATGGCCGTGGGTGACGGCGCGGCGATGGCGGTGGCGGCGTGGTGATTGTGTCGGCGAGCGTGGTTCGTGGGAAGCTCGGGAAGAATGAGGGTTTAAAGTGATTTTTTGAAGATCGGCGGCGATCCGCTGCGTTTCGGACGATTCCGAGGTAGGGTGACGATCCTTAGCTCGGCGTTTATCTTCCCTGTGATTTCTAGGCCGAGGCGAGGTCGAGAGAGGGCTATTTTGAGCCGGAAATGGAAAATCATGTTTCGAGGCTTGAGTGGCCGATCAAGCGTTTTAATCTGCCATTTTGTGGTTTGTGAGCATCAAAAGATGCATTGGGGGCTTGGGAACAAGTTTCCCTTTTGTTTCCCCTTCACCCGAGGGTGAATGGGGCATGGAATGGCGATTTTGTAGTTTTCCCGCCGTTCTCGATTTTCTGGAAGGCTGGCGGTCTTTCCAATGACCGTTATTTCCCATTGGCGGTCTCCATGTGACCATTTTTGGCGTCTCGTGTGTGGGTTGGGCCTGGCGGTCACACGATAAAACGCCAGAGCCCATGTGGCGGCCGATAGGCCGACCGCTAGCCGAGTTGGCCGGCGTGGCCTTCGAGGCATTTTTGACTGTTGGATTTTTGACCGTTGGAGGTTTTGGGGTACGGCGGCCGTAGGTACGACCGCCTTATACCCATTGGCGGCCCTATATAGGACCATTTTCGCCTTCGCAACCCATAGGGTGGCGGTCTATACTGAGACCACTACATCCTTGTGGCGGCCTAAAGCTAAACCTCTAGCCCTTGTGGTGGCCCAAAGGTAGACCGCCAGCGGTTTCGATTAGAGTTCATGTTTTAGCGGTTTAACAGGTGACCGCTAGCCATCCTGGCGGCCCAGAAGGGGACCGCTAGCCACTAGTGGCAGTCCAATGGAGGACCGGTAACCGTTTTGTTCTATCAGAGTTATGTCTTGCCGATTCGAGTCCCGGGTGAGTGGACCTCGATCCGTGTACTGACCCGTGGTCTGACTGATGCTGGGCATCATGTGGGGGCCACATGTTAGGGTGCCATGGGGGCCCGGGAGGTGGTGTTCTCGGCTTGTGTCACCGTGAGTCGGTGTCAGTACGAGGAGCGGTCCTTGTACTTTGTCCGGTTTGGACGTTACTTTCCGTTGGCTAGAGAGTCTATACCTTCAGTGACCCTCCACTAATCGTAGCCTTCCAACACGCGTGTGGTCCCACCAGGGAGTGGTGGCGAGGCTACCCGAGACACGGTTTTAGGCTGGTTACCGTGGGCCTCCTACTGTGGTGGCTCGAGTCCGGGCCGAGAGGACGAACCAGCTAGAGGGCCTGACGTAGCGCAGTCAGTCAGTGTGTGCACACGTGGTCAGGGACTTCGGACGCGTGCTGACGAGCATGACCCCGACTAGACCCTTGTTAGTGTTAATTGTGAGTGTCTCAGTTTCCCCCTGGGGTGAGTAGGGAGACACGGCGGCGCAGTGTGATTCTTCAGGGGATGCATCTGGCTGTGCTTCTGGTGGACGGTACTCCTGTCTTGTCTGGTAGTGACTCTTGAGTTTTGACTAGTTGTCTCAGTTTTTGTACCATACGTTCGGTACTAGGCGTAGTGGAGCTTTCCCGTTTATTCTTTTCCCTGTAGCTCTCCGTTCTACGTCCTACTAGTGGTAGCTTGTATTTACTTTTCACGCAGTTTCTCGGTTTGTGAGGTGGGGACCGGATGATCCATGCTGAGCCTTTTGTTTTAAGGCTCATTACCTGCGTGTTCCACGGTTTCCGCGTGTTTTTCTCTGGCAAACCTATAGAACCCCGTAGCGGGCGAACCGAGTCATTCACCTACTCCGGAACTGTACCACGGCGATCAGCGTGCTCAGAGGATCGTGGGGGTATATTTTTCTATTTTTCATATTTTTCAAAAAATTCAGATTTTCTATAAAACCCCCATTCCTTATTCTTTTTTCTTTTCTCCTTTCTCTTTCTTCTTCTTCCTCCTTCTTCCTCCCGTGAGCGACCGGTGATAAGTGTGTAGTTTTACATGTTAATTAATGTTATAACACACTTTTATGAGCTTTAATATGCACCACGACGTATTTATCACACTTAATCTCAATTTTAGATCAAAAAGATTAATTGCTTGATTTTGATTTTGCAGGCACAAAGAAGATCACAACAAGAAGAATGAAAATAAAACAAATAAGAAGACAAATGGGCCAAAGCCCATTCACACATCTAAAATCCCATGCCGACCAAGCCCAATCTTAGTTCAAATAAAACAAAAGAAACAAAAAGAGAAAAAAAGTAAAATAATTGTTTATATATATTAGATATATATATATATATATGATATATATATATATGATATATATATATATGATATATATATTTGATATATATGGTAAATATATATATATTTGATATATATATAAATATATCTGATATATATATAGATATATATATTTATATATAGATATATGTATATATATATAATAAGGCTTCTCATGCGATGTGGTCTTCACGTTCACACGCAGGGGCCAGTAGGCTCTTCTCCACGCGAGGGAGGCTTCACAAGCCAAGTCGGCAGAAGGCAGCTTCTCCAAATGCATGCAGGCAAAGGCACGTCTGGATGGTGGGCGAGCTTCTACAAGCGCTGTCGGCAGGGCCAGGGTCAAAGGGCTTGGTCGGTCGCAGTGCAGGCGGGTCTTCACGCTAGCCAGGGTTCACGCAGGGAGCAGCCCAAGTCTTCACAAGGGCTTCACGTGAGGGCGGCTCCACATGCTGGCGGGCCATGCATGAGGGCAAGTCACGGCAGGTGCAAAGTCAATAGCTGAGGCTTGGCAGGCGCCGTAGGTCCACGCCAGGGAGACTTCAGTGAGCGGCTGGGAGGTTTCAAAGAGGCATCGGCCTCCTTCACACAACGCAAAGGCCAAACAAAGAAGGACGTCATGGGCTCTTCAAATGGTGGGTCCACAACGCCAAAGGCATGCACGTGAGCGGCCTCTCTTCACGCCAGGATGAGTAGGCTTTATCAACAAGGGCGGTTGGGCTTCGCATGAAAAGTGGCAGGCTTCAAGCAAATGGGCTCCACAATGGCATACGCGGCTAAGCCGCGTTAGCCAAAGCGACGTCAACATGCAGGCGCCTCCACGCTGGTGCTTCACGTCGACAGGGCGTTGTAGGTCCACACGTTCAAAAGCTTCGGCGGACAAAGCAGCAGAGGGAGCGGGCAATCTTTACATTGGCGGCCAGAGCTTCACACACACAGCCGACGTGAAAAGAAGAGAGAAAGAAGTTTTGGTTTTTAAAGAAAATGGGCTTGAGGTGTTCACATGGGAAATAGGGGTTGTTTTGAAGCCTATAAAAGGGATGGGGAGTGGCTCTTCCGGGGGGCCATTAGCATGCTCATATGTAGATAGGCTCTCCCCTCTCCTCTCTCTCACGTAGAAGCTAGCATTCATATTTTCCCCCCTCCATTCTTAGTCCTTAGTTTAGCATTAAGCTTGTCCATTTTATTTCTTTTATTATTGGTATAGTTTTGTTGTAATTTATGTATTGTCATTTCCATACATTTGTAAGTTGATTTTAATTCATGTTTAACTTCAAATCGTGTTGTTATTTTCCATTTTACTTAAGCATAATTTTCCTCCATCTCTCTAATCTCTTCTTAAATTCTTTATCCTTCACCCTCTAAACTTCTTCCAAAGACGGTCAAGAGAAGCGGTTCCGATCCGGACGAGTGTACACAGTCGTTCCCGACGACTCGTAAATCAAGGGCTCGAGGAGACGACGTCGTTATCATACCACGGCCACACCAACTGTCTCAAATTCATCTATTTTATTTCGCATTTAATTTTGTTAGATTAGATAGATTTATTTCATGTCCTTTAAATTATGAAAATCAAACACAAACATTCATCTATTTTTACTTTAAAAGAAAAATCAAAATTTTCATTCTCAACATTCCTCTCTGTGGATTCGACCCGTGCTCACCAGTATATTAATGTTAATTTGGATTGTATTGTGAGTTCGGTATTTATTTTTGATTGATTGCCGCAGGTTTTAACGACGAACATTTCGGCAACATCAATTTTTGGCGCCGCTGCCGGGGAAGTTAGTTGAGTTGAAAATTTTATTTTTTTATTTTGTATATATTTATAAAAAAAGAAAAAAAATTGATATTTGTCTTCCCTTTTTACATCTCCTTAAAAAAATCAACAAAAATAAAAAAATAATAATAAAGGATGAGGGATCGCGCTCCAAGTAAGTATCTCAACCTTCCCTCTTGTGATTTAATTTATTTGTCTGCATTTTATTATCTTTTATATTTAGAAAATCGAAAAATAGTGTGTTGGCTAAGTAGCTTTTCATTACCTAAAAAAAATACTTACAAAAAATAAATAAATAAAACCTTCATTCCAAGATTAGAAATCACACATCATGTTTTAGGTCATGCATCAGGTAGGTTGCATTAATTTTGTTTCATATTTATGTTTTAGAAAAATAATTCTTCACGCGTTTCCATCGTAAATCTCTTGTTTGAACATGTTTGTTGCATCTCATTCTTCAAAACACACTAAGGGCACTACACCTAAATAAGATAAGGTGGGGATTTCATCACCCTTCCTTAGCCTACAAATCACTTTTTTCTTGCATCTTTACATGACCTAAGCCATAAATAAAATTCAGTAGACATTGGCCCTAGGTTCACACTGTGATATTTGTGCTATTTAGGTTTACCCTCTTGTGGAAACCGGTGCCTAAGGCAAGACGGTCGGATGGCAAACGCCTTAAGCGGGCTAGTGGTTATCTAATTAGGTCCCTACGAAAGTAGGGGGAGCCTCCCACTACCCCACCCCTTATCTGGCCGGTGGAAATATTGAGGGTGAACTAAAGTTGTACATTAGTCATTTTGTGAAACCTCATTTGTAGGTCTAAGTCGCATCTAGGTCATCAGGTAAGTTATCTGTTAACTTGTTTGTGTATGTAATAAAAAAATAAAACAAAACAAAAACAAAACAAAAATCCTCATCTTCTCTCTCTTCGTCTGAGTCCGTGATATTTTTTAAAAAAAATTGTGAGTTTCTAATCTTAATATTACAAAAAAAACTTAATCCAACACAATAAATAAATAAATAAATACCAAAAAAGAGAATAAAATAAAAAAGGAAATTAATAAAGGGGAAAATTACACGCGCGCGCGATATTAATTATAGCAACAATTTGAACTATAAACAGAAGCAAATTAAATATCAGAGTGATAATTTACATAATAGTCCAGATCCACAATATACACAAGTCCAACAACTATACTAGAGTCAAAAATATACAACTACTCGGGGCATACTCCGGTCAAAAGGTGCAAGAAAGAGCAAAAGACAACTAGCAACCTACTGACAGACCACTGCTAGTGCTAAGTACGGCCGTCAAAAGCACGGGAAGCTCCGGAAGACGGCTGAGGCTGCTCACCTGGAAAAGTAAGGGTGAGTCTCTCAACAAGACTCAGTAGGAGTCACGCGGATCCCTACCTCGCCACTAAACAAAAGAAAGCAATTAAAGCATGCATTGGTAGAATTAAACAACAGTTTAGTAAAGCTGTAAAACTATCTAAATAGTTTAATAACAGCTAACCATGATTCCAATTGAATTTAAACGCGAGCGTCAGGAACTAAATCTACCAATAGAATAAACCTCAACATTTCCATGTGACAGGAGAGAGAAGGACCACCAGAAAGAGAAACCAGATGGGTCCACTGGCGGCTTACACTACGTCTCAAGTATCTACACAAGTCTGGATCGCGACGAGTGAGACACGTAACAGTACCAGAAGATAAGAACTAGTCAGGGTAACACTCGTCAGTGCCAGTCCAAGCCCCTGACCACGTGTGCACACACAGGCTCAATAACTTGAGCCAGACCTCTAGCTAGTTTTCCCCCCCAGTAGGACGCTACTGTCAAGCAAGGGGGCCCACAGAAACTAGCTTAAAAATCATAAATCGGGACTACCCCGCCACCTCTCTCAGGTGGGCCGACATTGGAGGTCGTCGGGCTACGACTAGTGGTTCCATCACAAGGAAAGAGAAAGTAATTCTATTGGGATCTAAAAATGAGTCGCAGTTTGTAAAATAATTTAAACAAGGCGAATATGCAATATTAGAAGCATAATTAAATGAACATGTTAACATTTGAATTCAGTAGAAATTAAACGGTCAACTGAGGGCCGCTCCAGTCGTACGCGGTCGCACGACTGGCCGCTTAATGAACATAAACAGTTATAACTGAGCCACGTGGCTCATCCCGCTGTCCATAGCACGGTCAAGGTTGAACCGTGGAAGAACATAGGCGGTCCTACTACTGGCCGTTCAATGGGAGGGATGGTCACTTAGACGGTCCTACGACTGGCCGTCCTACTAACTGAACAGACCCATGTTGGGCCGTGCCATCCACGCCGCCTTACTGTTTAAAGGTCCTAAGCGGTCGAGGGTCGGCCGCTCTAGTCTCTGAACGGTCTCACTAAGTACCGTTCAATGGGTTAAAACGGGCTAGACGAAGATCGTGGATTCAGAACGGTCACTGGTAAGACCGTTTAATTACCGGGAAACCGAGAACGGGGTAAACCCCATTGAATCCCCTCCCGGTCGATCCAAATCGATGGGGAAACAAGTTCTAACCTGCAACATGCCTTGCCACAACCCATCCACAACATCCAAACCATAAAAAACATAAAGACGATGGGCATGCAATGATTTCCACAAATTAAAACATAAATACAATGTCCATGCATTTTTGCTCCAAAATCTAGGAAAACGTAGTACGATGGGCATGCATGTGGTACAGTTGCATTCCTAAGGCGATGAGGAATCCATCCCCCTACCTATTGCGCGACGAAACCGTCATTACGACGCCGAACGGACCGAGGGTAGCCGCGCCTTCCTTCGCCCGCACTCGCCTCCACGCTCCGCGGTTCGCCCCAACATTGGCGTCAACGCGCTCCTCGCATTGCGAGCTTTCCAATGGTACCTCCCGCGTCTCCTGCAGTGGCCCGGTTGAACCGCGCCCCGAGAGAGAGGGAGAGAGCGATCGTGGGAGAGAGAGGGTGAGGGAGAGAGAGAAAAGAGAGAAATGGGGAGAGAGGGGGTCGACCGATTGGGTTAAAAAAAATTATTATATTATTTTTTTATTTTTAACCTCAAATTACATTTTAACCCCCAAAGAAGTAAAATTGCTTAAATGCCCATTTAAATACTAAAAACCTTTAATAAATGGGATAAAATGCTAGAAAAAGCACATTAAATTATGAAAAATCTCCTAAATTCATGGATTAAATTCTATAGTAATACGGGTAAAGATTCGTTAAGGAACGGGTCTTACAGTCCCTCCCTCCTAATAGAAATTTCGTCCTCGAAATTTAAAAGGAAGAACAAGGAGAGAACTGAAAGAAATTATACCTTATTCAAATAAGAAAGAAAACTACTGACGCATTTCATCCTCACGTTCCCAAGTCGCTTCATTGCCAGAGTGACGCTGCCATACAACTTTAACTAGATGGATTACCTTATTTCTCAATCGTTGCTCACGACGATCTTCAATTCTGATTGGGTACTCTGGTGTAGATAAATTTGCAATCACTTCAGGTCATACTGAATCGTCTAACACGTGAGATGCATCAGGAACATACTTTCTTAGCTGGGAAATATGAAATACATCGTGGATTGCTTGCATCGCCGCTGGCAACTGGACTCGATAAGTTACTTGGCCCACACGTTCCAGAATAGGAAACAGACTAATATAACGGGGACTGAGCTTTCCACGCTTCCAAAATCTCATAACACCTTTCATCGGAGATATTTTTACAAACACCATATCTCCAGGCTCAAATTATAGTGGTTGCCTGCGCTGATCTGCATAGCTTTTCTGTTGACTCTGAGCTGTCAACATTTTCTGCCGAATTAGACGCACCACATCAGCACATTGCTGAACCATATCAAGTCCTGTCAACAGTCAATCACCAGACTCCAACTAGTTCAACGGTGTACGACAAGGACGCCCATATAAAGCTTCATACGGTGCCATATTGATGCTAGAGTGATAACCATTATTATATGCAAATTCCACTAAGGGAAAATGCTGACTCCACGAACCCTGCCAATCTAGGCAACACGATCGCAGCATATCTTCTAAAGTCTGAATAGTCCTTTCTGATTGACCATCAGATTGCGGATGATACGCTGAACTGAAAGCCAATTCTGTGCCCAACGCCTTTTTAAAACAGCGCGAGAAGCCAGAAGTAAATCGTGGGTCACGGTCTGACACAATAGATATTGGAATTCCATGCAATGGCACAATATTTTCAACATAAAGCTCGGCCAATTTCTGAACACTCCAAGCAACTTTGATTGGCAATAATCTTGCTGTCTTTGTCAAACGATCAACCAACAGCCAGATTCCATCATAACCCTGTGAAGTCCGGGGTAAACCCACAACAAAATCTGTCGTGACATGATCCCATTTCCACATCGAAATTTCTAAAGGTTGAAGCATTCCTCTAGGCTTTTGATGCTCGGCTTTAACCTGTTGGCATGTCAAACACTTAGATACAAACTCAGATACATCCTTCTTCATATCTGACTACCAGAACTACCTTTTAGATTTTGATACATCTTGATAGTGTCGGGGTGAATTGCATAACGGGATCCATGGGCTTCACGCAAGATGGTATTTCTTAACAAATCATCAGCTGGGACGTAGAGTCTACCTCGGAAGCTGACCACCAACTCATCATCAAACTCGACATCGTGCATCATCACAATGCGGGATAAATCAAAATCTGCATATCGAGCTTCCTTGATCTGCTGATAAATAGCTAGAGTCATCATAAGACTAGCACACACAGCTACCATCGGATCAAAAGGAATGTCCACGCTGAATGTCTCACAAGGAAACTGTTCCCACAACTTCCATTCATGAACCAGCAAATGACTGATTTACACTTTCCTGCTCAGAGCATCAGCCACCACATTCATTTTACCTGGCTGATAGGAGAGAGTGAAATCATAGTCTTTCATATACTCCATCCATCTGCGTTGTCGAAGATTCAAATCTTTTTGGGAAAACACATACTGTAAACTTTGATGATCAGTAAAGATCTCAAATTTCTCACCATACAAGGAGTGTCTCCAGATTTTCAGTGCAAAGATCACCGCTGCAAGCTCTAAATCATGAGTTGGATAATTCTCTTCATGTTCTTTTAATTGTCGGGATGCATAAGCGATAACCTTACCTTGTTGCATGAGCACTGCACCCAGACCTACTCGAGAAGCATCTGTGCATACCACGAATCCACCCGAGCCAGAAGGAAAAACCAACATTGGAGAAGTGGTGAGCAGCCCTTTTCAATTCATTAAAGCTCTGCTCACACTGATCTGACCAGACAAAAGACACATCTTTACGAGTCAGACGAGTCATTGGCGTGGCAATTCATGCAAAATCTTGAATGAATCTTTGATAATAACCAGCAAGACCTAGAAAACTTCTGACCTCTGTCATAGTCCTTGTTCTCTGCCCTTGAAGAACAGCTTCAATCTTTGCCGGATCAACTACAACTCCGTCACCAGAAATCACATGGCCGAGAAAATGCACTTCCCGAAGCCAAAACTCACATTTGCTGAATTTTGCATAAAGCTCGTGATATCACAGAGTTTGTAATACAATCCTGAGATGCTGCACATGTTCTTCTTCAGAAGTATAATAGACTAGAATGTCATCTACAAAGATCACCACAAACCGGTCCAGATATGGATGAAACACACGCTGCCTCAGATCCATAAAAGCTGCTGGAGCATTGGTTAGCCCAAATGACATAACCAAAAATTCATAATGACCATATCGCGTGCTAAAAGCAGTCTTTTCCACATCAGATTCCCGAATCCACAATTGGAAATAGCCAAATCGAAGATCAATCCGTGAAAAGACACTAGCTGACTGAAGTTGGTCAAATAAATCATCAATCATGGGCAAAGGATACTTGTTCTTGATAGTCACCTGATTCAATTGCCTGTAATAAATACATAGCCTCAGGCTTCCATCTTTCTTTTTCACCAATAATACAGGAGCACCCCATGAAGAAAAGCTTGGATGGATATAGTCTTTTTCGAACAAATCTAACAGCTGTGCTCGTAATTCTTTCAATTTAGCTGGAGCCATACGGTAAGGTGCCTTTGCTAAAGGTGCCGTACCTGGAATCAATTCAATCACCATTTCTATTTCTTACTGAGGAGGTAAGCCTGGTAACTCATCAGGAAATACATCAGGAAATTCACAAACCACAGGAATAGCATTGATGTCTTACTGTGGTGCCTGAACAGCAACCACGAAAGCCAAGAATCCCTGACAACCTGCATTAAGTAATCTACAGGCTCGAATAGCGAAAATAATCAAGCGAGAAGAACGAGATCGAATACCTTGGAAGTAGAGTGCTGGTTTTCCGTGTGGTTGAAAATAGAATTTCTTCGATCTACAGTCAACCACCGCTCCATACTCTTCTAACCAGTCCATGCCCAGAATAATATCATAATCCATCAGTTGCAAGGCATACAACCTAGCTGACAACTGCTGATTACCAATCACAATGGGAGTCTCTTCCAAACAAAGAGGTGTGAACATGAAATCTCCAAAAGGTAATTCCACAAGCAACTCACAATACATTTCAGATGTCGGCTCCTCAATACAGGTAATAAAGTCTTCAAAAATAAATGAATGAGAAGCACCTGAATCAAATAGAACACGAGCTGCATGACCATAAATCATAATAGTACCTTCAATGAGATGAGATGCCACTGCTTCAGCACGCGTTATATGCGAGACCTTCCCTTTTTGCTTCCTACCAGCTACAGTAGATTGCTGAGATGATAAAGCTTGAGAGTATTACTGAGATTGTGGTGGTGGAGGAGGTCTAAACTAAGACGGCTGTGGTTGAGAAAACTGAGAGAACTGAACAAGTTTCGGCCTTTGAAGATAGTCTCGAACCACGTGCCCCGGTTGATCACAACGAAAGCAAACCACCGACATTGAACACGGTCTGCCAGGATGACTACTACGACATCTCGGACACGCTCTCGGCTGACTTGTTGTTGAACCCTGTCGCTGGAAAGAAGGTGCTGATTGTTGCATAGTGTCAGAAGATGTTTGACGGTCATATCGCTTCTTAGTCTTCCTGAACATCTTCTTAAACTTGGATTTGGAAAAAGAAGTGCCACTGGCAGCAGGAACAGAAGGCTGGACTCATGTCACAATCGGCTGACTGACCTGTTGATGCTGCACACTGGGCTGAACTGAGTCAACTTGAGTACGCCCTCGGGATCTTGCCATGTCCAGTTCTAATGCCGCAGCTGCTTGATAAGCCGCATCCATCTCTGCTACCCGGGTTGCAATCAGAGGCTGCCTTAATTCTGCTTTCAACCCACGTAGAAATTGCTCGATTTTCAAACCTTCATCGGCAAGGATATGAGGCGCATATCGACCCAATTCCATGAACTTGTTATGATATTACATCACAGTCATGTCACCCTGAGCCAATTCCATAAACTGGTACATCTTGTCCACTCTGAGATAGGCTGGACTGTATGTATGCTCAAAAGACGTGACAAATTCCTTCCAAGTTATCTGGCGAAGCGGATGAGATCTGAAAGTTACTTCCCACTCCGTGGTCCGCCACGCGAGTGCTGCTCCTTGCAATTGAAATGTGGCCAGCATCACTTTATCATCTTCGGTGCATTCCATTGAACGGAACACACGTTCAGTTGCATCTAGCCACACTCTGGATGCATCATGATGCGGGACGGGACCGAAATGTGCTAAGACCTACGAATGCAACAAGTGCGGCCAGCACTCGCACGCCAAAGGTAAGCCGGGCGGCTGACCTCCGTGCCGATCCTCCGGGTGGAGGCGTCTCTCAACAAGAAATCCAAGCTCACAGCCGTCCCTATGAGGGAAACGTAGGGATCTCAGCGGCTAAGGAACCGCCGTGCGCCTATGGGAATCTAGTCCGAGCTCGACGCTCGACTAGGGCCACGGAATGGGTGCTCAACTCTCAATCACGCGGTGAATAGCAAGCTAGCTAGGATCCTACGCGCTCACGCGACATATAGAATAGTATACTAGTAAAGCAGAGTAACAGAGTAGGAGCGTCGCGCGTACCTCCACGCCTAGGCATGGGGAAGAAACCCCGGCCGAGAACAACAACCCCGATACACATGACAAACAATAATACACATCCAGCCAAAATGCCCACTCCTCGCAGGGAGATAACAGGCTACAACAATAGACTTCGGGGCTGCCGATGCACGGGCTGACGGGCGGCACTCGTTGAAGGGGTGGCCGCGAGGAGGACCCGTGCGGCAGTCGGCAGATTCGCAGCAACGCGCGACTCGGCGGCGAACGCTCCCACGGCTTGGTCCGGTGTCTGATTGAGGCGCCGTCAGCGAGGGCGCGTAGCTGGGTCACGGGAGGAAGCCTCGGATAAAGGGGGCGCTCAGATTCGCACCGAGGTGGCCGTGAAGTCACCTGCAAGTCGTGACTGGTTTCCTGCACACAGAACAGCGCGCTCGCGCGGTAAAACTGATAACTTGTTGCTCCAGGAGACGAACGGGGCGCCGCTTGAGAGAGGACGTCGGGGACGCAGGGCAGTAGGCCCCGACCGAAGGGCTCGGTCAGATCTGGTCGAGGTTGGCCGGGAGAGCCTCTGCAAGTCGTTGCTGGTTCGGGGGTCGGATTGCACAGGTTGATCTGCGCGGCCCCACGAGATTTGACGCCACACTCAGCACCGACGTTGAAACGAGGCGTGGTCGGCGGCGTTGGAAAGAGGACGAAGAGAGGTACGATCCCTGAAGAGACCAGCTCCAAATTCGCAGTTGTCCGCTCTGGGGAATTTTCGCAAGAGGGCGGGCAGAACCTGGCTCACAGAGAGAGAGGGTCCTGCGCGAGCTCACGAAGAAAATCGCCACGGGCGGTGCCGACATCGGATCGAGACGAAACTAAAGCCCACGCGTTGCCGACCCGTAGAAGTACCTCCATAAAAAAGGAGAGGACCAGATTCGACCGGAACCGGATGGAGGCGCCGCTGCAACTCGGGATAGAAATCTGACGAGCAGATTCGAGCACTTGTGAAGGAGATGAGGGAAGATAGAACCTCGGCGTCGCACCGAGGGATGGGGAGTCACACCCCGGGGTTGATCCCGTCGCAGGATCAAGGGAGGAAGAAGGGGTGCAGCCACCAAGGAGTCATGCTCACTAATAATTCTTCATCAACTTTTCAAAGAAAATAATACAAGCTTTTATATGGGGAGGGGAGATGCTAGGATGAAACCCTAGCCAAGAGGGGGAAAGGGGGGGGGTGCGCACATTGTCTAGGGGGAAAGGGGGGGGACGCACAACTCCTAGATTCTCGGAGGGAATTGGGGGAAGGGGGCGGCCAAAGGAGGAGGGGGGGTGGTCGGATGGGGAAGGGAAAGGGGGGTGTGCGCACTCCACTCCTACAAAGTAGGAGTGGGGGCGGCTGCCACCTCCTCCTCTTGGAGGAGAGGAAAGGTGCGCCCAAAACCCTAGCCCTAGGAGGTGGGGGCGCAAATCCCAAGGTGGGCTAAGCATGGGAGTGGGCGGCCAGCCCAAATGGGCTAGTGATTGAACCAAAGAAGTGGCCCAATAGCCCTATCTCTCACCTAAAGCACAAAAATGACCCAACTAAAGCCTAATTGGCCCCAACTGGCCTACAAAGGTCCACAATAACAATAAAAGTGTCCACGCAGGGACTAAACCAAGGCCCATCATGGCCTAAAGCATAAAATAACTAAAGATAACTCTGCTCGTCCGCCAAGTGATCGCCGAGCCAAAGGGATGCAGGCGAGATCCGTGTACTCCGTCGTGAAGTGTGGCGCGTGTCCCCACCACATCAGGATCTGCTTGCTCTTCATATGTTGGTGGATGGAATAGCAGAAATTCTTTCAACGCTCTACCACGCCCACCTTGAGGCAAATCATCTCCAAGAGCAGGATCAACTTAGACTCGAGCTGGCACAATGGCCGGAGGAGGAGAGGTACCACTTTCCTCCCTTGGAACACGAGCTCTTCTTCTAGGCGGCATTTTAATCTAAAGAAAACACACAATAGAGAAAAATCCATTAGTAATTACGAAAAACATCCTAAGCCAGCAGTAGTAGACTCCCATGGACTTGTTCTGGACTTATGCAATTTCGATTCCTTATACATAACCTCAACTCCGCTCTGATACCAACTGTAACGACCCGGAGATCCGGATACTGGTAAACCGATACCAAGAATTCAGGGAAGCCACCTAAGAGGCTGATGAGGCCCTGTAAGGGTTGGAGGGTTTTGTCGAGGGGATGCATAATGAATTGGAATTACACGCGCGCAATATTAATTATAGCAACAATTTGAACTATAAACGGAAGCAAATTAAATATCAGAGTGATAATTTACATAATAGTCCAGATCCATAATATACACAAGTCCAACAACTATACTAGAGTCAAAAATATACAACTACTCGGGGCATACTCCGGTCAAAAGGTACAAGAAAGAGCAAAAGATCACTAGCAACCTACTGACAGACCACTGTTGGCGCTAAGTACGGCCGTCAAAAGCACGGGAACCTCCAGAAGACGGCTGAGGCTGCTCACCTAGAAAAGTAAGGGTGAGTCTCTCAACAAGACTCAGTAGGGGTCACGCGGATCCATACCTCGCCACTAAACAAAAGAAAGCAATTAAAGCATGCATTGGCAGAATTAAACAATAGTTTAGTAAAGCTGTAAAACTATCTAAACAGTTTAATAACAGCTAACCATGATGCCAATTGAATTTAAACGCGAGCGTCAGGAACTAAATCTACCAATAGAATAAACCTCAACATTTCCATGTGACATGAGAGAGGACCACCAGAAAGAGAAACCAGATGCGTCCACTGACGGCTTACACTGCGTCTCAAGTATCTACACAAGTCTGTGTGAACGTGTCACATAGACATTTTTTTTCTAAAAGAAAGAAAGAATGAATGATGACAAATGATGATTAGGGATGAATAACTATGCTAAAACATGTGGGACATGAATAAAAAGAGGTTGAGCATGAGATGCTCTAAGGAGGGTGATCGCCAGAGGGGTTACCTCAAAAGAAGAAGGATGATCGCATGTACCTTGTATTGAGCGGGTGAGATTGGGAATTCTTCCTTCCTCTTTCTATCGGCCGGCCGATGAAGGGGGTTTATAACTTGATTACCCTTGCAAACACACAAAATAAACAAAGATATGGATTAGTCAAGTGTGTAGTATCAATGCTCTAAAGATATGAAATCAAACAAATTGGGCATGAACACACCTTGTGTGTTTTGGTTTTAAACCCCTAAGAGGAGTAACAAGGATGAGATTATAAATGTTATGCAAGCAAGATATAGATGAAACTCTAGCCGAGAGCTAGAAGAAGAATATGTGTATGATGCTATGAATAAACTAAAACCAAAAGACTAAAGGGTAATCCATGTTGTTGTGTATGCAACAGTAAAGCGAAAAACAAGGTTGCAGCAGTTGTTATGGATGAAGAATGCCGGATGAAGAAAACGCCTCCAATGGAAGAAGAAACTGCAAAATAACAAACTCTCTTCTCACGGCTCTGTTAACTCTGTTATTCTGTGTTGCTCTTCATTTTTTTTCTCTGTTACTGTGTTACCCTCGCGCGAGAAGCAGATGTTAAGGTATTTATAGGCCAAAAATCCTTGCATTAATAGGATTAAAATAAGGTAATGAATCCTCTAATAAGGAACCCTCTTCCCAATCGAACACAAGGTGTAAAATGGGGAAAGGATCACTACTGGAAAGAAGCAGGCAGAAGGGAGACGGAACAGAAAATGATGACCTAGCTAGGGGCGTCAATTGAAATGACGACATTCACACAGTCGTTAATTTCTGAATTTAATTATAGAAATAAAGGACTTTCCTTATTTAAAATTGTTAAATGACGCTTTTTTTACGGGTGCTAAATAATCAACGCCCCTCAGGAGGACGTCAATTACCTTGAGTTTTTATTTTCATTAGGATTCCTTAAATCCAGGAAACAACGCCCGTTTGAATAGTCGTTTATTTAAGGAAAACGCCCCTCATTAGCTCGTCAATTACATGGCACCCTCCCTCCAGGCGTTAATTTCAATTATTAAAGAAAAATGCCAAGAAATTATAATTAATATGGAGAAATTAGAAAACCTTCATATTAAGCCAATATTGAAGTCCACTTTGGGGCGTCACATGGTGACATGAGATTTACTCAACATAGCATCGATTTTGGCGTGTCTACAGCTGCCTCGCCTTGACGTCTGCTTTGTAAGGGAGTGAAACGAAATGAAGCAAAAGTGTAACGAGTGGAATGAAGTGAGAACGAACTGATAAGTAGATGCCAAGGTGTGATGTGACACGCCTCCGACACTAAGCGTTGGAAATCTTTCCAGGATTCTAAATGAAACAACTTCGGATGATTACAAGAAAGTAATGATCAGCTGGATGAAATCTAAAGAACAAAATGTGCGCGAGGGCATGGAAGGAAAGACACCATTGGAGAGCGATTACCAGCCAATGTGGACGTGCTACAACCAAGGTGGATTTGCATAAAATAAAGTGAATTGAGATAAAGAACCAGCGAATGAATGCTTTTCAAGGAACCAGCCTGAGCGGCTTCAAGGAGAATAAAGTACTTGATCTGGAATGGAATATCTCATGTCAACTCCATTAAGAGCGGGTGGCCCTCATTATTGGCGTAATATGAGGATTTTCATCATTAGAGCTCAAAGTCCTACATGATACATGCTGGGCTAAAAGAAAAATTAAAACACATTTAAAAATAGAAGATAATCAAGGATAATATTGCTAAACCATCC
The DNA here is from genome assembly GCA_022559845.1 of Amorphophallus konjac. NCBI lineage: Eukaryota > Viridiplantae > Streptophyta > Magnoliopsida > Alismatales > Araceae > Amorphophallus > Amorphophallus konjac. The sequence continues at coordinate 16,209,216 of CM040124.1, forward strand.
AGACTTGGTCAAGAATCCAGATCTCTAAGCTGACACTAAGCCGAAGCCCGTTTATCTACGTATCAACTCAGAAAGTGGAACAGTCGTCCCAAACCTTAGATAACCCAACGGCCTATCCGTGTGATCAAGATTTTCCTGGAATCATCACTGTTTTTGATGGAGGGGAACTCAAATTCCAGGTTCATCAGAACCACAAGGTCCTTGATATGCTAATAGCGTAAATACCATATAGTAAAAATGCTTACAGGAAGGATACAAAGATGGAATGATGTTACCAGCAGAAGAAATCCAATCATTAGCATGCGCTTCTCTGCGCTCAAAAATCATTAGCTCATCAAAGAATCATCAGCTCAATAAAGATCATAAGCTCAATAAAGCTCAAAGTATTATCATAAGTGCATGGTATAATAAATTTCATCAAAAAAATCTATAGCACTTAAGTTCATGAAAGCTCAAGAAATGACGACCCTATGAAGAGGCGTCATAAGCAGAAATGACGACAGTCATTAGGGCGTTAATTACAATTGCTATTTGATTAGGAATTGGACTGCAAATGACGCCCGCACGAGAGGCGCTAAATAAACAACGACACTTAGTGTGTCGCTAATCAAGGAAATGACGCCAAATTATATGTCGTCAATTAAACATAAACACGGTGCTCCGATCCCTGCTCGGAAACAAATTGCCATCGACTCATTCGAATCAAACACAAATCATGGTTATTCTAACAGCTAGCGAAAGCTTCGATTATTATAAAAGGATGCATCTGTTCACAACCGAAGGCATCAGAACACTGAATCCTGTAGCAACCGAGCTTCAACAGAGAACCGAAGATCAGCAGAAGCAACCGCTGGTTCTCAATAGGAAAGATGGACAGGATGCTACAGAAACCTTTAAAGAAGGCTAGGATGGGATTTCCTAGAATTTCTGAAGTTGCAAACCATATTAGCGGAAGAATCAATATGAACCAAGTAAGTTTGATTTGTCATTTAAAGCTTTTATTTTATTCTCCCTTTTCTCTTTCTGATTGCATTCTCTTATCTTCTCTTTTATTTCTTTTCAGGATTATCCAAATATACCGGGTCCAAGGAGGTTTTTGAAAATCAAGTGGCTCCCCCTACTCCTCTCTAAGCTTTCTTTAGATATGAAATCTTTTCTCTCAAGGTGGCACTTACTAGGCCTTGTTACTCATGCTACCCATTATAATGACATCCATCTAGATTTGGCCTCCATAGGAGCACTAATAGAATTATGGCACCCCAACACTCATTCTTTCCTCTTTCCCACTTTTGAAACCACCATACTCTTAGAGGAAGTAGAGATGCTCCTTGGGTTAAGAAGGATGAAACAAGGAGAAGAGTCAAAGATGGCTAGCTTGACTAAACCAATAAGTGCTCATGAAATGCTTACTAGCCTCATACAAAGCCCAAACCTAGTGAACCAAATCAAAGCCCACAAAGGAATCAATCTCCTAAAACTATCCTCATGGGTATACAAGAACATGGACAAAGCACAAGAGGAGGAAGACTTGTTGGAGAGAGTGATGAAAGGCTTTACATTATGCATGGTTGGAGCTCTCCTCTTCCCTTCAATAGAAGACCACCTAGAAGAATGCCACTTAAGCACCATAGCTAGCATATGGGAAGGCAAAAGAATAGGACCGGCGGTACTAGCCAACCTATATAATGGACTCACTTCGGCTTCCTTGGGGCGGCCTCTCTATGGGTCAATGCTACTCCTTTCTTGTTGGGTGGACCTCCACCTAAAATTTAACCCATGCCAAGAAACACAATCGGCCTCAAAAATCTTCTCTAAAAGCCCTCTTCGGTATATGACGGATTCTCTAGGCCTATGTGAGAGGGTGACTAATCGGGTGCCAAAGCTCAAGAAAAGAAGCGAATGGAGGAACTACTTCAAGACCATGCCCAAGAGCAGCTTCACTTGCACACCGGGGTTTCTCAAGACCCAAGAGCTTCGCTCAAGACTTTCCTCCGGTGAAGAGCTTCGATTGATCGGCGGGAGCGACTTCGTCCTCTACAATGCTCACCGGTGCCTCCCACAACTTGGATTACCTCGGCACACTTTTGAAGAACCTTCTCATCTTCCACCACTTAAGAGGAGGGAACTCGGCTCAAGTGGAGATCAAGAAGAAGTCAAAACAATCATGGCTCAATGGAAGGTTGGACTTCTCCATAGGTCCAAGACACATGTTGAAGAGGAAGAGAATAAATGCAAATCTTATGTAATAGCACTTAGGAAAATAAGGCCCATGATGGCCCATTGAATGTAACAATGATTTTCATCAAATGAAATAAAAGGATTTTTACTTTTAGTTGAGCCAAAATAACATGTTATATGATCTTATCTTCCAATTCAATGATTCTGTCTGACAAAACTAAACCTCGGGTTCTCTGTTATGAGACGCGCCTCCAGGCGTGGCGTCAATTCCTCAACCAGCGCCTTACCACATGTCGTCAATTTCCTTTAATCAATTTTCTTAAAAATAAATAAATCATGATTGACGCTTATTCAGACAGGCGTCTATTAATTCGCGCCCCAAGGTAAGGCGTTAATCACTTTAAATTCCTTAAATTATTTTCAAAATAATTCCTCAATTTCATAGAAATAATGCCTTCATCCATGTCCTGCCTTAACAAACTGACGCCTACTCTCAATGTCGTCAATTCAAAATAGTAATCATGACGACCGATCATGTCAATCATCTTCCCATTAATGCGCCTGACGACGGCTACGAGTTCCCACGCAAACATAAATGACGCCTTGCCTCGGGTCATCAAATCGTGAAACCACGCCTCAGCCTAGACCGTCAGTTAATATAGCGACGACAGCCCTCAGGGCGTCAATTCTTTTCGAATGTTAAGCCATATTTCCCTCCTTCTTCTCCTTCCTTCGTTTGCTTTCCTCCTTCTCTCTTCTCTGTAACCAAACCCTAACCGAGCCCCATCTCCATCTCTCTCTCTCTCCACTCTCTACTCTGCTCCATGACAGGCGGTGCATACAAATGGCAGAGGGTCACTGCCCCTGAGGTGGTGGACCTTGGCGACGATGGACACGCCGAGGAGGAAGGTCCTCCCGTGGCGGCCGAAGATGCTCCAATGGTGGAGCATGGCGGAGGAGAAGAAACCGCCAACGAAGGGGAAGACGACGATGGGAGCGAGGAAGAAAAAGAAGAAAACGATGGCGAGGATGGAGAAGAGGACGAAGAAGACGACAACGGTGAAGAAGAAGAAGAAGGAGGAGGAGGTGAAGAAGAACCACCGGCGGCGGCGGCGGCGCCCCCTCGGCCTCGCTAGCCACGGCAACCCCGGCAGCCACTCCGGGGAGGACTTTTAACACTCGAACGAAGCAAGGTAGGTGCCCTAACCCTCCATTTCAATTAATTTTTGATTTTATTTTATTTTCATCAATTTTCATAGCCCTCGGTGAATGGAGGAATGCAGAACCAGTGACACAGTCAAATGACTCCCCAGTGGGTGCCGTCAATTCAAACAACGACCCTCCTTGGGTCGTCAATTAAAATTGTTTTTATTTTTCTGAAAATGATAATTCATGAAACCACGCCCTATAGCATTTCGTCATTTTTTTAAAATATCATGTTTATTCTCCATGCCATTTCTTTTATTTTTGATATATATATCTATTTTTATTTCTATTTCATGCACTATTATATTAAAACCCATAGAAAACAACGCCTCCCCACCGGGGCGTTAATTCATTAAACAATGACCAAGGGGTGGTCGTCAATTAAAAAAAATCAGAATTATTTTTTTAGGACAGAAAATTACCTCCAAAACAGTGCCCCCCACAGGGGCGTCACTTAAACAAAAAACGACCTAGGGTTGGTCGTCAATTCAAATTACGCGTAAAATCACCATAAATGCATTTTGAAATAACGCCTCCCTCAGGGGCGTCAATTGAATAAGTCACGACCTAGGGTAGGTCGTCAATTTAATCAGAGAACAAGTTGAAACAGCTGATGAATATCCACGTAAGAAACTTATATAAAACTTAAGTGAAAATGTTCTTTTGTTATTTGCAGGGATTGATGAGGACTCGGATTTCCTGGGTCCAAGTTCGAGCAGCTTACTACGGGCTTCCAGATTTTCAGAGGGCTAGGGTAGATGCCATGGCGTTCGGACCCTTCCTTAGCATAGAGCCTATGAGACCTGACCTACCCCTGATCCAGGTGCTTAGGGAGAGATGGGATAGGACTAGCAGGGCATTCTTGATGCCATGGGGTCACATGGTTTCTAGCCTAGATGATGTTGCTAGGATCACCGGGCTGAGGGTGGATGGTGAGGCAGTGAGCGGGATCACCCTACCTGACTATAGCGAGCTGACACAGAGACTGCTAGGGTTAGAGACAGTCTACGAGACGCCGAGTGAGTGTAGGACCATCTACCGCACCGACCTCACCATTGCTATGGGGTTGGGTGATTCTAGGCAGAGGTCGAGGGAGTCTCTAGAGCAGTTCTCACAGAGGCTGATTGATGGGGCTAAGGCCGCCTATTGCCAGGACCCGGCAGAGAGAGAGAGCAGATCGAGATTTGAGGAGGTTTCTATTCCTGATGCTCGGGAGATTATTACTCGGCACGAAGGGTGACATCATCAACTGTCGATTCTTAGGGATCCTCGAGGACTTGGAGGACATTGGCAGATACGCTTGGGGAGCAGCGTTGCTGGTGCACTTGATGGCCGACTTGTCCACAGGGATAGGTCGAGAGACGACTGTCAGCGGCTTCTCACCTTTCCTTCAGGTATGCATTTTTTCTCCTTTCCTTTTTCCTCTCTTTTCTTTAATGTATGTGAATGCTTTACTAATGCAATGCATGGATGCAGATATGGAGCCACCTATACATGCCGATGGGGCGTGTCGACCCTCGACCCGGAGATGAGGGATCCTTCCCACTGGCACGACGCTGACTGCCTGTCGTGACAAGAGCGCCGCTCGCCTACGAGTTGCGAGTTTTACGGAGAGAGTTCCGCGACTACCCTACCTCACTAGTATGCATGCTAAGTATGATGCAAAAAAATTTTGCTTTATGAAATGATGATATGATGATGATGGGATATGATGATGCATGTTTGTGAATGCAGGTGGTGTGGAGACCCTACGAGGGGATGACTGATGAGGGCCAGCCCTGGGTCGTAGCGAGCCGACCTCGCTTTGGGTATGAGCTTTGGGTTCATTTCCTGAACGAGATTGAGCCGTTACGGCTTAGGCTGGTGATGAGGACCCTCGGCCTACACCAAAGCTCGAGGTAGGAGAGCCCCGGGGGATAGGCAAGAAGACACGCGGTCGCACGAAGGCGACCGACTGGAGAGTCCGGTATCCTGACCAGTATGCCGACTGGCAGTGTGGCGGGACTCGAGTTACTTCCCAGGCGGTCGACAGCTCTGAGTACCTCCGACGCTACTGGGAGGTTTACGCCGGCCGACCCCAGATGAGGGTCTTAGGGGTACGTATGAATGCACTTTCTTTTTAATTAATTGCAAATGTTATATATCTATTGTGTGACTGATGTGTATGATGAATGCAGGATGCACGGGACATAGCGGCGATAGACATGCAAGCACATCTCCACAGCTTAGAGGCCCAGCTAGCTACCACACGGTAGACCTACAGACCCTTGTGAGTGTTTAAATTATCTATATGCAAATGATTTCCTGAATTATTGATGATTAGCCACTGACAATCTGAATGAATGCAGCATGCCCAGCAAGGAGCGGCGATGAGAGAGACGGGAGGAGCCTCCCGCTCGAGGGGACCTAGTGCAGAGACGACTGCACTAGCAGAGCAGCTGGCTGGGGCGGTTGCACGGGCCGAGGCAGTAGAGCGCGACCTCGCCACACGGGTAAACTTAAACTCAAACTCAGATTTGCATTTGATTATATGCTATTATATGCTCATAAAAATTTGTGTTTTACAGACTAAGAAGCTCCGAGCCTCGCTTACCTGCATCGAGGCAGGACAACAAGCGATGGCTACCCGGGTGAGTTAACAAAGATTTTATTTCAGTTGCTTATTTCATGAATTATTGAATTAAATGTGTAACTGATGATTCGTTTAATTGGTTGCAGACCTCCGAGTTACAGGCGGCACTTACCCAGGATGCACTAGTTGGGACGGAGCTGGCCATCCGTGAGCAGCGAGTCATGGAGCTCGAGAGGGCCTTGAGGCGGCGAGAGGAGCTACCTCAGGATGTGGTAGAGCTGAGAGTCGCCCTTGAGATGGAGTGCAGGGAGCATGCCCGGGAGCGAGAGGAGCGCCTGGCAGAGCGGACTCGTGACCGTGAGCAGGAGGCAGCACACGAGCGGGAGCTTGTAGACTTGAAGACCCAGCTAGCCGTCATTCAGGAGCGGCTACGGGCGACCGAGGAGCGGTTACAGCAAGGCCGGGAGCGGGCGCAAGCTGCGGGGTATGCGTTCACCAGTTCTACTTACGTGGCGGGTTCCTCTCTTCGGCAGAGGAGCGAGGCAGAGGAGCAGGCTCGAGCTCCAGCTACTTCCCAGGGGTCCATGCCCCCTCCACGAGCGTCTCGTCGGGACAACGATAGTGAGGTGGAGAGTAGGAGAGAGGAGGGTGGAGGCGAGAGTTGAGAGAGACTTACTTGTACCCCTCCACCCTCACACTTGTACTCAGATATTCATTGATACATATATATAATTTGACATTTTTGTTACCTAAGTTACTTTGAGCACTTGTGGACTTGTGTACTTGCCTTTGCTTTGCTTTCTTTCGTTGCTTTTTGTTCTTCTTCGTTCTTGCCATGCGCCTGTAGTTCACGCTTAAACAAACAGATTAATCCATCTGTCCGGCTTGGCCCCTTACTCAATAAGCAAGGGGTTGCCTCTTCTTTGACCTTGTTGACGGGTCAAGGGGCCAAGCCTCTAATTAATAAAGGCAGCTAATAAAAATATATAAGGAAATGTAGCATGCAAGCAAGCAGATGTCAACTTAAAATAAAAGATGTCCACACAAAGATGCAATCAAGCATATGAGATGAGAAGCAGCAGGCTTGATTTTTTTCTTTTTTTTTCATTTTTTGTTATAATTTAAAAATGACGCCCTCGCAAACGGGCGCTGATTGTGAAATTGACGCCGATGTGGGAGGCGTTTATTTAGAAAATCATTTTTTTATTTTTATCATGAAAATGACGACATAGACAAAGCCGTGAATTTATTAAATGACGCCCCTTTAAATGGTGTGAATTAAAAGATCATTTTTATTTTTCTTTATTTTTATTTTTATTTTTAAAAATGATGACCTTAGAGGAGTCGTGGCGCATGAAAATGACGCCTGCCCAGAGGGCGTTATTTTAAGAAAAACAATTTTTTTCTTCTTTTGATGAGACTGGGCACAGCATAAGGGCCTTAAAACTTACACAATCACCGTCTTGAATTCATTAATCTTTCTTAAAAGATTTAACAAGGGGTCAACGTGCTTAAATACTTGTGCTTTTACTCATGTTCTCTCGTGGCCCATCCTTCTTAGTCGGTCTTGGCCATCCTTTGAGCTTATAACCCACCATGGAAGAAGAAGGGAAGAATAAGTTGAGGAAGCTCAGAGGAGGTTTTCGAGAACGGGGAAACGTTCCTCCCCTGCCCTAATGCTGGTTGGGATTCAGTCTTCGACTTAGGGAAATTTTGTTGCTCTTTTTGCCCTTATTCACACATGCTTACGACCAGGGTTTTCCCTGCAGGGACTTTACCCTCTTGACATGCTTTTCTTTTATTTGTAAGTTTCTTTTCCTTCTTTTCTTCAAGTTTCTCAACAAAGACCTAATTGTACTTGGGCTTTAAGCATTTTGTTCCCTTTTGGGCCCTGACTTCCACCTAATAGGACGGCGGGCAGGCTTGGTTAGTATTCCCTGACTAGTACTCCCTCTCGTGAGCCGAAGAGGAGAGAATAGGTAAGGTTCGTACACTCTTAGTTTGGGTCTGACTTTCCTCGAATTCCGGGCCGCTCGAGTTTAAAAGTAAAGCGTGTAGTGTGTGCGGGAGTTGACCCCAAAGTTAAACCATCAAGACTGAAGAATGAATTAAGGATTTTGATTTTTCGGGCTCGTGGCCTATGTACCGTACTAGCCTGCAAATTTTTTGATTTTTTTCTGATTTCTCTTCTTGATTTTTCTTGATTTTTCTTTTCTTCTATTCTTCTTTTCTTCTTTTTTCTTCTTTCTTCTTTTTTTCTTTTTTATTTTTTTCTTTTTTTTTAAGGGTAGTATTTCTTCAAGTAAAGACCATTCCAGGGGTGAGCTAGCTCTTCACCTTCAGCATTAATTAATTTATAAGCGTTGCCAGGATAAACATCTTTTATGACGAAGGGTCCTTCCCAGTTAGGTTGAAGTTTTGAACGAGGCCCTCCGGGTTTTACGAAGATTCTTTAAATTACCATTTCACTGATTTTGAATTTTCTCTCAATTACTTTTTTTGGGTAAAAACTTGAAAGCCTGTTTTGATAAATACGCGCATGCTCAGCGGCAGCCAAACGCTTCTCATCTAGGAGTTCCAATTGAGCAAGGAGAGATTCGTGACGCTCATCAATGTGGAGCTCCTTGTCCAATTGTACTCATAGAGAAGGGATTATAATCTCGTAAGGGACTACCGCCTCCATTCCATAAGTAAGGGCGAAAGGGGTTTGCCCAGTAGGGGTACGAATATAAGTGCGATAGGCCCAAAGAGTTTCAACCAGTTTTTCTGGCCAATCCGCAAATTTATTAGCCTCACATGTTTTCTTAATAATCTTGATCAAAGTTTTGTTCGTTACCTCTGCTTGACCATTGCCCTGTGGATAATAAGGAGATGAATGATGTAATGCAATGTTATACCTGTTGCAGAGGTCCTGAAGCTCCTGAGAGATGAATTGTGGTCCATTGTCGGTCACGATGGTACTTCGGATGCCGAACCTTGCGATGATGTTCTTCATTATAAATTTGCATACGGTTGACGCTTTTATCTCCACGTAAGCTTCCGCTTCCGCCCACTTGGTGAAGTACTCCGTGGCCGGGAGTATAAATGATTTCGGTTTTGTGAGGAGGTTCGGATCACCAAGAGGTCCAATGATATCGAAAGTCCACATGGAGAAAGGCCATGGAGAGGACATAGGATGGAGTGAGGAAGCAGGAGAGTGAATTTTTTCAGCGTGCAGTTGGCACTTGACACACCTTCGGACATAGATAGAGCAATCCTCTTCTAGAGTGGGCCAATAGAAATCTAGCCTAAGGATCTTCTTAGCAAGCATCTGGCTATTGACATGACCACCACACACTCATGAATGCGCCTCTTCCACGACTTTCTAAGATTCATCATCATCTAGGCACCTTAATAAAACTCCGGTGAGACCTCTTCTATAGAGCACACCTTGATGGGGGCATCCCTTGCCCCTCCACATTTTTTCTGGGCTCGGATTGTTCGTCGGCAAGCGCCATTGTGTTAGTCATGTGTTTCTGAGTCTAGTCATGTAATTTTCATATTTTCTTTGAGTCATAAACTATGTAATTTTCCCTTTATTTGAGTCATGTACCTAGGTTAGTGAGTCATTTTCCTAAGTTAGTTGTCATATGGTTGGTTTGATAGGCTAATGGGCCCAACTAATGGGCTTGGCCCAGGGGCCCCCCTCCCTTGGACTGCTTTGGTCATTAGTTATTTTGTCAGGGTCACTATGGTCATATGAAAAGTATGGAGTCTATAAATAGGCCCACATTCCTCTCATATGTAACAACCTTTTATGATCAATTTAAATCAAGTGAGTTTTAGTGTCTTATTGGAGTGGATTCTCCAAATCTCTCTCTCTCGAAGGGGTGGATTCCCCTCTCCCTTTCTCTCTCTTCCCCTCCCTCTCTCTCATCCACATCATCAACCCTTCCTCTCCCCTCATTACTCATCCCCCCAACTACCCCAACCCTCATTACTCCACCCCTAGTCCCAAGAGACCCTCCACCAATCCATACTCCACCACCCAACCACCAACTACTCAATCCCCTTCCCTAAGCACCCTCTCATCTCCCAAGGGAGAATTCCTCACTCCAAAAGCCCCCCTTTACCTTCCCCACACACCCCTTCCCATACCCAAGACCAGAAATTAATCCCACCCTTAAATCCATTTTCAAATACCCTTTCCCTCTCTCCCTTCCAACCAAATTCGCAGCTCCTCTCTCACCCACTGCAAACACCACCTTCCAGACCCCATTCTCCCCCATCCACACCTTGGAACACCCCCTCCCAGACCCCCTCATAGCCAGGGGTTGCCCCCATACCCATCCACCCCATTTCCCATCCCTTCTACCCCATTCCCCCACCACCTTTCACAACCTGCAATTCTCAGGTCGCAAGTAGTAGAGTACCAGCAGCTTGCAGAGCCGGCCCCGACTTCATCCCAGCATCCCTGGAGACCCAAGAAGTACCTTTGGAAGCGTCTCTCCGTCCTCTTCGCAATGGCGGTGGTCTCATCCCTTTCTGAGCTCGTGGTCGCCCGGGGGAGCCGTTCTTCCTCGACTGTGCACTTCCTTCCTGAAGAGCAACCTGAAGCTAACTCCTGAAGCTACCACGACTACTCTCTTGAAGATCTGGAGGCGAGGCTTGGCCGAGAGCTTCTTCGACAAGTCTACTTCCAGAATCAAGAAGCGGAGCTCTGTTTTGCACCCGGAATCAAGAGTTCTCATTTTCTTCCTCCGGGTGTGCGGTTCTGCTTCCTGACAGTCTGCTCCGACCCCCCCTCATTGTTTGAGCTCTACCGGTCTACTCCGACAACGTTTGGCATCCCCGTTGGTCTCGCTTCGAAGAGGACTCACCGACGGTTCCAACGACTCTGGCGGTGCCTGATTATGAGCTTTGGAGCGCTTGTGGAAACCTCTTCTTCCTGCTGTTGTGAACCTGAAGTAGTCAGAACTGAAGACCTGCCACCCTGTTCGAGCTTCTGCCCCGACCAGCACCTGTGACCAGAGAAATCAACAAAATTCAAACATCATCCCAATCCAGCTACAAAAAAATTCCAACTGGTTTCGTCATCAACAAAAATCTGGAGTGGCCGCAGCGCCAAGATAACCAACTGCCTATCCAGAAGCACAGAGAGTGGTCAGAATCGGCATCGGCTCCCTTTCTTTACTTCTAGCTCGATTTTTCCCCTCTTGCTTGGCCGGCTGAAGGCCCCTCCCTGTGTGGAGGTAGTGTTTGGGTGTAGTCATTGGCTTCCCTTCCCCAAGATCCCCCCCTTGCATGGGACGTAATGCATGTAATCTGAAATTTTAGGTTTGAAGCTTCATCGACGCGGCGTGCGGGTGCATATCCTCGCCTCCCCGCTAGCCCCCGTCTCCGGCCGGGGTCGGCGTCTTCACGCCGACCAGGTGAGCCTCGGTCCCCCTCTTGGTTGGTTTAAATTCCTTGCTTAGCATAGTATTATCGTTATTGCTTCGTCGGACGGAGAGTGAGAGCTCGGCCCATAATTATCATTGATGTGAGTGATCACTGCGGGCGAGTTGTGAGTGATCCCCTGCATCCCACACCCTTGGTGTGCTGGCCTCCCGTGAGTTGGGCATCCCTGACCCATTTGGGGTTCTCCCCAAGCTAGCCAACCATTGGAGCGTCAAGGTCCCACCTCGGACCCTCTCCATCATCGCCGAGTCGCCTACGGGCACTAGTGTGCGCCACGCGAGTGAGCTCGCTAGAGTAAGTCCGCCGCTCAAAGATACTTGCTTGCAATTGTAAGTCCAAGGGCATTCAGTCTTGTGACTATCACCCCAAGGTGGTGTCACATCAATTGGTATCAGAGCAAGTTCACAACTTGTCTCTATCAAGTTGGTCCTAGGGCGTGTTTATGCATTTAGAGTCCTCGATTGCATCTCTTTTGTCCACTAGCATGGACACCTCCTACCGACCTTACCCATCGGCCCTCTCCATGAGTCCAAACCCCCAAGAGATGCCTACCAACACACATCACCTCCCTGGCCATGTCAACTACCTCATGAAGGCCTTGACCTATGCCAATGAGCGGCTTGATAACCTATCGAGTCGACTCGACCAACTAGGAGAAAATGGGCCCGCCCCAAGGGCGGATGATAGTAGGGCTCCTCCCCCACCTCCCATCTTTGATGGAACTCATCCTATTGACTATTTAGATTGGGAAGTCTCAATGGACCATTACTTCACTTGGTATCCCATGTCCGAGGATGAGAAAGTCCGATGTGCCAAATCACAACTTACCAAACGGGATCAAACCTATTGGGTACAAATTGTCGGGCTAAGGATAATTAGAAGGGAAGATCCCATCACCACTTGTGGAAACATGAAGGAACAACTTAGTGCTAGATATGTGTCCCCTTCCTACTCGGATCACCAAAGCCCAAGGAGCACTTCAGCTCCACCATCCCCACCCGGCCAACCTAAGACTCCAATTCCCCAATTCCCCACAATGCAACCAAAACCCAATTCCACAACCCACCTTATTCAAGGCCCTTTGGCCCCCACCTCCACCTCCACCCCTCACCTTACCCCTTCTCAAAAAGGAAAAGGTCCTATGGAGATAGAAGTGAGTGAAATAACATCGGGTAAGTATGATAGGTGCCACCAATTGGGGCACATAGCCGGACAATGCCCCACGAGAAAGCATCTTCCCATACCCCTAGTGGTTGAAACCTCTCCCACCCCGGCCACCATTACCCCTCCATCGTCCCCCAACAAGGACACTCCTCCCAAGGACAATCTTCCCAAACCCCCTCAACCCACCCATCTTCCACTTCCTACCCCAACCAAACCCCAACCCAGACCTCCACTACTTCCCTTACCAATCCCAACCCAAGCCCATGCTTGTTCACCACCTCGGGTGCACCACGCATCGACTATCACCAATTCCCCCGCATTAGATCTACCCACCCCATTATCATTAGAAGTTGAGACCCACACACCTACCCACACAGAAATGGATGCTAGTCTGGATCCGCAACCCACCATAAAGGAAATCCAAGAATCTCCACTTCCACCCACCTCTCCTAGTCCGGATCCTCAAGAGCCACACACCCTCACCGTGAATGAGTCCATACTCCAATGGCTCAAGCAAGGCCCCCCCGTCCCTAGTTCACCCCCACACCTCTCACCCATGGGACATCAATCCCAAATTGTGGCCCTCCCCTCCTTTCACACCACGATCCAATACTACTATGAGGTAGAGGGTTGGGATGATCTCCTCAAGGGTCTAGAGTGGCAATTATACTTGACTTGTTTGTTGACTCTGGGGGCGGACTGACCTAAGAGCCTTGACCTCTTCCACCCATGTACCAGGTCTATCACCTCGGTTTGCACTATTAGTTGCTACACTAGTGACCTCATTTTCCTTCTCCCCATGGTGGAAGAGCCCATCCCGGTCCACTCCTCTACCATTGTGATTCCTAGAACCTTGACCAACCACCCCAGTCCATACACCGGCCCAACCATTTCACTAGAAGAGGATGATTCACCACCTTGTGAGGACCTTGAGGACATGGAGTATCTCTCTCTAGGTAACCCTTATCATGATCCCTTTGATCCCTTCCTATGGGAGTCTAGTTCCCCATGTGACCCATCCACCTTACTCACCACTCACCTTACCCTACCCCCACCCACCATGTTGGGCCAAATCCCTCCCTTCCTAGAATCGGGTTACACCATGGGAGCCTTGACCTTAGGCAACATACACCTTGGCATTGATGAATTGCCCCACTCCATATGTCCCCCTTCTTAGATACCTTTGATCCATACGAGTGGAAGCTCAAGGGCCACCCCACACCCATGCACATGGAAGTCATCTCTAGGATAGGAATGCATGTGCCTAGACATACTGCACCACTTGACATGATTCATAAGTCGGGTCCATTCATTCATATCACCCACATGTCAAGTAGGAAGCATGAGTGGTCCATATTCGGATGTAATGGTCCACCTTCATTCATCATGAGTCTTAAGCATATTAGGAGTATTCATGGATGTTCGGGTCCTCCGGCACTTATCATACCTACGCATGAGAGGGACATTTATGGATGCCCCGGTCCTCCCAAATCATTCAAAGTCTTCATAACATCAATGCACGATAGGTCTATATGTGGTTGTCCTGGACCACCTTTGCATACCACACATTGTCCACTCACACCGCATCATAGTGCATGGCATATGCATCCAAGCAAGTATCAAGCAACAAGCAGTGAGATTCACAAGAAGCGGGCAAAAACTCATGAGCGCCACTTGGAATTCCAAGTTGAAAACTTGGTGATGATGACTTTGGAGTGGCTCTACCCTAGGGTCACCTCTAATTTGAGGGCACGAGTACTTGGACCTTGCCATGTTTCGAGGGGCTTTGGCAACCCGGCTTGCGGGTTGGACTTACCTATGTGTTTTGGGATTCACCCCATTTCTCACGTGGCGGATCCGGCACCCTCTAAGGGCACCGCGGTGGATCCTAGTGAGTGCCTTGAGCTTACACCTATCCTTGTGAGAGACACCCTCAGAGTGTCACCACAAATTAGCCTGAGAGCCTGACGTAAGCACACGGCAGCAATACTAGGCAAGCAAGACCTCATAGCCAGCATGAGGGTGTGTCCGAGCCACTTTGAAAAGTTGAAGTGCCATTCCCCGGCTATGGACGCGGGTTGAGTTTTGAGATCGTGGATCGCCCGGAGCTACATTTTGGTGTACTACTTCCCCGGTGGACCCATACTCGACGGGGTCGAGTTTTCCCCACCCTAGAGATATCGAAAGCCCACACGACGGGGTCGGATCACCAAGAGGTCCAATGATATCGAAAGCCCACATGGAGAAAGGCCATGGAGAGGACATAGGATGGAGTGAGGAAGCAGGAGAGTGAATTTTTTCAGCGTGCAGTTGGCACTTGACACACCTTCGGACATAGATAGAGCAATCCTCTTCTAGAGTGGGCCAATAGAAACCTAGCATAAGGATCTTCTTAGCAAGCATCTGGCTATTGACATGACCACCACACACTCATGAATGCGCCTCTTCCACGACTTTTCAAGATTCATCAACATCTAGGCACCTTAATAAAACTCCGGTGAGACCTCTTCTATAGAGCACACCTTGATGGGGGCATCCCTTGCCCCTCCACATTTTTTCTGGGCTCGGATTGTTCGTCGGCAAGCGCCATTGTGTTAGTCATGTGTGATGCGGGACGAGACCACGGACACGACAAGCTCGCGGTTGTCCCTTAACGAGGGAAGTGTCGGACGTGCGCGGTTGAGAAACCGGCAATGAGCTAGGGTGATCGGCTCTCTCGTGTGCCCGGATCGGGTCACGGGACGGTCTCGCACTCTCTCGCAGCAGCGGTAACGAATAGATAAAGCGAGCTAGATATCCCTACACATGCTCTCTAGCAGCGGCATAAACAAATATATATGAAGTAAGCAAAATGCCGAGAAGGGAGCGAAAACGATACCTCCACGCGCTCGGCGTGGGGAAGACGGACCCGGCCGAAACTCGTACTCCCGGGACAATTAATACATCATATTACAGCAAATGAATTACTGCCCACTCCACGCAGGGAGGTAAAGGGCTACACAAACGGGCCTGGGAGGACCGAATTCGGGTTGACGGGCGGCTTCTCGCGTCTCTTCGGCAGCACCCGAACTAGTGACGGTGGGGCCCACGTGCTGTCTAGAGGGGTCGAGTGAGACCCGGTGACACCGCTGTAGTGGGGACACTTAGGGAAGCGTTCCCCTGGCTGGCGGCATGCTGGTTCGCTGGCCGGAGGCCGGGCGGCTCCGATCGGCACCGGTCGGAATAACCGGCCACGGACCTGCCGGTTCTGTTTTCCAGCGCGCGCTCCGGCGAGAACGGACGCTGCGATTAGCCTCGACGTCGGAATGCGACGAAACTGGTGCCGTTGGAAATCTGCTTCGAAGGGCTTCAACCTTATGAGATTAAAGAAAAATAACAAAGTCTGTACTTCTAGTTGGCGAATTTTGAATGTTGCTGTTGTACAGTGTCTGAACTCTCAGACTAGCAGAGAACTTTCCTGTGGATTGCCTTTGACCGCGAGGTAGACGTCCGAATCTGGGGTTGTGTTCTTCAGAAAAGTTGTGGAAACTCAAGCTACGAAACCAGGACTATTTTTGGATCTAGATTTGGGGATGGCTACGAATTTCGATGATTTTTGCACTAGCAGTGGGTCGGATCTGGAATCTGGCTGACAACACTGTAGCTGAGGAAGAACACGAATTTTTAAAAATAGATAGAAGGCTGATAAAAAATTAAGAAAATGTATGGAGGTAGGGGGTAATGGATAGAACGCCCAGTAAAATTGGGAGTGTTTGGACAAATCAAAAAGATGGCCGGAGGTGGGAAACACATGGCTGCTGTCACTGTAGACAGAGACAAGACAGAACTAGGAATGAAAGATGCACGAAAATGGGAAAATACTAAACGATGGAAGTTGGGCGTGAAAATTTAGGTGGCGCTTGGGATACAAGGTAAGAACACACCCTAAACATTTAAGCTTGAGATCTTCACGTGGTGGAGAGCAGGAATTCGTGGACTACACCTTTGTCCAGCAGGATAGCACCTTGAAGATGGCTCCGCGGCGGCTCGAAGGTGGCACGAACGGCGGCGGCGGCGGCATAGATGATCACCGGAGATAGAGGGGAGGGGATAGAAGATAGAAATCACTCTAGAACTAGAGGTTTGAGGAGAGAAACCAGAGGGAGAGAGGAGGGGCTCAAGAACACTCTTGATTTTCCAACAATTTTCTCTTCATTAATGCCAACAAATGGAAAATACAACCTTTTATATGCTATGTATCTAATCTAATGTAGACCCTTGGATCTAGGGAGGGGGAATGGATGGCCTAGATTTAATGTGACCAACACAACAAAAAAAATAAATTAATGCTAGTGGAAGGGGGCGCCCCTTGACTTGATGAAAGAGGTTGGAAGGTAGGTAGCCTACCTTTGAAATGTTTAACCCCTTGTCTCCCATGTGGTCAAATGGCATTCAACCCTTCTAGATGGCCACCTAGGATGGTTGACCAACCCCACATAGGTGACATGGACCAATGGGAAAGGGTTGAGGGCCCCCTAGCTGGACCTACTACACAATTGCACAAAAATCCACACAAACCAAGGGAATGACGCATTGGCTTATAAAGCCGTACATTTGCGTACATACTTTCCCAAGGATATTAACACAAACTAAAAGGACATAAATGTAAAAGAAAATGTACATGCTCGGCGTCGATTCCCATCAATGTGTTTCTGAGTCTAGTCATGTAATTTTCATATTTTCTTTGAGTCATAAACTATGTAATTTTCCCTTTATTTGAGTCATGTACCTAGGTTAGTGAGTCATTTTCCTAAGTTAGTTGTCATATGGTTGGTTTGATAGGCTAATGGGCCCAACTAATGGGCTTGGCCCAGGGGCCCCCCTCCCTTGGACTGCTTTGGTCATTAGTTAGTTTGTCAGGGTCACTATGGTCATATGAAAGTATGGAGTCTATAAATAGGCCCCCACTCCTCTCATATGTAACAACCTTTTATGATCAATTTAAATCAAGTGAGTTTTAGTGTCTTATTGGAGTGGATTCTCCAAATCTCTCTCTCTCTCTCTAAGGGGTGGATTCCCCTCTCCCTCTCCCTTTCTCTCTCTTCCCCTCCCTCTCTCTCCTCCACATCATCAACCCTTCCTCTCCCCTCATTACTCATCCCCCCAACTACCCCAACCCTCATTACTCCACCCCTAGTCCCAAGAGACCCTCCACCAATCCATACTCCACCACCCAACCACCAACTACTCAATCCCCTTCCCTAAGCACCCTCTCATCTCCCAAGGGAGAATTCCCCACTCCCAAATCCCCCCTTTACCTTCCCCACACACCCCTTCTCATCCCCAAGACCAGAAATTAATCCCACCCTTAAACCCATTTTCAAATACCCTTTCCCTCTCTCCCTTCCAACCAAATTCGCAGCTCCTCTCTCACCCACTGCAAACACCACCTTCCAGACCCCATTCTGCCCCATCCACACCTTGGAACACCCCCTCCCAGACCCCCTCACAGCCAGGGGTTGCCCCCATACCCATCCACCCCATTTCCCATCCCTTCTACCCCATTCCCCCACCATCTTTCACCACCTTCAATTCTCAGGTCACAGGTAGTAGAGTACCAGCAGCTTGCAGAGCCGGCCCCGACTTCATCCCAGTGTCCCTGGAGGCCCAAGAGGTACCGTTGGAAGCGTCTCTCCGTCCTCTTCACAACGGCGGTAGTCTCATCCCTTTCTGAGCTCGTGGTCGCCCGGGGGAGCCGTTCTTCCTCGACTGTGCACTTCCTCCCTGAAGAGCAACCTGAAGCTAACTCCTGAAGCTACCACGACTACTCTCTTGAAGATCTGGAGGTGAGGCTTGGCCGAGAGCTTCTTCGACAAGTCTACTTCCAGAATCAAGAAGCGGAGCTCTGTTTTGCACCCGGAATCAAGAGTTCTCATTTTCTTCCTCCGGGTGTGCGGTTCTGCTTCCTGACAGTCTGCTCCGCCCCCCCTCATTGTTCGAGCTCTACCGGTCTACTCTGACAACGTTTGGCATCCCCATTGGTCTCACTTCGAAGAGGACTCACCGACGGTTCCAACGACTCTGGCGGTGCCTGATTCTGAGCTTTGGAGCACTTGTGGCAACCTCTTCTTTCTGCTGTTGTGAACCTGAAGTAGTCAGAACTGAAGACCTGCCACCCTGTTCGAGCTTCTGCCCCGACCAGCACCTGTGACCAGAGAAATCAACAAAATTCAGACATCATCCCAATCCAACTACGAAAAAATTCCAACTGGTTTCGTCATCAACAAAAATCTGGAGTGGCCGCAGCGCCAAGATAACCAACTGCCTATCCAGAAGCATAGAGAGTGGTCAGAATCGGCATCGGCTCCCTTTCTTTGCTTCTAGCTCGATTTTTCCCCTCTTGCTTGGCCGGCTGAAGCCCCCTCCCTGTGTGGAGGTAGTGTTTGGGTGTAGTCATTGGCTTCCCTTCCCCAAGATCCCCCCCTTGCATGGGGCGTAGTGCATGTAATCTGAAATTTCAGGTTTGAAGCTTCATCGACGCGGCGTGCGGGTGCATATCCTCGCCTCCCCGCTCGCCCCCGTCTCCAGCCGGGGTCGGCTTCTTCACGCCGACCAGGTGAGCCTCGGTCCCCCTCTTGGTTGGTTTAAATTCCTTGCTTAGCATAGTATTATCGTTATTGCTTCGTCGGACGGAGAGTGAGAGCTCGGCCCATAATTACCATTGATGTGAGTGATCACCGCGGGCGAGTTGTGAGTGATCCCCTACATCCCACACCCTTAGTGTGCTGGCCGCCCGTGAGTTGGGCATCCCTGACCCATTTGGGGTTCTCCCCAAGCTAGCCAACCATTGGAGCATCAAGGTCCCGCCTCGAACCCTCTCCATCATCGCCGAGTCGCCTACGGGCACTAGTGTGCGCCACGCGAGTGAGCTCGCTAGAGTAAGTCCGCCGCTCAAAGATACTTGCTTGCAATTGTAAGTCCAAGGGCATTCGGTCTTCTGACTATCACCCCAAGGTGGTGTCACATCACACCTCCAATCAGGGTGTATCGCTGAGTAACTCTTCGAATGGCTTTCTTTTCTTCAGCCGTGGCCTCCTCAGGATAGGATTGATCCTGGCAATACTTAGCAATCTCGTAATACCACGGCTTTTCTTCATCGTCCAATTCTTCCTCTAAATCCAACAGCATGATCTCCTTATTCTTAATGATTCCACCTTGCTTAACCTTCCTAAGCACCTCCTCCTTAACACTAAGGAAAGCTGGATCCTTAATAGCTGGAGTGAGCCGCTTGTGAACAATAATTGAATGGAAGTCTCTTTCGGGAAGGAAAACCGAAGAGGAAGCAAGAGAAGCAAGAGCATATGCTAGAATATTCTGATCACGAGGAACGTGGACGAAGATTAATTTGGTGAAAAGCTTGGCATAAGTAGAAGTCAACTCCTGATAGGGTTTGAGTTTAGGATTGAGCGTGCGACACTTGGTGAGCACTTGGTGAAGAATAAGCTGACTGTCACCTACAATCCGCAATTGGGTAACACTAAATTGATGAGCGGCCTCCAGTCCGTCCAGAAGAGCCTCATACTCTGCTATATTATTTGTAACTGGAAATGCAAGCTGAGAGGCAAGCGGAATAGTGATACCCTCCGGTGATAGAAGAACAATGCCAATCCCTTTTCCTTTTGAATTCAAAGCTCCATCAAAATGTAACGTCCACATCGAATCGGATTGATTGACGGATATTAGTTCCTCATCTGGAAACTCTAAGCAAAAAGGGTCAAATCTAGGGAGAGGGTGATGAGCAAGATGTTCTGCTATGGCATAGCCTTTAATTGCTTTTTGTTGAATGTAGATAATAGCGAATTGAGAAAGGAAGCTTTGCCATCGTTCTAATTGGTCAGTGAGAACGGATTTTTCAAGAAGGAACTTGATTGGATTCATACGGGCAATGAGATGAACTTCATGAGCTAAGAAATAATGCTTAAGTTTCTGAACTACTCAGACTAAGGCTGCGCAAGTCTTCTCCATGGTTGAGTACCTCTGCTTACAAGGGTTAAGAAGCTTTGATAAGTAGTAGGCTGCCCTTTCCTTTCCTTCTTCGTCAACTTGGGCTAGGACAGCGCCTACAGAGTCATCCAGGATGAAAATGTAGAGAACAAGCGGTTTGCCTGGAACTGGCGGCCTCAGGACAGGAGGATTTGAGAGATAATCCTTCAATCCATCAAAAGCTACCTGACATTTGTCATCCCAATTAAACTTTACTCCCGGCTTGGTAAGCTCGTAAAACGGCCTACATCTTTGAGAGTGCTAGGAGATAAATCGGCATATAAATTGCAACCTCCCGATCAATCCTCGGACTTCTTTCAAATTCCTGGAAGGAGGCATTTATTTTATGCCCTTCGCTTTGTTGGGATCAATCTCAATACCCCTCTTACTTACGATGAATCCAAGCAACTTCCCCGACGAAACACCAAGCACGCACTTCTTGGGGTTCATTTTCAATTGGTACTCCCGCGCTCTTTGCAAGACTTTGGTTAGAACCCCGGGATGCTCAATCCTTATTCTTGATTTCACTACCAGGTCGTCAACGTACACCTCTATATAAATGTGTATCATATCATGAAAAATTGCCATCATAGCCCTTTGATAGGTGGCTCCAGCATTCTTAAGTCCAAAGGGCATGACCACATAGCAAGAAGTTCCCCATGGTGTAGTGAACGATGTTTTCTCTTGATCTTCTTCCGCCAAGCGAATCTGATTGTAACCTGAAAAGCCATCTATAAAGGAGAGAGTCTCGTATCCTGCCGTATTGTCAATCAAAACATCAATATGAGGGAGGGGGAAGTCATCTTTAGAACACGCGCGGTTGAGATCTCGGAAGTCTATACAAATCCTGACCTTTCCATCTTTCTTCATGACCGGAATGATGTTAGCCACCTAATTGGGATAGAGGACAACTCTAACAAATCTAGCCTTATGGAGCTTGTCGACCTCTTCTTTCATTTTTAATGCCATATTTGGGTGAAAACGTCTCAACCGTTGTTTGACCGGAATGGACCCTGGCTTAAGCGTAAGTCGATGTTCAACGAGTGCAGGGTCTAGTCCAAGCATATCTTCATAACTCCACGCGAACGTGTCCTTATATTCTTGAAGAACCAAAGTAAGCGCCTCCTCTTCGGAGGGCGGCAAATTCTTGCTAATGAGGACAATCCTAGGGTCTCCTTCAGTACCCAGATTTATTTCTTTGGTAGGCTCTTCTACTGAGGCTGATGGCTCATCGAATCTTCTCATGCCACTGGCAAAAGCATCAGACTCGTCCTCATATTCTTCATAATCTTCATCCCCCTCTTCAATAGGGTCTTCATCATTCATAATCTCATAAACACCAAAACTCTCATTAAAAACACAAGTATCTTCATATTCTGTTTCTGGCAAGATAATCGGATTCTCCAGAAATTTGGGAAGAGCTAAGCATGCCCGGCACCTTCTAGCTAATTCTAACAAGAATCTACGGGGAATCTGCTTACCCTTGGATCTCTTATGCGAAGCTACCCCATGAGTCTTAAAACTAGAAGAGTAAGAGCAACAAGCCTGATCACTAGAATTCGACAAAGATGAAGGAGGTGAGGAAAAGGTGGGTACAGAAAGGGATACAGATGAAGACCCTTCACCGGAGGGGTAGAGAAGGTCCCCTAATGAATCCTGGAAGAGCGGCCCCTAGGTCGGGACACACTCAGGAAGAAGATAGGAGGTCTCCTCAATGGAGATGAAAGATTGGAAAGTTTAAATTTTGGCGTTTTTTTTCGTTTTCATTTTCAAGAAGAAGGCAATGAGAGGGAGGAATAGGAGGCGGTGTTGAGATTGACAGATTGACGAAAGATTGAGTAAATGATGACCCACATGGGGGTGTGATGGAGAGTTTAGAGAATTGCTCGAGGAGCGAGGGAGGAATCAGATGAGAAACTTGAAGTGAATTTGGAGAAATGGTTATCAAGACCGCGGGCGGTCTAGGGACATCCGAGCAAAACATTTGATTAAACAAATGGACAACAATCGTTGGATGGATGGATTTAATAGAGAAGAGGCCGGCCCACAGCCTATCTACGTTGTAGCCTTCCTCGAACGGCACATCAGGCTCCCCGGTATCTGTGTAATTGCTTAGAAGCTGCCTCTTGTCCGTGATCACTGCCGGCTTTTCAATTAATTCATGAATCAGTGGCGGCCATTCCAGATCAGTTGGCATAAATAGTCGGCTCAGAGCAATAGTGATATCGTTCATGTCGAACCATCTATACCAATCACATTCGGGGTCATCCATCTTTCTTCTTTTATCTGGCCGTAAGGACTCCAGGGCTTTATGTGTAACCAGCGGGGCTATGTGGCGAGCATACTGCCGTGCATGTACATCTTGACAATCCAACATGGAAGTGACTAGCGTGGTTTGCTCATCATTATGAGTGCCTCCTTTCATAAAGTGTGTTTGTAGGGTCCATGTAAGAGGCTGTCGATCTGTCTTGAGAGTGGAAGTCATAACGGCCCATGGCTCATCTTTGTCTTTGCTTGGCCCTTTGTACCCTAGGCCACCTCGGGGAATCATCTTTTGATGCCTGACGGGCTTGACTCTCCCCTGAAGATTAACACCCAGGCCTTTACCAGTCTTATACCCCATTTTCATCAGAATGTTCCATCCTGGCGTGTTCATCAAACCCTTTTTCTTCTTGCCTTTGGATGGTTGTGGTGACATTTGGGTGGTAGGAGAGGTTGAAGGAGACGGCCTTACCAAGTCTTGCCGCAGATCGACAACATCCAAAACTGAGAGCAAAGGCCTATTGGAAGGCCACATAGAAGGCACCGATGTTACGGAATGTATATCTTCTGCCGGCAAAATGGGCATACTAGTGACTTTGATAATGCGCCCTTTGTGCGGAAATTTTATGCATTGATGATTCGTGGAAGGCACAGCATCAAGCTCTTGAATGTAAGGGTGACCCAAGATGCCATTGAATGTCGGGTCCATGTCTAGAATATGGAAATCCGCTGTGACTGAGACTGGTCCCATACCAACTTTTAAAGTGATCATCCCTAGAGGCGGCTTCTTGGTGTTGTCATAAGCTGTGACCGTGATTGTAGATGGCCGGATTTGACTCCCCGGAATGCCACACATTTTCAAGGTACTTGGTGGCAAAATATTAATGGATGCCTCAGTATCCACCAAACATTTTTTCACTGCCACCTTGTTAATGTCAATAGTAATGCACAGTGCATATTTTCTGGCCGGCTGCGGAGCCAATTCATGTTCATAAAAAGTGATGGCCGGTTGATTGCTGGCTGAACTTAAAACTGTAGTGACCTGTTCAACTGGGATATCTTCATTTACCATTACTTTCTGCAGATATTGCTTCAAGGCCAACTGGTGTGTAGTAGATCTTTTGATCAATTCCAAGATAGAGATCCGAGCATGTGTTCTGTCTAGATGCCTCAATAGATCATACTTCATGCCCGGTGCAGACTCTTGTTCCTGTTCTCCTTATTCTTGTATCGGCTCCTGCTCTCGCTGGGGAAACACTCGATGGAACATCCGTCCACTACGGAGCACCATTGTTTTCGGAGCCTCTGTCGGGCCTAGAGTGGGTAAAGGGGTAGAGGAGGTAGAGGGAATGGTGTAGGGTGTGTTGGGTGCTAGTGCAGGATTGGCAGGAGGAGGGGTTCTTATAAGAGGCCTCGTCGGTTGGGGATTATCGGAAAACGGCGACGGGGGTCGGGTGACAAGGAGGGGCCTTGGAAGCATGATGGTGGTGGACGGGGTAGATTGTGGCGAAACAGGAGGGGTGACGGTTGTCGGCGAGGGGCGGATAAGGAGAGGTCTATTTGGTGGAGGGTTTTGGGGTGAAGGAGAATTCGTGGGTTGGCGTAAAAGAAGAGGCCGTGAAGGAGTAGGGTTAGAGTTAAGTGGCCCTGGAGTGGTGGAATGTATAAGGGGACGTGGCGGTTGGGAAGGGGGTACAGTTTGAAGACTTCTTAACAATTGTGGTGGTTGTGGTTGACTGGAGTTTTAGTTAATGGCCCCGACAAAGGCGCTTTCTTCATGCCAGCCCTACCCTCTCTCTACTTCATGGATTGAGGTGACAGGGTTTACTTGTTGATTTTGAACCGGGTGCTCCGGTAGCGGATTGTTAACAATCCCCATAATTGGTTGGGGTGCAGGAGCCTACTGTTGCTGTGGAACTTGTTGTTGCTACTGACCTTGCTGCGGAGGCTGCTGAGCCGGTGGTTGTCGAGGAGGCCTTCGAGCCTTTAAAGTAGCAATAAACCTCCTCATCTCATCTCAATCAATATCACCTTGATCATTCATATCATATATGTAATCCTTGAAGTGAAAACAATGGTCAATGTTGTGCCCTGGCTGCCGATGGAAGACGCAATACCGGGAGGTGTCTACATGTTGCGGCCATATCGTTCTTTCTTTGGGCAAGGTGAGCGCGTTGGCGGCCATGAGGGCATTGAAAATATCTGATAGACTTTCAGGTAAGGGAGGGTATTGTGCTCTTCGGGGACCCAATGGTCTTCTTGGTTGTTGCAGTTGTTGTTGTGCATAATTGGCTGGCGGGGGCATTTGGTGGTACTATGCGGGTTGATTCTGTCGAGTAAAGTGGGGTTGTTGTTGAGGAGGTGGAAGAGGCCGTAAGGTCTGAGGAGGGTTATTATTTGGCTGGTGGACCTGGTTTTGGAAGGCGGGCTACTATGGTGGCGGCCCTTGGTTTGGAGGGTGGCAGAAGGGTGTGGAATTGCCAAACACGCTCACCTGCTCATTAGTAACAGTGCCTTCAGTGGTCGCACCAGTATTGCCGACATTAACGTTCTTCTTCATTACCTTTGGTCTTGGCTCAAACATGCCCATAATGGGCGAATCTTTCATCTGTGTTTGTATGTATCTAGCTCTTTCATAGAGCTCTTCCATAGTGCTCAACTTGTTCATGACTAAAATATGACGGAATTGCGGAGTGGAGTTTGATATAATCATCTTCACTTGCTCCGTTTTCGACAGTGTGTCCTTCAATTTTTCGGCCATAGCTCTCCACCTATCAGCAAATAAAATGAAGTCCTCCTCGGGCTTCATCTTTTTAGCAACCAGATCAGTAACAGACAAAGAGGGACCCACACAGTCCTTGTACTTCTGTAGAAACTTCTGTTGAACAGCATCAAAGTCACCGGCATCGACCGGCTCCAAGGAGTAGAACCATTCTAATGCCAGGCCATCTAAAGACCGCCTAAAGAGATAAGCCAGAGAAGTCTTGTTATCCTGCCAGAATGATGCCTCATATAAGAAGTCTTTCAAGTGGATGTACGGGTTACATGTTCCATTGTACCGCAGGAAATTCGGCATTTCAGATGGGGGTAGATGAAAAACTGGCAGAGTGGGAAG
Source organism: Amorphophallus konjac (assembly GCA_022559845.1). Lineage (NCBI taxonomy): Eukaryota > Viridiplantae > Streptophyta > Magnoliopsida > Alismatales > Araceae > Amorphophallus > Amorphophallus konjac. Next base: position 16,235,174 of record CM040124.1, read on the forward strand.
CATAACTTCGGGAGTGGCCTTGGGTGCAGTGACCTTCTTGAGCTGCTCCTCCATACTAGCCATCCTTTGGAGGAGTATAGTGTGGTTATCGGACTCGACTGGGGCCGGACGAAAAGAGTATTGGTTCAGCATAGGCCTTCTCAAGAATTGAGGAACAGGAGGTTGTTGAGGCCTAGCAATAGAGTGACTTGCTGGTTGGGCCGGCGTAGTCATAACAGGAGTTGGTGGGCGCGAGGGCACCCTAGGTGCGACCGCCTGGTCGTTGGGAGAACTAACAGAGTGGCCACCCATGGCCTGTGAAGGGTTAGAAGATGACGGGATGGATTTTCCTTTTAAGGCGGCTTGGGCCGCCTGGCGTTGGGAATCATCCAGTTGAGTAAGAACTTTGAGAATATCATTGAAGTTGAAAGAAGGGGAGGCGTCCCCAGAAGTATTTTGAGTGGTAGGTTGAGCTTGGGAAGAAGGCTCAACCTCCAGAGAAGTGGTGTCCATCATGTAGGGATGTCAATGGGCCGGGCCCGGGCCGGGCTTAGGTCGGCCCGGCCCGGGCCCGACTTATCAAGAGTAAGGCCCGAGCCCGGCCCGAGCCCGACCTATGTGGGGTCGGGCCGGGCCGGGCTTGACATTATGTAAAAAATTCAAAGCCCGACTAAGGTCTGGCCCGACCCGACTACTTAAATAAAATAATAAAAATAATAAAAATTAATAGATTTAATACTATAAAACTTATAATCTCACTAAATAAATTAAAGTTTTGATATTAATTACATAATTTGTGTGAAAAGAGATATTTAAAATTTCTAATTAAGTAAAATAACGTAAGTTTGACTAAATAGTTTTTAAAATTTGAAGTGAGAATAAAAAAAGGGATCGGGCCGGGCCGGCCCGCGGGCCGAACTTAAAGCCCGAGCCCGGCCCGCGAGTCTAGTCGGGCAGGACTTTTAGGCCCGACTAAAAGCCCGCGGGCCGAAAAAGACCTTGCGGCTCGGCCCGAAATCGGGCCAGGCCCACGGGCCTGTCGGGCCGGCCAGGCCCATTGACAGCCCTACCATCATGTGGACCTGAGTGGGAGAAGAAATGTAGTTTCCCTCGTAGTAGATAGGATCCTGAGAGGGAACCTCGTAAAACGGGTCAGAGTGACCCTCCTCATAACCATCATAAGTATACCCATAGTTAGCCATATTAATGATTTTACCTGAACGAAGTTTCATGCTTAAGGAAAGAGAAATATATTTCCAACAAGCAAGTATAACCAAGAGATATCACCTTATCAAACAAAATAAACACTCAAGTTGTAATGAGCCCAAAGTTTTAAGGTATTCTTTGGAGATTAAGGTGAGTTTTATAATAAGCTCTCTCCTTTGAATGTGGGTCTTGGTTGAAAGTTTGGGTATAATCTCCGGGTATCTAGGTTCTTTCTCTCTCCTCACCAACGTATGGGTCAACTATACTCCGGGTGATTCAATGGTACAACCTGCCCAGCGTCCGTGAGGGAATCCACGGGTGCGGGGACTTACGGAGGCTTGGTTTAGGAATTTCCGGTCCAATGAGATGGAATGCTCAAAGGAGGGTCCTTCCTTCACCAAGAGGGGGTGTGACTCCTAAAAGTGTGGGGAGAGGAGGTCTCCCAAGCCGAATGCCCTAAATGCAGCCTAATGCAGGCAATATCAAGCAGATAGTATCAGAATCAATCAAGTGAATGAACAGCAGTAAATAGGGGTTCTGTGGGCACAGAACAAAAATGACGACCTGGATAAGGTCGCTATATCAACAAGCAACGACTGAGTGTCAGTCGCTAATCACTGTGAATAGTGCAAACAGATAGCAACCAAAATAAAATAGCGCCTTAAAGTGAGGCACTGTCTGTAGAAATGACGCATGTGCACAGGGGCGTCAGATAGCAGTAATCAATACTTAAAATGATGAATAAAAGCAATGATAATCCAAATAACGCCTTTTAGTAAGGCGCTGTACCAGTGAAAGACGCCTCTGAAAGGGGCGTCAAAATGCAGTAATCAGTAATCAAGCAATAACGAAAATCAATAACAGTCAAAGAAACTGACGCCTTGGTGTGAGGCGTTATATTGGGAAATGACGCCTCTGTGAGGGGTGTTAATTATAAAATGATGAAAATGCTGACAATAAAAATGGAAACATCCCCTGTTCGAACGGTCGCTGTATGTGGAAATGATGGAGGTATGAAGAGCATTATTCAGTTCTAGAGAACCGTTAACCCTGATGACAGACAGAAATCAATTTTTGTCTAAGAAAAATGATATAGATACTACACAAATTGGCTAATCCAGTTAGAGGTGTGCATGTGGTGCACAAGGGGAGTGTGCTACGTGGAGCACAAAGGAGGGGCACGCGAGGGCGTCAAAGTAGGGGCACGCGAGGGTGTCGAAGGGAGGGGCACGCGAGGGCGCCAAAGGGAGGGGCATGCGAGGATGCCAAAGGGAGGGGTAATCAAACTAAAAAGAAAAAGGGTCCCACCGTGATCGCCAATTTGTGAACGTGTCACATAGACATTTTTAAAAAAAAAAGAAAGAAAGAAAGAATGATGACAAATGATGATTATGGATGAATAACTATGCTAAAACATGTGGGACATGAAGAAAAAGAGGTTGAGCATGAGATGCTCTAAGGAGGGTGATCGCCAGAGGGGTTACCTCAAAAGAAGAAGGATGATCACATGTACCTTGTATTGAGCGGGTGAGATTGGGAATTCTTCCTTCCTCCTTCTATCGGCCGGCCGATGAAGGGGGTTTATAGCTTGATTACCCTTGTAAACACATAAAATAAACAAAGATATGGATTAGTCAAGTGTGTAGTATCAATGCTTTAAAGATATGAAATCAAACAAATTGGGCATGAACACACCTTGTGTGTTTTGGTTTTAAACCCCTAAGAGGAGTAATAAGGATGAGATTATGAATGTTATGCAAGCAAGATATAGATGAAACTCTAGCCGAGAGCTAGAAGAAGAATATGTGTATGATGCTATGAATAAACTAAAACCAAAAGACTAAAGGGTAATCCCTACTGTTGTGTATGCAATAGTAAAGGGAAAAATAAGGTTGCAACAGTTGTTATGGATGAAGAACGCCGAATGAAGAAAACGCCTCCAATGGAAGAAGAAACTGCAAAATAACAAACTCTCTTCTCACGGCTCTGTTAACTCTGTTATTCTGTGTTGCTCTTCATTTTTTTCTCTGTTATTGTGTTACCCTCGCGCGAGAAGCAGATGTTAAGATATTTATAGGCCAAAAATCTTTGCATTAATAGGATTAAAACAAGGTAATGAATCCTCTAATAAGGAACCCTCTTCCCAATCTAACACAAGGTGTAAAATGGGGAAAGGATCACTACTGGAAAGAAGCAGGCGGAAGGGAGACAGAACAGAAAATGACGACCTAACTAGGGGCGTCAATTGAAATGATGACATTCACACAGTCGTTAATTCCTGAATTTAATTATAGAAATAAAGGACTTTCCTTATTTAAAATTGTTAAATGATGCCTGTTTTACGGGCGCTAAATAATCAACGCCCCTCAGGAGGATGACAATTACCTTGAGTTTTTATTTTCATTAGGATTCGTTAAATCCAGGAAACAACGTCCGTTTCAACAGTCGTTTATTTAAGAAAAATGCCCCTCATTAGGTCGTCAATTAAATGGCGCCCTCTCTCTAGGCGTTAATTTCAATTATTAAAGAAAAATGCCAAGAAATTACAATTAATATGGAGAAATTAGAAAAACTTCATATTAAGCCAATATTGAAGTCCACTTTGGGACGTCACATGGTGACATGAGATTTACTCAACATAGCATCGATTTTGGCGTGTCTACAGTCTGGATCGCGACGAGTGAGAAACGTAACAGTACCAGAAGATAAGAACTAGTCAGGGTAACACTCGTCAGTGCCAGTCCAAGCCCCTGACCACGTGTGCACACACATGCTCAATGCCTTGAGCCAGACCTCTAGCTAGTTTCCCCCCCCCCCAGTAGGACGCTACTGTTAATCAAGGGGGCCCACAGAAACTAGCTTAAAAATCGTAAATCGGGACTACCCCGCCACCTCTCCCAAGTGGGCCGGCATTGGAGGTCGTCGGGCTACGACTAGTGGTTCCATCACAAGGAAAGAGAAAGTAATTCTATTGGGATCTAAAAATGAGTCGCGGTTTGTAAAATAATTTAAACAGGGCGAATATGCAATATTAGATGTTGAGTAGTGGATAGCAGATCTAGAGGGGAGGGGTGAATAGATCTGCCCCTCTTTTCGCAATGCAACCCTCTTTAAAGCTAGATGATGATAATAGCAGCAGAATATAACTAGCTTATCGAAGAACACTATGATTCGCTCGGCAAGATGAGCAACTAATATATCGATTTGAACCTAAGCATGCATCTAGAACGAAGCAATCAAATAAACAAACCACAACACAAAAGATTTTAAGGTGGTTCGGACTGAATCCCCAGTCCTACGTCCACCCCTCACCAAATCCGGTGAGGCTCCACTAGTGCCACGCACTGAACCGCAAATCAGAAAGACCTCTGATTGCCTTCCTACTAACCAAAGGTAGGGACGTCAACACCGTAGATCGGACAACTTCCGATTGCCTTCCTACTAACCACCGGTAGGGACGATCTTCAGTTTCAAATGTTTAAATGAAATGGAAAGATAACAAATATAAAAACACTTAAACAAGATATAGAATATGCTCAAAGAGAAAAGATCTTGTCTAAGATTGCTGGAGCTTGAATCTGATGCTTCAATGGTATCTTCTTCCTTGTGAAAAGATCTTGCTTGGATCACCTTGAGTTGATGAAGGATGTAGATTTGATCTCCCTTGAGAATGGGCTTCTTTGGATCACCTTAAGATGATGAAGAGGATGATGGTTGCATCTTTATCTTCACTTGGCTTGGGATTGACCTCCTCTTGAAGTAGTTTGAATCACTTGAGGATTTGATGAAGAACTCCTTCCCGGAGTACTGTTCACAGCTACAGTACTCGAACTCCTCTCCCTTGAACACACCCTTGCAGCCTCCTTTGATCTCCCCTCTTAGCCTTAGGGTTTCCAACACTCTTGTATTGGTTTTATAGACTTTGAATGGCCCTTGGACATCCCCCAGACCAGATCCACAATCCATGGGGGATTGGGTGACTTTGGGGTTAAACAAATACAAGAAAAGGGGCTCTTCTCGAAGTGGAAAATAAAGTCAACATTGTTGGCTCGAGGCTGGCGGTCGACCTGTGGAAGCTAGCGGTCGACCGCTACTGAGAAACCCTGTAGATGGATGGTCCCTGGAATTTCTGGTCGACCGCTACTGGGCTGGCGGTCGACCGCCACTGAGAGTCTTGTAGACAGTGGTCTGCTGGCTGGGGCGGTCGACCGCCAGCTGGGCAGACCATGGGGTTTTTCGGGTCGGTCCGTTAACCTCTTTAGCTCCATCACGTGAGTCCTTTAGTAGCCCGTTCTCATCTGTGGCATCAACCTTGACAGTCTTGAAGATTTCTATTGATTATATTGCTCCTATAATCAAAATTTTGTTCCAGGGGCTCCGCCCCCGGAAACCCCCACAAGGGGCGCTGCGCAGGTCGATCCGCGTGCGCGGGCGCAATCATTGACCTTTCACTTTTGCCATCTCCAGTCCATTCCTTGGCATATCTGTCATGAAAGAACATCAAGTAGTTTAGTCATATAAGAGTGGTAAAACATCAATGACTTATAGTGTTTAGCCATTATCAAAACCAAAAATATCAAATAACTCAAATGACCACAGGATGATGTCGAATGACCCAAGTGACCACAAGATGACTCAATTGACCACAGGGGCACAACATTAGAAGCATAATTAAATGAACATGTTAACATTTGAATTCTGTAGAAATTAAACGGTCAACTGAGGGCCGCTCCAGTCATACGTGATCGCACGACTGGCGGCTTAATGAACTTAAACAGTTATAACTGAGCCGCGTGGCTCATCCCGCTGTCCATAGCACGGTCAAGGTTGAACCGTGCAGGAACATAGGCGGTCCCACGACTGGACGTTCAATGGGAGGGACGGTCACTTAGACGGTCCTATGACTGGCCATCCTACTAACTGAATGGACCCATGTTGGGCCGTGCCATCCACACCGCCTTACTGTTTAAAGGACCTAAGCGGTCGAGGGTCGGCCACTCTAGTCTCTGAACGGTCTCACTAAGTACCGTTCAATGGGTTAAAACGGTCTAGACGAAGACCGTGGATTCAGAACGGTCACTGGTAGGACCGTTTAATTACCGAGAAACCGAGAACGGGGTAAACCCCATGGAATCCCCTCCCAGTCGATCCAAATCAACAGGGAAACAAAATCTAACCTGCAACCTGCCTTGCCACAACCCATCCACAACATCCAAACCATCAAAAACATAACGACAATGGCCATGCAATGATTTCCACAAATTAAAAATAAATACAATGTCCATGCATTTTTGCTCCAAAATCTAGGAAAACGTAGTACGATGGGCATGCATGTGGTACGGTTGCGTTCCTAAGGCGATGAGGAATACATCCCCCTACCTATTGCGCGACGAAACCGTCGTTACGACGTCGAACGGATCGAGGGTAGCCGCGCCTTCCTTCGCCCGCACTCGCCTCTACGCTCCGCGGTTCGCCCCAACGTTGGCGTCAACGCGCTCCTCGCGTCGCGCGTCGCGAGCTTTCCAATGGTACCTCCCACGTCTCCTACAATGGCCCAGCTGGACCGCGCCCTGAGAGAGAGGGAGTGAGCGATCGTGGGAGAGAGAGCGTGAGGGAGAGAGAGAAAAGAGAGAAATGGGGAGAGAGGGGGTCGGCCGAATGGGTTAAAAAAAATTTGTTATATTATTTTTTTTATTTTTAACCTCAAATTACATTTTAACCTCCAAAGAAGCAAAATTGCTTAAATGACCATTTAAATTTTAAAAACCTTTAATAAATGGGATAAAATGTTAGAAAAAGCCCATTAAATTTTGAAAAATCTCCTAAATTCAGGGATTAAATTCTATAGTAATACCGGTAAAGATCCGTTAAGGAACGGGTCTTACAGGTTATCTGATTATGATAGGCAAATGGTGGACATATGTTGTGGAGGGGCATTTATGAACAAAAGTGAAGATGAGGCTTATGATCTGTTTGAAATTTTGAGTGAAAATTCGATGAATCAGGCCTCAATTTCATCTGTAGGATCTTTCACACAGGCTGAAAATCTAATCCAAAATTTCAAGGAAGCTTGTGAGTTCTGTGCCAGTCTCACTCACCATGTGAGTGAATGTCCTACTGTAGCCCGGCTCCCACCAATCATCCAAGCTCAAGTCCAAAAGGTCCTAGGATTCTCTCAGCTCAATTGTGAAATCTTTTCAGATGACTATAATCTAGGCTGGAGGACCCACTCAAATTTGACTTGGATGGATCAAACAATCCCAGCTCATTTGTCTAAACATTTACCCCAAGCAGTTCACGAGCAGCCCATGTGCAATCAACTTCAGCCCAATTCATTTCACCCAAACTTTCAAAGCAATATCAATACCATAGTTTAAAAGGTCTTGAGACGGTTGTGAGGTGGTTTCTGTAAGCCTCATAAGGCGTAAGCCTTAAGGCACAACGAGGCGTAAGCCTTAATAGAGAAGAAAATAATCTTAAAACAATAAAAATGCTAAAAATAATAGTGATTTTCATGTGTTAATGCCATATCAACTCAATGATAAATTCATGTTATTTCAAAAATACTAAATTATGAGCCAACTGTCTAGTGCAATTGGTTCGTCACCCTTCCCCATATGGGGGAGGGCCCAAGTTCGAGCTCGATTATCCCCTCTCTGTTAAAAAAAAGTACCTATCAAGAAAAAAAGTATTGAATTATGTTTTAAGGATAACAAAAGAAACATAAATCTTGGGAGTACCCTACAACACCTCATTACATCATCTTCTCAAGTGATGCACACGTCTCAATTAAATACCTTGAGGCGGTGAAGGCGGTGAGGCGTACCACCTCAATCAAAAAAAGACGTAAGCCTCAAGTAAAAGACATGAGGCGCATGCCTCAAGGCATTTTTATAGTACCTCACCTTGAGGCTTAAGCCTTAGTGCCTTGAAGCCCCACTTTTTTAAACAATGATCAATACTAGGGGTGATTCACCGGGCCACTACTTTGAACCTCAAATTGTGTACTCTCAGTCTACTCATCATGGCCCTCCTTTGATATTCAACCAACCCCCTCAATACGTGAATGATGATGATGATGATCTGATGCCTGTCATTTTGGCTCAAGATATCACTATTGAGAGTGAGGGGGAGTGCACTCGCAATACCACGATGGAGGAAGGAACGTTAGAATTAGGGGGTGAAGTGAAGGATAAAAATGATCATATTGATATCATCACTCCATTCTGCGAATGTTTTGAGATTGAGAATACCACTATGAAAAATAGTGACCCACATAACTCAATTGAGGAAATGCATGAAGAGGAGGATTACTTTGTGAGTAATAATCTTGTTGATTTAATGAAACCAAATTTTGAATATCCTCCCTTGGAAGAACATGATGAAGGGGCCGGGCTGGATTTACATTTGATCTTCCCACCTCATTATTGGATAATTTGATTGATAATCTTCAATTGAGTGATGAGTATGACGAAGGGTCGTTGTTAGAAAATTTCACCTTTGATCTGACACTTGATCCCTATCTGATGAAATTTGAATCATTAAATGAGTTAGATTCTGGGCTCCCACTTCCTTCCAACTTGATTCCCCTGACAGTACAGCCTCTCCAAAATGACATTCTAGGACATGAGGGGGATGTGCCCACAACATTGATCTTTGATTTGACTTCTTCTTGGGAAGACAAATTGATCAGTGCCCTTAATACTCATGAGGATGTTACTGAGAGGAATGTGGCTAATACTGACAATCTTATTCATAAGCCACCGGTACCTGACCAAGATACCATGGAGAAAGCAGTCAGTAAAGGGTTAGTCAGACAGGAAGATGTAGGACAAGGGAACCAATGGGTTGATGTTGTGCAAAGGTTCCACCTCAACCTTGAAAGATTATTGGCCATTGATCCTTTCATGATCCCAAAAACTAAAAATTGGCCCACACTTATGGTTAAAGTTAACATCAATAAAGTGCGAGACCCACCAATTTATAGCCCCGATACGTATATGCGTATTCTTGTCTTCCAATGGCATAAGGGCTGGAATTTGAAGGAGGACAAGATCACTTGGTGGCTCATTCTTCATGCCACCCGTTGGTTAGTGAGCTACATTGCGTCTGGGTAAAGACGTAAAACTTAGTACTTCTTGGGAGGCAACCCAACATTTTAGTGATTTCCATGTGCTAATAAATGGCTTCTTGGGAGGCAACCCAAGTTTTCATTGTTGTTTTCTTTTATTTTGCAGGTGTGAATAAAGGATAAGTTGGGGGGAGAGAGCAGATTGCTTGCATCTATACCTCGCCTTTAACGGCCAGTACCGCCTTTTAGTCAAAAGCCGAGCCCGTCGAAGTTCACTTCTGTCAGGTTGTCCCGTTCCTTCACAAATTTCATGTCTAGATTGTTCTATTCATCCGTATTGTTCCTGCCATTGCGGACAATGTCATTTAAGTTGGGGGGACGGAAATCATGACATTGCACATGTTGCATTCATATACGGAAATCATGCCATTGCACATGTTACATTCATATACAATCTCATTTTTTTAACAAAAAAAATCAAATCAAAAAATAAATAAACCCATTTTGTGTTTCATGATTCATGCTTCCATTGAAAGTAATTCTGGAATAGAAACGACTGGGAAAAGGATGATGAAAAATTGATTTAATCTAGCCATGAAAAACTGATCTAAGAATCTCCTTAAAGTTCATGTGCACTTTAGAAAAATGAAAATCACTTTGCACACTAATGAAACAAGTAGGACAAGCCTTCTGCTATTTTGGGTATGTTGCCTAATATTCAGCACTTCTTGAAAAAGAGATCTTTTATAAGCTTTCTGCCAAGTTATCTATCAAAAATAGTGTAAAAGCACAATTGAAAAAAAAATTGAGAAAAAGATACCATGAAAAATACTCTGAATCTGAGTAACCGGGCCTACTTCACCTAAGACGTGTTGAGGTTCGCGTCCAAAGGATAAGGGAACCTTGATCTGCGAAACTGGGCTTGCTTCGAAATTCGCGTTGAACAGTGAAGGGTAGTGCAGCATCATGTGTATAGAAAAATAAAAATATCCCTAAGGGACAAAGCAATAAGGCAGACAAAAAGCTAATATGCTTAATGCTCTGATTATGAGGTGCAGGGTTGAAAGGCACTTATTTGGAAAAGTAAATGGGGGACGTAATTGTCTACACTGAGAATTTAGTATTACACATGCATGAGTGCTATTGAACTTTGAGTTGAATTCTTGATCATGTACCTTAATTTCTAAGTCTAAGGATAGTGTGCGATAATATTTCCAGATTCCTACTCTTTAGTTAATTCTGTTAAAGAAAAGTCGGATATGAAGGCATGGATATTTCAAACTCTTGTTGGTCCTTAATTTTTAATTATTTGCATTGCTAAGGGACTAGCAATGAGTAAGTTGGGGGGTGTGATAAGTGTGTAATTTTACATGTTAATTAATGTTATAACACACTTTTATGAGCTTTAATATGCACCACTATGCATTTATCACACTTAATCTCAATTTTAGATCAAAAAGATTAATTGCTTGATTTTGATTTTACAGGCATAAAGAAGATCACAACAAGAAGAATGAAAAGAAAATAAATAAGAAGACAAATGGGCCAAAGCCCATTCACACATCTAAAAGCCCATGCCGACCAAGCTCAATCTTAGTTCAAATAAAATAAAAGAAACAAAAAGAGAAAAAAAAGAAAAGTAAAATAATTATTTATATATATATTAGATATATATATATGATATATATATATATATGATATATATATTTGATATATATATTTGATATATATATAGATATATCTGATATATATATTTATATATAGATATACCTGATACATATATTTGATATATATATATATATGATATATATATTTGATATATATATATATATATATATATATAAAATAAGGCTTCTCATGCGACGTGGTCTTCACGTTCGCACGCAGGGGCCAGCAGTCTCTTCTCCACGCGAAGGAGGCTTCACAAGCCAAGTCGGCAGAAGGCAGCTTCTTGTGGACGCACTTATTATTTAAATCGTTGGTTTTATTTATTTATTGGGTTTATTAAGTGCGCGGGCGTGCCAATCATAAAGTGACGATTTATTCGGGCTTTATGGAAGCCCATGGTGCGCTCAATCCGACTCAGTCAGGTGAAAGTGTGGTTCGTGTCGGGACTGGGACCCGTCGTGCCATAAAGGCCACAGCGTCATTTATATCCCCTCGGAGAGGGGAATACCCTTGATTAATTGTCGTAAATAAGGGCTCTACGGCCGAAAGAATTACTAATTAATGCAGGAAGAAAGGGGCAGTCGGGCTATGCTGAAAGCCCATATCGAGGGTATGAACACTCAGATTATGTCGGTCACTGGTGGACCATTCTATGTTTGGACAAAGGTCCGTGTGGAAAACAAGACGGCAACAGGAACAAATCCGTGCAGATGTCTGCCAAGGGATGGCAATTTTGATATGAAGACAGGATCAGATCTCAGTGGGAAGAGGGGACTTTAGTGAGATATTGGCCCAGAACGAGGTCGAGCAACAACCACAACGGGATAGGTGACTCCCAGAGGTGAGGCCCGACCTACGAGGGCATCATCAATCTTCCCGGTTCCATAGTCCGAAGGAGACGAAGGCCGTGTCATTTTGTTCATGACTATTATTATTGTTCATCCTCATTATCTGTTTCCAGTTATTATTATTGTTTCTTTGTTGATTCCCCCATTTTTATTACCCATAGACCAATAGAGGTCTTCCTTTATCTGTTATTACATTTTTTATTACCTCACCCTTTTTGTTCCATGTTTTTTTATTATTATTCGTTTATCAAAGCCTCCTTTTTATCATTATCATCATATAATTTTTTCCCTTTTTTATTATTATACCCTCTTTTCTTTGGTATGATGCTTCTGAATGCAGAGTGTGCCGGGCTGGGGCTGCATGGGAGAGTGTACCGCTAGGGAGATGGACTGAGGGTGTGTCGGGTAAGGGTTGGAGGGTGTACCGCTAGGCTAGGCCGTGGGTGTACCGGGCAGAGGTCAGGGAGTGTGCCGGTCAGGGCGCGACTGGCAGGTGTGCCGCTGAATGGCATCCAAGGGTGTGCCGGTGGAGGGCACAGAGTGTGCCGTTGGAAGGGCCAAGGCGAGTGTGCCGCTGGGGGGCCATTTGGTGTGCCATTGGAGGGCACGAATTGGGTGTGCCGGTGAAGGGCACAGAGTGAGTGTGCCGCTGGGGGGCACTGGGAGTGTACTGCTGAGGGCCTTTCAGAGTGTGTGCCGCTGGGGGCTTTCCAAGCAATGTGCCGCTGAAAGGGCACAGAGTGTGCCATGTGGAAGGGGCCTCTGCCTTTGCTTCAGGGACTTACAATTGTGTACTCTTTGGGATATTTCTTCACTGTTAGGGACTCAAGGGTGGATCCATAGCAGTGTATAAATTCAGGAGGGGTATCCTGTGTTTTCTTTATCATTTAATGCGCCCGTGCAAATGTAAGGGTTTGTCGGACGGTAGTATCCTCCGGAGTCCTGCATGGTCAGTCTCCCCGGGTCTTCTCTCTTTAACTCTGATACCAATGCGGGAGCTCGGTAAGACATATGGACGTGTGATTTTACACGTCCATAAATGCCCCCCACCCACGGGCAGTGCGGGCGAAGGATGAGCCAGACGGTGCTCGTGGGTGTATTCGTGGAATTAACGTATATTATTGGGCATACGTGCATAAAGTATATAATGTAGATATTATTGTATTTATTGTATTATTATTTATCATTATTTATTTATTATTTATTTCCTTTTTTTCTCTTTCTTTCCTTTCTTTTTTTCTCCTTTTTTTATATCCTTTTTTCTCTCTTTTTTTTTCTTTTTTTTCTTTTCTTCTTCTTCTTCTTCTTCTTCTTTTCCCCTCTTTTTCTTTCTTTTCTTTTCTTTCTTCTCCTTTTCTTTTCTTCTTTTTTTAAGCCCCTATAAAAGGGGGTGGGGGAGTTCAAAACTCCCCCCCCCCTTCGACTTCAAAACCCCCTCTCTCTCTCCTTCTTCGGTTGACGCCTCACCTCCCCCTCTTCTCTCTTCCTCTTCTCTTTCGTCACCGGGTACGACCGCCACCGCCGGTGAGGACGCCGAGGGCTCTTCTTCCTCTCACTTCTCTTCTTCTCTTCCTATTCTTCTTTCTTCCCCTCTTCCTCTTCTTCGTCTTCTTCTTGTTCTTTCCATTCCCTTCTCTTGAAGGGCGTCGGAGCCCTAGGCTCTCTTCTTCTTTCCCTCCTTTCTCTTATTCCTCTTCTTCTCTTGTTCTTCTTCCCTTCTTCTTCCCGTCTGCTTCTTCTCCTTCTCTTCGTCTCTTCTTCTTCTTCTTCGGCGGAGAGACGTCGGATGCAACGGTAGGGGCGCTCCGGTGTGTGCCGGGGGGAGTAGGGGCACGGTGTGTGCCGGTTGAAGGAGGCACGGAGTGTGCCGGTAGGATGGGGCACGAAGTGTGCCGGGCGAGGGAGGAGGCACGAGTGTGTCGAGGAAAGCGGAGGCACGAGTGTGCTGGGCAAGGGCACACTGGGAGTGTGCCGGGCGAGTGAGGACGCAGGTGTGCCGGTGAATCCAGGGCACGAGTGTGCTGGTGGCGGGACATCCTGGGTGTGCCAGGTAGAGGCGCGGGGTGTGCCGGAGATGGAGGGGGCACGGTGTGCCGGGTAAAGTAGCACGGGGTGTGCCGGGTAACTGGACGCTGGGCTGTGCCGGAGAATCATCCAGGGGGTGTGCCGGGTAGAGCACTGAGGAGTGTGCCGGGTAAGGGCACTAGCAGGGGTGTACCGGAGTAGGGAGATCACCTTGAACCGAAGGAACATCCGGTGTCGCCCTTGGGGCACACTGTGATTTTGTTGGGGGCGTCACTCCTTGTGGACGCGCACTCGTGTCTTCCCCTTATGCCTCCGGCCTAGGAGAGACTCTACCGAAATTTTGTCAAAATTTCCAGTGTCCTGTTCATTTTAATTGCAGTGTAGTCCCTTTATAGTCTTTTCTTCTTGTCTTTGCTCAGGACTCTGACCCTAAGTCTTTTGCACCTTGCAGATAAATGGCTACTCCCGGTGGCTCTTCTGCTCCTGCTGCTGCCAGTGCCAAGTCTGCTCTCTCGCTGGCCGTCCCTGCCGTCACATGGCACAATGTGGAAGACCTCGATCGGGAACATAATAAGGTGGCCAAGCTGGCTGAGTCCTCCAACTCCGAGACTGACACTATGGAACTTAGCCGTGTTGGACTGACCGACAGCGGCTTCACGTTTGACCGAGTCGGTGACTACCGGAGGGATTATCCAAAGGACAAGCACCTTCTTCATTTCTTGAAGTATCTCCGCCACCAGGACAAGAGGGATTTCAGAACAATCCGGGACGCTGAACGTGCCATCCTGCAGTCCCGGGACAGCTTGCTATACAGCGTCCGTCAGAGTGTACCGATGTATCTGGTGGGCGAGCCGAGGGAGTGGAACCCCATGCTGGGTCTGGAGGCAGTGACCCCAGTGGAGGGCAAGCTAGTGCGCCCGCTGGAGTTTACCCCTACCCGTTGGGATAATGCAGCAGGACGGGTGCATAAGGAGCAACCCCGTTTTGGTCTATTTCCAATGCCACTGAAGTGGGGGTACCGGGAGGAGCCCTATCTCCTGGACTATCTGGCTATCCGGTTCAAGCATGAGCTCGCCTTGGGCTGGTTCGGGGAGCTCAAAGTTCAAGTTGCACACTCTTTTCGGGAGGGAGCGGTGGAGTTCACCGAGTATGTACTATTCAACTATGCTCCCCTGCTGATCTGGGCCGGCATCTACCACAGTGTTTACGCTTCCCGGTATGGCTACCCGATCTCCAAAGGCCTCTGCTGCGAGATGATTGAGGTCTTCAACATCGAGCTGAATACATTCTACACCGCGGAAGGTGAAACTTCACTGGACTTATGGAGTCTGCATCAGCTGAGCGGCCTGCCCATTGACGGGGAGCCGTATGAAGAGGTGTGCCTCCCCGACCTCATCAAGGACGAGACAGATGGGGATGGCATCTATGCACTGGGATACTTGTGGACGCACTTTTATTCGATTATTATTATTATGTTGTTCGTTTATTGGTTTATTAAGTGCGTGGGCATGCCAGTCACAAAGTGACAGTTTGTTCGGGCTCCGAAGAGCCCATGGTGCGCTCGATCTGACTCGGTCAGACGATTGTGTGGTTCGTGTCGGGACCAAACCCCGCCGCGCCATAAAGGTCACGGCGTCATTTACATCCCCCATACGAGGGAACACCCTTGATTAATCGCCGGGATTCAGGGCCTCATGGCCAGGAAATTAATTGCATAAAAGGCCTATTAGGAAGTATTGAAATCCCCGTACGAGGGCGAAAAGAAAACATTCGAGATCGTGTTGGTCATGTGATGACCATTTAATGCTCGGACGAATGTTCGGCTGGAGAAAAGCGCGGTTGTTGCGGGAAAATCGGAACGCATGTATGCTGAGATACAACAAATTTATTGTTCGGAAGAGCGAAAAACGTTCGGCTAAATCTCGATAAGAGTGGTCAAAAACCAGTAAATCTGTTGGCCCGGTGCAAGAGCAAGCAGCGACCATACTGCGGTGGGCTCCCCGCGGTCGAAACAAGACCTGCATGAGCGTCATTAATATTTCCGGTGCCAAGGGGCAACGAGGGAATATCCCTTGAATCGGCTGAAAAGCCCTGTGTCTAGGGAAGCGGACGTTCGAAACGTGTAGGTCATTCGGGAGACCGTTTAATATTCGGACGGGTGTTCGGCTTGAGAATATCATAATCGTCGCAGGAGGACCTGAAACATATGTATGCCGTGATACGGCAAATACATTATTCTGAGAAACTGAAAACATTCGGTTAAATCTCGGTTAGTGTAACAGGAAACTAGAGAATTTATTGGCCCGGTGCGAGATCGAGTCGGGACCATACCGGGGGCGCCTCCCACAGTCCAAACGGGGCTTGCGTGGGCATCATTAATGTTCCCGGTGCCGGAGGGCAACGGGGAAGAGTCCCGGGACTAGATTCCAAAACCAAAACATGTTCGAAGGAAGCGAGCTATAGGCCGAGGGTGTGGGTCAGACAATGACCATAATCGGGACGGACCCGAGGTCCAAGCACAGCCCACAAAGGCCTTATTGATATTCCCATGTATATGGTCCAGGGATGATAGGAGCCATCTCGTTCTATTCAGATTTCTGTCGGTCACTTGCGGACCACTTGATATTCGGACAAGGGTCCATATTGAAGGTGCGACGTAGATAGGAACAACCCCGTACAAATGTATGCTGAGTTTGCGGCAATTTCAATGAAAGGGCGGGAACGAATCCCGATAGCGTGGATCCGATTTGACGAGCTATCGGCCCAGAGCAATATTGGGTCACGACCACGTCGGGTAGGAGCTGTCGGCCATGTTGGTTGCTCACGGGTCTTTTCATGTTCAGGCACAGGTCCGTAATAGAAACGTGGCAAAAACTGAGGTGAACCCGTTCAAATGTCTGCCGAACGTGCGGCAATTTTAGTAGTGGCTCGGAAGGGATCCGTCCTGAGAAACGAGTCCGGTTTAATCGGAATGTCAGTCCGAGGCGAGGTCGGGCCGTGGCCATTTCGGGATAATTCCCAAGACTCAGGCCCAACCTGGAAGGGCGGCATTGTTGTTCCTTCAGCATCGGGTCACGGGAGAGATGGGGCTGCAATGTATGTTTTATTGTCTCTTTTATCTGGGCTTCTAATTATATACATCCATTCTTTCTATTGCTTATTTCCCTTTTGTGTATTTTTCCTGAATGATTTATCCATGCTGTTTATTATTATTATTATTAGAAATTTCTCTCACCATTGTTAGTATTATTTCACAATCTTTGTTTATTATATATATATATATATATATATATATATATATATACAAATTTATTTAGTCATCATAATTTTTATTGATTTATCACTACTATTATTATTATTATATATTATATATTACACACATATTTCTGGGGGGAGTGGACCGCTAAAGGGCCAAAAGGGGACTGAAGGAGCGTGCCGCTGAAGGTTGTAGGCAGCGTGCCGGCGAAGGGGGCATAGAGAGTGCGCTGGGCAAGGGCGGCTGAAGGCATGCCGGCGAGGGTATCAAAGAGTGCGCCGGATAGAGACTGGGCTGGGTCGGTGCAGGGTGTGCCAAGGTTGAAGGTAGGTCGATGCAGGTCTGCGCCGTCAGCAGGTCGGTGCAGCCTGTGGGCTGAAGTCAGTGCAGCTTTGGGCTGTAGAGGGGCAGAGTCCGTACGGCCCGCGGAGCAAAGTCTGTATGGTCTGCGAAGCAAAGTCTGCACGGCCTGCGGGGTGAAGTCTGTACGGTCTGCGGGGTGAAATATGTACGGCCCGCGGGGCGGAGTCTGTACGGCCCGCGGGGCGAGTCTGTACGGCCTGTGGGCTGTAGAAGGGCAAGGTCTGTACGGCCGCGGGGCAAAGTCTGTACGGCCTGCGTGGCGAAGTCTGTGTAAGTGAGGGATGGGTCTGTGCAAGGCCTAGGCAAGGTCTGTGCAATGCCAATGCATGCAAGGTATCAAGTCGGTGCAATGCTGACTAAAGTCTGTGCAGTGTTTGGCTGAGGTCGGTACAACTAGGAGCAAGGTCCGGGCAATCCGGGGTTGAGTCCGTGTAGAGTCAGGCTAGACTGTGAGGAGGTTGGCGCACGCCGAAAGGATGCAGGACGAATCTTAAGGAGGGTAAGAGGCTGTATCGGATAAGATCGGGGCTAGTGTACCACCGGAAACGCCAAAGGAGGGTGTACCGCTGGAGGTCGGCTGGGGTGTGCCGCTGAGAGGGTGGTAGAGAGTGTGCCGCTGAGGGGAGGAAGGAGTGTGCCGCTGGAGGGTGGAAGAAGTGTGCCACTGGAGGATGGCCAGGGGTGTACCACTGGAGGTGGAGTCCAGGGGGTATACCGCTGGGCTGAAAGGGAATGTGTCGCTAAAGCCAAGGAAGAGTGTGCCGCTGAGAGGCCAAGGGAGTGTGCCGTTGAAGGCCAAGGGAGTGGATCGGTTCTTGTTGGCTTATGAAGTTCAGATGGGGGAGGTTCGGATGGCCGTGTTCTAAATTCTTCAGTGAGTGGCTAAGTCAGGGGCTATGTTTTAGCAGTCCAATCCTTCGAGCCATACATTGTTCCGTTTGTCTCGATTGGGATGTTTCATTTATTACCTGATCGTTTATTAATTACTTCTCTTTGTCTTTTAACATAGTATTACTTTTAATAAAAAATTCGGCAGTATCTCCCCTTGATCCGGGGCGTAAGGGAGATAAAGGGAACGCGCCCACATGGAGTGGCGGAACCCTACAATGGGAGGTGCGTGCCAATGGTGACAACACCTTTTATAAAACTTTGGAAAGCCCGGAAGAAACTCTGAGTGGGAGACGCCTCTGAGACTGGATGGGGTCTACTGGGGGTTTAGTCAGGGCGTGCCGGCTAGGGATGAGCACAAGGAGTTTGGGAGGTGTACCGGGCTAGAGAGATTGGGTGTGCTGCTGAAGGCGCCGAGGAAGGGCATACCGCTGGAGGCTACTGGGGGTGTGCCGGCCAGGGTTAAGCGGCAGGTGTGCCGCTGAGGGGAGGCTAGGGGTGTGCCGCTGAAACCCCAAATGGGTGTGCCGCTGAGGGAGGGTGCAAGTGCACCGGGGCTACTAGGTTGATCAAACCCATAGAAAACCTCGGCAGGAGGGGGAAATGGCCCAAGGGGGCTAGCGCGGATGAAGGCATTGGGCCTTGCAGGGAGAGATTCGTGGCCCCAGACCACTCAAGCTGGTGTGGCATCCGGGAGAAACCATCGACACGAAGACTCAGAGCAAACACCGGAGAAGGGAAAAGAAATGGACAGTCAAGAACACGGTGGCACAAACCAACGGAAGCAATAGAGAGCCCAAGGAGGGCGACTTTCATTCATAAAAGAAAGGGAATGACCGTGGCCGGTCGAATACATTGCAAAGCATGCTCGAGCTAAGACAGTGAGCAAGAGAGAAACAAAATAACAAAAGAAAAGGGGGGAGGGGAGAAGAACAAAAGAGGAAGAAGTGTTGGGGATCGAAGCAGGGACGACCGTCCACTGCTCTTTCCCCCACTCCCCCCCCCCACTACATCAAGCTCTCTCTCTCTCTTCCTCTCTCTTTTGCCCGGTGGCCGTCGGAGAACCCCCCCCCCCCACGCCGGAGCCCTCCTCCTTCTCTTCTTCTCTTCTTTTCTTGCGTGTGTGTGTCTCTGCCTCCCTTCGTCTCTTCTCTTTGTGTCCTCCCCCTCTCTCTCTCTCTCTGTGTAGGCCTCTGTTTGTCCTCCGTCTCCCCATGTGTCTCTTTCATCGGAGCGAGGGGTTCTTATACCCCTGGTCAGGCCGACGACTGTCAAGGACGGGAGTAGGTGGGGCGAGGACAGCCCAGCAAGGTCCAGGCATGGGCCTGCCATGCTTTCGATGTGCGCCGAGGGCTACGAGCGTTGACCGGCGTGGATGGGCCGAACGTTGTGCCGCTGGGGGCTGAGGAAGGTGTGCCGTTGGGGAGCCTCGCAGGTGTGCCGCTGAAGGCCTTCGCAAGTGTGCCGCTGAAGAACCCTGAAGGTGTGCCGCTGAAGGCCCTTGCAGGGGTGTGCCGCTGAAGGCCCAGGAGGGTGTGCCGCTGGGGGCTGAAGAAGCGTGCCGTTGAAGGGCACGAGATAGTGTGCCGTGAAAGGCCAAAGAGGGCGTGCCGTTGAATGGGCTTCAGGGCGTGCCGTTGAAGGCCAAAGGGGCGTGCCGTTGGAGGCCCAGGGGCGTGCCGCTGAAGGGCTTCAGGGTGTACCGCTGAAGGCCAGGGGTGTGCCGCTGAAGGCCACCCTTGGTGTGCCACTGAAGGCCACCAGGGTGTGCCGTTGAAGGCCATCAGGTGTGCCGCTGAAGGCCATCAGGGGTGCATTTCTGAGCCCGTTGTAAGCACGAGTCGTGGCCCGTTTGATTTCCTTCGTGGCCTGTGGTTTGTTGGGCTCTTGAAGGCTGATCTATCTTTGCTGTCGTGACTATGGAGGTGGCCTCACACAGCGTGTGTTGATATTCAGAGAGTCAGGATGGCCCTCTTTCTTCGCAGTCTCTTCGGCTGAAGTTGTTGTCGATGCCGGGCTAACTGGGACATATGGGTGTGCAATTTTGCACGTCTACAAATGCCCCCCACCCACGGGTAACGCATGCGAAGGATGAGCCGGGGGGGTGCCCGTGGGTAAACTGGTCTCTTCTTCTCTTTGTTGGCTTCGACAGGGTGTTGGGAACTGATGTGGTATGCCTGTCTCTTCTTCTCTTCATCAGTGCCGACGGGGTGTCGGGAAGTGACGTGGTATGTCGGTCTTTTTCTTCTCTTCGTCAGTGCCGACGGGGCGTCGGGACCTGACAGGGTTTGTTGGTCTCTTCTGTTTGTCTCTTCTTCTCTTCGTCAATGCCGACGGGGTGTCGAGAGCTGACAGGGTTTGTTGGTCTCTTCTGTTAGTCTCTTCTTCTCTTTGTCAGTGCCGACGGGGTGTCGGGAGCTGACAGGGTTTGTTGGTCTCTTTGTCTCTTCATCAGTGCCAACGGGGGCCGGGAACTAAAGTAGTATGTTGGTCTCTTCATCAGTGCCGACGGGGTGTCGGGAACTGACGTAGCATGTTGGTCTCTTTGTCTCTTCATCAGTGCCGATGGGGTGCCGGGGACTGACGTAGTATGTTGGTCTCTTCTTCTCTTTGTTAGTGCCGACGGGGTGCCGGGGACTGATGTAGTATGTTGGTCTCTTTGTCTCTTTGTCAGTGCCGACAGGGTGCCGGGAGCTGACATAGTTGGTCGATCTCTTTGTCTCTTTGTCAGTGCCGAAAGGGTGTCGGGAGCTGACATGGTTTGTTGGTATCTTTATCTCTTCGTTAGTGCCGACAGGGTGCCGGGTGCTGACATGGTTTGTTGATCTCTTTGTCTCTTCGTCAGTGCCGACAGGGTGCCGGGCGCTGACATGGTTTGTTGGTCTCTTAATCAGTGCCGACGGGGTGTCGGGAACTGAAGCAGTGTGTTGGTCTCTTTGTCTCTTCATCAGTGCCGACAGGGTGTCGAGAACTGACGTAGCATGTTGGTCTCTTTGTCTCTTCATCAGTGCCGACGGGGTGCCGGGGGCTGACGTAGTATGTTGGTCTCTTCTTCTCTTTGTCAGTGCCGACGGGGTGCCGGGGACTGACGTAGTATGCTGGTCTCTTTGTCTCTTCGTCAGTGCCGACAGGGTGCCGGGAGTTGACATAGTTGGTTGATGTCTTTGTCTCTTTGTCAGTGCCAACCGGGTGCCGGGAGTTGACATGGTTTGTTGGTCTCTTTGTCTCTTCGTCAGTGCCGACAGGGTGTCGGGCGCTGACATGGTTTGTTGATCTCTTTGTCTCTTCGTCAGTGCCGACAGGGTGCCGGGCGCTGACATGGTTTGTTGGTCTCTTTGTCTCTTCGTCAGTGCCGACAGGGTGCCAGGAGCTGACATGGTTTGTTGGTCTCTTCTTCTCTTCTTTTTCTTCTCTTCTCTTTCTGTTATCTCTTTTTTTTTCTTTTTTTTCTCTCTTTTGTTGTTCTTTTTTCCTTTCCTTCTTCTTCTTCTCTTCTTCCCTTCTTTTTTTCTCTTTTTTTTTGAAGAACTCCGGGTGGCTGCTGGCGTGGATGCCAATGATATAAGAGCTGTAGGCACAGCGGCCGATAATTGAAAGCTGTTGACATGGGGGCCAATAATTGAAAAGCTGTCGACCCAAAGGCCGATGATTAAAAGCTGTCGGCTCAGGGGCCAATAATTGAAAGCTATTGGCATGAGAGCCAATAATTGAAAAGATGTCGACCCGAAGGCCGATGATTAGAAAGCTGTCGGCTCAGGGACCGATAATTAAAAAGCTGTTGGCATGGGAGCCAATAATTGAAAAGCTGTCGACCCGAAGGCGGATTATTAAAAGCTGTCGGCTCAGGGGCCGATAATTGAAAGATGTTGGCATGAGAGCCAATAATTGAAAAGCTGTCGACCCGAAGGACGATGATTAGAAAGCTGTCGGCTCAGGGACCGATAATTGAAAGCTGTCGGCTCAGGAGCCGATGATTGAAAGCTTTCGGCTCAGGGGCCGATAATTGAAAGATGTCGGCTCAAGAGCCGATGATTGAAAGTTGTCGGCTCAGGGGCCGATAATTGAAAGCTATCGGCTCTGGAGTCGATAAGGGACGTCAAAACAGCCAAGGCTGGGAGCGGGCTTGAAGAGCCGAAGTTGGGGATTAACGAGCTGCGAGGGCAAGAGGTAGGCCATGGGGGCTAAGGTTGGGCTCTACGAGCCGTAGCTGGGAACGTAGGCTTCGATGGCCGAAATTGAGTTTATTGTATACACACATTTTTTATTTTTTATTATTTTTTCTTTTATTCAAGCATGCAAGCATTCATTAGCAGGCATAATATAAATATAAGTAAGGCAGCTCCCCCTATAGGGGATAGGATAGGGACATCGCCCGCAATTCATAGATGCGGTGCGGGCCGCGAGGCACAATTGAGGGGTGGTGCACCCATCAAGAGGATATCGCATGCCTTTCATGCATAGCCTAAATTCACGCATTTCACCTGAGGCAATTCTCTGTGGCGTGGCAGTGCAAATGTGTGAACAAAGAGCCCTAACCATAGGGATATGCAAGTTTTCCTGGTGACACTCGAGGATCACTCTAGCGCCTACACATTAGTTCCAGGCTTTCGACTTTCGGTAGCTTCACACAGCCCCCATCTGTTTATTTTGGTAGCGGATTTCACCGTTCGGCGCGAGTCTCCTCATGTGTCTTAATGGGGAATTCCTGGCTACTAATATTCGTCCTTATTGTGATTCGCTTCACCATTTCGCGCGAGTCTCCTCATTTGTTTCAGTGGGGATTCCCGGCTACTCGGCTCCGCGTTTCTCTCTCTTTTTTTTCTTTTTCTCTCTTTTTTTTCTTCTCTTTTTTTTTCTTTTTTTTTACAGTGGGGGTAGGCAGCTTTTTCCTCACGATTACCTTTCACGCGAGTGCAGGAATTCAAGTCTCCGTAGAGTGCTAAGAAGAAATTCGGGCAATCCCTATAGTCGAAGGCTATTGAACACATTAAGTGCTAAGTGTGGGAGCGTTGCCTCAGGTTTATTTTGTGAGTTAGGCTTAGCGATTCAGCCATGACTCTTCCCCTTGACGTGTGCACCCGCCATAGTTGGGTTCCCTTCGAGCGTACGCCGTGACGCGCGTGCATCCGAAATCGGGGTGATATTATTATTTAGGAAGGAAACACGGTCCTAGAAATTTTCAAGGAGGTGTATTATTCTATATTAAGCAACCATGCAAGCGGGGCAATCGTGCATTCTCTTTTTTATTTTTTTTGTTTTGTTGTTGTTATTTTTTATTTTTTTTTTTTTTTTTTGCATAGGAAAATATTGTTGTTACGTATAAGTGCAGTGGTAGTAAAGGTATTAGGGAGGCAGACGGCAAAAGGGCTGAAAGGATATTAGGGAAGCGGGCTATAGAACCTGAGGGATATCATGGGAGTGAGCCATAAGGGCTAAAAGATGCTGGGGAGCGGGCTGCGGGAGCCAGAATCGGGAAGCACGGTGGGACGGATGGATTAATCCAGACAGTGGGCCCCGGCCAAAATGGCCCTTCAGAGGGGCATTGGGTAGCGGGATGTGAGAGTCGGAGAGACGGGTCTCTTTTGTTCTCTGGCCAGGGAAGGATCTGGACCAAAATGGAAGGTTTATTCTTTTGTTCTCTTGCCGGGGAAGGATCCGAACCAAAGCGGGAGGTCTATTTTTTAACTGGGAAGCTGTCGGCTGGGGTGCCAATGATGAGATAGCTATCGGGTAGGAGCCGATGATGAGGTAGCTGTCGGCTAGGAGCCGATGATTATATAGCTATCGACTCGAAGGCCGATGAAGGGGTATCTGTCGACCCAAAGGCCGATAACTAGATAGCTGTCGACCCGAAGGCCGATGAAGGGGTAGTTGTCGGCTTGAAGCCCCGATGGCTGAAAGTTGGTCGGTTTAGCGCCCCGTCGACGGAAGGTCTAGTCGGTTTAACGCCCCGTCGGCGGAAGGTTTAGTCGGTTTAACGCCCCGTCGGCGGAAGGTTTAGTCGGTTTAACGCCCCGTCGGTGGAAGGTTTAGTCGGTTTAACGCCCCGTCGGCGGAAGGTCTAGTCGGTTTAACGCGCCGTCGGCGGAAGGTCTAGTCGGTTTAACGCCCCGTCGGTGGAAGGTTTAGTCGGTTTAACGCCCCGCCGGCGAAAGGTCTAGTCGGTTTAACGCCCCGTCGGCGGAAGGTCTAGTCGGTTTAACGCCCCGTCGGTGGAAGGTCTAGTCGGTTTAACGCCCCGTCGGTGGAGGGTCCAGTCGGTTTAACGCCCCGTCGGCGGAAGGTATAGTCAGTTTAACGCCCCGTCGGTGGAAGGTCTAGTCGGTTTAACGCCCCGTCGGCGGAAGGTTTAGTCGGTTTAACACCCCACCTGCGGAAGGTTTTATCAGTTTAACGCCCCGTCGGAAGAAGGTTTAGTCGGTTTGACGCCCCGTCGGCTGAAGGTTTAGTCGTTTTAACGCCCCGCCGGAGGAAGGTCTAGTCGGTTTAACGCCCCGCCGGCGGAAGGTCTAGTCGGTTTAACGCCCGGTCGGCGAAAGGTCTAGTCAGTTTAACACCCCGTCGGTGGAAGGTCTAATCGATTTAACGCCCCGTCGGCGGAAGGTCTTGTCGGCTCGAAGCCCCCATGGCTGAATATTTGTCGGCTCGAAGCCCCCATGGCTGAATATTTGTTGGCTTGAAGCCCCGATGGCTAGATATCTGTCGGCTTGAAGCCCCGATGGCTGAATATCTGTCGGCTTGAAGCACCGATGGCTGAATATCTGTCGGCTTGAAGCCCCGATGGCTGAATATCTGTCGGCTTGAAGCCCCGATGGCTGAATATCTGTCGACTTGAAGCCCTGATGGCTAAATATCTGTCGGCTTGAAGCCCCGATGGCTGAATATCTGTCGGCTTGAAGCCCCGATGGCTGAATATCTATCGGCTTGAAGCCCCGATGGCTGAATATCTGTCGGCTTGAAGCCCCGATGGCTGAATATTTTCTGGTTTAACGCCCCGTCGGCGGAATGCTGATTGGTTTCTATTTGTTGGGTGGCTGGAGGTCGGAGGTAAAAGTTTACCTCATAACGATTTTTTTTGAAGAGGCAGGTGCAAAGACCATGTTCGCCTCGTGGCCGTTCTTTCTCTTCTTCTCTTCTTCTTTTGTGTGGAGAGACAGGTGCAAAGACCATGTTTGCCTCACGACTGCTCTGTTTCTTATTCTCTTCTTCTTTTATGGAGAGGCGGGTGCAAAGATCTCGTCTGCCTCGTGACTCTCCTTTTTTCTTGTTTTCTTCTTTTGTAGAGAGGCAGGTGCAGAGACCATGTTCGCCTCGTGACTCTTTCTCTTTTCTTTTTTTTTCTTTTGTGTGAAGAGGCGGGTTCAAGGACCATGTTCGCCTCATGTCTCTTTTTTTCTCTTCTTCTTTTGTAGAGAGGCAGGTGCAGAGACCATGCTCGCCTCGTGACTCTTTCTCTTTTCCTTTCTCTTGTGTGAAGAGGCGGGTTCAAGGACCATGTTCGCCTCATGTCTCTTTTTTTTCTCTTCTTCTTTCGTAGAGAGGCAGGTGTAGAGACCATGTTCATCTCGTGACTATTCTTTCTCTTCTTCTCTTCTTCTTTTATGGAGAGGCAGGTGCAGAGACCGTGTTCGCCCTGTGATTGTTCTTTCTCTTCTTCTCTTCTTCTTTTATGGAGAGGCGGGTGCAAAGACCACGTCTGCCTCGTGATTGTTCTTTCTCTTCTTCTCTTCTTCTTTTATGGATAGGCGGGTGCAGAGACCGTGTTCGCCCCGTGATTGTTCTTTTTCTTCTTCTCTTCTTCTTTTATGGAGAGGCGGGTGCAAAGACCGCGTCTGCCTCGTGACTCTCTTTTTTTTCTTCTTTTCTTCTTTTGTAGAGAGGCATGTGCAGAGACCATGTTCGTCTCGTGACTCTTTCTCTTTTCTTTTTTTTGTGTGAAGAGGCGGGTTCAAGGACCATGTTCGCCTCATGTGTCCTTTTTTTCTCTTCTTCTTTCGTAGAGAGACAGGTGCAGAGACCATGTTCACCTCGTGACTGTTCTTTCTCTTCTTCTCTTCTTCTTTTATGGAGAGGCAGGTGCAAGGACCATGTTCGCCCCGTGATTGTTCTTTCTCTTCTTCTCTTCTTCTTTTATGGAGAGGCGGGTGCAAAGACCGCGTCTGCCTCGTGACTCTCTTTTTTTCTTCTTTTCTTCTTTTGTAGAGAGGCAAGTGCAGAGACCATGTTCGCCTCGTGACTCTTTCTCTTTTCTCTTTTTGTGTGTGTGAAGAGGCAGGTTCAAAGACCATGTTCGCCTCATGTCTCTTTTTTTTTCCTTCTCTTCTTCTTTTGTAGAGAGGCAGGTGCGAGACCATGTTCGCCTCGTGACTCTTTCTTTACTTTTTTTTCTTTTGTGTGATGAGGCGGGCTCGAAGACCACGTCTGCCTCATGTGTCTTCTTTTGGTTCTGCTCTTCTTCTTTTGTGTGAAGAGGCGGGCTCGAGGACCACGTCTACCTCATGTGTCTCTTCTTCTTTTTCTTCTCTTCTTTTGCGTAATGAGGCGGGCTCGAGGATCACATCTGCCTCATGTGTATTCTTTCTTTTCTTCTCTTCTTTTGTGTGATGAGGCGGGCTCGAGGACCACGTCTGCCTCATGTGTCTTTTCTTCCTTTTCTTATTTTCTTTTGTGTGATGAGGCGGGCTCGAAGACCACGTCTTCCTCGTGCGTGTCTTTTTCTTTATTCTGCTCTTCTTTTCTCCTTAATGCTTCCACGCCGGAGTGTATTTCTCTTAATGTGCCCCCAGGTTGGGGTGTAGCTTCATTTGGTATGCACCCCCCCCTGAGGGGTGTGTTTTACCTCTTTGCTTCTGTGCCCCCAGGCGGGGTGTATTTTTCATGGCTTCTATGTCCCCAGACCAGGGTGTGTTTTTTAATACCCCCGAGGCGGGGTGTAGCTCTCTTCAAATGCCCCCATGGTGGGGTATACTCTTCACGGCTTCTATGCCCCCAGGTGGGGTATCTTTCTTCTTCAAATGCCCCCAAAGCGGGGTGTAGCTTTTGTTTCTTATACCCCCCCATGGCGGGGGTGAATTCTGCCCTTTTTTTTACCCCTGAAGGCGGAGGAGTGCTTCTCTTCATATGTCCCCGGCACGAGGGTGTATCTTTTGCTTCTAATGCCTCCCTGAGGCCGGGGTGTATCTCTTTACGGCTTCTGTGCCCCCGAAGCAGGGTATATTGTTTCTTCAAATGCCGCTTGGGCGGAGTATATCTTTCTTCTTATGCTCCCAGATCGGGATGTATGTCTCTTCGCTTCTGTGCCCCGGGTCGGGGTAGATGCTTCTGCTGCTTATGCGCCAAGGGCGGAGTGTGTCTCTTTTTGTGCCCCCAGAGCGGGGTAAGTGCATCTGCTTCTTATGCGCCAGGGGCGGAGTGTATCTCTTTTTGTGCCCCTAGAGCGGGGTAGGTCCTCCGCATGTGTCCCCAGGTCGGGGTGTATTCTTTTGCTTCTTATGACCCCGCGATGGGGTGATCTCTCTTCAGATACCCCTGAGTCGAAGCGTAGCTTTGTCTCCCATGGAGGGGGTATGTTTCTTCTTCAAAAGCCCCCAGGCCAGGGTGTATTTTTCTCTTTCTTGAGCTCTCGAGGCGGGAGGGGTTCTTTTCATGTGCCCCCGTGGCGGGATGTGCTTCTTTCTTCAAGTGTCCCCAGGTCGGGGTGAATTCTTTTCTTCTTCCCAGACACATCGGGGGAAACGTTTGCTTCTTGTGCTCCCAAGGTGGGGTGTATTGCTGCTTTTGATGCCCCCAAGGTGGGGCGTATTGCTGCTTCTGATGCCCCAGAGCGAGGTATCCTTTTTTTTTATATGCCCCCGGCACGGGGTGTATTCCACTTCTAGTGCCCCCAGAGTGGAGTGTATTGCCGCTTTTGATGCGGGGTGTAGTTCTTGCTTTTTATGCACCCGAGGCGGGATGAATTCTTCTTCTTTGTTTACGTGCCCCCATATCGGGGTGTATTCCTTTCTTCATATGCTTCCCTAAGCCGGGGGATGTTGTTTGTTCTGCTTCAGATGTCCCCCCCGGGGGGGATGCATGTTGCTTCATGGACTCCGAGCCTGGGGTATGCTCCTTCAAAGGTCCCTAAGCTGGGGTGGATTCTCTTTTCTTCTCATGCTCCCAAGGCGAGATGTAGCTTCTTCAAGTACCCCTAAACCGGAGCGTATTCTTCTATGGCTTCTATGTCCCCTGGCGGGGTATGCTTCTTCTTCAAATACCCCTAAGCCGGGGCGTATTCTTTATGGCTTCTATGCCCCCTGGCGGGGTATGTTTCTTCTTCGAATACCCCTAGGCCGGGGTGGACTTCTCTTCATATGCCCCTGAGTCGGGGCGTGCTCTTTATAGCTTCTAGGCCCTCGAGGCGAGGCATGCTTCTTCTTCAAATATCCCTAAGACGGGGGTGTGATTCTTGACTTCATATGCCCCCGACGTGGGGTATATCTTTCGCTTCTTATGCTCCCGAGCCGGGATGTAGCTTCTTGGCCTCATATGCTGCCGAGGCGAGGGGTATGTTGCTTCATGTGCCCCCGGGGGGGATGCATTTTGCCTCTACTGCCCCGTGGCGGGGTATATCTCTTGGCTTCTTATGCCCCCAAGGTGGGGTGTGTTTTCTTCTTGTGCCCCCGGGGGTGGGGTATATCTTTCGATTCTTATGCCCCCCCCCCCTGAGGCGGGGTGAAGTCTTTGCTTCAAATGCCCCAAAATCGGGGTATAGTTTTATCTCATATGCCCCTAGAGCAGGGGTGTATTTCTCTTCATGTGCCCCTGGGAATGAGGTGTATCTTTGTTGCTTGTTGTGCCCCCAGAGGGAGGTGCCTTTCTCTTCATGTGTGCCGGGCACCGGGTGTATCTTTGCTTTTTTTTTATATGCCCCCGAGGGGGGATTCTTCTTCTTCTGCCCCGACACGCAGGGGAATGTCTGCTTCTTGTGCCCCCAAAGTGGGGTGGATTCTCGACGGCTCCTGTGCCCCCGTTGGTGGGGTGTATGCTTCTTCTTCAGATTCCCCTAAGGCGGGGTGTATTCTTTGTTGCTTCATGTACCCCCGAGTCGGGATGGATTCTCTTCATGTGCCCCCATGGCGGGGTGTACTCTCGTTATGTGTCCCCAGGAGTGGGGTGTGGTTTGCTTCCTGAGCACCCAAGCAGGGTGTATTGCTGCTTGCAATGTCCCCCGAGGCTGGGTATCCTTCTTCCTCAAATACCCCTAAGCCGGGGCGTATTCTTTATGGCTTCTATGCCCCCATAGCGGGGTGTGTTTCTTCTTCAAATACCCCTAAGATGGGGTGGACTCTTTTCTTCTTATACTCCCAAGACAGGATGTAGCTTCTTCAAATGCCCCTAAACTAGGGTGTGTTCTTATGCTTTTTGCGCCCCTCAGGGCGAGGTGCATTCATCTCCATATGCCCCTAGCATGGGGTGTGCTTTTGTTTCTTATGCCCCCAGGCCGGGGTACGTTTCTTCTTCATATGCCCCTAAGCCAGGGTGAGTTTCTCTTTTTATGTGTCCCCAGGCCGGGGTGAATTCTCTTCTTCTTATGCCCCCATGGCGGGGTATGTCTTTTGCTTCATGTGCCCCCATATCGGGGTGTATTTCTTCTTCAAATGCCCCTAAGCCAGGGTGCAACTCTATTGCTATAAAGCATTCCCCACAGCGGGCAGCTATTCACCAAGCTACAATTGTGGCTCGCTGGGTCTTTTAACAACCACTCGGGGGGCCGTTTTGTGCCGAATAGAGGCAGCAGGAAGGAGGAACGGGCCGGCTCATTGCGCCGCGGACTTGGGTCCTCCTAGAGTCAGGCAGGATGCTGGGTTTCTTCTTGCTCTGTTGGTCGACAATGCTTGCCAGCTTTCTTCTTTTTTTTTATCTCTCTTTTTTTTTCCTTTTTTTTCTTCTTCTTATATGATTGACTAGGGTGGAGGTGCAGGAGAGCGCTCACCCCCTCAGGGAGGGGATGAGTGGTTCGCTCCACCGCATCAACCCCACAATGGTAATCTTAATTCAACACGGGTGTCGACGGACGTGGGCGTACAACCCTCTCCTCGCTGACTCTTTCTCTTCTTTTTTTTGTTTCTTTCTTTTCTTCTTTCTTCTTTCTTCTTTTCTTCTCTTCTTCTCTTCTTATCTTCTTCTTATCTTCTTTTCTTCTCTTTCTTCTTGAGGAAAAAGGGGGGGCTTGATTTTCCCTCCCTTCTCTTCTCTTTCTCTTCTCCTTTTTTTTATAACAGCCCCCATGATCCTGGAGGCTGCATATGCTTCGAAGCAGCGTCCTCGAGGTCGCAAAGGCAGCTGCATCGAGTCTGGATTTTCTCCCCATAGGGCTGGCAAAGACAGCACCTGCAATTCATCAAAGCAGGCAAACATCGTTTATTAGAGGGGCCATGAGGCCCTAAATCCCGGCGAAGAGATGAAGGGTAGTTTAGGTCCCACCGGGCGTGCCAGACTTGTGGATGCACTTTTATTCGATTATTATTATTATGTTGTTCGTTTATTGGTTTATTAAGTGCGTGGGCGTGCCAGTCACAAAGTGACAATTTGTTCAGGCTCCGAAGAGCCCATGGTGCGCTCGATCTGACTCGGTCAGACGATTGTGTGGTTCGTGTCGGGACCAAACCCCGCCGCGTCTTAAAGGTCACGGCGTCATTTACATCCCCCATACGAGGGAACACCCTTGATTAATCGTCGGGATTCAGGGCCTCTTGGCCAGGAAATTAATTGCATAAAAGGCCTACTAGGAAGTATTGAAATCCCCATACGAGGGCGAAAAGAAAACATTCGAGATCGTGTCGATCATGTGCTGACCATTTAATGCTCGGATGAATGTCCGGCTGGAGAAAAGCACGGTTGTCGCGGGAAAATCGGAACTCATGCATGCCGAGGTACAGCAAATTTATTGTTCGGAAGAGCGAAAAACGTTCGGCTAAATCTCGATTAGAGTGGTCAAAAACCATTAAATCTGTTGGCCCAGTGCAAGAGCAAGCAGCGACCATACTGCGGTGGGCTCCCCGCGGTCGAAATAAGACCTGCATGAGCGTCATTAATATTTCCGGTGCCAAGGGGCAACGAGGGAATATCCCTTGAATCGGCTGAAAAGCCCTGTGTCTAGGGAAGCGGACGTTCGAAATGTGTAGGTCATTCGGGAGACCGTTTAATATTCGGACGGGTGTTCGGCTTGAGAATATCATAATCGTCTCAGAGGACCTGAAACATATGTATGCCGTGATACGGCAAATACATTATTCCGAGAAACTGAAAACATTCGGTTAAATCTCGGTTAGTGTAACAGGAAACTAGCGAATTTATTGGCCCGGTGCGAGATCGAGTCGGGACCATACCGGGGGCGCCTCCCGCGGTCCAAACGGGGCTTCCGTGGGCATCATTAATGTTCCCGGTGCCGGAGGGCAACGGGGAAGAGTCCCGGGACTAGATTCCAAAACTAAAACATGTTCGAAGGAAGCGAGCTATAGGCCGAGGGTGTGGGTCAGACAATGACCATAATCGGGACGGACCCGAGGTCCAAGCACAGCCCACAAAGGCCTTATTGATATTCCCATGTATATGGTCCAGGGATGACAGGAGCCATCTCGTTCTATTCAGATTCCTGTCGGTCACTTGCGGACCACTTGATATTCGGACAAGGGTCCATATTGAAGGTGCGACGTAGATAGGAACAACCACGTACAAATGTATGCTGAATTTGCGGCAATTTCAATGAAAGGGCGGGAACGAATCCTGATAGGGTGGATCCGATTTGATGAGCTATCGGCCCGGAGCAATACTGGGTCACGACCACTTCGGGGTAGGAGCTGTCGGCCATGTTGGTTGCTCACGGGTCTTTTCATGTTCAGACACAGGTCCGTAATAGAAACGCGGCGAAAACCGAGGTGAACCCGTTCAAATGTCTGCCGAACGTGCGGCAATTTTAGTAGTGGCTCGGAAGGGATCCGACCTGAGAAACGAGTCCGGTTTAATCAGAATGTCAGCCCGAGGCGAGGTCGGGCCGTGGCCATTTCGGGATAATTCCCAAGACTCAGGCCCAACCTGGAAAGGCGGCATTGTTATTCCTTCAGCATCGGGTCACGGGAGAGACGGGGCTGCAATGTAGGTTTTATTGTCTCTTTTATCTGGGCTTCTAATTATATACATGCATTCTTTCTATTGCTTATTTCCCTTTTGTGTATTTTTCCTGAATGATTTATCCATGTTGTTTATTATTATTATTATTAGAAATTTCACTCACCATTGTTAGTATTATTTCACAATCTTTGTTTATTTTATATATATATATCCAAATTTATTTAGTCATCATAATTTTTATTGATTTATCACTACTATTATTATTATTATATATTATATATTACACACATACTTCTGGGGGGAGTGGACCGCTGAAGGGCCAAAAGGGGACTGAAGGAGCGTGCCGGTGAAGGCTGTAGGCAGCGTGCCAGCGAAGGCGGCATAGAGAGTGCGCTGGGCAAGGGCGGCTGAAGGCATGCCGGTGAGGGTATCAAAGAGTGCGCCGGATAAAGATTGGGCTGGGTCGGTGCAGGGTGTGCCAAGGCTGAAGGTAGGTCGGTGCAGGTCTGGGCCGTCAGCAGGTCGGTGCAGCCTGCGGGCTGAAGTCGGTGCAGCTTTGGGCTGTAGAGGGGCAAAGTCCGTACAACCCGCGGAGCAAAGTCTGTACGGTCTGGGGGGCGAAGTCTGCACGGCCTGCGGGGCGAAGTCTGTACGGCCTGCGGGGCGAAGTCTGTACGGCCCGCGGGGCGGAGTCTGTACGGCCCGCGGGGCGAAGTCTGTACGGCCTGCGGGCTGTAGAGGGGCAAGGTCTATACGGCCGCGGGGCAAAGTCTGTACGGCCTGCGGGGCGAAGTCTGTGTAAGTGAGGGCTGGGTCTATGCAAGGCCTAGGCAAGGTCTGTGCAATGCCAATGCATGCAAGGGATCAAGTCGGTGCAATGCTGACTAAAGTATGTGCAGTGTTTGGCTGAGGTTGGTACAACTAGGAGCAAGGTCCGGGCAATCCGGGGTTGAGTCCGTGTAGAGTCAGGCTAGACTTTGAGGAGGTTGGTGCACATCGAAAGGATGCAGGACGAAGCCTAAGGAGGGTAAGAGGTTGTATCGGATAAGATCGGGGCTAGTGTACCACCGGAAACGCCAAAGGAGGGTGTACCGCTGGAGGTCGGCTGGGGTGTGCCGCTGAGAGGGTGGTAGAGAGTGTGCCGCTGAGGGGAGGAAGGAGTGTGCCGCTGGAGGGTGGAAGAAGTGTGCCGCTGGAGGATGGCCAGGGGTGTACCGCTGGAGGTGGAGTCCAGGGGGTATACCGCTAGGCTGAAAGGGAATGTGTCGCTGAAGCCAAGGAAGAGTGTGCCGCTGAGAGGCCAAGGGAGTGTGCCGTTGAAGGCCAAGGGAGTGGATCGGTTCTTGTTGGCTTATGAAGTTCAGATGGGGGAGGTTCGGATGGCCGTGTTCTGAATTCTTCAGTGAGTGGCTAAGTCCGGGGCTATGTTTTCGCAGTCCAATCCTTCGAGCCATACATTGTTCCGTTTGTCCCGATTGGGATGTTTCATTTATTACCTAATCGTTTATTAATTACTTCTCTTTGTCTTTTAACATAGTATTACTTTTAATAAAAAATTCAGCAGCATCTCCCCTTGATCCCGAGCGTAAGGGAGATAAAGGGAACGCGCCCACATGGAGTGGCGGAACCCTACAATGGGAGGTGCGTGCCAATGGCGACAACACCTTTTATAAAACTCTCTCTCTCTCTTCCTCTCTCTTTTGCCCGGTGGCCGTCGGAGAACCCCCCCCCCCACGCCGGAGCCCTCCTCCTTCTCTTCTTGTCTTCTTTTCTTGCGTGTGTGTGTCTCTGCCTCCCTTCGTCTCTTCTCTCTGTGTCCTCCCCCTCTCTCTCTGTCTGTGTAGGCCTCTGTTTATCCTCCGTCTCCCCCTGCGTCTCTTTCGTTGGAGCGAGGGGTTCTTATACCCCTGGTCAGGCCAACGATTGTCAAGGACGGGAGTAGGTGGGGCGAGGACAGCCCAGCAAGGTCCAGGCATGGACCTGCCATGCTTTCGCTGCGCGTCGAGGGCTACGAGGGTTGACCGGCGTGGATGGGCCGAACGCTGTGCCGCTGGGGGCTGAGGAAGGCGTGCCGCTGGGGAGCCTCATAGGTGTGCCGCTGAAGGCCTTCGCAAGTGTGCCGCTAAAGAACCCTGAAGGTGTGCCGCTGAAGGCCCTTGCAGGGGTGTGCCGCTGAAGGCCCAGGAGGGTGTGCCGCTGGGGGCTGAAGAAGCGTGCCGTTGAAGGGCACGAGATAGTGTGCCGTGGAAGGCCAAAGAGGGCGTGCCGTTGAATGGGCTTCAGGGCGTGCCGTTGAAGGCCAAAGGGGCGTGCCGCTGAAGGGCTTCAGGGCGTACCGCTGAAGGCCAGGGGTGTGCTGCTGAAGGCCACCCTTGGTGTGCCGCTGAAGGCCATCAGGGGTGCATTTCTGAGCCCGTTGTAAGCACGAGTCGTGGCCCGTTTGATTTCCTCCGTGGCCCATGGTTTGTGGGGCTCTTGAAGGCTGATCTCTCTTTGCTGTCGTGACTATGGAGGCAGCCTCACACAGCGTGTGTTGATATTCAGAGAGTCTGGATTGCCCTCTTTCTTCGCAGTCTCTTCGGCTGAAGTTGTTGTCGATGCCGAGCTAACTGGGACGTATGGGCGTGCAATTTTGCACGTCCACAATACTCTTACCAATTCCTCATGACGGAGTACTGGGAATTATACCAATCGTCCCATGGCGAGAAGCAGCCTCCCCGCGAGGACCGCAAGAGGGTCAGGCTGAGCCTGTGGCTGAAGTACTTTTTCGACGGGCCGAAGAAATATGAAGAATTCCCATACGTCAGTTGTTGACATGTTTTCCCACCTTTTCTCCTTCATACCTTCCTTTTCTAATAATCGAAGTGTAAAGACAAGCCCAAACGAAGGAAGAAAGAAAGGGTGGAGAAGTGTCCGTGATCGTGATTGCCACCAAGACACGGATATCGAATGGTAGGACGTACCTTGGAAAGAGGGAGAAAGCACTCACCCAAGATGCAGCGCTGCAGCAGTACACGGTCCTGGAAGGATCGCCTAATGTATAGAACAGTCGCTCGACAGACTGCGCACAACACTGAAAAGGGTGTGGGACGAAGATGATTCTGGCAACGGAACGATTCGCAGACAACCACCTACAGGATCTGAATGGCTCGTAAAGGACCGCTCTTATCCGCAAATAGACGGAAGACGATCGCCCAAAGCGCCAGAGTTTAAAGTTGTGAGACCTGATCCTCCACTCTCTTCCGGCCTACCAGAGGGAATAGGCCTCGTGCTATGATGATGCTGACCTGCAAAACAACGTGAAAGACAAGCAAACAACACCCCAAATTAGCTCTAAAATGTGTAGTAACTATAAGAAAGAAGAGAAAAGCAATGCAATGACATGGAGTGGGGATACCTGGGAGGTTTTTAAACCCCTAAAGGTCTCCAAAAACAAATGGGAGGGTGTGAAAAATGATGTGAAGCAATGCAAAAATGTGGGAAGAAATGGGGAACACAAGCATGCAATGAATGAACTAAAGACTAAACATCGTGACTAAAACTCAAATCAAATGACTACTCCCTTGAATCGGAGGCTTAAGGGGATATAGAAAGCCTCACTCCCTTGCTACAGTTTGCTCAGAAATCTGGCAGAGCTTCACCGTCAACGTTGGATCTCCCCATTTTCTAAGCTTGGACTTGAGGTTCTATTTATAGACCCTTGAAAGTCCAATCTCGAAATTGAATTTTCCAATGGATATTAATCCGAAATGATAAGATAAAATCTGTAGACAATACCTTTATCTTCCACCCAAATCAAACGGCACCCCATTTGGTTGAGAAACCACGGAGAAATGGGCGAAGGAAGTTGGGGGTTTAGCCACAAATGGAGAGAGAAAATCCAAACGAAATTCAGTTCTCGAACATGTACGCGGTCTCGCGATAGACCACCCAACACATTGCACGGTCCATCTCTAGACCATCCAATGTGTCGGTGATAAATAAAATAAAAATAGAAATTATCCACTTATCCATCGAACTGACCGGCTATCACGGCATTGGACTCTTCAGGAAAATACGGTCTATTGCTAGACCACTCAAAGAATGGAACGGTCCAATGCTAGGCCGTTTACACATATCGGTGATAAATCCAGAAAAATAGGATAAATAGATAATTATCTGAAAAAACTAACGAACTTAGGACTCTGGGAGCTGGACGGTCTAACGACAAACCGTTTAATAGATGTAAACGGCTGAACTAGGATCGTGCAAAGGTTTGTCGATGGAAATTTAGAAAATCAGATAAATATCCAGTAAATCAGTAAACGGTTCGCCTAAGACCGCCTAGTAAAAGAACGGCCGGTCGTTAGACCGTGTAAAGCCTGGTCATTTTAAAATTGATAAAATGGGATAAATGAGCTCAAAACCAAGCGAAATCAAGGCCCATTAAGCCCGAATCCGATAGCGAACCTAGTCAGGGAGGGAGATACCCATAAAATAAGCCCAAAAGCATGCCTGAAAATAGCCCAAATGAGTAACGGACAACTCGAGGCATCAACCAATGATGGTAAGAGGAATGACTCAACTCATAGGTAAAAAATGGGTGTCAACATCGGCGCTGCTGTAGCTCGGAAGAAGCGCAGCAAGAGCAGAGCTGAGGTGAAGCTTCAAACTTCAAAAGGGCGTCGAAGTGGTGCTAACCCGGCAGGGGTTGACCCGATGACACACTGTGCGGCCTTTCTCACATACTGGCTCTGCTCTTTCGCTCTGCCATACGGGGATGAAACCGTTATCTGGCCAGACGCCATTTACCCTGCCTGCCAGATGGCATGGGGCATCAAACTGTCACTGTGCCCGGCCGCACTGTGCCTCATATTCAAGACGCTGGGGGGCGTCAGTGTTCATCAGTTCCCGCGCCAGGCTCGCTTCATCGGCCCACTGCATTTTTTTAACGCATGGGTCTGTTCCTTGTTCCCGGAGTACGCCCCCCGCGCCATACAGTCTTGGGGGCTATTTTCGCGTATGCTAGAATTTGCGAATGCCGAGGCGGGCTTGACAATAATGTAGTTATTCAACATCCGGGGTAGGCTCACAATAGTCCCCCAGGACTCACCGGGTAGCATTCACTTCTGGACCTTGCCCGCCCATTCCAGTCCCTTGGTAAATAGTAAGAGAGAATGTCGGGATGACCAGGTGAAGAAGTATCCTCATCCAATTAGCCAGCAGACCGTAGTTCGCCCGTTGATAGAGCTGGAGCTTCGCGATTGGGCGTTGTCTATCCGCCCGAGCGTGCTGGTCTTCAGAAAGGGGGACACCTTGTTGCTGGAACCCTACTACCCTTTCCGCTTCGGGCGCAACTTTGGATATGACCAGCATATTCCAACGTACATCGCACAATTTAGTTTACCTATACGGAGCCTTCGGGGCAGCCCGACCATTGAGCATGCCCGGAGCTGGTGGGATTACTTTCATCGGACCGACGAGTCCACGTTCAGAGTGCCGGTGCCTGGGCGAGTTCCACGGGTGACAGTGGACTATATAAAGTGATGGAATGCTAGGACGGGCTTTTATCGGTTGTGCATAACCGATTGCTGGGATGGCGCCGAACGGAAATTCTTGAGTAAGCAGTCGGCGCCCATCCTTGATATTGATTCGGAGCATCTGCTCCTACTAAAGCACGGTAAGGAGAAGGAGGTGGTTGCATACTTGGCTACCCGCAAGGAAGCCCGGGAGGCTAGACCGTCCCCGTAGCCAAAGATGCCACATGTGGCCAAGGATGAGTTCAAGAAGACTCTTACGCATTTGTGCAAGATCGGGGCAGACTGGCTGGATCTTATCAACTATCCCTTCCCGGTGGAAGAAGAAGGCACACCAGCTTGCACCTGGCGCCCGGAGACGGACCTGACGTGTCCTTATCGCACTTTCTTAAGGAGAGAGGAGCGCAGGCCCGAAAATTACAAAGAAACCACATGGTTGTACGTTCTCTTCCGAGCACACGGGCTAAAGGTGG
Source organism: Amorphophallus konjac (assembly GCA_022559845.1). Lineage (NCBI taxonomy): Eukaryota > Viridiplantae > Streptophyta > Magnoliopsida > Alismatales > Araceae > Amorphophallus > Amorphophallus konjac. The sequence continues at coordinate 16,273,576 of CM040124.1, forward strand.
ATGACCCAACAGCTTCCATCTTGGACAAGTGTCTGAACATCTCCTTCCATTATGCTGATGGGTGGGGCATGGACCACTTCAATCTCTATTGCCACCTTGCCTTCAAGTAGCATGCGGATCTGGCACATCTCGCAGACCGCTGTGTGAAGATCGGGGATGTTCTTTGGCTGGTCCGAGAGGCGGCCCGCCGGGACAAAGAATCCTCCCTGACTTACTGGCCGTTAACTCTGCAGTTGTACACCGGCCCTCATGGTATGATGCTTCTCCATTTCTACCTTCCATGGCTACGGCCCTTTATGATGCTGAGTGCTAATTGATTCTTTTCTTTCTTTCTTTTCTTTTGACAGACCATCCTACTAGCTAGCACTTTACTGGAACCTCCTCCGGTTCGTGCAGAAGCCTCCCCACTTTGAGGCGGCGAAGCCAGCTCTCACCACGATCCCTCTGCCGCAGGCCAAGAAGCGCTCCCGGGCAAAATCTCCTATGAAGGAAGCGTTGGTTGCTGCTAAGGTGGCAGAGAAGAAGAAGGCAAAGCGGAGGAAGGCGGAGGTCACATCTGCCTCGGTGGTCATCCCTCCAGTTCCCTTACCCCCGTCTTTCGAGGAGTTCACCGCTGCTCGGGCGGAGGCAAGTCGGCCTGCAGGTTAGGCCTTCTAGTCTTTGAAGCTCTTCAAGGCTTATTTACATATAAAGAGGGACCCTTTTGTAACATGTGTGTGTTTTGTTTCATCCACCGTGGAGAGGTCTGCGTCCATTTCCGTTCCTGGTGCGGGCAAGGCCAGGGTTCACGGGGCAGTGCAGCCCGTTGAAGAGGCTTTCTCCGAGCCAACCCTTGTTGTAGAAGTCAAGGGAGGTATATATATGTATTTTCTTTGTGCCTTCTTGGTCGATTTCCTTCCTTTCCCATGCCCCCACGGGCGTGGCCTAACTCAAATCGCACTTTGCTCGACAGGGGTCGATGTAGTAGTCACTCGGTTGAAGGCGGTCCGCTGGGTGCAATCATTTGAGCAAACATATGTAAAAGGGGAGCCAAGGCCCGAGAAGTCGCAGCTAGTGAGCCTGCGTGACAATGCTCCGACCACGGATGCTGATGCGGGGGCTCCCTCGACAGAAAAGAGGTGCCCACTCATACTAAGTCTTCGTCAGGCGAAAAGGTAGATTATAGCTATTCTTCCGACGAAGTGCTTTCAATTGAGGGCATACCCGAGGAGCCCGGATTTCAAGTTCCCGCCTAGAAAGCCCCGGTATTATCTTCTTCTCTTAGCCTGGTGGAGCAGGCACTCGTAAGTGTGGACTTGTTTACTCAGGCTTTGTCTCGAGGCCGCCTACTAACCTCTTTAATGTTGTCGTTCTTTGGCTTCAAACAGGAACAAACTCCGCCAGAAGGTATAGAAACCCATGCCCCGTGTTCAACAGCCGCTAGACAGGAGAAGATCACCACGGCTTTGAACAAATTGGCATCCATAGTCGAGGCCTTGTGGCAGGAAGAGGCTGCAGTAAGTTCGGATGCCTCCACCCCGGCAGTCGAGGTACTGTCATAAGAAGAGGCGATAGTGTCCGTGAGTACATTCTTTCTTCTTCTCCCCTCCTTTCACTCTTTTTTTTTAAGTTTTTCCTCAAGGCTGCTGATTTATTTGAGGCTATACAGGATTACGCCTCCCAAGGAGTCGTGGAGACTCCTATCCCGGCAGACAAGGTCTTGGAGGAGGGGGAGATAGCACCGGAGCTCAAGGCCCGAGAGGAAATAATGCCCGAAGCCAAAATTCGGGAAGAGGGAGAGGTGACGCCGGAGAGCCGAATAGTGCCGGTGGACGAGGTAAGCACGGGGACCCCTCGACTCCTTTGAGAATTCAACAATTTACTTCACATGGTGGGTGGCTAACCTCACTTTGCATGGCCAGGCAATAACAACACCCCGAAGAGCTCGTGCTACCCGGGCTCGCAAGGCCGTCCCCAGGTGGAGAACATCCTTTGGTCCGCAGGCGGCTCGAAGGTTCCAGTCACTTCTGGGACCGGACGCGGGATCCTTAGTATCTCTTCTGCGGATGGGGGCCGTCCCGCGGCTCGTGGTCCAGCTCCCCCCTATTCCGAAGCCGGTCGTGCCAGAGGAAGCCCGACTCATGGGGAAAATATTAGCAATCATTACTACACCCTCGGGAGAGTCCCTGGCAGACAAGGGTGTAGGTCCTTTGGGAATGACATCGGATCTGGGCCGTGCTGAGGAGATGGAGGAGGAAGCAAGTCTGTCTGCCGTGGTGTTAGATTTGGTCTCTGTAGCCATTCACTCTTCGGACGAGACCGCGGCTCCTGTCCCGGCGGTGGAGGCGTCATCATCAGACGTGGGCCTTGCCCAGCTAGTGGGAATGGAGTAGCCACTCATCATGACGGCGTCGGATGCTTCTGTTGCAGTCTCGCCTTCGCCCCTTGCGGTGATTGGCCAAGACCTATCCTCCGAATCGGAGGGATCCGGCCATTCGACGTTGACTCTCCCATCTTCATCGACAGCGGTGGAGGCCGAGTTATGGGCAGGGGTGGACAGCGTCATTGAGTTCAGCCCGCCGGCCGTGCCTTCGATAGGTCATGACACTTCGGACCTGCCAGTCCGTCAGACCTTGCTGACGCTGCGGTCGATGATATTTGCCGACCCTTCGCTCACGTACAAAGGGGTCCACACCGTGGTCATGCAGCTGACCGGGGCCTTGCAGATGATGGGTTTTCCCCTGGAGGAATGGTCGCAGCGGGTTCTATTATTATTGAAATATGTAAACCGTCGCGAGTTCCTTGAGACGCAAGGCCCGGCCGAACTCGCAGCTATCGGCGCCGAAAAGGACGAATATCTGTAGGCCCTAGAGGTCCGAAGGGACAACAGGGAGCAACACCAGAGGGCCTTGGATGAGTGCCGTGCCAACATCCGCGCCTTGGAGAACAGGATAGAGAGGCTCAAGGGCTGGCTTGCTAAGGCCGAGTCCGATCTTGCCGAGGCTGAGGCGACCGAGGTTAAAGAGACTTAGGAGCTAGGTGTCGCTGAGGTCGAAGTAGCCTCCGTGACAACTGAGCTGGAGCGCCTTGATGTACAGGAGGGCCGACTGCGCGAAATGGTAAACTTTCCCTGCATCGGGATCCTCCCTCTCAAGGAAATCTTTCGGGGGATAGACTAGCCGCCGATCCTCCTTCGTTTTTCTAGCTTCCTCCCTTTCCTCTTTTTTGCATGTAACATCGGGGTGTGCTCCAAGGCCCATGTAACTTTCTCAAAAAGGAATATAATACAATTGTTTCACATGCCTCTTGTGTAAGTATGGTTTTCGGGAATCCTTTCCCTTCTTCCTCTTGTCGTGTGATAGAGTGCAGGTTTGTACTAAAAGCTCATTCGGGGAGTGCCCAGTGGGGCTCGCGTAGGAGCATAGGAGAGTGCTCGCCCTTCCAGAGGAGGGACGAGGGGACCACTCCACCATGTCCACCGTGCGATTAACCGAATGGTGTCACCGGTGCATTTGACCCGAGTAGGTTGATTCGACCTTAGAGGGGCGGAGAGAAGAGTTCGTTCATTCAATGACCTAGCCGGGAGGTCTTGGTCAGAAAAAAAAGGGGTTGTTCGTCACCCGAAGGGATGGAGAGAAGAGTTTGTTCATTCAATGACCTAGACGGGAGGTCTGGATCAAAAGGGGTTGTTTGTCACCCAAAGGGACGGAGAGAAGAGTTTGTTCATTCAATGACCAAGACGGGAGGTCTTGGTCAAAAGGGGTTATTTGTCACCCGAAGGGACGGAGAGAAGAGTTTGTTCATTCAATGACCTAGACGAGAGGTCTTGGTCAAAAGGGGTTGTTTCTCTATGCCGAGAGGGTGCCGGGGGCGGATATGGTTTGTTTGTCTCTTGGTATATTTGTTGGTACGGGGCTGGTGCCAACGCAAGGAGGAAGGTTGATTCCCCAATCCCGGACGAAAGGTTAGGGTGGGGTGTTCTTCGTATGTGCCGACAGGGTGTCAAGTGCTGACATGGTTGATTCGTTTATTGAAATATTCGTTTGTACATGGCTGATGCCAACGCAAGGAGAAAGGTTGATTCCCCAATCTTGGACGAAAGGTTCGGGTGGGGTGTTCTTCGTCAGTGCCGACAGGATGTCAAGGGCTGACAGGGTTGATTTGTTTATTGAAATATTCGTTGGTACGGGCTGGTGCCAATGCAAGGAAAAATGTTGATTCCCCAATCCTGGACGAAAGGTTCGGGTGGGGTGTTCTTTGTCAGTGCCGACAAGATGTCAAGGGCTGACATGGTTTATTCGTTTACTGAAGTATTCTCGAAGATAATAATGAATGTTAGTAAAAGGGGGACTGATTCCTCCCCTTTCGCCTTCTCTTCTTTTGTTCTGTTCTTTTTTATTCTCTTTTTCTTTTCTTTTCCCTTTTTTTTGTTCGCTTTTGTTCTTATTTTCCTTTCTTTCTTTCTTTCTTTTTCTTTTTTGTTCTCTTTTGTTCTTCTTTTCCTTTCTTTCCTTCTTTTCCCTTTTTTGTTCTCTTTTGTTCCCTCTTTGTTTTCTTCTTCTTCCCTTTTTTGCTCTTCTTCTTTTTTCTCTTTTTGTTCTCCCTTTTGTTCTTCTCTTTTTTTTGAAATGCATGGTAAATAGTGGCCAAACCATCTGGACAATAATAAGGCAAATTCGTCCACGGTGGGGTGGAGAAGTGTATTATTCATTGAATGGGGAAATCGGAGCATGATACAATCTCAGATGCCTACCATTAAGGGGTGGAAACTGAACCTCCCCCCGATGATTGACTATTACATACGCTCCGCCCTCGTAGACTTTCTAGATTACATAAGGTCCAAGCCAATTCTCATTTAGCTTGCCCTTGGGGCTAGAAGCCATGGCTTCCCTTCTCTTGGCCATAACCAGGTCACCCTTTTTGAATTCACGTTCCTTGACGAGCTTGTCAAAGGCGCAAGCTATCCGGGCCTGATAGACCTAGATTTTCTGCTGGGCTTGGAGCCGTTTCCCCTCCAAGTTGGAGAGCTCTTCGAGCCTTCGCTCGACATTTGTTTGCTCTTCCCGGACCAACCCGTGTTGGATTGCAACCCGAAGGAAGGGTATTTCCAGCTCGATGGGGACGATTGCCTCTGAGCCATACACCAAGGAAAAGGGTGAACAACCCGTTGGAGTTTTGTATACAGTTCGATATGCCCACAAGGCCTTGTATATTTTCTCTTCCCAGTCTCTCTTGTTAGAATTAACAATTTTGGACAGGAGAGTACAAAGAGTTTTATTGAAAGCTTCAGCCAAGCCATTGGCCTGTGGGTTATAAGGGGTTGACGTCCTCCAGTCGATCTTGTAATTTTCTGCTAGCCGGTGGACCTTCTGGTTGCGGAAGTGGCTTCCATTGTCCGAGATAATTCGGTTCAGAGTGCCAAACCGAAATACAATATTGCGACAGACAAACCTAGCAACGATCTCCCCATTATTTCAATGCAACAGCTTCCGCCCAGTGGGAGAAGTAATCAGTTGCCGCCAAGATGTACTTGCACCCAGCAGATGATGCAGGTAGTGGACCCACGACGTCTGTTCCCCATTGGGCAAAAGGCCAGCAAGGCAGTGTCGGATGCAGCGGCACGGGCGGTCTCCTGGGCACCGTCGCGTGCTCTTGGCATTTCTGACAAGACTTGGCATACTTGCAGTAGTCATCAAACATTGTTGGCTAGTAATAGCCAAGCTTCTTTACCTCAATTTTCATCTCCGGTCTCGCCTGGTGTGCGCCAGTTGTTCCAGCGTGAACCTCTTTCATAACTTTCCAAGCCTCTTCGGTGGATAGGCATCGCAGGAGCACCTTCCGTTTGGCATCTACCATAATTTGGAACAGGATCCCATTCCGGACCTCATAAGAGTCCTTTGTTTTGATCAACTTGATCTTCTCTTCTCTCTGCCTGGGCAATTGTTGGTATTTAAACCACTGCATAAGGGGGTCCCTCCAATCGGGTAAGCTGACGACTTCTGCTGTAGCAACCCCGAGTTCTTCTTCTTCTGACTCTTCTATCATGCTAGGGACTTGGCGCTAATTTACCACCCGGATGCTGAGGGATACATCTGGCGGTACTGCCAACGAACTTGCCAGCTTTGCCAGTGCATCGGCTTGTGCATTTTCTCCTCTGGCGACGTGGCCTATCTCAATGAGGTAGAACTGCTCCATGAGCCGTTTTGCCTTAGCATGGTAAGGGAGTAGCTCCGGCTTTCGAACGTCAAACTATCCCTGGACCTGCTTGACGATCAATAGTGAATCGCCAAACACATGTAGTATTTTAATCTCCATTTGCAAAGCGACTTGGAGACCGATGATCAGAGCTTCGTACTCTGCCTCATTATTTGTGCAGGGCTTGTTGATGGAATAGGATGTATGCAATACTTCTCCCTCAAGAGATTTGAGGACAATGCCGGCCCTGACCTGTACTTTTGTGTGCCCGAACGGGGTTGTTTCTGTTCTCGAAGCTCCATCAAAGTGCAGCTGCCAAGTGATCTGCTGGACTTGGCTCACCTCCAATGTTTCATCTTCAGGCAAGTCCGTGGCCAATGGGGAATCTTCAGGCACAGGGTGTGCTACAAGGAAATCTGCCACGGCTTGACCCTTAATGGCCTTCTGTGGCACGTAGGTGATGTCAAATTCCATTAACAGTACGGCCCACTTGCTGAGACGTCCCTTCAGGACTGGCTAGGAGAGAATGTGCTTGACTGGGTTGGCCTTAGAAATCCGGCTCACTTCATGCGAGAGCATATAATGCCTCAGCTTCTTGACTACGAAGACCAAGACGAGACAGACCTTCTCAATTGGGGTGTATTTTGCTTCTGCCCCCACTAGTCTTCGGCTGAGATAATAGAGAGCTTGCTCCTTCCCCTCATCATTGTTGTGGGTGAGCATTACCCCCAGTGAACATTCGGTGGCAGCTATATACAGAATAATTGGCCTCCCCTTGACAGGTGCCCCCAACACAGGCTGGGTCTTCAAGTAATCTTTCAACCGATCGAAGGCCCTCTAGCATTCCTAGTTCCAGTTGAAAGGTGCATTCTTCATCATCAATTTGTGGAATGGCTGTCAGCACCCTAACAAATTGGAGATAAATCTTCGGATGTAAGCCAGCCGGCCTTGCTGGGATCTTAACTCTTCCAAGTTCTTCGGAGGGGGTAGCTCCTGAATGGCTTTTATTTTAAAAGGGTCAATCTCAATCCCTTTATATCGGACAATGAAGCCGAGGAATTTCCCACTGGAGACGCGGAAGGCACATTTCATGGGGTTCATTTTCAGCTCATACTGTCGAAGTCTCTCGAAGATGACTCTGAGGTTGTTCAGGTGGTCCCCCCTCTTCTTTGTCTTGATGACCAAGTCATCAATGTAGCATTCAACCTTGTTGTAAAGCAGCTCATCAAATATCTTGGGCATTACCCTCTGGTATGTGGCGACAACGTTCTTGAGGCCGAAGGACATTCTTTTGTAGTGGAATATTCCCTTAGGCGACCGGAAGGCCGTATGAATTCGGTCGTGCTCAGCTATCCAGATTTTGTTATAGCCGGACGATCCGTCCATGAAGGATAAGGCCTCATGGCCAGTAGTTGCATCAATCATTACTTCGGTGATGGGCATCGAAAAGTCATCTTTTGGGCAGGCTTTATTCAGGTCACGGAAGTCCACGCAGATCCTGATCTGTCCATTCTTCTTCTTCACTAGCACAATGTTGGCCAACCAAGTGGTGTATTGATTCTCGGCTACAAAGTCTACGCCTATGAGCTTGTCAACTTCTTTGCAAATTTGGTTTATTAATTCCGGCCTCATGCGCCGGGGTGACTGCTTGACCGGCTCCACCTTGGCGTCAATAGCCAGAATGTGTTGAGTTACACCGGGGCTGAGGCCGGGCATCTCTTTGTAGTTCCAGGCGAAACAGTCCCGGTATTCCTGCAGCAGTTTGACATATTGTTTCCTCTCCTGTGGAGGTAGAAGGGCACTTAGAAAGGTTGGCCTGGGGTCGCTTTCTGTGCCTAAGTTAATTTCAAGGAGCTCATCTACTGTGGCCTGGCCGCCATCTTCAATTTCCGGCGGCGCAAGTAGTAGGTCGATGAAATCCTGGTCTTCACCATCTTCTGCTTCAAGGACACCATAGGCGTCTTCTAGCTCCGTCTCGTTGGGCAGTGAGGCTTTGCTCGTTTCCCCCTCTTTCAGGCTTGTTGTGTGCGGCTCCGAGGGGTTCTCCGGTGCGGAGAAGTAAAGGACTTCTCTGAGATCTTCTTGGTAATTATCATAGACGGCTCCTGTAGGAGCCGAGGTGATTGATTATCACACTGGGGACTGCTCCACTGCTAGCGGCCGGGGTTGTTCATCCTCAGTTGTATCTTCAAAAATATGGTGCTGGACTAACACCATGTAGATGCTTCTTTCATGGTCGCCTGTCACATGGGGGCGTGGCAGAGCCACCACATAATCTCCCATTCTGAGCTCATCTCTCTCAATCATATCCTGAGCAATATCCTTAAAGACGTAGCAGTCTTCGATAGGGTGACCCAGTATTTGGTGATAAGGGCAGAATAAGGGGTCACCACTTCTGCGAACATCTTGCGGCCTCTTAGACCTCGGGAGGGAGACCTTGCCATAGTGGCAGGCCCAGTCAAAGATTCCTCGGGTCTTATTCCTCGGGAAAGAGTAAGGCCTCTGCATCCTCTCTTGTAGTGTAGGATTCCGCTCGGCCGACTGCCCGACTGGGGAAGCAATTGCATCCCTTGCCTCCTTCTTCAAATGCATAGGGGCGTTCGGGATGGTGTTCGGGGACTGGTGCGTGCTGATGTTCTACTGGCGAAAGATGCCTCCGATTAATTCAGACACAAGTGCGGTCACTTCGGCCAACCAAGCCTTCAACATCTCAATTTCCCACTGCTGCTGATAGCACAGGGCAAACAGGGCAGAGTCACACCGAGTGGGGCCCGGAGTCAGACTCGCTTCCCCATCCTTTGCATCAATGTTGGTCGAGGGCAGTGGCGCCTTGTTGTTATGATCATTCGGGGTCGATCCCTCAGAGGAAGACGAGACATTTCCCCTATTCCTACTGGGTGGTGGATTCCATAGAAACACCTCTTCGTCTTGATCTTCGTCGGTCGGAGGCGTACGGCGCTGACGGTCTTTGCCTTCCTGTAAGCCTACATTGCCTGTAGGGCTATCACCGTTTGGAGCCGAGACTGATATCACATCGGCTTCATAGGAGTCCTCTATTGAAAAACCCAAACCCGGGTGCCGGGTGATCTGCAACAACCTCCGGCCTAGGTTTGGTGGGTTCCACATTTTCTTGAACATTTCTTTCTGACTGGAGAGCTGGCAAAGGGGAATCCCTTGTTTTCTGGTCATCTTGACTACACGACCGGATATGTCAAGAAGTCCCATGATCGAGATGAGTGGGTCGTGCAGCTCATTGGGGAGTTTACAATCATCATCTCCTCTGACTGGGTGTTCATCAGCCACGTAGAAGATGGTGGGCGGGCCTCTAGGGTTAGGCACCTCGAAGGTTCTTAATGGCTCGGCCACCTGGTAATCAATTTCTGCGAGAGGCTTGATGATCCCGGGCGGGACCCTGACGTCCTCCAGGAGGTCTTCAAGGTAGGGTGTCCCCGGTGTAGGGTAGATGGGAAGGGGATTAGCTTTGAGCACCCCTTCTGCTTCAAAAATAAATGACACCTGAGGGGTGTAGACACGCCATTCTTGACGTCTCCTGAGAAAGTCTCATATTACTATACGACGCCCGCGACGGCTTACGCATTTCGAATCACTTGAGCACTTCCTTTTCTTGGGTCTTCTTCTGCCTTTTTCGGCATCCGGAATCATCTCGTCACGGCATTCGGACGGCGTCAACACCAGTCAGACACATCAAGAGGTTCCGGAACCAAGAAGGTGTCTGCCGGGCGGCCGCCGATTGAGGACCCGGGTGGGTCTTAATGGGGGCGTCCAGGCCCCTGGACGCCCCCATCTTTTTAATTTATTTTATTATTTTCTCAGGGTCCAAAACTAAATAAAAAAAATATATATTAATGGAGGCGTCCAGGCCCCTGGACGCCTCCATAAAAATAAAAATAAAAAATGTGTGTGTAAAATACCAGTTGGGATAAAAATTAGAAAATAAATAAAAATATATATATATTAATGGAGGCGTCCAGACCCCTGGACGCCTCCATAAAAACAAATATAAAAAAAATTAAAATGCCAGCCTTGGCATAAAAGACAAAAGAAAAAGAAAAAATAATATATTTTTGCCGACCACCGAACGGCGGTTTGTCGTGTGTGAAAAAATCCAAATTTTGAAGACGTCCAGCCACCTAGATGCGCCCATTTCTGAATCACTAGGCGCCGCTCACAAAACCACGCATTGTGCCAAACCGCGTGCGGCCGTCAGCAGTATTCGGTGGACCTGTTAGAGGCGTCCGGGACCCTGGACGCCCCCACAAAAGTATTCCAAAAAAATTAATAAAAATAGAATAAAATATTAGTTCGGCCCTGATGGAGGTGTCCAGGGTCCTGGACGCCTCCACCCTCCGTAGCTCTATAAATAGAGGCCCCCCCCCCTCAGTTCTGGAAGAGCTTCGAAGTGATCCGATGGGCTGCCGGAGCCCAGAGGCTACGGAGTCATTTTCTAACCCGTGGGTTCTTTTGTAGGTGGAGGTTCTGCCGGATTCTCGGGTGCTCACGCTCGCCAGAGGAAGGTCGTCTTCATCCACCGCGCTTCCACGTCGTCCCCACGCTGCCGGAGCTCCGCCGGATTTCACCATCGGCACATCCAATAAGCCAATTCTTTCCTTTTCTTCGTAGTTCTTTTGCATTCATCATCTTGCATCCCCTATCCCCCATCATAAGGGCGCCTTTTCTTATACACTTCTTACATCCATCATCTCATTTCCCTCCTACCCGAGTCCGAGAGGGGTTTAAAAGATAACACCAACCAGGTGTGTGTCTTGTCATCATTTCATTATTTTTATCGTAAGGATTTGAATACTACACCTCCATCTTTCTAATCCACTTGTCATTTGTTTGTCGTTGTTTTGCAAGGGTAGCCGAGGAAAGCCCTCTCCGTCGGCCGGCCGGAGGGAGAGGAAGAAGCAACCCGCTATCTCCCGCTCTTGAGGTAGGAGCGATCACTTTCTTATTTTGGGGTCTTTCGGCCCCTGGCGATCACATCTTATTTTCGAGGCCGCGGCGAGTCACTTCCCCAATGGCCGTTTAAATTTCCGTTCTTATACTCTCTTTATATTCTGTTATATTCTGCTCATATTCTCTAGGCCGCGGCGAGTCACTTCCCCAATGGCCGTTTAAATTCACATACGTTATATTCTTATCTGTTTATGTTCTCGAGGCTTCGGCGAGTCACTTCCCCAATGGCCGTTTAAATTCCCGCTCTTTGTATTCTCTTTATATTCTGTCATCATATCATCTGTTCATATTCTCGAGGCCGCGGCGAGTCACTTCCCCAATGGCCGTTTCAATTCTTGTTATTTAATTTCTGCACCATTCCCGTCCCCCCGAGGCCGCGGCGAGTCACTTCCCGCTATGGCCGTTTAACCCCCATATCTTGCTATATCACACTTGTCCCGCTCGCCCCGCCGGAGCAATCTCCCGTGGTGGCCCCTTCTCTCTCTTCTCTTATTTCTGTGTTGCAGCAAACAAACACCAAAAGAAAGAGGAGCCCGTGCGCGCTCCGCGTCTTCTCCGCTCTTCGCCGAACCGCGTGACGTCGCTCACAGATTGGCGATCACGGTGGGACCTCTACTGCTTCCTTTCGGCTACCCTTGCAAGTTCGGCACCATCCGTGCCTCTCCACCTTGGCGCCCGCGCGCGCCCCCGTTGTGCTCACGGCAGCACTATCAGTTGTGATTGGTTGTTTGTTTATTATATGTCTGTTATTTCTGTTGTTTTCTTACTCTATATATCTGTCAGCATTCCATTGCATACATCCATTCCTCTTTTCTATCCTTTTTTTCATTTTTTGAGGATCACCCTTTCCCGGTGAAGGAAGGACTCTCCGTTTGGGAATTCCTCTCAACGGACTAGAATCTCCTACACTGGGACCTCCGTAAGTCCCCGACATCGAAGAATCTCCTCTTCGTTCACTGGGCTGGTTGTACCATTGAAGTTCCCCGGAGTTAGTCATTTCATTCGTGGTGAGACGAGAGACCCTAGCTGACACGGCGGTGAAACAAAAACAAACTAGGGTCCCCATTTTGTGTGAACTTCGGATCTCGCTAAAAATACAAAAAAATCATCAAAATCAAAACACAAAAAAAGGGCGTAAAGGCATCCACTTGTTTGATAATCTCTGCTACCTACTTGCTAGTGTATATTTTTACGTTCTGGGAAAACTGTGAGCATGTCTCACGAGTCTTTTTAGGAGAACCACCCTAGCCGTGGTTTGTCAGCCGACCCGCGAGTCTATGCTATGGACTCGGGTCCTTCTCATGACCCCTCGCATGAGGTGCAGGTTATTGCCGGGGACACGTCCCCACCACAGGATATCTCTTCTTTACTGGGCGTCCTCGCCAACACGGAGCTTACCTCTGAACAGCTCCGGGCCTTCCATGCCATTCTAAAGGGGAAATCTGTTTCCCCCACGCCCCAGGAATCAACTCCGGTCATCGCACCTCTCCAAGAGTCCGTGCAGGCCATTCCATCTCCCTCACTGGCGCAAGCCATCCAGTCTCCCTCGCTTCAAGGACAAGCGAGCCAACAACCACCCTCATTCCAGTTCCCGTCACAATCTCAAACTCCCATTGTTCCCCACACACCGCTCCAGCCAGGGCCAACTGTCGACGGTCCGACAGCTCCCTCCCATTCGGGGTTCCCCCCTCAAGTCTCCGGAGACAGTTTCTCCCCCAGTGGCAAGTACCACCTTCACCTCCAGAGGAGCTCGCCCAATCGCTCCTCAATAGGTTCAATCCGATGGACGAGCAATTTCAAAATCTGAGAAGGATGGTGGATGTGAAAGCCACCCCGGAGGTTGCTTTGCCAATCCTTCCCGTCATTCATCTTCCTCCCTCCGAAATGCCCACGTACCGCAGATACAACGGTACCGGCAACCCCTTCATTCACCTCAAGGATTTCATGCATGAATCCTCCTATTGGCAAAACGATCAGAGGTCCCTGGCATACCTCTTTCGGAGATCATTGGATGGTCCCGCGCTTGAGTGGTTCTATTCCTTGGAGCCCCGCGAGGCTGAGAATTTTGAAATAGTCCAGAGAAGGTTCTTGCAGAAATATAGGGATAGGGTCGGTCCCTCACTCTCCATTACCGACCTAGTGGCCGAAAAGATGAAACCCGACGAGGATTTTGTCCGATATGCTGATAGATGGAGGTCTCTGGCTGAAAGAATAAGGGATACCCTCTCCGAGCCCGAACAAGTGAAGATGATTGTGTCTAATGCAACCCCACAGTTCAGACATGTCCTGGCCATGAATAAACTTACTACAATGGAGGAACTCTATGAAAGGGCCCGATACATCCAAACCCAGCCAAATGACTCCCCCATCATGAACATGTTTGAGTCGCCGAAGCCCAAAGTGGTCAGAAAGACAGGCGCTGGTGTCCCGGGCGGAGCCACAGAAGGGGTCGTGACAAATGAGCAAGTCAGTGCGGTCAACAATGCCAACTATGCAGTCAACCCAAGGCCTCCACAAATGCCCCGACTTCCCCTTCAACCAGGTCCTTTCCCTCTTCATCCTCCACCCCAAAATAATCCACCCCAGGATAATATGCCTCCATTACGCCAACCCCAGCAACAACAACCACAACCTCAGCAACAACAACCACCACTTCAGTACAACCAAGTTCCACCCCCGGGGAACTATGGTCCCCAACAGCAACAAAGGAGGCTGCTCGGTCCCAAGAGAGCCTACTATCGACCATTGCCGGAAACCTTAGCAGACGTTTTTAATGCCCTCATGGCATCAAACCGACTCGCCCTACCCAGAGAAAGGCCCGCGTGGCCCCCCAATGTTGATACCTCCAAATACTGCGTCTACCACAGGCAGCCGAGACACACAGTAGATTACTGCTTCCATTTCAAAGATTACATCCATGATATGAACGATGAACATCAAATAGATTGGGATGAGATGAGACGATACGTCGCGGCCCTCAAGGCTAGGAGACCCCCTCATAGGCCACAGCAGCAGTTACAACAGCAACAGCAACCACAATAACAACAGCAGGCTCAGCAGGCCCCACAACAACAACCCGACATGGGCATAATCCAGAATCCTTTACCGGAGCACCAACAGCCCAATCATCAGATTAACCCCATCTCCTCCTTCCCGGAAGTCGGGAGAGAGCAGGTGTGGCACCAGGAAAGTACCTCCATTCTTTCTACCTCCAACCCTATCGTCATGCAACCCCCTCTCCTCGCCCGGGTAGCACCTCTCTCTCTCATCAACCCGCGTCAGTATCACCATCACCATTTCCACTACCATTACGCCCTCTCATCCGCACCCCGACCTCCTATCAACCGACACTCTCCACTACGCCTTCACACTCTCTCATCTTCTCTCACTCCCCCACTTTACCATCCACCTCTACCACATTTACCCCTACGCCTTCTAAGCCCCTTATCATCCGTCAACCATACATAACCCCGTCTTTCTCCACCACATCACCACTAATGCCTTCAAAACCACTCATCACCCCCCATCCACCTCAAAACCATTACCCGTTTCAAACCTTACCCACTTCCACTTTGCCTCCGCCGCCACCTTCTAGACCCCTTATCCTTCATAATCCACGCAATATCCCCTCTACCTCCACCATGTCGCCACCTAACAAACCCCTCATCAGAATCCCTGCTCCCGTCATCACCCCTGCTTCATCAACCATTCCTCCACTACTACCCCTCAAACCCCTGTTAAAACCCACTGCTACCCCCACAGAGGTACAAAAGCCGCAGGCAATGGTGCTCCGGAGTGGAAGGATTTTCCACAGGGTTTTCCCCCACAACAGTCAGAATCCCGAGCAATCTCAGCCAGAGAAGGATGATGCAGAATAACCAGAAAGAGCTATCCCTGGAACACAGTATGATCTATTGAAACACTTGGACAAGATGCCGGCCCGGATCTCCATCCTAGAGCTACTTCAAAGATCCACATCCCACCAGGCGGCCTTGATGGAATATCTTCAAAAGGTCATGGTTAATGAAGACCTCCCCGTGGAGAAGATTTCGACCGTCCTGACCCCAACAGACACACAACCAGCCATCATGTTTCACAACTACGAGCTCGCTCCCAAGGAAGCTCGGAAATATGCATTGTGCATTTCAATAAAAATTAATGGGGTATCCATAAACCCGTGTCTTGTGGACACGGGTGCATCCATAAATGTGATCTCCATGAGCACTCTTCAGTTGTGTGGGGTCAACGAGGAACAAATAAGACCTTCCTCGATCACGGTCACGGCTTATGACAATAGCAAAAGGCCGCCGCAGGGGATGATTATTCTGAAGGCAGAACTAGGCCCCATGTCAATTCCCACGGAATTCCATGTCCTCGACATGGACCCCACATTCAAGGCTATACTGGGTCGCCCTTACATCGAAGCCATGGACGCTGTGCCTTCCACCAACCATCAGTGCCTGAAGTTTCCTTACAATGGGAGAATTATTAAAGTGGTCAGTACACCTGTCCTTCACACAGTGGATGCTATCAACACCTCTCTGCCTTCTGTTTGGCCGTCTCATCGGCCCATATTGTCACTGCTGGACGTACGTGATCCATCTCATGTTCCACTAGCACCAAAGGAGCCGGTCAGGGCAACCACAACATCATGTCTCCCTTTTCACTCCAAAGGTTGGGAGATTATGAGGAACATCGACTATCAACAAGGAAAAGGTCTGGGCGCACAGTTACAGGGTATGCTCAAACCGCCAAAGGAAATTAGGCCGAACCGCAGGTTTGGCCTAGGCTTCAAAGGACCGTTCAAGGCAGATTGGAAGCCCCTCACGTGGACTCTATCAAACCACTTCAACAGAGGGCCCGTTGTTCAGATGGGAGATCACCCACGAGAAGCATATGGGGGATCACATGCTGTATATTTGGCTGAAAAATGTCCGAGGATCACCAAAAGAGGCAAGATCAAAGATCCGGAATGCGAGTGGGACAAATGGTTCGACATACGGAACATTTCCGTTGCACTGGAAAGGATGTTCTTGTCTCCGCAGCTTGAAGGACCACCATTGATCTCCGAAATACCAGAGAATATTACCACTCTTGTCAAGGTTCCAAACTATCCTCGTCCTTGCCAGAAGGACCCTGTCATCGACGGATCTTCATCCGTCCTCAACATTGCCGTCGACGGCTCATTAGCCGCCATCTTCTCCATCCACTCGTCTCAGCCTTTGCTGATATCTTCTTCCTGGGCCAGACAATTGTCTGATGATCTTCCCAGGTCCCCTTCTTTACTTACATACCTACGCGGGCTTTTCAACCCGCGCCAGGTCTTCAATCATGATCTGCTCTATGAGCCTCACAATCCTCTAGCCATAACCACTTTCCTCTCCCCTCCAATCGCTTTTCACTGCTTTGTCATTAAAAATGAAAACGAAAAAAAAACGTCAATTTTCAAACTCCCCAACAACACATCTTCGTTGAGGAAACCTCCTACATCTCCCACGGGTGCGTACCGCCTTGCGGACCACCCGTCCAAGGTCTGATGAGCGACCTTTTCTACCCCTCCTCTGAGGGGTCTTCTCCTGTACATTCTACACCATCCTCTTCGTCTTCCTCTTCTTCTGTAAATATTGTCAGTCAATCTAGGAATGATAGGCCAAGGGTAGTACCTAGGAAGAAATCCAAGGGTAGGCAGATCCCTCGTCGATTCCTTCTGGATTTGGCCGCCAGGTGTCAGGCCCTTCTTGCCATCCCCCAGTTGTTAGAAAATCCCATCCAGCTACCAGAAATAGAATGCGAGGGCGACTGTGCATCTGATGAAGGGTATGGAGTCTACGAGATCACGGATGAAGAATGCCCCACTGAAGAAGAGGGTGAAGAATATGAGGATGCGGCGGGCGCATACGCTAGTGGAATGAGGAGATTCGACGAGCCGTCAACCGCCGTAGAAGAATCCACCAAAGAAGTCAACTTGGGAACTGAGGAAGACCCTAGGATCATCCTCATAAGTGACAACCTACCACCCTCTGAAGAAGAGGCATTAATTGAGGTTCTCAAGGAATATAAGGACACGTTTGCATGGAGCTACGAGGATATGTCGGGCCTGGATTCAACCTTGGTCGAACACCGTTTAACCCTAAAACCAGGGTCCATCTCGGTAAAACAAAGGTTAAGGCGTTTCCACCCTCAGATGGCTTTGAAAATGAAGGAAGAGGTCGATAAGCTCCACAAAGCCAGGTTCATTAGAGTCGTTCTTTATCCTCAATGGGTGGCGAACATTGTCCCGGTCATGAAAAAAGATGGGAAAGTCAGGATTTGCATCGACTTCCGGGACCTTAACCGCGCGTGTCCAAAGGATGATTTTCCCTTACCTCACATTGATGTGCTGATTAATAACACGGCAGGCTACGAAACCCTCTCTTTCATGGATGGATTTTCAGGATACAATCAAATTCGTTTGGCAGAAGAGGATCAGGAAAAGACGGCATTCACTACCCCTTGGGGAACATATTATTACGTGGTCATGCCGTTCGGATTAAAGAATGCTGGAGCTACTTACCAAAGAGCGATGATGGCCATATTTCATGACATGATGCACATATATCTGGAAGTGTATGTGGATGACTTATTGGTGAAATCAAGGACCAGGATGGAACATCCAGAAGTTTTGGCTAAGGTCTTGCAAAGGTCAAAAGAGTTCCAATTGAAAATGAACCCGAAGAAGTGTGTGTTTGGTGTGTCGTCAGGTAAATTGCTGGGGTTCATCGTGAGTAAAAGAGGGATCGAGATAGATCCCGACAAAGCCAAGGCTATCAGGGATATGCCGCCTCCCAAGAATTTGAGGGAAGTCCGAGGTTTAATCGGGAGGTTACAGTTTATTCGTTGGTTTGTGTCCCAACATTCACAAAGGTGTAGACCTCTCTACGAGTTGACCAAACCAGGAGTAGAATTCCACTGGAATTCTAAATGTCAGAAAGCTTTTGAAGGGTTGAAGGAATATCTGGCTAGTCCACCCGTTCTCATTCCACCCAAACCGGAAAAACCTCTGATCCTTTACGTCTCAGTCTTGGATGACTCCGTGGGAGCCGTCCTCGCACAAGCTGATGAAGAAGGCAAGGAACGGGCAACCTATTACTTGTCCAAACTTCTCAATCCCTGTGAGCAGAAGTACACCGGCATGGAGAAAACCTGTGCTGCCCTCGTTTGGGTAGTGCAGAAATTGAAGCACTACTTCTTGGCTCACGAGGTCCACTTGATTGCTCGAATGAATCCTATCAAATTCCTTCTGGAGAAATCCGTCCTTACGGATAGGCTAGCACGCTGGCAAAGTTTTCTCTCTCAGTTCGACATCACCTACATCCAGCAAAAGGCGATTAAAGGTTATGCCATAGCCGAGCATCTCGCTCACCATCCTCTTCCCAAGTTTGATCCCGTCCAATCAGAGTTTCCAGATGAGGAACTAATGTCTGTCAACCAATCAGATGAGCCAATGTGGACGCTATATTTTGATGGAGCTCTGAATTCTCAAGGGAGAGGAATCGGCATCGCCCTCCTGTCGCCTGAAGGCCTCACATTCCCATTGGCATACCAGCTCAAATTTCCAATCACCAACAATATAGCCGAATATGAAGCTCTTCTAGCTGGCCTAGAACTCGCTTATTCTTTTCGTATCACTGAGTTGCGAGTCGTAGGTGATAGTCAACTCATCCTTCGCCAGGTGCTCACTAAATATCGCACTCGCGATCCCAAACTCAAGCCATACCAAGAACTCACTGCTGCCTTTGCCAAACTGTTCGCCAAACTGATCTTTGTTCATGTCCCTCGTCATCAGAATATTCTCGCCGATGCCCTCGCCTCGTTGGCATCATCCATAAGGTTCCCTCTAGGAAGATGGTTTAAGTCTATTTCCATCTACAAACTTCACGCCCCTGCAATCGATGACGCTTCCTACATAAACATCAAAGACAGGATAGCAAGGAAGATCCTGCAGGAAGATATCCTTGAGAAGAGGGAAATCATGTTGGCAGAGGTCGAAGAGGAACTAGCTGATGAAGAGAAACCATGGTTCTATGAAATTGTCAAATACTGCCAAGATCAGTCTTATCTTGAAGGGGCCACCACAGAGGACAAGAAAGCCATAAGAAGGGTGGCTCAGAAATATACTTTGGTTGGAGGTCTACTCTATAGGAGGAGCCTTACTGGTATTCTGTTAAGATGTCTTGGTGACGATGAGGTTTGGAAATGTGTAGAAGAGACGCACTCGGGCGTGTGCGGTGGCCACATGAATAGTCAGATGCTCGCCAAGAAGATCATTCGCCAAGGCTTTTATTGGCCCACTATGGAAGAAGATTGTGATGTCTATGTCCGTAGGTGTGTCAAGTGTCAACTTCACGCCGATAAAATCCATTCACCATCTTCCTCACTTCATCCAATATCCTCCCCGTGGCCTTTCTCCATGTGGGCATTCGACATTATTGGTCCCCTAGGTGATCCCAATTCCCTCACCAAGCAGAAATCTTTCATCCTTACTGCGACGGAATACTTCACCAAATGGGCCGAAGCCGAAGCTTACGCGGAAATCAAGGCATCAACAGTCTGCAAGTTCATCATGAAAAACATCCTCGCCAGATTCGGCATCCCAAGCACGATCGTCACCGACAATGGGCCACAGTTCATTTCTCAGGACCTACAGGACCTCTGCAAAAGGTACGTAATTGCATTGCATCATTCATCGCCTTATTACCCACAAGGTAACGGCCAAGCGGAGGCCACCAATAAAACATTGCTCAAAATCATCAAAAAAACCTGCGAGTCTAGTAAGTTTTCAGACTGGCCAGAAAAGCTTATCGAAGCTCTATGGGCCTATCGCACTTCAATCCGTACCCCCACCAGGCAGACTCCATTTGCCCTTACTTATGGTATGGAAGCGGTAGTCCCGTACGAGACTCTGATCCCTTCTCTCAGGGTACAATTGGACGAGGAATTTCCCCTCGACGATCGTCGTAATTCACTCCTCGCCCAGGTGGAACTCTTGGATGAGAAACGGCTGGCCGCTGCCGAACACGCGCGTGTGTATCAAAATAGACTCGCTCACTTTTACCAAAAGAAAGTCGTTGAGAGAAAATT
Source organism: Amorphophallus konjac (assembly GCA_022559845.1). Taxonomy (NCBI): domain Eukaryota; kingdom Viridiplantae; phylum Streptophyta; class Magnoliopsida; order Alismatales; family Araceae; genus Amorphophallus; species Amorphophallus konjac. Next base: position 16,293,850 of record CM040124.1, read on the forward strand.
CAAAGTCGGTGAGATGGTCGTAAAAAGAATTTTTGTCAAACCTGGAGGTCCGCGTTCTAAGCTCCAACCCAATTGGAAAGGACCATTTGTAATTCAAGCCGTGTACCCTGGCAACGCCTACAAGCTAGTCAACGCCGAAGGGACCGAGTTATCCCACCCTTGGAATGGGCTTTATCTTAAGAAATACTACCCTTAACACAAAACAAAAAAAAATGATGAAAAGATAAAAACATCAAAAAACAAAGAAATACCGAAAACCACTAAAAATATGGAAAATTCAAAATGCCGATGCCCGGCAGTCACCATATAGTCAAGTCCCTGCATTTAACCTTCATGTTAGGATAGGGCCCATTAAGGCTTGGTAGGCACCGGGTATTGGTTTGCCAGAACCGTGGAGATCCCTGTCCGGCCACGTCAGCCTATGCTCGCTCGAAGGAAGCTAACATGTGCTCACTTATGTATTTTATTCAAAAAAAGTCGGTAGCATCACCTACGGTGGGGCTCCACCCAGAAGATCTCCGGAAGCTGTAATCTTTATTCTTTTCTCTTCGACCAAATGAGACAGTCGGCGCCCTTAAAACGCTGAGCATGAGAAACCGAAACTCAAACCCCAAGGGCAAGAGTAAGATCCATTTCCTCGAGCATCGATCAGAGCACGAGAAGAGGGCAGTGTCCCCGCAGGTATACGAAAAGGGAGCCCACAAACGTCAAACGACTATATCTCCCTCACAAAAAGAAATACAAAATCAAAATCAAGAGAAAAGCCTGGTCGTGACCGTGCCTATTGCGATAAACGGAACCCCTCAAAGCAAAAGTCTGAATCCACAAAAGGGGCCGTGGAATGTAAATGCTCGAGATTTGGTCCGAAGTTGTCCGAAAGGAAAGAGTTAATGGGCCCTTATTCGCTCGCCGGGTTAACGGTTTTGCTGATCCTCTCAAGAGGTTTATCCCCCACGCTCTTCCTTCTTCCTCTAAAGATGAAGGTTCGATGGAGTTTCTGAAAGGTGAAGACTGCCTAGGGTCTGCGACCTTATTTTAATATACACATATGGTTGCCTACTTTGAAAAGCAAAAGCTATCGCTGTGAAGGAGTCTCTGTGTTTCTGGCTGGTCAAGACCCCTGTTTACCACCTTGATGTCTTCTTGTTTAACCTCGGGCTTAGGCCAATGCAAGCGCGTCACCTATGGGTGTGACGGCGTCTGATTCCGGGTCAGCGTCGCGCGGTTGGTCGTTAGGGTTCCAGGGTGTTCCATCATATACCATCTAGAGTTGTGAGGAAACAGACCCGGGTCGGGCAAATCATTTACCTCGAACACCTTTTGGGTGAATCCCTATGGTCGGAAGCGACTGGGAGCCTAAGCATGGCATGACGGTATTGTCATCAGGGTAAATCTTAGCCGGCGGGATCATCATTCGAGGGGTCTAGAGGCCCAAATCAACCTAGATGTGCACTTAGGATACTTGGGAGGTTAGTAAGAAACCCCTGTTCTCACGAAGGTTAGGTGCCATTTGGGTGCTTGCCGGGCGTTAGCAATAAAAAAATCGAAATGATAAAAACAACAAAAAAATGGAAAAGAGAAAATGTACATATTTGCAAGCAAAAAAATCTTTTTTATAAAATAAAAAAAATGCCAAATATAAAAAAAAAAGAAAACAAATCAATTTTGCATGATTATATTTGCGTGCAGCATCTCACTTTAATACCGCTTGCATCCGTGTGCTTGCCTGTCGCATTTATCGTCACCACATTTTTCCCTTGCCTTCGTTAAAATAAAGGCTTGGCCCCTTGACCAGTCATCAAGGACAGTCACAGTGACCATTTACTTATTGAGCAAGGGGCCAAGTCAGAACAGAAATTCTGATTTGTTTGTTTCAGTAATATGTGCAGGGATTCAGCCAACAGAAGCAAATGTGAAAAACAAACAAACCGAACCTTGTATTTTATTCCAAAAACCAAAAAAAATTACATCAAGTTCCGCCCTCTCTCTCTGCATTACTCGTCCCACTACTCTCCGGGCAAAACACTCTCAAAGGTGCTACCCAACTACGAAAAGCGGTACTCCTACCGCTCTGTACTCCTCTTCCTATTCCCACATCCCGGCGTTGATCTACGGAAGCAGCAGAGAAGCTACCAACACGAAAGCCACGCTCTCGTGCTCTTCGGTAGCGCTCCTCACCATCTCTCAGCCACTGTTCAGCAAGACCAAGGCTGATTCGGAGTTCGAATAGTTGGGCCTCCATGGCCCTTCGTTCCTCCCTTTCAGTCAATTTGTTGGCTCTTTCTCTCTCTGCGTCTCTTTCTTTCTCTGCACGTTCCCTCTCGCGGTCTTCCCTCTCCAACTGGAGAGTGATCCTCAGTTCCACAGCATCCCTAGAGGAGTCGTCATCAGGATGACGCCGCAGTTCCCTCTCCAGTTCTGCTATCCTAGCCTCCTTTTACGCAGCTTGGCCAAGCGCTTCTTCCGTCTCCTTTTCCTGCCAAGTGTACCATCTCAGATACACGATAAGGCATAAACAAGGAGAACTCAACACTGAGACTCTTACCTGTATAGAGAGCATCCCTTCTGCCTCTGCAGCACGCTGCGCGGCGTGAGCAAGTTGCTCATGAAGCGAGTCAAGTTCTGAGGTGGGAATCCACAAGCTGGAAGAGGCACCACCTACTCCCATCGCTGGGGAAGCCGCGCCAATCTGGGCATGCTACGACCGCGTGAATTAGCAGCCAACATCTGGAATCTGGGGTTTTAATTAGGAACGTACTGTACACCTACCAAGGCGCTCGTAGCTCTGCGGGCATCGCCCAACTGTTGTTCCATCTCTGCCAAGCGAGTTCGTAAATTCGCTATCATGGCATCCCGGACATCCTGCAGCCTTACAAGTCAGCATTTTCACCAGAAAACCAAGAAAAGGAGAAAGAAGAGAAGAGAAAAGGGGAAACCTACCTCCACAAGTCCCCGGGGTTGGAACCGTTCTGCGTACTTTGTCCTATATAGACGCATGTAGTCCTCGCTATTCCGCGCCTGTGATTCTACAATCGTGCCACACCGTTGCCAGTCCTCATACTGTTCGGGGAATCGCACGCGCCAGTCAATGCAGGTCGCCGGTCCCCGCGTCTTTCTCCCGACACGAGGTGGCACAGCTGAATCCACCCATTCTTGAGCCAGTCCTAAAGTCCTCATAACTAATCGTAGCCGAAGCGGCTCGATTTCATTCAGGCAGTGCATCCACAGTTCCCGTCCGAACCGGGCACGACTTGCTAGAACCCACGGCTGGTCGGCATCGACCATGTCTGAGTAGGGCCTCCAGTTTACCATCGCTGCAGGGAACTCCTGTAGCTCCCGCCTTAGCACCATCAGTTGGTAGGTTAGGGGTGCCGCACTCATGATGGGTTCCCACCGCCTGGCTAACGGCACCACCACGGGTCGCCAATGCCGAGCTCTCCCCATAGGGAGGTAATAATAGCTCCATAGCTGCACGGCACAGGTCATCAGTACTTTGCAAAAACATAAAAAAATACAAAACAAGCAAAACCAAAAAAATACCTGGATGAATGGTGTGAAACCACTCACAGTCATCTCACGATCCGTTTCTTGGAATAGGCCTGCAAACAAGTGTGCCAGCATGGCGGCTCCCCAGGCATAATATCCTACTCTTTCAAGGTCTGACAGCAGCTCCAGGAAGCAACATTGGATACCGTCCCCTTTCGAGCTCAGTACCAATCTCCCCAAAAGGAAGAGGAGAAATCTCCTCAAATCTATGTTGCATCTTTCCCAGTCGTCGAAATCTGTACAGTACACGGCACGGCATCCTATTTCCATCCTTTCCATGAACTCTTCTGAGGATTCATCACCCCGCCGACGAGTGTCGGTGAGCCCTAATGCATCCATGAGGGACGCCCTAGCTACCGACCTGTTTTTCCGACCATCTAGGTCCAAACCCAGTAACTTCTGGGCACCTTCTCTGTAGTCCGCGTAAGTGACTCCGGTCACTGCCTCGCCCTCTACCTTCAGGCTTGTGATCCGGACCACATCCTCCAAGCTGGGCACCATGTGCCCCCAGGGCATCAGGAATGCCCGACTCACTGGGTCCCATCTCTCACACAAGGCTTGGATCAGGACTAGGTCGAGCTGGATCGGCTCGATCCGAAGGAAGGTACCAAATCCCATCACGTCTAGCCTCGCCTTCTGAAAATCTGGGAGCCCCTGTACGCTGCTACTACCAACTCCCATAAGATTTGTGATTTCATCACAACCTACACATACAAGGAATGGGGGTGAGGTTTGGTCAGAAGAAAGGAAGAAAGAATGAAAAAAAGGGCAGGAAAACTTGGCTTACGAGTTGTGATTGAGCCCTTTCACTGAAGTGCCCTTCGAGGTCCGAAAGCCTCCTGGAACTACTACCACTGGACCTGCTTCTCTTCGAGGAAGGGAAAGATTCACCCTCCATCCAACTCTCAGAATTTTGAACTCCTCCTCTCCCGTGAGAACTTGTGCTCCTCGAGTTAGCCCTCGATATATCTGGGAAGATAAAAGGGACAAGAATTTATAGAAATGGAAGGAGTGCGGGCCAAGATTGCCTCCATCACCTGTTAATGATAGCCCTCGCAATGAGGCACCTGCCTTGCGGTCCCGTGTGTCGCTTCACCGCTCGCACAGGGTGATTGACTGGACGAAGAATAGGACGAATAGCCCCTATGTTGTCTAGGGATACCCTATCATGATTTGGAGGACGTCCGCAAAATTTGACACAACGTTCGGGAAAGGGGCTAGGGCCGTCATTATTGACTTCGACGGCAGATTCCCGTGGAAAATGGTCACAAGACGCGATTCTCCGCTTGAGGCGGAGTCTCGGCAGACCCATCACATGGGAACAGTGCAAAGGAGAAGAAGTGTAGGGAAGGAGGAACGCACAAAAGAATAAATAAATAGCAGAAAATCAAATCACTCCATTCATAATTCTACATAAGCTGTCACAAACACTACAATCATAGAGAGGTGGCGGGTCCACTAGCTCGCCAATCCTCACCATCACTCATCTCTCTGGGCACTCTCCTCCTCTCCCCCGAGGTGAGGGTCCCTCAGAAGCCTCCGGGATCCCCGTGCAGTAGCACCTGCCTCGCCTCTGGGTGCCTGCTCCGCAGCAGTGACTCGCTGCTCCTCCACTGGCGTGGCAAAGAAGCCACTGGCGGCAAAGCGACCGGACTGGCGGAGTCGCTCCCCGAACTCTCGCGCTCTCTCGTAGCGCGTCTCCATCCCTCCTAGCCTCTGCACGACGGCCTGAAGGCCCAGCTGGAGCTCCCTCACTTGGGCCTCCAAGGCCCTCCTCTCGGTCAGATCCCGTTGTCGCTCGGACCTTCTCTCGACTTTCTCTCTCTCTGCCTCTCTCCTCATCATCTGCAGAAGAACCCTTAACTCCAGGATGTCTGGAGAAGGTCTATCCTCACCACGATGCCGCAGCTCCGCTACAGTCGCCACCCAGGCGTCACGCTCCTCTTCTGCCCGGGTCGCGCGGGCCACCGCACCGGCAAGTTACTCCCGGAGGGAGGCAATCTCAAGAAAAGGGGCCGAGGAGCTGGAAGATCCGCCAGCCACTCTCACCGTCGCTGTCTGCTGGGCACGCTGGAACAAAATAAACAATGGCCATCAGTGAAACTCCAAAATCTGAAGTTAAAAGTGCGGCGCGTAACTTACCAGGAGCGACAGCTCATGTTGAGCGACGGCCACCTGCCGCCTAGTCTCTGACAGTTGGGCGCGCGAGCCGCCGATGCCACGCGTGTCCCCAGCTTGGGGAAGTCCCGCGTAACTCTCTCTCTGCCGCCGCAGGAAGTCGGCACTGTCCTGCACCAGTACACCCCCTTGCTGTCCAGGGAAACGTACGGGCCAGTCCTCGAGCCTCGCCTTGCCGCGACTCTCCCTCCTGACGCGGCTCGGCTCGTCCGCACTCGCCCACTCATCGGCCAGGCCCAGGGTCCTTGCCATGTCCTGCACCAAGAAAGGGGTCCCACATCAGTCAAAAATAACGCGTCCCCTGTCTAGGACGCGTCCATCATTTAAGTGCGACACTAGCCGAACCCGTTCCCCCTTCGCACAGCTTGTTTCAAAACTCAAAATGGATCAAAGAGGGGGAAAACCAAGCACTCACCGAGCCGTGTTCACCTCCTCCCGCGCCATCGGGCCCCTCGGGTCCCTCGGGGGCCCGAAGCGGCCCTTCCTCCTCCATGGACGCCGTTCCGTGCTCTGGCGCGTCCCTCCTCGGGTGAGGAGTTCCTCGCCCCTCTCCACCTTCACCATGATCGGGCCCACCGAACTCCATCAATCAAAAGAGGAGGAAGACGAAAAAGGGGCAAGCGAGTTTCGGTGGAAGGCGGGCTCGTTTGCGGGTAAGGCACGTGAGAAGAAAGGCCACCCGACGCTTTAAATTTGAATTCAAGGACTAAGACGCGTCCTTGCGCCTGGACGCCCCCAAAAAAAAACAAAAAAAATAATAAATAAAAGTTGGAGCGTCCAGGACCCTGGACGCCCCCAAAACAAAAAATCAAATAAAACAAAAAAATAAAAATTAGGGGCGTCCAGGCCCCTGGATGCCCCTATAATAAAAATTTTCAAAAAAAGTATGTATATATAATAAAAGTAAAAAAGGATAAGAGTATGTATATAATCCAAACAAAAAAAATAAAAACACAAAGAAAAAGAAAAACCACAAAAAAGACAATAATAATTAACGGACCTGGTCCAAAACTGTCAAATGCCAGATTTTATTCCATCAGAAAGCAGAGTGAACTACATCAGGGGCTTAGGCCTTAACTTCCCCAGTTCGGTTACATAAGCCCTCCACGGCTCGCATTCTTCCACCACGTGCGCTAAGGCCTTTCCCGCAACACTTGTCTTCCAGGGAGCTTTAATGGCCTTCGCTTCCTTCGCGTCCGCTTCAGTGCCCAACTCCCTTTTCTTCAAAGGAACGATGCCAGTCGGTGGCGGGAACGAATGGCGTGGGATGCCAATCTGGAGGCAGCACCGATGCGCATTATAAAGGACGAACTCGGTCGCGCCGATCAGTTGAAGATCAACTTCGGAAGAAGGCCTCATGAGGAGATCTAGCGAAAGCAAACATGCCGGTGCGCAAGTAAAGAAGCCTTGTGTCACGGTGCGGAAGTGAGACCGCCAGTCTTCACGTTTCTTCAGCCACGGAACACGGTTCACTACAGTACCACCGAAGCCTAACACGTCGGCTATGTGGTGAAGCGGGCTTTGTTGGAAGAGCTTCGAAGCAGTTGGCATTCCCTCGCGGTGGTCGAATTTGAAGTGCAAATCAAGCCAGCAATTCAAGACAAGTGCGCAACCAAAAGGAGGCTTACCCATGCTCGAGGCAGTAAGGCCGCTGTAAAGATAGGCAAGGACGGCGGGTCCCACCCTATTTCCACTCCAGATCCCGCGAATGGCACTTAGTTGATCCTCCTCCACTATGTTGTCGGTATGAGGAAACAAGAGAGCACCCGCCAGATAGATAGTGAACCCCTTCATGATTCCCTCCAAATAGTCATCGTCTGGTGACCCTCTCAGGGCGTCCATGACCCACTCCGCGAGCTTTTGGAGATCGATCCCCTTTTGAGTACGGACCTTTCGGGCTGCGTCGGGCGACATGAAGCTTCCAAGGACGCTTTCAGAAGTCCCCCGTGTCAGCATACGCATAGCCTTCACCTTCCCGTCACTCTTGAATTTCTTCAATCCGAGCAGAAGTTCCACCTCCTCAAGGAGGATGGTCACCTCGAAGGTCGGGAAGATAAAAGTGTGGGTCTGGGGATGCCAGATCTCCACTAGTGCGCCCATAGCCGCCCAGTCCATACGAATCTTCTCGTAGTGTTTGGCATGAATAAGGAGCCCCTGCAGATGCCACTTCGAGAGTATGGCCCTCATGCCGATGGAGATGTTGGAAGTTAGCTTTGAAAGCCATGGCAGTTTGGAAAACTTCCTCGGGCCTGGGAAGAGTGGATATGGCTGGAAGAGAAAAGAAAGAAGAAGAAATGAAGGAAGTAAGAAGAAGGCTCACGTGAAGAAAATTTGAAACGAATCAGCTTACCATATGCGACATGATCGTCCCACTCAGATGACCCTCGAGGTCGGAGAGTCGCCTGATCTCGCTGCTAGGCCTGCTCCTCTTCATAACGCGGGAAGACTCTCCTTCCATCCTGAAAATCTCTAGATCTCCTCTCTTTCCTCTCCTGAGCTTCCAAAACCCACCTTGGTGCATTTGAATGATCTAGCCTAAGGGGAGTTCTTATAGGAAGGGAAGATCGCTACAGGACGGAACATGTCACATCAGCAGTCAGTGTCAGGATTTTGGCTAGATTTCCTTTCCATTGTGGTGCGATTCTGCTATGATTCTGCTACTTTCTGATGTTATTAATCCATGCTGGCCTGTGCAGGTTTTACTAACGGACATCTTTGTCCTATCTCCTGTCCCACCTTTTAATGGTTGGTCCCACCATGTCATGCATCATAGTATACGATACCTACGCTACTAGAGCATGTCAAGGACCTTGCGACCCGAACAAATCTGGGATTTGAGTTCCCCTTCAACAAAAACAGTGATGATCCCGGGAGAATTTGGGTTGTACGGATAGACCGTTAATTTGTGGTAGCATGGGGACGACGGTTCCATTCAGTGAGTTGGTGCGCGGATAAACGGGCCCCAGCCCAGTGTCAGCTCACCGGATCGGTATCCTGACCCGTTCTTAACAAGTTGACAATATTATCCTTGGCTATTTTCTATTTTAGTTTGTTTTAAATTTTTCTTTAAACCCAGCATACATTCATATAGGACTTTGATTTATTGCGGAAGATCATTCAAGTGATTCGATTGTGAAAGCCGTTGTGTTTCAATTCCCACAAATATGAGATATTCCACTCCGAATGAAATACCGAGTTTTCTTGAGACAGCCCTACGCTGCTCTTCCAAAGGAGACCCTTGTTTGGACAGACCCTCAGATATTCCTTTACTTTTGACCTTGTTTGACCCACCTTGGCCGCAGCACTTCCACATTGACTGGTAACCGCTCCCCAAAGGTGAAACCTCCGGTTTATGACCCAGGTACTTCCACACCGAGAAGTTGGTCTCCTTTTCGTGCCTAAGCGCACATCTCACCCTCCCTTATTTGATCTCCGTCCAAGCAATCGTCAATAATTGAAAGACCTTCTTCAAGGTCGCCTCATTGAAACTTCAGGAAAGATTCCAAACAGTAACGTCAAAAGAGTGTCTCATCACACCTTGGCATCAACTTATCAGTCCGCTCCCACTTCATTTCACTCCACTTCGATACCATTCCACTACGTGTCGCTCCCTTGCAAAGCAGACGCCAAGGCGGGGCAGCTGTAGACACGCCATTCTTGACGTCTCCTGAGAAAGTCTCATATTACTATACGACGCCCCGCGACGGCTTACGCATTTCGAATCACTTGAGCACTTCCTTTTCTTGGGTCTTCTTCTGCCTTTTTCGGCATCCGGAATCATCTCGTCACGGCATTCGGACGGCGTCAACACCAGTCAGACACATCAAGAGGTTCCGAAACCAAGAAGGTGTCTGCCGGGCGGCCGCCGATTGAGGACCCGGGTGGGTCTTAATGGGGGCGTCCAGGCCCCTGGACGCCCCCATCTTTTTAATTTATTTTATTCTTTTCTCAGGGTCCAAAACTAAATAAAAAATATATATATTAATGGAGGCGTCCAGGCCCCTGGACGCCTCCATAAAAATAAAAATAAAAAATGTGTGTGTAAAATACCAGTTGGGATAAAAATTAGAAAATAAATAAAAAAATATATATATTAATAGAGGCGTCCAGGCCCCTGGACGCCTCAATAAAAACAAATATAAAAAAAATTAAAATGCCAGCCTTGGCATAAAAGACAAAAGAAAAGAAAAAATAATATATTTTTGGAGACGTCCAGGCCCCTGGACGCCTCCATCAACTCTCTCACGGGCGCCGGCCACCGAACGACGGTTTATCGTGTGTGAAAAAATCCAAATTTTGAAGACGTCCAGCCACCTGGACGCATCCATTTCTGAATCACGAGGCGCCGCTCACAAAACCACGCGTTGTGCCAAACCGCGTGTGGCCGTCAGCAGTATTCGGTGGACCTATTAGAGGCGTCTGGGAGCCTGGACGCCCCCACAAAAGTATTCCAAAAAAATTAATAAAAATAGAATAAAATATTAGTTCGGCCCTGATGGAGGTGTCCAGGGTCCTGGACGCCTCCACCCTCCGTAGCTCTATAAATAGAGGCCCCCCCCCCTCAGTTCTGGAAGAGCTTCGAAGTGATCCGATAGGCTGCTGGAGCCCAGAGGCTACGGAGTCATTTTCTAACCCGTGGGTTCTTTTGTAGGTGGAGGTTCTGCCGGATTCTCAGGTGCTCACGCTCGCGAGAGGAAGGTCTTCTTCATCCACCGCGCTTCCACGTCGTCCCCACGCTGCCGGAGCTCCGCCGGATTTCACCATCGGCACATCCAATAAGCCAATTCTTTCCTTTTCTTCGTAGTTCTTTTGCATTCATCATCTTGCATCCCCTATCCCCCTTCATAAGGGCACCTTTTCTTATACACTTCTTACATCCATCATCTCATTTCCCTCCTACTCGAGTCCGAGAGGGGTTTAAAAGATAACACCAACCAGGTGTGTGTCTTGCCATCATTTCATTATTTTTATCGCAAGGATTTGAATACTACACCTCCATCTTTCTAATCCACTTGTCATTTGTTTGTCGTTGTTTTGCAAGGGTAGCCGAGGAAAGCCCTCTCCGTCGGCCGGCCGGAGGGAGAGGAAGAAGCAACCCGCTATCTCCCGCTCTTGAGGTAGGCGCGATCACTTTCTTATTTTGGGGTCTTTCGGCCCCTGGCGATCACATCTTGTTTTCGAGGCCGCGGCGAGTCACTTCCCCAATGGCCGTTTAAATTTCCGTTCTTATACTCTCTTTATATTCTGTTATATTCTGCTCATATTCTCGAGGCCGCGGCGAGTCACTTCCCCAATGGCCGTTTAAATTCACATACGTTATATTCTTATCTGTTTATGTTCTCGAGGCCGCGACGAGTCACTTCCCCAATGGCCGTTTAAATTCTCGCTCTTTGTATTCTCTTTATATTCTGTCATCATATCATCTGTTCATATTCTCGAGTCCGCGGCGAGTCACTTCCCCAATGGCCGTTTCAATTCTTGTTATTTAATTTCTGCACCATTCCCGTCCCCCCGAGGCCGCGGCGAGTCACTTCCCGCTATGGCCGTTTAACCCCCATATCTTACTATATCACACTTGTCCCGCTCGCCCCGCCGGAGTAATCTCCCGTGGTGGCCCCTTCTCTCTCTTCTCTTATTTCTGTGTTGCAGCAAACAAACACCAAAAGAAAGAGGAGCCCGCGCGTGCTCCGGGTCTTCTCCGCTCTTCCCCGAACCGCGTGACGTCGCTCACAAGGGGGAGCCACATAGCCTGGCGGTGGTGGAGGGAACCAGCTGTCAGGTTCCACCTTCTTCTTTCCTTTGTCTTGGGTGACTTGGGGAGCTTGCTTCGGCTTCTCCAAATACAAAGTGGCATCCAATAAGTGACATTCGAACACTTCGAAAGGGTGGAGGTCAGCGAAGATTCTCTCCTCTTTCCCGTTGTCGGGGTACTTGATGCATTGATGCAGAGTGGATGGCACCACCCTGTTTTGGTGCAGCCAAGGTCGACCGAGCAATGCCTTGTAGGAGGTGTTGGAATTGATCACATGGAACTGGACCTTGGTTGTGAAGTCGCCGAGGGGGAGGTTGAACTCTGTGACCCCCATGGGGACCTCGCACTTCTGGTTGAAGCTAGCAATCTTGACATTCTTGACCTCAACCAGGTGTACGTCAAAGTAATGTTTCTGGTACACCCGGTAGGGGAGTATGTTCACTGCTACCCCAGGGTCAATCAAGACTCTGTTGATGGGGTGCCCATTCAGCTGCCCCTTCACGTAGAGTGGCCTGTTATGACTGCAGGTGGGTAGAAGCATATCCTCTTCTGTGAAGGCCACAGCTACTTCAGGTGACATTTCTCTAAGGCAAGCTTCCACATATGTTGGCGTCTGGAGCGCAGCGATGACGGCTTGCTGTGTCTCTTCATCTAGGGATAGGATCTCCCAGATAGTGAACCTGGCTGGGATCCTCTTTAGGTGCTTGACTATCCGGTTGCCAGCTCGGACCTCGAGCAGCTTCATTTCTTCGGCTCTATTGCGCCTGCCCCCAGTCTGGCCCTGGGGAATCAGCTCAGCGGGTGTCTCCTCCACCGGGTCGGATGTCGCTTGAGCTTGCGGGGCCTGCTAGGTCACCTATTTTTCTTGCATGAACTCGGCAAGGTTTGGGGTGTTATCGGGCTCTTCCCTTGTCGAGGAGGAATCACTGCCAATGGAGCCGAGGGGCTGCCTGCCTCTTTGGTCTGTTGGGACTCGCGGGGGAATGACTGTTCTCCCCTCTGAGTCGCAAGAAATTCAATAAATGAAGGGCCGCTCTGGCCACTTGGTTCTCCGGGGTAGAGGCCTGATGGAGGGGGGATCTCCATGCCTTGGACCCTAAGCTCAGGGATGTGATATGGTTGTTCTCCCCTAAGCATGATGTTATGGTTGGCCTAAGGAGGGCATCCCCACTTCCTTCCCGACCTGGTGGCATGCTGGGAAGTGGATACTTCAGCCTGATTCACCTCTGATGGATCAACGGGCACTTCTTGTTCTTCCTACCGTAGGGAGAGGGCTGTGTCCAACAATTCTGAGAGGGTGTTGCAAGAAAGGACGACCCCACTCTTCTTGTTGTTTCTGGGCCTTCTCTTCTTCTTTTTCTTCTTTTCCTCACCAGCTGGTGGCTGTTCTGCAGGGGGTTCTCCCCATTGAAGAGGTTCTTCACTTGCTTCGGCTTTCTCTCTTGGAGCTAGTTCGAGTGACTCGAACTCCTCCCAGGGGACATACTACTTCAGTTCCACAGGCTGGATCTTGGGATGTTCATAATCTTCAAGCTCATCGATAATAGCCTGAAGTCTTTCAACCGCAGGGCTGGTTTCCTTGTGCACCCGCATCGGGATGTGCTGCTTCTTATTGTGAGTAGGCCATCTCATGACTAGCCTGGGGGCTGTGTCAGGCCAAACCAGTGTTACCGGTGGCGGTGCTGGTCGGGGCGTGACACTCCTTATGTGGACCTCCGGAGTGGGCCGTGGAGTTTGTCTCCTTCTATTCTTCGTTGGCGTTGCTTGCCAACCTCCTTGGTCTTGAGCTGGCGCCATGATGAAGGCTTTATAAGTGGCATGTGTACTGGCCTCCGCCCATTCTTCAGGCAGCTGCTGGTATAAAGATACCATGTTGACAGTGGTGCAGAGGTTCGGCATCTCATGCGGTTGTGGAGGATCCACCTTGTGCTCCCCCATGTCCAGCTCTCCTTTCTTAATCAAGGACTCAATGACGTCCTTAAAGATGTAACACACCTCAATAGTGTGCCCGAGCATCTGGTGGTACGGGCAAAAGCGAGGATCATTCTTCTTCTTCAGGTCGCCAGGCCTATTCGGTTCTGGCAATGTGATCTTGTTGTATCTGGTGGCCCATTCAAATAGGATCCGGAACTTATCTCGAGGAAAATAATACAACTTGTTCCTCATCTTCTCCCGTAGGGAGGGACCTTCCCGCCGTTCAGTGGACCTGGATGGAGGAGGATTGGCCGTCTCCATGGCTTTCTCTTTCTGTTTCTCAAAAGCTTTGAAGTCCAGTGTGTGGACTTCTGGCGGTGTGGGTCTTTTCTAAACCTGCCTGGCCCTGTTGCTCGATGCAGCTGGATCAGAAGAGTATCGAGCAAGGAATGCCTCAATCTCTGTCACTATATTATTCAGACGGTCAAATGACCTTACCTCGGCACCGATCATCCTCTCAAGGATTTCTTTCTTCAAGTTTTGTTTACATATCTGAACTGCATCCTTCTAGTGTGGGGGACATCTACACCTCATACTGAGGTTCCTCCATCTCTTTATGTAGTCGAGAGCCGACTCATCACTTCTTTGTCTCGTGGCATAAAGCTCTGCCACTGTTACCTCTCGTTCAGCTATGTAAAATCTTTCTTTAAATTTTTTCTGCATATCAGGCTAGTCTGTAATAGACACGGTGGGCAGGCTTGAGTACCACTTGAAAGCAAGCTCGGTGAGTGTTGAGCCGAAGAACTTGAGGAGGTAAGCCTCGTCCGCCGCTAGATCTCCCATAACATTCACATAGTAGGCAATGTGCTCCCTGGGAGACCCTTACCCATTAAATTTCTCAAACTTCGACGGATTGGTGATACCGGTCGGCAGCCTCCTGGCAGCATAGTGCGCTGGGTAAGGTACCCGGTATACGTCAAATGTAATCACCATCGCTCCTCTCTGCCAACTTCATATCTATCATTTGTTCGAGCATCAATCTGCTCACTGTTGCCGGGTCAACCGGGCTTGGGTAGAAGTGGGCCGGTTGCGCCAGCGGCGTGGTTAACACTGTCGCTTGAGGTGCAATAGTGGACCCCTGGAATGACAAGCTCGGTGGCGGAGCCGGTATGGCATGTTGTGGCTGATGCAGGGGTATGCCCCCAGTGTAGCTGGGGATCGATGGAGACACCGACGCCTGCGGAGAAGCTTCCGAGGCCTGACCGTTGCCCCCAGGAGTCTCAGGCAATGCTTCGATCTGCCCGGATGTCGAGGGCTAAGTAGTTCTCTCGGTCAATTATTTTCTTAGCAACTCGATCTCCTGCTGATATTTCTGCATCATGTACAATACGGCGGGGTCATTCATGGGAAGGCTAGAGGTGCCCCCCTTTCTTCGATCGGCGCCTCTTTGGATGACGTGGATGGCCCTCCTGAGATGCCTTCTGTAATAACATTGGCGGCCAAGGCCATCGACGGTTCTCCATGGTCAGCTTCTTCAGTGCAGATTTGCACCTTCTCACTTGCCGCTCTTCCTCTTATGGTGAGAGGTCCCGGCCTCGTGGCAAGTCTGGCCACTTCTTCGGGTTCAGCCGGTAAAGCCCCGTACCGGCCAAATACCCCGGTCATGTTGCAAGTATAGACCCTCAGGTCTCTGCCTCTTCTTGCCGCTCTTCTCGACGGCTTACTTGGGAAGACCAGTCTATCAAAGACCGATCTCCGTGGCTTCACTTCTTCCCTCAGTGGGGACTGATAGCGCTCCTCATAGCAGTTTCTTGATTCGGCACTGGGCACCGGTCGGGTCTCTTCTTCTTCAAATACGGAGGCTACTGCCCCCAGTAATCTCTGGCGGCCCAGGGGAGTGCTCCCTGGTCCCCGCAAGTAGTTCCTCATGGCTTGCTCCACTCCTTCCCAATCTTGATCAGGAGGAGAAGCCGGTGATGTAGCTCTATTAACAGCAGTGGGCATGTGGGTTCCAGGCTCAGCACGGGCAGCCTTATAGTGACGTCGATGGTGTCGATGGCGAATGTTCTCCGGTGGGGCTGGCATGGCCAGTGTCGGCTGGTAGACGGGGGCCGATGTCTTGACCCGGTCTCCTTGTTGTGCCCTTACCGGGCGGACGGTGCTGGGCCTTGTCCGGGCTGGTGAAGTGAGACGAGCTGCCTTCAGAACCCACACTTGCTTGGCCTTGGTCGGCCTAGAGGCTGGGAGATGCTGCGGCACTATGGTCAGAGTTGTGGGTGTCATCTTGCCTTCATCTTCTCCAGTGACTGAAAAGAGTTGCGCACTGGTACGGTGGGTACAACGTGCTCCGGGATCATCTTGAAATGTTGTCCAATAAGATGCACTCGGACAGTCCTGATGATAGCAGACTTACCGGTGCTGGAGAACCAGCCTCGGGGTGATGTAGCAGTGTGGATCCTCCGGAGCCTCCTCTGGTGAGAGGTCGACCCCTGGCGAGATGGGCCGACGGTTTGGTGCACATGGTGTACATTGCAGCTTAGCGTCCTCATCGGGACGGTCTTGGAAGTCTCAGCCGTTGATCGGTCGGCAGCAGCTTTGGTGGCCCCCTGGATTGGGGGCGTTGCTTTCGGTTCTATCAGACGCTTCCACGTCCAGCAGGTTCGTGAAGGCCACTGCGAGGAAGTTGGGGAAGCCTACCGCGGGAGAGAAGCTCCCGAAGCTGAGGGGGACGGCCAAGTAGCCGTTCCGAACATGGCTTTCGACGGGCTACTGACCGAAAGCGAGGGCCATTCTGACGTCCGGAATGCAACCTGCATGTGCAAATCGAAGAATTAGTATTACAAGAAGGGGGCCGTGGAGCCCTTAGTTCCGGCAAAGGGATGAAGGGTGATCCCCGTCCCACCGGGCGTGCCATACTTGTGGACGCACTTATTATTTAAATCGTTGGTTTTATTTATTTATTGGGTTTATTAAGTGCGTGGGCGTGCCAGTCACAAAGTGACGATTTATTCGGGCTTCATGGCAGCCCATGGTACGCCCAATCTGACTCAGTTAGGCGAAAGTGTGGTTCGTGTCGGGACTGGGACCCGCCGTGCCATAAAGGCCACATCGTCATTTATATCCTCTCGGAGAGGGGAATACCCTTGATTAATTGCCGGAAATAAGGGCTCTACGGTCGAAAGAATTACTAATTAATGCAGGAAGAAAGGGGCAGTCGGGCTATGCTGAAAGCCCATATCGAGGGTATGAACACTCAGATTATGTCGGTCACTGGTGGACCATTCTATGTTTGGACAAAGGTCCGTGCGGAAAATAAGACGGCAACGGGAACAAATCCTTGCAGATGTCTGCCAAGGGATGGCAATTTTGATATGAAGATGGGATCAGATCTCAGTGGGAAGAGGGGACTTTGGTGAGATATTGGCCCAGAACGAGGTCGAGCAACAACCACAACGGGATAGGTGACTCCTAGAGGTGAGGCCCGACCTACGAGGGCATCATCAATATTCCCGGTTCCATAGTCCGAAGGAGACGAAGGCCGTGTCGTTTTGTTCAGGACTATTATTATTGTTCATCCTCATTATTTGTTTCCAGTTATTATTATTGTTTCTTTGTTGATTCTCCCATTTTTATTACCCATAGACCAATGGGGGTCTTCCTTTATCTGTTATTACATTTTTATTACCTCACCCTTTTTGTTCCGTGTTTTTTTTTATTATTCGTTTATCAAAGCCTCCTTTTTATCATTATCATCATATAAAATGTTTTCCCTTCTTTTATTATTATACCCTCTTTTCTTTGGTATGATGCTTCTGAATGCAGAGTGTGTCGGGCTGGGGCTGCATGGGAGAGTGTACCGCTAGGGAGATGGACTGAGGGTGTGCCGGGTAAGGGTTGGAGGGTGTACCGCTAGGCTAGGCCGTGGGTGTACCGGGCAGAGGTCAGGGAGTGTGCTGGTCGGGGCGCGACTGGCAGGTGTGCCGCTGAATGGCATCCAAGGGTGTGCCGGTAGAGGGCACAGAGTGTGCCGTTGGAAGAGCCAAGGCGAGTGTGCCGCTGGGGGGCCGTTTGGTGTGCCATTGGAGGGCATGAATTGGGTGTGCCAGTGAAGGGCACAGAGTGAGTGTGCCGCTAGGGGGCACTGGGAGTGTGCCGATGAGGGCCTTTTAGAGTGTGTGCCGCTGGGGGCTTTCCAAGTAGAGTGCCGCTGAAAGGGCACAGAGTGTGCCGTTTGGAAGGGGCCTCTTCCTTTGCTTCAGGGACTTACAATTGTGTACTCTTTGGGACATTTCTTCACCGTTAGGGACTCGAGGGTGGGTCCATAGCAGTGTATAAATTCAGGAGGGGTATCCTGTGTTTTCTTTGTCATTTAATGCGCCCGTGCAAATGTGAGGGTTTGCCGGACGGTAGTATCCTCCGGAGTCATGGATGGCCAGTCTCCCCGGGCCTTCTCCCTTTAACTCTGATACCAATGCGGGAGCTCGGTAAGACATATGGACATGTGATTTTACACGTCCACACTTCTCCAAATGCATGCAGGCAAAGGCACGTCTGCATGGTGGGCGAGCTTCTCACAAGCGCTGTCGGCAGGGCCAGGGTCAAAGGGCTTGGTCGGTCGCAGCACAGGGGAGTCTTCACGCTAGCCAAGGTTCACGCAGGGAGCAGCCCAAGTCTTCACAAGGGCTTCACGTGAGGGCGGCTCCACATGCTGGCGGGCCATGCATGAGGGCAAGTCACGGCGGGTGCAAAGTCAATAGCTGAGGCTTGGCAGGCACCATGGGTCCACGCTAGGGAGACTTCAGTGAGCGGCTGGGAGGTTTCAAAGAGGCAGCGGTGTAACGACCCGAGAATCCGATTACCGGGAAGGCCCGATAACCCGAGACTCGCACCGCCACCCACGAGTCCGAAGACTCGGAAGGGTTAGAAGGATGGTGTGGAAACTACACAAGTATCACAAATAATTGCATAATTAAACAGTTATATAAATATGCAGGAAATGAATTAACATTTTACATGGTCCACAATATAACAATAAAATAATGTCAGTAGTCCACAACTAGTACAGAGACAAGAAAGGAAAGTACAGCTACACGAGGCATACCCCGGCTCTGACCTCTGGCACTAACGCTGGGCACCTGAACCGCGCTGAGCCTCAGACGAACTCCCCTGAAGCCTCGCCTCGCCTGAAACACGGTGAAAACACGCAGGGAATGAGTCTCGGAACAAGACTCAGTAGGGATCACTCGAACCCTACCTCACAAATAGAGAAACCGCTACGCTAGCAGTAAGCGAGTACCTCAAAAGGGAAACCCTACTATCTACAAAGCAACGGTCTCACGGCACGAAAAATCGACACACGTGCCACGGCGAAACAACCGGAACCCAACGGCCAACACGGCAGAAACCCGAAGGTCGAAGTCGTAACGACTGACAGCCTGACACTCCCGACTCGACAGGAGTACCTCCCACTAGAAGCATAGTCGGTAGCATCCCCTGACGACTTACACCGCACCGCAAGTGAACTGCCTGACGTGGTAGCACCTACCAGAGGCACGGACACCGAACAAGTACCTCAAACAAGTGACTAGCTGGGGTCACACTCGTCAGCGTGTCCAACTGCCCCCAACCACGTATGCACAGACAGACCATGCGTCCTAGGTCTGGCTGGTGAGGACACACGGCGCTATCCTCGACGGAGCACCCGGCACACCGCTACCTCCTTGTGGCTCGGCGACGGCGGCACCTTCTAGTTATCTTTTCATCATGTTTTAGGCCATGTTAGGCCTCAGTCTGGACTTGCTCAGGCCTTGTGGGCCTTGTCTTTTGGTCCCTGCGTGGACATCTTATTGTTTGGGCACTTATTGGGCCATATAGTGGCCAATTGGGTTGCTTTGTGGGGTAATGGATCTTGTTATTGGGTCAGGGGCTTATTGGGGCTTGAAGCCCACTTAAAAGAGGCCCATTAGGGTTTAGGGGGCGGCCCCCTCCCCATCTAGAGGAGGAGGAGGCAGCCGCCCCCCCCCCCCCTTCCTAGTTCTACTAGGGAAGGTGGGGGGCGCTCCCCTCTCCCTTCCCCCTTTTCCCCTCTCCTCCTTTCCCCAACTCCACCCCTTCCTTCTCCCACTTAGATTCCTTTCCTATTTTCTAAAGCTTGCTGAAATATGGGCCGCCTTTCTCTCCTTGGAGCTGGGCGCACCCCTCCCCTTCTAGTTAGATTAGGGTTTTCCCATCCCCTATAAGTAGTTCTCACCTTGTACCGATTACAGTTTACACATGATTTTGAATACAAGTGAGTATTGTGCAAAGCTTTTTGCGCCCTTCTCTCTCTCTCTCTTTCTTCTCCTGCGACGGGAGAACGGCGGGGTGTGACGCCTCAGCCCTCGGTGGACTCCGGGGTTCCCTCTTATCCTCATCTTCTTCCTCAACGGTTCGTGTTCGTGATTCCAGATTTCTGCCCTGACTTGTAGCAGAGCTCGCGCCCCCTTCTTGGATGAGTTTTGCCACGATCTATTTTCTGGAGATACGTCTGCGGATCAGCTTCGCGTCGGCGCCTGTTTGGCATCAATCGGAGATCGGCACTGCCCGTACCGATTTTCTCCGCCGACCTGCGCCAGCACCACTTTCTCTGCTCGCCCAGCGGGGAGGCCCTGATTGCGAATTTTCCCCAGGCCTCCACGCTGCGTCTTTTGCGCTGGTTTCTTCAGGGTTCGTGGATCTCCGAGTTAACTTTCCAACGCCGCCGACGGCGTCGCGTTTCGACATCGTCACCGTCCGTGGCGGTCGATCTCGTGGGGTTGCGCCAGCGCATCTGCCCAGTCCGCCCAGCGAACCAGCCCCGACTTTCAGCGACTCCTGCGGCTCGCACCGGCGTCGTCTGCCAGCGCCATTTGGCCGAGGGCGATCTCTGCCAGTCAGCTTTCACCCCCAACCGGCCCGGACTTGTTCGGGCACCAGAAGGCCGATTTCCAGATTTTACCGTCGGCGAGCGCAGTTCTGCGCCCACAGAACCTGATCTGACTTTCAGCAGCGCCCACGGTCACCACCGGCGGATCCAGCGCGCCCCCTTTGGCCGGAGCGTTCCTCCAACAGTCAGCGACGCGTCCTCTCTGACGGTGACTCAAACGGGCGTCGTATCAGCCCGTGAGACCCCCCCTCCGCCCAGGCGCGCGCGACACCGGTTTCTGCAGCGTTGCACCCGAACCTCCTCGTGGCCGACCCGTCACCGAGTGCAGCCCGTCAACCCGTGTCCGGCAGCCCCGAACGTATTGGTTGTAGCCTTTTACCTCCCTGCGAGGAGTGGGCCGTTATTGGGTTGTATTTTATTGACCTCTGGTGTATCGGGGTTGTTGGTTCACGGCCGGGGTTCCTTCCCCACGCCTAGGCGTGGAGGTACGCGCTCCGACTCCCCTCCTTTTGCTTGCTCTTTTAGTATGTGATTGATTATGCCGCGTGAGAGAGGGTAGGTGCCTAGCCACTTATTGCCATCACCGCGGATCGTGAGTGAGAGCATCCATCCCTAGCACTAGTCGAGCACCGAGCTAGGACTCGACTCCCCTTGTCTTTGGAGGTCGACTATACGCCTAGACACGTGCGCTTCCCTCCTTGGGACGGCCGAGGTCGGAGTTTCTGTTGAGAGACGTCCCTCATTCTGTGGGATATCACGGTGGTCAGCCACTTGGCGACCCTTGAGCGTGCTACTGCCGGCCTCAGTTAGAGTCTTTTGTGAGTCTTAGTCCGTGTCGGTCCCCGTCCCGCGTCAAATTTGGTATCAGAGCTTAGGGAACCAGTTTGTTCTAACAAATTGGGGTCTTAGGTCTTTTGAGTCTTTAGGTTGTCTAGGGTGCATTGAGTCTCTTAGTTCATCTAGGTAACCAACCATTGCATTGTCATTTTAGGCTTGTGTCTAGTTAGAGTTTTTATCCTTGTCTCGTTGAGTCTTGCATGTCCAGCTCCCCGCCAGCCCCATGGTGGTTCCTCGTGCCCACGTGTCAGATTGGTCATCCCTGTTGGCCCGATTCGACGCTCTTATGGCACGACCCGTGGGTGTCGGCCCTACCACTCAGTCGTCGGGATACCCGATCCCTATACCGATGACCGAGTCGTTTCAGCGCCCTGTCATGTCCGTGGCCATCCTACCTAATGGGTTGCATACGGAGATCGACTTCATCAGTAAGGTTTCATATAATTGTGTCTCACAGGACATTGTTGAGTCTCTCTCTAAGACTAGGGAGATTGTTCTCCGTGATGGTTTAGCTTTTATCGAGTTTCAACGGTGGTTTGGCCCCGTTAAATATTTCGATGGCGCTTGGTGCAAGATCAGCACACTTGCTGGTCCATGCATCATTTTAGGGCGAACTTGGTTGGAGGAAAGAAGTGCGACCATCGACCTGGATAGGAGGACCTGCACCTTACACCCATCTCACCTTCCCGGTGAGTTTGTCTTCCATGACGGCATTACGCCGACCACCTCCATGTCATCACCTGGGTTTGTTCCAGTGAGTTACGAGGCTGAACAGGAGTTGATTGAGGAGTACCTAACTGAGGTTGAGGAGTTAGGGAGTGATCCCCTCCACATCATAGAGGACTCCGTTTCCCCTCCCGAGAGAGAGGCTTCACCCTTAGACCCTCATATAGAGACATTCTTACCTTCCGAGGGTGAACTGGTCATTGGTGAGTCTTTAGCTAGCTGGCTAAGGGAGGGTCCACTTCTAGATGTCTCCATTCCTTGCTATACACCCATGGGACCAGCCCTCCCAATAATACCCCTTAACTCCTTTCACACCACTTTTCGGTCCTTCTGCTTTCTTGAAAATGTGAAGGACTTCCTTAGGAGTTTAGATTATCAATGGGAGTTGACTTATATGTTGACCTTAGGGTCTGACCAACCCTATAGTCATAGCTTTACACTCCCTGCTTTGGGGTCTATTACCTCGGTCTACACCACAGGACATATCACATCCGAGGTCCTTTTATTATTTCCCATACCCGTGGAGGTTGATTTTGTCCCCGCTTATGGTTTCACGGTCCCGAGGGAGGAACCTAGCCTCCCTTGCCTTCCTTATGAGCCTCTTGCCCCATACATGAGAGTGCCTGAAGGTGATTATCTGCACCTGGGCGAATGTCGCACATGGGCAAGTATAGTGAAGGGACCTGTCGGGAGGGGTCATCATTTCTTTGACCCATTCGATCCCCTCCCTAGTGAGCCTCTCGACCCATATTATTTTCCCCACCTTGTCGAGGAGGTCCACTATCATACACCACCTAGGCCTTCTAGTCAACACCTCACCGTGCAGGCATCCAGATGCCCGAGCTTAGGAGGCCAGGGACACATGTCTTTTCCCCATGTTTCACCATGTCCATCGTCATATAGGGGAGATGTCATGAGTAAGCTTGGGATTATTCATTCTTCTGAGTCTACCATATGTCATAGGACACATGTGCCTGCTAGGTTCTACTTTGGTTGTCCAGGCCCTCCCCATGTTGTCAAGTCAGGTAGACGTCATAGGCATGTTAGATCCATGTTTGGATGTCCAGGACCACCACTGCATTCACATAGGTATGAGTCAACACAGCTAGTTCGGAGTCTGCATCATCACCACCTCGAGGCCAGCAACACACGTTACAAGGAGTTAGCTGACGCGCACAGACGCACATGTGAGTTCCGCGAGGGAGAGTACGTCATGGTCCGGGTTAGACCGGAACGGTTTCCTTCGGGAGCCGTAAAGAAGCTCCAAGACCGCGGTGCAGGACCATTCAGAGTGTTGAGGCGTATTGGGTCGAACGCGTATGAGATCGAGCTACCAGACGACTACGGGATCAGTTCGACGTTCAATGTCTCTGATCTGGTAGCTTATCGGGATCCCGCGGTGATACCCAGCGAGTTATTTGGGCCTGACCCTCCTGTTGTGAGTGATACACCTACTGAGAGTCCACCTCCTCCAGCCCCATTACAAAAACGCGAGCATATAGATTGCATACTGGATGAGCAGGTGACTACTACCAGGAGCGGAGCCTACCAACGCTTCTTAGTGCGTTGGAGAGGGCGCCCCGAGTCGGACAACACCTGGATTACACGTGGAGAGCTGGAGCGGATCGATCCGGACCTGCTGGAGCGGTACCTCAGCGACCGTGACCCTTACTCGACGGGGTCGAGTTCTTCCCACCCGGGGAGAATTGGTGAGGACACACGGCGCTATCCTCGACGGAGCACCCGGCACACCGCTACCTCCTTGTGGCTCGGCGACGGCGGCACCTTCTAGTTATCTTTTCATCATGTTTTAGGCCATGTTAGGCCTCAGTCTGGACTTGCTCAGGCCTTGTGGGCCTTGTCTTTTGGTCCCTGCGTGGACATCTTATTGTTTGGGCACTTATTGGGCCATATAGTGGCCAATTGGGTTGCTTTGTGGGGTAATGGATCTTGTTATTGGGTCAGGGGCTTATTGGGGCTTGAAGCCCACTTAAAAGAGGCCCATTAGGGTTTAGGGGGCGGCCCCCTCCCCATCTAGAGGAGGAGGAGGCAGCCGCCCCCCCCCTTCCTGGTTCTACTAGGGAAGGTGGGGGGCGCTCCCCTCTCCCTTCCCCCTTTTCCCCTCTCCTCCTTTCCCCAACTCCACCCCTTCCTTCTCCCACTTAGATTCCTTTCCTATTTTCTAAAGCTTGCTGAAATATGGGCCGCCTTTCTCTCCTTGGAGCTGGGCGCACCCCTCCCCTTCTAGTTAGATTAGGGTTTTCCCATCCCCTATAAGTAGTTCTCACCTTGTACCGATTACAGTTTACACATGATTTTGAATACAAGTGAGTATTGTGCAAAGCTTTTTGCGCCCTTCTCTCTCTCTCTCTTTCTTCTCCTGCGACGGGAGAACGGCGGGGTGTGACGCCTCAGCCCTCGGTGGACTCCGGGGTTCCCTCTTATCCTCATCTTCTTCCTCAACGGTTCGTGTTCGTGATTCCAGATTTCTGCCCCGACTTGTAGCAGAGCTCGCGCCCCCTTCTTGGACGAGTTTTGCCACGATCTATTTTCTGGAGATACGTCTGCGGATCAGCTTCGCGTCGGCGCCTGTTTGGCATCAATCGGAGATCGGCACTGCCCGTACCGATTTTCTCCGCCGACCTGCGCCAGCACCACTTTCTCTGCTCGCCCAGCGGGGAGGCCCTGATTGCGAATTTTCCCCAGGCCTCCACGCTGCGTCTTTTGCGCTGGTTTCTTCAGGGTTCGTGGATCTCCGAGTTAACTTTCCAACGCCGCCGACGGCGTCGCGTTTCGACATCGTCACCGTCCGTGGCGGTCGATCTCGTGGGGTTGCGCCAGCGCATCTGCCCAGTCCGCCCAGCGAACCAGCCCCGACTTTCAGCGACTCCTGCGGCTCGCACCGGCGTCGTCTGCCAGCGCCATTTGGCCGAGGGCGATCTCTGCCAGTCAGCTTTCACCCCCAACCGGCCCGGACTTGTTCGGGCACCAGAAGGCCGATTTCCAGATTTTACCGTCGGCGAGCGCAGTTCTGCGCCCACAGAACCTGATCTGACTTTCAGCAGCGCCCACGGTCACCACCGGCGGATCCAGCGCGCCCCCTTTGGCCGGAGCGTTCCTCCAACAGTCAGCGACGCGTCCTCTCTGACGGTGCCTCAAACGGGCGTCGTATCAGCCCGTGAGACCCCCCCTCCGCCCAGGCGCGCGCGACACCGGTTTCTGCAGCGTTGCACCCGAACCTCCTCGTGGCCGACCCGTCACCGAGTGCAGCCCGTCAACCCGTGTCCGGCAGCCCCGAACGTATTGGTTGTAGCCTTTTACCTCCCTGCGAGGAGTGGGCCGTTATTGGGTTGTATTTTATTGACCTCTGGTGTATCGGGGTTGTTGGTTCACGGCCGGGGTTCCTTCCCCACGCCTAGGCGTGGAGGTACGCGCTCCGACTCCCCTCCTTTTGCTTGCTCTTTTAGTATGTGATTGATTATGCCGCGTGAGAGAGGGTAGGTGCCTAGCCACTTATTGCCATCACCGCGGATCGTGAGTGAGAGCATCCATCCCTAGCACTAGTCGAGCACCGAGCTAGGACTCGACTCCCCTTGTCTTTGGAGGTCGACTATACGCCTAGACACGTGCGCTTCCCTCCTTGGGACGGCCGAGGTCGGAGTTTCTGTTGAGAGACGTCCCTCATTCTGTGGGATATCACGGTGGTCAGCCACTTGGCGACCCTTGAGCGTGCTACTGCCGGCCTCAGTTAGAGTCTTTTGTGAGTCTTAGTCCGTGTCGGTCCCCGTCCCGCGTCACTGGCCCTCTGACCGATTTTCCCCCGTAGCCGGACTCTGGCTAACGACGAGGGGCCCGATGGAAACCAGTCTAAAACCGTCTCTAAGGGTAGCCTCTCCACCACTCCCTGGTGGGACCACACGCGTGTAAGCAGGCTACGACTAGTGGAGTGTCACTGAAGGAGTAGACTCTCAAGTCAACGGAAAGCAACGTCACAACCGGATGGTACAAGGAACGCCCCTCGTACAAATCACCGTCGCACGGTGACACAAGCCGACAACAACATCTCCCGGCACCGCTCGGTACGACGAGAGACAAGCCGACACGACCCGTCCCCTTGATCGGTCCACCTTGGGCCGCTCAGGCATGTGCGGTCATACCGGGGCCGCACCAGGTTTAAACGGTCAGGACATGACCATTCTACCCTAGGTCTAAACGGGCAGATGAACGGCCACCACGGGCCCGTTCAACTGATGTACGGCCAGCTACTGGCCGCACGTGGGTGATGAACGGTTCGCTATTGGCCGTTCGTCTCCCAACGGTAATAAACCTGAACGGTTAGGCCGTAGCCGCACTAGGGAAGAGCAGCTATGGTTTAACCGTTCAAGGGTTGTGCGGTCCAGATCTGGCCGCACACCCAGGCGACGGCACCAGACGACGTACGGCTAGCCCCTGGCCGCACGAAGGGTTCAGCGGCCAGCTCCTAGCCGCACACCCCGGTGCACTGTATAACGGTAATCATCAACGGTCGAAAATCCAGGGTTGGGCGGTAGTTATGGGGCCGCACTTCAGGATATGCGGTCCCAAGATAGACCGCACAATCCCACTGCGCGCCGAGCCCAGCCACAGCGCACCGTGTCGATAAACGGTCGGAACAGCGCCGCATAGGGGTTGTGCGGCCACTGGTTCGACCGCATATCGCTCACCGACGCGAAAATGGTGAACCTCACCGGAATCGCGCATTCCAACCCCAAATAAGCCCCACGAAGTGGGAAACGGTGAGAGAAGAACCCCCAAGCCCCCTAGCATGCTCCTACGCTCCCGAAACGCGGAATCGGGGCTTAAAATGATGGATCGGGCGGTCACTCCCCAAAGCATGCACGACCCTTCCCGGTGTGAAATTAACCCCTATCGACCTCGTCTCGAGCTAAAACTCGCGGGGAAGGAAGACAAGAGGCTAAGGAATGTCACCCTACCTCCGGTTTGTGACGAGACGCGCCGATCCAAGCCTGAATCAACGAAGAACACCGTTAAAACCTCACCTTCCCAAGCTTCCCACGCTCGCCGCACGCCCGCACGATCGCCTCGTCGTCACCCACGTCCTCGCGCAGTCGCACCACCGCCGTCTACAGCTGGAAAGGAGGTCGCCGCGCTCGAACGGGAGAGAGAGAGAGAGTGAGAGGGAGGCCACGGTCGTGAGGGAGGAAGAAGGAGAAAGGAAGAAGAAGAAGGAAAAAGAAAATAAAAGAATTAGGAATTTATAGAAAATCCGAAAATTCCAAAAAATACCAAAAAATCAAAAATTACATTTCCAGGATCCTCGGAACGCACCGATCGCAACGGTACCACTCGGGCCCAGGTGAACGACCCGGTTCACCCGCAGCGAGGTTCCGAAGGAATTACCAAAACCCACGCCGGTAATCGGAAAACACCCGTAGAAAAAGCTGCGGAACACTTCCGGGCCTCCGAAACAACTCCGGATCGCATCGATCCGAACATGAAAGATGTCCAAAATGAAATTTCAGACACAACGGAGCCAGACACTCCGAGAAACCATATCCGGGACCCACAAAGAAGGATCCGAAAGGTCTAGGATATTACAGCCCTTGATGAGGGACGGGACCACGGACACGACAAGCTCGTGATCGTCCCTTAACGAGGGAAGCGTCGGACGTGCGCGGTTGAGAAACCGGCAAGAGCTAGGGTGGTCAGCTCTCTCTTTCGTGCCCAAATCGGGTCACGGGACGGTAACGCTCTCTCTCGCAGCAGCGGTGATATAAATAGAAAGCGAGCTAATTACCCTATCATGCTCTCTAGCAGTGGCATAAACAAGCATATATGAAATAAGCGAAATGCCAAGTGTAGGAGCGAAGATGAAACCTCCACGCGCTCGGCGTGGGGATGACGGACCCGGCCGAAGTCGTACTCCCGGAACAATTATACACGGATATTACAGAAATGCAACTCGCTGCCCACTCCATGCAGGGAGGTAAAGGGCTACACAATGGGGTCTGGGAGGATCGAATTCGGGTTGACGGGCGGCTTCTCGCGTTGATTCGGCAACACCCGAACACGTGACGGTGGGGCCCACGTGCTGTCCTGAGGGGCCGTGTGGGACCCGGTGGCACCGCTGTAGTGGTGGATGCCCGGAGGGTCGCTCCTTGGGATGGCGGCACGTTGGTTCGCCGGCCGGAGGCCCGGCGGCTCCGTTCGGCACCGGTCGGAAAACCCGATCGGAAATCTGTCGGTTCTGTATTTGGCGCGCGCTCCGGCGAGAATGGGCGCTGCGATCAGCCCCGATGTCGGATCGACACGAGACTGGCACCGTTGGAAAGCTAGCTTGAAGTTATTCAACCTAGGCCCAAATATCTGGCCTGGATCTTCTCGGATCTTGACTTATGGAATTTTCAATCTCCTGTTGTATAGTAACCGAAGACTCAGACCTGCAGAGAACGTGACGGTGGATTACCTTTGACCGCGAGGTAGACGTTCGAATCTGGGGTTGTGTTCTTCAGGAAAGTTGTGGGAAATTGAGTTGGGAAGACAGAAAAATTGGTTTGGACACGTTTGGATGTGTCTATGATTTTCTGTGATTTGTTTACTGGACGAAGGTCAGATCTGGGATCTGACTGAAAGTACTGTAGCTCCGGTAGAACATGAATTTTTAAAAATAGGTAGAAGGATGATAAAAATTTAAGAAACATTGTGGTGGTAGGGGACGATGGACAGAACACCCAGTTAAATTGGCAGGTCTAAAAAAAATCAAAAGGGTGGTCGAAGGTGGAGAACTCAGGGCTACTGTCACTGTAGACAGTGACAGAACAGATCTGAGATTGAGAGTTGAACGAAATAGTAAAGATATGAAACGGTGGCTTTTGAACCTGGATGTTTTTGTGGAGAATGGGCTAGAAGATAGGAACCAACCCTCAAAATTTCAAATCGATCTGAGCTCGTGGCTGGCTTCAGGAATTCACGAACTGCACCTCTGTCTAGCAGGACAGAAAACCGAAGACGATCCCGTGGCGGCTCGAAGGCGGCACCAACGGCGGCGGCGGCGGCACAGACGATCACCGGAGGTTGAGAGGAGATGAAGGGAGATAGAAACACTCTAGAAATGGAGGTTTGGGAAGGAGAGAACCAGAGGAGAGAGGGCTGGGGTGCAGCTAGCTTCAAGCTTTCACAAAATTTTCTGATTTTCATTGATTTTCACATAAAAATACAATCTTTTATATGATTCCAACCAAATCAATTGTGCACCCTTAGATCTAGGGATGGGATTGAAGGGCTGGGATTGCATGCCACAAACACAAAAAAAAAACATTAAAAATGAAGGGGGGGGGCGGCCTATTGACTATGGGTAGGTTTTGAATGGAAGGTTGAATGGGGGTAGGTGGGATGGGTGTAGAATGTTGACATTCTTAACCCTTTGTCTACCCATGTGGCATATGACTAGTCCACTCATCTAGAAGGCCACCTAGGCAGGTTGACCAGCCCCACATTGTTTATGTGGACCAATGGAAAAGGGCTGAGGGTCCCCTTGCTGGTCCCATGGGCAAATTACATAGAAACCCACATAATCTACGGGAGTGACGCATTGGCCGATAAAGCCGTACAATTGCGCATATACTTTCCCGTGGATATAAAAATAAACTAAAGGATATAAATGCAATATGAAAAGTACTAGCTCGGCGTCGATTCCCATCAACTCTCCCCGGGTGGGAGGAACTCGACCCCGTCGAGTAGGGGTAGGGATGCTCGAGTACTCCGGCGGATCCGTCACCGTGCCAAGTAGCGCGGGTATGCTCCACTCCAAGTGATCGGTACCTGCTCATTCCATATATACGCGATATGCACAAACTGCTATGGGCTAAAGGTGGACACTCCGAGTGGGGCACTCTCAAAAGGGAAGGAAGTAGCTCGAAGACTCACTAGGAATCACCGCTGAGTCCCTGTAGGTGACTGATCCGGGTATAAAGTAGAACCGATCCCATACTCATCAAGTGAGTCGACTCGCTTCACACTCATAAGGGACGGACATCGATGAGCTTGCACAAGACACATACAGACAAATAAATGACACACAAACCATGCAAACAAACCACACAAAGAAGAGACAATACTGACTCATGCATGACTCGAGACAAACCTACTGTTAGTCCGACCCGTATATGAGAGACGGCGGACCAGGACACCCGAATGTGTGCCATGCATGCATTTGACGTAACCGGAGATGGGTGGCATGGGGTACACCTAAATGTCCAAGTATGACCCAGTCATGCATGGACGGCCCTTTGGATTTGGGAGACTTGGGAGGGCTAGGAAATCCGGGTGTGGAAGAACCGGGTGTAGGTGTATCGTGGACGGGCTTGGTTTATGTAGAGGGCCCGACCGATGGGAAAGGGGCGTGAAAGTGGACTTCCCCGATAAGGTATGAAGGAAGTGATGGGTCATGGGGCCCACTAGAGTAGGGGTCGAATGGGTCAAAGAAAGTGTGACCCCTCGGTTCCTCCATTACATAGTCCCATGTTTGGAATTCATGAAGGTGAGGGTCACCTCCATCCATCGTGATAGATGGGACCGTGTATAGGAGATATGACTCCTCCCTCGGAAGAAAAGTAATGAAGTCGGGCTCATCCGGTAGCGGGAGAAGTAGAAGAACCTCCGTGGTAACACAACCCACGGTACATACGGAGGTAATGGACCCTATGGCCAGATGGGTGAAGCTACGACGAGTGGGTTGGTCGAAGCCTCGGGCCAATAAATGTGTAAAGGTCAACTGCCGGTCTAACCCTTTAAGAAGGTCGTCCAATGTGTCCACATAGTGACGAGATCGGAAGGTGGTATGAAATGAGTTGCTTGACATTAGTGGTAGTGTGGGGTCCATTGATGGGAAGGGAGGTGGGACCAAGCCATCCTTGAGCCAACTAAGAAGTGGCTCGGCTATAAAAAGCGTACCCGTTAGAAATACGGGTGGCTCGGGCCTTGGTGGTTCTAAATGAGAGGATTCCGAATCAAATTCGGAAATAGAGATGGATGACATTGGAACTCTCTCGGGTGGTGAAGGCCATGGTGTAGGCTACTGGGAGGTGGATGCTTGTCGAAAGCCACCATACCGAGAAAAGTGTGACTCAAATGGTTCGACCACTAGAGCGACCGAATAGGATTCCGCTAGAGAGAATGCATTACGGATAAGACATTCCAATTGGAAGTGAAGGCGCAAACCTCTCCGGAACTGAAATGCGGCCGTGTTGCTCTCCTCTCCCAAGCCATGTTCCAACCAATACTTATGATATGCCCGAATGTACTCGGACACGGACCTATCACCTTGGACGGGTCGACATGGGTGGGCCATAGTTGCCAAAATACGGGAATGGATCCCTAGGAATGGATATGCAAGGCCATTTGGGCAAGACACTAGACACGACCCTAAGTAATGCAAAGTTGGAATGCATGCACACTAAGGACCCTAGACGTAAACCAAGACTTGGTACGTGGCGGAGATAATTGACCCGACGGTCACTCGCGCAAGTGTGCGGCCTTCCCGATAGGCGTAGCCTAACGTTCGGACAACACCTTTTGATATACCGAGTAAAGGGATGTAAGTGCAAAAAGACACTTTTTTTGTGTTTTAGAAATATGATGATCCTAGACTCGACTTAAACCGACTAATGACTAGACGTAAATGACACTCTTTTTTTTCTTTTTGACACCCTAGACTCAAACTTGCTCTGATACCAAATTGATGCGGGACGGGACCATGGACACGACAAGCTCGCGATCGTCCCTTAACGAGGGAAGCGTCGGACGTGCGCGGTTGAGAAACCGGCAAGAGCTAGGGTGGCAGCTCTCTCTTTCGTGCCCGGATCGGGTCACGGGACGGTAACGCTCTCTCTCGCAGCAGCGGTGATATAAATAGAAAGCGAGCTAATTACCCTATCATGCTCTCTAGCAGTGGCATAAACAAGCATATATGAAATAAGTGAAATGCCAAGTGTAGGAGCGAAGACGATACCTCCACGCGCTCGGCGTGGGGATGACGGACCTGGCCGAAGTCGTACTCCCGGAACAATTATACACGGATATTACAGAAATGTAACTCGCTGCCCACTCCACGCAGGGAGGTAAAGGGCTACACAATGGGGTCCGGGAGGACCGAATTCGGGTTGACGGGCGGCTTCTCGCGTTGATTCGGCAACACCCGAACACGTGACGGTGGGGCCCACGTGCTGTCCGGAGGGGCCGTGTGGGACCCGGTGGCACCGCTGTAGTGGTGGATGCCCGGAGGGTCGCTCCTTGGGATGGCGGCACGCTGGTTCGCCGGCCGGAGGCCCGGCGGCTCCGTTCGGCACCGGTCGGAAAACCCGATCGGAAATCTGCCGGTTCTGTATTTGGCGCGCGCTCCGGCGATAATGGGCGCTGCGATCCGCCCCGATGTCGGATCGACACGAGACTGGCACCGTTGGAAAGCTAGCTTGACGTTATTCAACCTATGCCCAAAGATCTGGCCTGGATCTTCTCAGATCTTGAATTATGGAATTTTCAATCTCCTATTGTACAGTAACCAAAGACTCAGACCTGCAGAGAACGTGACGGTGGATTACCTTTGACCGCGAGGTAGACGTTCGAATCTAGGGTTGTGTTCTTCAGCAAAGTTGTGGGAAATTGGGTTGGGAAGACAGAAAAATTGGTTTGGACACGTTTGGATGTGTCTATGATTTTCTGTGATTTGTTTACTGGATGAAGGTCGGATCTGGGATCTGACTAAAAGTACTGTAGCTCTGGTAGAACATGAATTTTTAAAAATAGGTAGAAGGATGATAAAAATTTACGAAAAATTGTGGTGGTAGGGGACGATGGACAGAACACCCAGTTAAATGGGCAGGTCTAAAAAAAATCAAAAGGGTGATCAAAGGTGGAGAACTCAGTGCTACTGTCACTGTAGACAGTGACAGAACGGATCTGAGATTGAGAGTTGAACGAAATGGTAAAGATATGAAACGGTGGCTTTTGAACCTGGATGTTTTTGTGGAGAATGGGCTAGAAGATAGGAACCAACCCTCAAAATTTCAAATCGATCTGAGCTCGTGGCTGGCTTCAGGAATTCACGAACTGCACCTCTATCCAGCAGGACAGAAAATCGAAGACGATCCCGTGGCGGCTCGAAGGCGGCACCAACGGCGGCGGCGGCGACACAGACGATCACCGGAGGTTGAGAGGAGATGAAGGGAGATAGAAACACTCTAGAAATGGAGGTTTGGGAAGGAGAGAACCAGAGGAGAGAGGGCTGGGGCGCAGCTAGCTTCAAGCTTTCACAAAATTTTCTGATTTTCATTGATTTTCACATAAAAATACAATCTTTTATATGATTCCATCCAAATCAATTGTGCACCCTTAGATCTAGGGATGGGGATTGAAGGGCTGGGATTGCATGCCACAAACACAAAAAAAAAACATTAAAAAATGAAGGGGGGGGGGCCTATTGACTATGGGTAGGTTTTGAATGGAAGGTTGAATGGGGGTAGGTGGGATGGGTGTAGAATGTTGACATTCTTAACCCTTTGTCTACCCATGTGGCATATGACTAGTCCACTCATCTAGAAGGCCACCTAGGCTGGTTGACCAGCCCCACATGGTTTAGGTGGACCAATGGAAAAGGGCTGAGGGCCCCCTTGCTGGTCCCATGGGCAAATTACATAGAAACCCACATAATCTACAAGAGTGACGCATTGGCCGATAAAGCCGTACAATTGCGCGTATACTTTCCCGTGGATATAAAAATAAACTAAAGGATATAAATGCAATATGAAAAGTACTAGCTCGGCGTCGATTCCCATCAGCCCTCCCCCCTTAAAGGAATTTCATCCTCGAAATTGAGAACAACCCAAGGGGAAAGAAGAGGAAGACTCACTCGAACAGGTAAGGGAACTGCTGACGCATCCCGTCCTCACGTTCCCAAGAAGCCTCACCACCAGAGTGTCGCTGCCACACCACCTTCACCAAGGGGATGGCCTTGTTCCGCAGGCGCTGCTCTCGCCTATCCACAACGCGGATGGAAAACTCTAGAAGAGAAAGATCTGGAGTCACCTTGGGCCACACAGAATCCTCATGCACATGAGAGTCATCAGGCATATACTTCCGCAACATCAAAATGTGGAACACGTCATGCACCGACGCCAACTCAGGGGGTAACTGCAACCGATAAGCTACCTCACCGATGCGCTCCACAATCACAAAGGGACCAATATAGCGGGGACTCAGCTTCCCACGCCGTCCAAAGCGCATCACCCCCTTCATCGAAGAAACTCTCAAGAATACTAGATCGCCCACGGCGAACGCGAGGGGTTGCCGCCTCCGGTCAGCATAGCTCTTCCGCCGACTCTGGGCTGCCAACATGTTCTGTCGAACCACATGCACAACATCCACACACTGCTGCACCAACTCCGGTCCCGTCAAAACACACTCACCAACCTCAAACCAGTCAAGTGGAGTCCCACACGGACGCCCATACAACGCCTCATAAGGAGCCATGCCGATGCTCGAATGATAGTTATTGTTGTAGGCAAACTCCACCAACGGTAGGTGGTGAATCCAACTCCCCTGCCACTCCAGGCAGCAGGATCTCAGCATATCCTCCAAAGTCTAGATGGTCCTCTCAGACTGACCATCTGACTGAGGATGGTACGCTGAACTAAACGCCAACTCCGTGTCAAGAGCTCGTTGGAAGCTCCTCCAGAATCCAGAAGTGAAGCACGGATCCCGATCCAACACAATGGAAATGGGAATCCCATGCAACAGAACGATCCGCTCCACATAAAGACGAGCCAACCTGGACACGCTCCAGCTGACCTTGACCGGTAGCAACCGAGTCACCTTCATCAGCCGATCTACCAGCAACCAAATACTATCTTGCCCACTCGGAGTCCTCGGCAACCCCACCATAAAATCCGAGGTCACGTGGTCCCACTTCCACGCGGGAACATCCAAGGGCTGGAGAGTACCTCCTGGTCGCTGATGCTCCGCCTTCACCTGCTGACAGGTCAGGCACTTGGCCACAAATTGGCAACATCTCTCTTCATGCCAGGCCACCAGAACTGCCTCCGCAAATTCTGATACATCTTCGTCGCACCCGGGTGTACGGTGTACCTACTCCCATGAGCCTCGCGCAACACCGCACGTCGAACCCGCTCCTCGGCTGGGACGTACAACCTGCCACGAAACCTCGCAGCACCATCCTCGCCGAGTTCCACATCAGTTAAGGCCAAAATCCGGGGCAACTCAGGGTCCGCATGCTGAGCCTCTGTCACCTGACGGTGGATAGCTGGCGTGACAGTCAGACTCGCAAGCACTGGTAACCCTGGCTCTTGGGGAATCTTGAGCCTGAAAGACACTTCGGGCACTTGTTACAAGAGCCTCCAATTCCTCAACATCAAGGCACTGATCGCGACCTTCTGACTCAAGGCATCGGCTACGACATTCATCCTGCCCGGCTGATAAGATAGGGTGAAGTCATAATCCTTCATATACTCCATCCAACGTCTCTGCCTGAGGTTAAGGTCCCTCTGCGTGAACACATACCTCAAACTCTGATGGTCAGTGAACACCTCGAACTTTTCACCGTACAGATAATGCCTCCAGATCTTCAGCGCGAAGATCACAGCCGCCAACTCAAGGTCATGGGTAGGGTAGTTCTCCTCGTGGGGCTTCAGCTGCCGAGATGCATAAGCCACCACTCTACCATGCTACATCAACACAGCACCCAATCCGACCCCGAAAGCATCTGTACACACCACAAAACCTCCCGATCCAGAAGGCAAAACCAACACCGGAGCCGAGATGAGCAATCTCTTCAGCTCCCTGAAACTCTGCTCACACTCCTCAGACCAGACGAAAGGCACATCCTTCCGTGTGAGTCTAGTCATCGGGGTCACAATGTGAGAAAAATCATGGATAAACCGATGATAATAACCCGCAAGTGCCAAGAAACTCCGGATCTCGGTCACAGACCTCGGCCTCAGCCATCGCATTACTATCTCGACCTTGGCGGGGTCCACGGAAATGCCATTACCAGAAATCACGTGTCCCAAAAAGTGCACCTCACGAAGCCAGAACTCGCACTTACTGAGCTTCGCATACAACTGGTGATCTCGCAGCGTCTGCAGCACCACACCCAAATAGTACGCGTGCTCCCCGGCAGACCGCGAATAGACAAGGATGTCGTCCATAAATACGACAACGAACTGGTCCAAATACGGACGAAACACCCTCTGCATCAAGTCCATGAAGGCTGCGGGGGCATTGGTGAGCCCAAACGGCATCACCAGAAACTCGTAATGCACGTACCTCGTACCAAACGCAGTCTTCTCCACATCGGACTCGCGAATTCTCAGCTGACAGTAATCGGACTGCAAATCAATCCTCGAGAATACTCGAGCGGACTGAAGCTGGTCGAACAAATCATCGATCCGTGGCAACGGATACTTATTCTTAATGGTCACTTCATTCAGCTGCCGGTAGTCAATGCACAACCGCAAGCTACCGTCCTTCTTCTTCACAAACAACACAGGTGCACTCAAAGGGGAAAAGCTAGGACGAATGTACCCCTTGGCCAGCAACTCTTGCAACTGCGCCCGCAACTCCCTCAACTCAGCGGGAGCCATATGGTAGGGAGCCTTCGCCAACGGTCCCGTACCTGGCACGACCTCGATCACAAAATCGATCTCCCGCTGGGAAGGTAATCCAGGTAAGTCCTCCGGGAAAATATCAGGAAACTCGCACACCACCGAAATGTCCTCAACATCCGGACGCGGCTGGTCTACCAAGACCACAGAAGCGAGAAAACCCTGATAACCCGTATCAAGCAAACGGCAAGCTCGAATCGCAGAGATAAGAAAGCGGGAAGAGGAAGACCTGATACCTTGGAAATAGAAGGTGGGTCCACGAAGTCGCCGAAAATAAACTCTCTTCGAGCCACAATCCACCAACGCATGATGTGCCTCGAGCCAATCCATGCCCAAAATCACATCAAAGTCCTGAAGCGGCAACGCATAGAGCCTAGCTGGAAAACTCCGCCCTTCCACCCACACCGTAACCTCATCGAAACAATACAGAGTGATCATAAAATCACCCGAGGGCAACTCCACTGCCAAATCGTAGGACAACTGGGTCACCGGCTCCTCGATACTCAGCGTGAAATCCTCCGAAATAAACGAATGAGACGCGCCAGAATCAAATAAAACCCGAGCCGCACAACCCAAAATCTGAACGGTACCTTCCACGAGCTGCGACGCCACTGCCTCTGCCCTGGTCATGTGTGTGATCTGGCCTCGAGCTCTCTGCCTGCCTCCCACACTAGCTGACCTGGGTAGCGGCGGATACTGTCCCTGCTGCTGCTGCTGCTGCTGCTGCGGCCTCAGCTGCTGGGGAACCTGCTGTTGCTGAGGAAACTACTGCTGCTACTGCCTCTGAGGACAGTCACGTGCCATATGCCCTGGCTGGTCACACCGAAAACAGACAATCGGCGACGTGCACTGCCTGCCACTGATCTCTGACGGCCCTTGCGATCCATTGCGAAAACAGAACTCGTTATACTGTGGACACGGCCCTTACGATCCATCCACTGATCCCTGACGCTAAAACGGAACCGGCTGCTGTACACTGCCTGATGAAGCCTGCCCCTGACCCTTGGACTTCTTCTTTCGAAAACTCTTCCCGAAGAATTTCTTGACCTTCGTGCCAAAAGACACTGATCCTGTCACTAACGCTGCCGATGCCGGCGCTCCTGAACCACCCGACGCATGCTGGAAGGAACCCTGCTGCTGGATAGCCGACTGCTGGCTGCGACCTGACAAAGACTGTCCCTGGCTAATCGGTCCTCGAGTCCTCTGCGTATCCATCTCCAAGG
Organism: Amorphophallus konjac; assembly: GCA_022559845.1. Classification (NCBI taxonomy): domain Eukaryota; kingdom Viridiplantae; phylum Streptophyta; class Magnoliopsida; order Alismatales; family Araceae; genus Amorphophallus; species Amorphophallus konjac. The sequence continues at coordinate 16,331,605 of CM040124.1, forward strand.
AAGCCGCAACGCGAGATGCTGTCTCCAAATCGGTGGCAGCATTCGCGATCAAATGGTGCCTCAGCTCCTGCCGCAAGCCCTGAACGAACAGTGGGGTCTTCACCCTCTCATTCTCCATGATATGAGCTGCATATCGACCCAGCTCGACAAACCGGGCCCTGTACTGCAACACGGACATGTCGCCCTAAACCAGCTCCAAAAAATGACGCATCCGCTGCGTAGCAATAAACTCTGGACAGTAGGTACGCTCGAAAGCACTGACAAAGTCGCCCCACATAATCTGCTCAAGTGGATGAAGCTAGAAGAACGTCTTCCACTCGGAAGACCACCACTCCCGAGCCGTACCCTGCAACTGGTTGGAGGCCAACATCACTCTATCCCCCGCAGCACTCCGCGCGGAACTGAACACCCGCTCCATCTCGTCGAGCCAACTCCGAGCCAAATCAGGGTCTGGCTGGCCGCCGTAGTAAGGTGAATGAAACTGCATGAAATCCCTCACTCCTCGGCCTGGCCCACCCCTGGTCGACGAGCCCTCACCAGCCTCTCCGCCAAACTGCTGAGACATAAGCTGGTACATGCCACGAAAGAAATCCTCGGACCCCAGAAATCTCGCAGTATCCACTGCCTCAGTGGCCGCAGGTGGCACTCTACTCTGCTCCTCCTGCAGGATCTCCTGACCTCCAGCCGACTGCCCCTACTGAGAGTGAGTCGCCAGCCTCGGAGCCATACCCGCACCTGGAGCAAAGATAGAAAGCACGGAATAGCAAGGTTAAGAGAAATACACGATGCCCAATGCCAGCGTCAACTGTACTTCATCGTTGTGGACTAGTGGACCACTACAATCACTTATGATTCTCGTATAATTCCACAACCGCGCTCTGATACCAGCTGTACCGACCCGAGAATCCGATTACCGGGAAGGCCCGATAACCCAAGACTCGCACCACCACCCACGAGTCCGAAGACTCGGAAGGGTTAGAAGGATGGTGTGGAAACTACACAAGTATCACAAATAATTACAGAATTAAACAGGTATATAAATAAGCAGGAAATGAATTAACATTTTACATGGTCCACAATATAACAATAAAATAACGATAGTAGTCCATAACTAGTACAGAGACAAGAAAGGAGAGTACAGCTACACGGGGCATACCCCGACTTTGACCTCTAGCACTAACGCTGGGCACCTGAACCGCGCTGAGCCTTAGACGAACTCCCCTGAAGCCCCGCCTCGCCTGAAACACGGTGAAAACACGCAGGGAATAAGTCTCGAAATAAGACTCAGTAGGGATCACTCGAACCCTACCTCACAAACGGATAAACCGCTACGCTAGCAGTAAGCGAGTACCTCAAAAGGAAAACCCTACTATCTACAAAGCACCGGTCTCACGGCATGAAAAATCGACACACGTGCCACGACGAAACAACTGGAACCCAACGGCCAACACGGCAGAAACCCGAAGGTCGAAGTCGTAACGACTGACAGCCTGACACTCCCGACTCGACAGGAGTACCTCCCACTAGAAGCACAGTCGGTAGCATCCCCTGACGACTTACACCGCACCGCAGGTGAACTGCTTGACGTGGTAGCACCTACCAGAGGCCCGGACACCGAACAAGTACCATAAACAAGTGACTAGCTGGGGTCATGCTCGTCAGCGTGTGTCCAACTGCCCCCAACCACGTGTGCACACACAGACCATGCATCCTAGGTCTGGCCCTCTGACCGGTTTTCCCCCCTAGCCGGACTCTGGCTAATGACGAGGGGCCCGATGGAAACCAGTCTAAAATCGTCTCTAAGGGTAGCCTCTCCACCACTCCCTGGTGGGACCACACGCGTGTAAGCAGGCTACAACTAGTGGAGTGTCACTGAAGGAGTAGACTCTCAAGTCAACGGAAAGCAACGTCACAATCGGATGGTACAAGGAACGCCCCTCGTACAAATCACCGTCGCACGGCGACACAAGCAGACAACAACATCTCCTGGCACCGCTCGGTACGACGAGAGACAAGCCGACACGACCCGTCACCTTGATCGGTCCACCTTGGGCCGCTCAGGGATGTGCGGTCATGCCGGGGCCGCACTAGGTTTAAACGGTCAGGACGTGACCGTTCTACCCCAGGTCTAAACGGGCAGATGAACGGCCACCACGGGCCCGTTCAACTGATGTGCGGCCAGCTACTGGCCGCACGTGGGTGATGAACGGTCCGCTATTGGCCGTTCGTCTCCCAACGGCAACAAACCGGAACGGTTAGGTCGTAGCCGCACTAGGGAAGCGCGGCTATGGTTTAACCGTTCAAGGGTTGTGCGGTCCAGATCTGGCCGCACACCCAGGCGACGGCACCAGACGACGTACGGCCAGCCCCTGGCCGCACAAAGGGTTAAGCGACCAGCTCCTAGCCGCACACCCCGGTGCGCTGTATAACGGTAATCATCAACGGTCGAAAATTCAGGGTTGGGTGATACTTATGGGGGCACTTCAGGATATGCAGTCCCACGATAGACCGCACAAGCACACTGCGCTGAGACCAGCCACAGCGCGCCGAGCCAATAAATGGTCAGAACAGCGCCGCACAAGGGTTGTGCGGCCACAGGTTCGACCGCATATCGCTCACCGGTGCGAAAATGGCGAACCTCGCCGGAATCGCCCATTCCAACCCCAAACAAGCCCCACGAAGGGGGAAACGGTGAGAGAAGAACCCCCAAGCCCCCTAGCATGATCCTACGTTCCCAAAACGCGGAATCAGGGCTTAAAATGATGGATCGGGCGGTCACTCCCCAAAGCATGCACGACCCTTCCCGGCGTGAAATTAACCCCTCTCGACCTCGTCTCGAGCTAAAACTCGCGGGGAAGGAAGACAAGAGGCTAAGGAACGTCACCCTACCTCCGGTTCACGACGAGACACGCCGATCCAAGCCCGAATCCACGAAGAATGTCATTAAAACCTCGCCTTCCCAGGCTTCCCACACTCGCCGCACGCCCGCATGATCGCCTCATCGTCACCCACGTCCTCGCCCCGTCGCACCGCCGCCGTCTACAGCCGGAATAGAGGTCGCCGCGCTCGAACGGGAGAGAGAGAGAGTGAGAGGGCGACCACAGCCGTGAGGGAGGAAGAAGAAGAAAGGAAGAAGAAGAAGGAAAAAGAAAAGAATTAGGAATTTATAGAAAATTTAAAAATTCCAGAAAATACCAAAAAATCAAAAATTACATTTCCGGGATCCTCGGAACGCACCGATCGCAACGGTACCACTCGTGCCAAGGTGAACGACCCGGTTCACCCGCAGCGAGGTTCCGAAGGAATTACCGAAACCGACACCGGTAATCGGAAAACACGCACGGAAAAAGCTGCGGAACTCTTCCGAGCCTCCGAAATAACTCCGGATCGCGCCGATCCGAACATGAAAGATGTCCGAAACGAAATTTCAGACACAACGGAGCCAGACACTCCGAGAAACCAGATCCGGGACCCATGAAGAAGGATTCGAAAGGTCCGGGATATTACAAGCAGCCTCCTTCACACAATGCAAAGGCCAAACAAAGAAGGACGATAGGGGCTCTTCAAATGGCGGGTCCACAACACCAAAGGCATGCACGTGAGCGGCCTCTCTTCACGCCAAGGATGAGCAGGCTATGTCAACAAGGGCGATTGGGCTTCGCATGAAAAGCGGTAGGCTTCAAGCAAATGGGCTCCATAATGGCATACGCGGCTAAGCCGTGTTAGCCAAAGCGACGTCAACATGCAGGCGCCTCCACGCTGGTGCTTTACGTCGGCAGGGCGCTACAGGTCCACGCGTTCAAAAGCTTCGGCGGACAAAGTAACAGAGGAGGCGGGCAATCTTTACACTAGCGGCCAGAGCTTTACACACACAGCCGACGTGAAAAGAAGAGAGAAAGAAGTTTTGATTTTTACAGAAAATGGGCTTGAGGTGTTCACATGGGAAAACATAGGTTGTTTTGGAGCCTATAAAAGGGATGTGAAGTGGCTCTTCCGGGGGGCCATTAGCATGCTCATACGTAGATAGGCTCTCCCCTCTCCTCTCTCTCACATAGAAGCTAGCATTCATATTTTTCCCCCTCCATTCTTAGTGCTTAGTTTAGCATTAAGCTTGTCCATTTTATTTCTTTTGTTATTTTTATAATTTTGTTGTAATTTATTTATTGTAATTTTCATACATTTTTAAGTTGATTTTAATTCATGTTTAACTTCAAATAGTGTTGTTATTTTCCGTTTTACTTAGGCACAATTTCCCTCCATCTCTCTAATCTCTTCTTAAATTCTTTATCCTTCACCCTCTAAACTTCTTCCAAAGATGGTCAAGAGAAGCGGTTCCGATCCGGACGAGTGTACGTAGTCGTTCCCGACGACTCGTAAATCAAGGTCTCGAGAAGACAACGTCGTTATCATACCACGGCTGCACCAACTGTCTCAAATTTGTCTATTTTATTTCGTATTTAATTTTGTTAGATTCGATAGATTTATTTCATATCCTTTAAATTATGAAAATCAAACACAAACATTCATCTATTTTTGCTTTAAATAAAAAATCAAAGTTTTCAATCTCAACATTCCTCTCTGTGGATTCGACCCGTGCTCACCAGTATATTACTGTTAATTTGGATTAGATTGTGAGTTCGGTATTTATTTTTGATTGATTGCCGCAGGTTTTAATGACGAACATTTCGGCAACATCAACCGGCGCCCCTCTCCTCCCCCTCTCCCGTGGACGTGGCGACGTGCTCCCCTCCGGCTGCAGACGGCGGTGGGTGACGGCGCTGCGACGACGGTGGCGGCGTGCTGATCGTGTCGGCGGGCGTGGTTCGTGGGAAGCTCGGGTAGAACGAGGGTTTCAAGCTGTTTTTTGAAGATCGGCGACGATCTGCCGCGTTTCGGATGATTCCGAGGTAGGGTGACGATCCTTAGCTTGGTGTTTATCTTCCCTGTGATTTCTAGGCCGAGGCGAGGTCGAGAGAGGGCTACTTTGAGCCGGGAAGGGAAAATCATGTTTCGGTGCTTGAGTGGCCGATCTAGCATTTTAATCCACCATTTTGCGGTTTGTGGGCATCAAAAGATGCATTGGGGGCTTGTGAACAAGTTTCCCTTTTGTTTCCCCTTCACCCGGGGGTGAATGGGGCGTGGAATGGCGATTTTGGGGTTTTTCTGCTGTAGCGGCAGGAAAATGGTTCCCAGGCCACGTACCACCTTCTCTATTTATTCGTTGGGGAAGTAGCCTCGGGCCCGTGGAGGCCTGCACACACCAAGAAACCAGAAGGGCGTCAGAAGGAGTCCCGGGTGTTATCCCAGGGGACAACCCTCCGATGCTTAAGTCAGCAAGGGATCAATGAGCAATAGAGAAGAGCAAGGTAAGAGAGAAGTAGAGACCGTAGTAGTCGATCCAGGAGGCGTGTAGGTCCTCTGCATGCGTGCTCGGCGCTCCCATTGGGTTCTCGAAGAGTGCTCGCTGGGTGGTAAGGCCGTGCAGGAGGAAGTGGCTCTCTGGACATAGCGGATGGCCTCTCTGTCATAGTTGCAGGTCAGGTTGCTCTCTTCTCAGCAGGAAGCTCTAGTGGCAGAAGTATCCACCGTATCTCCTCTTGCGTAGTAGTATGGGATTTAATAGAAAAATCTATTGTGCTCTCCCTCTTCTGGCAATGTCCCTTTTATATGGGTTGTCCTGGAGCGAGGGGCCTCATCCCTTGATAGGGAAGGGTCCGTTTAGTAGAGTAGCGTTCCCCCGCTATGTTGGCGGGATTTTTCCGTTGGAGGCCGATAGCCTCGGCAGCGGCCGGTCCCTGGGCGAGTCTTACGGCACTCATGGTGCGTGCTCGGCCGTTATGGGGTCAAGGCCAGCGTCGTGGGGGCAACGGTCGGTCATCGGAGTGTCCTCCGGTGAGAACTGCGCTTGGGCCGGCTCCATCGTGCGTCGTGGAATCTGATGCTCTGCTGGGCCGATTCTCTTCTTATTGGATTGAGCATCCATGTTCGCCCCTTGCCTGGGCTTAGCTTGCCCAAACCTTAATGGGCCGCTCATGTTTGGGCCATTTCTAGGTCGAACCATTTTTACCCTCCTCACTTCCCCCCTACTCTTAGTTGCCGAGCACTCGCAGGGGACTAAGAGTAGCCCAAGAGAGGGATCTTCTGGAGGGTGTGATCCGAAGATGATTTTCCTCGTACGACGAGAATTGGTGGTTTTGAGACCTGCTTGGCGCACAAGGCGCCTCTGGCGGTGGCAGAAGCCACGTTGGCAATGATGACGTTGGGTCTTGTCCTATTCTGGGGATGTGGGCTCAGAACGGTCACCTGGCCTTGGTAGCCGTACCGCCGTAGCGACTGACGTCCCTTCACCTGGTCCCCAGGGGGCAACCGTCGATCTGTAGTGGGCGGCTATAAGAAGCGATGTGTGGTCTCTCGCAAGCCATACCCACGTCTTGCTGGTCGCCGCACTCCGTCGTAGGCGTCTTCCTCCCTTTGCCTGGTGAGGATCCTTCTTTCGCTGTTCTTCTTCTCTTCAGTAGCGATGCCTCCACGTAGGAGAGTCCTTAGCGTTGAGTCTTCCTCTTCGGAGGAGATGCCTCAAGGTCGGGGTGGTATGCTGAGCACCACGGGAGCGGGCACTAGCCGGTCTGGTTCCCAACCTTTAGTGGCCTATAGGGTATTCCATGGCTTGTGGGAGGTCTTCCAAATTCCCCCCGAGTACGACATCGTCTTCCCCGCTGTAGGAGATGACATAATGAGTCATCCTCCCGGCGGGATCATGATTTCGGTGGCCTCCTTTCAGGCGGGTCTCCATATCCCGGTCCATCCTTTTATCATAGCCGCCCTCCGCCATTACGGGCGGAACCCTGGGAGCATAACCCCCAATTCTTACAGCATCCTCTGTGGGTTTGTCTATGCGTGCCGTAGAGCTTCGGTGGAGCTGAGTGTCGATCTGTTCCGGCAATTCTTTCTCCTCCAGAGTTGCCCATCCGACACCTATTTCGCCTACTTCAAGGCCTGTGCCAACGACCACTTTATCTCAGTCTCCCGTACCGCGTCCAACCGTAAGGGATGGGCGGAGCAGTACGTATACCTGATCAAGTTGAAGGACTGGAAAAGAGCCTCTGATGGTTGGATGCGGAGTGGCTTTCCTCGCCCTTGGCGTGATTCAAAGCCTCCCCTCAATGCCGAGGGCCGCCGGGATCTGAAAGTTGTTTCCCGGTACCCCCTTGCAGACGCAGACCATGTTTTGACCCCAGCGCTGCTTCGAGAGCTGGGGTTATGTCCTCTGTTGCCGCAGGGTACTGGTTTTATCTTCCCGTAGGGTCACGGCGATTGTGACTGGTGCTTGACTAACTTTGTCCTTGTTCTCAAGGGCGGCTGAAGCGCAGGGTTGGACCCCCGAGATCGTTCGACTGTCGCGGCTCGCTCCTAGCCCCGTGGATCACGTTGCTTTGGGAGCCGATCAGGTGTCGGTCGTCGCCACCCCCAGCCCAGGTTCCATTTATCCCGGGGAGGTTGCAGAACCCGGCCCCTATTGGCATTCCTCTGGAGCGTTCGCCCGAGGCGTCGGTGGCTAGCGGAGGGACCAGTCTTCGACGGAGCTCCCCCGAAGCCACTCCTAGCGCACCTGGCAAATAGTCCACTATGGCTGGTGGTGCTCGAGCCTATCTGACCGAGGATGAGCTGGCTGAGATGGACAGTTGCCGCCGGTCAAGGAAGAGGGGAAGGGATTCGACCCCGGCTAGGAGCCGGGTCCCACCCACGTCTGGGGTGCCTCCCCCCAGTGTTCGCCCGCCATCATCTCCCGTGGTGTCGGTAGCTGCGATGCCAGCGTCCGCCTCCGGAGGGCGGGGGCGCGAAAGGGGCAAGGCTTCTGTCGATGCCGAAGTTGGCTCTCCTCCCCCGGCATCCGGAGTTCCTCCGCTGGGGGCATCTTCACATGGTCGGTCCTCGTAGCCCGAGGACTCACCGGCGAGGATGCCTGGTATTCTGAGCATCGTTGACCTTATGGTGCAGAGTGCTCGCTAGCATGAGCACGTCGGGGACCTCGGTCCCGAGATCGTACACGAGCTGACGGCCGTCGCTGCGAGGAGCGCGTGCCTGGTCATCAATGCCTTCGGACTGTGGAGGCATCGCTTCCTCAATGCCGTCCGTGAACTGGAGGCCAGTCGGGCCCTTCAGGCAGAGGCCGAAGGTCGTTTGAAGGAGTCTGAAGTTACGAACGCCGGACTTCAAGAACAGCTGTCCCAGTTGGAGTTGGCCCTGGCTCGCATGGAGCGCGACTGGGACTCTTTTCGGGCACGGGCTGACGCAACCGGAGAGCGCGCGGCCAAGCTGGAGGCGGAGGCCCGAGCCATGGGGGCCCGCGGCCAGGAGATCGAGGCAGAACTCGCCAAGCTGTGCATGTCCCTATCTTCGGCCGGTGAGGAGGCTGTGGAGGCCTTCCGCTCCTCCTCGGCTTACCGGGCCGAGCTGACGGAGGCGGCCTTGGAGTACTACGGGCTGACACATGACCGTGGCTTCCGGGAGGGCTGGAGTGCTGCCGTGAAGGCCATGGCGGGGCACTTTGACCTCGTAGCCCTGGTCCTCCCCCCTCCTTCAACTCCCTATGGCTCGGAGGTCGATGACGGAGAGGAGGGGCCTGACCCCGTAGAGGCGGGCGCCGAGCGGCCAGTGTCGAGGGCGGGTGAGCGGGCACCCACGGATATTTCTGTGGTGGACTTGATCGACGAGCCACCTTCTCCTAGAGCTGCCGCTGTACGTGAGCCTGCTGAGGCCAGGGCACGTGTTGATGTAACCAGGGCAGGTCCTTGAGGGGATGCCCGTAACTGTCTTTTCCTTTTTTTTTTCACTTTTCGAGGTAGTAGCCTCTTTTTTGTAATTTCTTTTTTGGAAATGAAAAACCTTCCTTTTATTTGCAAATTTTGAGATTTCTTTCGTGTACTTGCCTCCTCCCGAACTGTCGCGAGATCCTCTGGGGATATGAAGCGGCGTCCTTGGTGAGGGCTCCGAGGGAGCACGACTTTCGGGATCCGTCGCTTCGATTTCCACGGATTTGATTGAGTTGGTAGGAGTCCTCATATTCCTGGGGACTTCGCTTTCCCTATAAATGACGGCTTTCGCATCACTCAAGCGATCAGCTCTGCACTAGCGAACCTTCGTAGGTAGCCTTCTTAGAGAATGTCCTCAGGAGAGTATGGTACTTCGTAGGATGATGAATTTCTGCAGGCTCGTCGTCAACCCTTGGTCCTCCGAAGAAACCCAGCACCGGTAACGTGGCGACCATGGCCTGTGCCTGAAGAGGATGGTCCGGTCTCTGAGCAGTATAGGCTCGGGTACCTGGATGGCTTGCGGGAGGCCTTGGAGAAGGTTAACCGCTTGTATGCTGGCAGGGGAGTCCGGCTTCTTGAGCCGGATAAGTTCCGTCCTTAAAGGGATGAGAAGTGTCAGGGTAATGCCGCTTTCCCTTCTTCAGCTAGTTCCCTTGCTTGTCTTTGTGGTATATAATCGTTGTTTACTCCTTGCAGGTGCTTGGTAAGATGCTCCTCGTTGCTGGAACATCTTCCTACCTTCTGGTAGGAAGGATCGTAAGGAACGGTGGGAACTGTTTTCCCTTCTTCCACTTTGTGGGCACGGCCGTATGGCTTGGACGACGGCGGTGGGCTCCTCTGTTTGCAGGCATGGCCAGTACGTCGGGGTAGCCTTCCTAATGTGTTGGCCTCGTGGTACCGCTATCCCTCGTTGGCTTGTCTAGGTCGGCTAGTTCCCTGTAACGGGGGGACCTCGCTGGCCTTCTTCCTTCAAGCAGGGGCAGCTAGAGCAGTCGGCCTAGTTTTCCTGGTGCAGGTCTTCTACCAGTGAAGCCTTCTGTTGGCATTGGGGCTTTGTCTCTCTTCTCTAGCATAGGAGGCTTCTCCGTAGGTCCCCTCCCACAAAACAAAAATGGGTACCTGGCGCTTGGTCAGAGACTTAGCATGGTCGTTGACGGAGGATGATGTCCGGGAAGCGAGTAGTTGGAGTCATATGTCGCCATCGTCGAGCACGTTTTATCTCTCCATGTATTTTGAATTTGGCCCATATGTGGGTATTTTGCCAATTTCTTGTAGCTTGTATTTTGACTAAAGAAATGTAAATCCTTTATTCTGAGCCAATACTGTTGTGTACCATTTACTGGAGTGCTTCGGCTTGCTTTCTGGGCGATCCTCCATGCTCGCATTCCACAGTGTTCGTGTCTTCCGCAGGAACCCTTAGGTTATCATTTTATTTTCAAGGGGAGCGGTGCTCGTCTCTAGGAAACCCTTAGGTTACCTTCTCATTTTCAAGGGGAGCAGAGCTCGCGCCTTTAGGGAACCCTTAGGTTACCTTCTTGTTCTCAAGGGGAGCAGTGCTCGTCTCTAGACCCTTAGGTTACCTTCTCGTTTTCAAGGGGTGCAGTGCTTGCCTCTAGGGAACCCTTAGGTTACCTTATCATTTTCAAGGGGAGCAATGCTCGCCTCTAGGGAACCCTTAGGTTACCTTCTTATTTTCAAGGGGAGCAATGCTCGTCTCTAGGGAACCCTTAGGTTACCTTCTTATTTTCGAGGGGAGTAGTGCTCGCGCCTCTAGGAAACCCTTAGGTTACCTATTTCATTTTCGAGGGGAGCAGTCCTCGCACCTCTAGGAAACCCTTAGGCTATCTTTTTTATCGTTCGTGGGCAACTTACCGTAGTGGAGTATGGTTGGTGACGTTTCACTGGAAGTATTTCCTGAGGTTGATGGAGTTCCACGTCCTAGGCACCTCTCTCCCCCCGCAGCGTCACTAGCCTGTACGCTCCTTTGCTGAGTGTTCCTGCTACCCGGTATGGGCCTTCCCAGTTGGGTGCGAGTTTACCTGCAGCTCCCCGTGGGTTAGCCACGCTTGCTCGCCGTAGAACCAGATCTCCAAGGAAGCAGTGACGCTCCTTAACCCGGGCGTTGTAGTATTGAGCCAGCTTCTGCTGATATGCTACAAGTTTCACTTGGGCGTTGGTTCTTCCTTCTTCGAGCAAGTCCAGGTTTTCTCGTATTGCCTGGTTGTTCCTGGCCTCATCAAAATGTCCCACTCGTAACAAGGGGTTGGATATTTCCACCAGAACCATTGCCTCAGCTCTGTAGGTGAGATGAAAAGGCGTCTCTCCGATGGCGGCTCTAGCAGTGGTCTGGTGAGCCCATAGGATGCTGGGGATTGAATCAATCCATGCGTCGCCTGCTTGGTCCAGGCGGGTCTTGATGCCATGGAGTAGAGTACGGTTGGCATTTTCCACCAACCCGTTAGCTTGGGGATGCCCTACCGAGGTGTAGTGGTTCCAGATCCACAACTCCGAGCACTTTTCGTGAAAGGCAGTGCTCGCGAATTGTCTGCCGTTGTCAGTAGTAAGAACCCTGGGGATCCCAAACCGGCAAATAATGCTTCACAACACGAATTTCCAGGCTGCTTCACTTGTTATCTTTCCCAATGGCTCGGCTTCGATCCATTTGGTGAAGTAGTCGATGGCGACTATGAGGAATTTCTTCCTCCCTTGTGCTTCAAAGAAGGGTCCCAATATGTCAATTCCCCATCGCACGAATGGGCGAGGCTCCGTCAAGGCGCGGAGGTGCGTCGCTGGCTGGTGGTGTAGGTGGGAGTACTTCTGGCATTGGGGGCACCTTCGAACATAGTTGAGACAATCTTGCTGCAAGGTGGGCCACCAGTACCCTTGTCGGATCAGCGTCCTTGCAAGTGCTCGCCCTCCCACATGACTTCCGCAGAGTCCCTCGTGGACTTCTTGGATGGCCTGGTCGGCTTCCGTGGGGAAGAGGGACTTGAGTAGAGGAGCTAAGAGGGACAGGCGATATAGTCGGCCATCCACCATGGTGAAGTGGGCCGCTCTTGCCTGCGTGCGCGGCGCTTCGGCATGATCGCTGGGGAGATGTTGCCGAAGGAGGAAATCGAGTAGAGGCTCCATCCAGGAAGGTTCGTAGTCGATGGCGTTTACCTGGAGCACTGGATCATCTACGCTCGGTGCTGATAGTTCCTCTATCAGGACCGATCTCGAACTGGAAACTGTAGTGGCTGACGCTAGGCGGGAGAGGGCATCTGCTCGGACATTCTCCTCGCGTGGGATGTTGACCATTTCTAAGTGGGCGAATTCATTAGCCGCGGCCTTGGCCTTCTCTAAGTATTTCATCATGGAGGGATCGCGGGCTTCGAACTCCCCCCTGACCTGGTTGGCGATTAGCATGGAGTCGATGTACGCTCACACACTTGACGCCCCCAGGTGTTTCGCCATGCGCAACCCAGAGAGGAGTGCCTCGTACTCGACCACATTGTTCGTGGTCGGGAAGTTGAAACGCAGGGCGTACGGTAGCTCCACTCCTTCTAGTGAGAGTAAGACCAACCCCGCGCCGCTGCCCGCAGCGCAGGATGATCCATCGACGTATAGTTCCCAGGCGGTCCCCGAGGACTGCTCGGGTGAGTCCTCGGCGGGTAGGGTGCATTCGGCGACGAATTCCGCGAGAGCCTGGGCCTTGATCGTCGTCCTCGGTCGGAACTTAATGTCGAATTCTCCCAACTCGATGGCCCACTTGACCAGTCTTCTGGACGCATCAGGATTCTGCAGGATTTGTCAGAGGGGTTGATCGGTGAGGACGGCGATCGGGTGGGCCAGGAAATATGGCCGTAGCTTGCGAGAGAGAACTTCTCGGTCTGCGAATACCAAAATTTCAGTCCTTGCAGTGCTCGACTGACATAGTAGACAGGCTTCATGACTCCCATCTCCTCCCGTGCGAGCACAGCACTCATGGTGCTGGGCGTTACGTATAGGTACAAGAGCAGCCGTTCCCCCCCTTGGGGCTTGGCGAGGACAGGAGGTGTCGTCAGGTAGCGCTTCAATTCTTCGAACAGCTACTCGCACTCCTGGTCCCAGTCGATCCATCCCTTCTTCTCCGGTGCCAGGTTAGCTTGCTTGATCAGCTGGAAGAAGGGTAGACATCGTTCGGCGACTCGGGATAAGAACCGGGCCAGAGCGGCGACGCGCCCGGTGAGGCACTGTACGTCCCTCACCCGTTTCGGTCGCTCCATCTCCAACACTACTCTAATCTGATCAGGGTTGGCTTTGATTCCTCGGTGGGTGACGAGGAAACCTAGGAACTTGCCTGACCGCACCCCGAACGCACATTTAGCAGGGTTGAGTTTCATGTTGTACCTTCTGAGTATGGCGAAGGTCTCCGCCAAGTCGCGCAAGTGTTCGGCTGCTCGGAGGCTTTTCACGAGCATGTCGACGATGTAGACCTCCATGTTGCGGCCGATCTGCGAGTCAAACATATGGTTGACTAGGCGTTGATAGGTGGCTCCAGCGTTCTTCAGGCCAAACGGCATGCGAGTGTAGCAGTATAGGCCGTGATCGGTGATGAACGCGGTCTTCTCTTGGTCGGGATGGTGCATGCTGATCTGATGGTACCTGGAATAGGCGTCGAGGAAGCTCAACATTTCACGTTCGGATGTAGCGTCGACCAGCTGGTTGATCCGTGGCATGGGGAAGCTGTCCTTGGGCGTGGCTTTGTTGAGGTAGGTATAGTCCGCACACATCTGCCACTTCCTGTTGCTTTTGGGCACCAGGACTACGTTGGCTACCCAATCTGGATACTGGGTAGGCCGAATCAGTCATGGTCGTAATTTTTCTCCCACTTGCTCCCTGATGATGGCTTGTCGCTCGGGGTTGCACCGCCTTCGGTGTTGTTGTACCGGGCAGTAGGTGGGGTCCAACCTTAGTTGGTGCGTGATGACCTCCGGGGGAATTCCGGGAAGCTCGTCCTCGGACCAAACGAACACATCCTGATTGGCCGCGAGGAAGCTTGCGTACGCTTGCTTATCGTCCTCGGCCAAGGTGGCACCAATCTTTAGTGATCTGCTTGGGTCGTCCCCAACCTGGATGAGATATAAATCCTCGACTAGCGTGCTCAGGCTCGGACCCAGATCTTCGGTCCTTGCCTTCTTTTCGGGAGGCACCTCTTCGGGACATCGATCGCGGGTGGAGATGAGGTAGCATCTTATGGACTCCCGTTGATCACCTCGGACTTCCCCTACCCCGCGAGGGGTGGGGAACTTAGGTTTTTGATGGTAGGAAGAAGGGACGCCTCGGAGCGTGCCGAGGATCCCTCGGCCGATGATGGCATTGTACCCTGTCATTGAACGAACCGCAATGAAGTCGGCGAGGAAGGTTATCTCTTTTGGTGCCGTTCCGAACGTGACCGGGAGCGAGATACGCCCTTCCGGGCGGACAGTCGTGCCGGAGAATCCATACAACGGCGTGTGCAATGGCGCGAGTCATGATACGTCCACACCCATGAGCACAAGATAGTCGTACGCAATAACATCGGGTCCACTTCCATTATCCACCAGGATGCGTCGCACAGTACATTGGTTAATGGTGGCGAAAACCACCAAAGCATCAGAATAGGACGTCGTGACGCCTTCTAGGTCATCCTCGGAGAAGACTATGGGGTCTCCCGGGTGACCTGAGGGGGAAAGTTCCCATGGGATTACATCGCCTTGGTCCGCCGTATTGATGGCTATTACGTACCAGCGTCTTCTGCTCGCACTATCTCCCCCCGCGGCGGGCCCTCCAGAGATCATCATGATCTCCTTGCCATTGGGCCGGTTGTCGATCGGAGGAGGCATCTTCTGTCGCCTTTCGGCGGTTTTGGCGAGGAACTTGTCGAGGAGTCCTCTGCGGACGAGATCCTCGATAGCATCCTTCGAGTTGATGCAGTCGACGGTATCGTGGCCATGGTCCCGGTGGAAGTGGTAGTACTTCTTCTTATTCCGCGAGTTGGGATCCGACTTCATCCGCGATGGCCATTTGAGGAATGGCTCCTCGCAGATCTCCATCAGGATCTGGTCGGGCGGGGCCGTCAGGGGCGTATAATGGCGATAGCCACCCCTTTCACTACCAGAAAAAGCGGGATTTCAGACGGCCTCATTCTGTCTGAAATCTGTCTGAAAATCCGTGAGAAGACACTTTTGTAACGGATTACGGCCGTCACATATTCTTGGTTACAAATTTCGGATAGTTGAATACTCCGTCACAAATACTGTCTGAAATTTCAAACGGACTTGGTTCCGTGTGTATTTCCGTCTGAAATTACAAATTTCGGACATATAAATATCCGTCACAAGAACCGTCTGCAATTTCAACGGAAACTTTCCGTCCCAAAAATGGTCACAATTCCCGTCTGAAATTTCAAACGGAAATCTGTCCGTGTGAAATACCGTTTGAAACTATCCGTGCCAAAGACCGTTCCAATGTCCGTTTGAATTTCAGACAATTAATTTTGTCTCTATTTCAGACGGTGTCATGTTTATTCCGTCTGAAATTTCAAACGGTTAATATTTCGTCTCATATTCCGTCTGACATTTGAGACGGATCCGTTTGAAAATCCGTCTGAAATCTTAGAAATCATTTTTTTAAAAAATTCAAAATTTTTAAACGGTTAATATTCCGTCTGAAATTGCAAACGGTTAATATTTCGTCTCATATTCCGTCTGAGATTTGAGACGAATCCGTTTGAAAATCCGTCTGAAATCTTAAAAATCATTTTTTAAAAAAAATTAAAATTATTATTAAAAAACTATTAAAAATACATCAAATAATCAAACACCACCGAAAAAAAACTCAATAGCCTACTGATCAAATATCATCAAACTAACGTACAGAAAATAAAACACATAATAAACTTAAGAAATATCCGGCACATCGTCCATATCCTCCTCCATGCCCTGCTCATCTCCCCTGTCGCCGCCCGCAGAAGGATCCTCCTACATTAAAAAAATAATAACATTCATTCATAGATAAAAAAATTAGTGCGAAGATAAATTAGCATAAATTGAAATCCGTCTAAAAATATCAAATTGATAACTGCATAGATTTTATAGACCTCAACTAACCTAGTTGTCATAAGTATTTTAAATTAATTACATTTGGATCAAACCGATCCGAATTGAAATCAGTTAGTTTTGACAAGTCACTTTCATCTCCCAGGTCATGTTGGAACGATCGGCACGCTGATCCGACCGGCATTTCAGATTTTAGACCTCCGGACCCGACTTGGGAGAAATTTAAACTAAGTGTATTTAGAAAATGCACTTTTGAGCGCTGGGGCCAAATCGGGTATCCGATTTGGATTCTGTCAATTCTGACAAGTCACTTTCATCTCTCAAGTTGTGTTGGAACGCTCGGCATGTCGATCAGACCGGTATTTCAGATTTTAGACCTCCGGACCCGATTTGGGAGAAATTTAAACTAAGTGTATTTAAAAAGTGCACTCTTGAGCTCTGGGGCCAAACCGGATATCCGATTTGGATTCTGTCAGTTCTGACAAGTCACTTTCATCTTCCAGGTCGTGTTGAAATGATCGGCACGCCGATCAGATTGGTATTTCAGATTTTAGACCACCAGACCCGACTTGGGAGAAATTTAAACTAAGTGTATTTACAAAACAAGCTTTTGAGCGCTGGGGCCAAACCGGGTATCCGATTTGGATTCCATCAGTTCTGACAAGTCACTTTCATCTCCCATGTCATGTTGGAATGATCGGCATGTCGATCAGACTGGTATTTTAGATTTTAGACCCCCAGACCCGACTTGGGAGAAATTTAAACTAAGTGTATTTAGAAAATAAGCTTTTGAGCGCTGGGGCCAAACCGGGTATCCGATTTGGATTCGGTCAGTTCTGACAAGTCACTTTCATCTCCCAGGTCGTGTTGGAACGCTCGACACGCCGATCAGACCGGTATTTCAGATTTTAGACCCCCGGACCCGACTTGGGAGAAATTTAAAATAAGTGTATTTAGAAAATGCACTTTTGAGCGCTGGGGCCAAATCGGATATCCGATTTGGATTCCGTCAGTTCTGACAAGTCACTTTCATATCCCAGGTCATGTTGGAATGATCGGCACGCCGATCAGACCGGCATTTCAGATTTTAGACCCCCAGTCCCAACTTGGGAGATATTTAAACTAAGTGTATTTAGAAAATGCACTTTTGAGCGCTGGGGCCAAACCGGGTATCCAATTTGGATTCCGTCAGTTCTGACAAGTCACTTTCATCTCCCAGGTCATGTTGGAACTATCAGCACGCTATTCAAACCGATATTTCAGATTTTAGGCCCTCGGACCCGACTTGGGAGAAATTTAAACTAAGTGTATTTAGAAAACAAGCCTTTGAGCGCTGGGGCCAAACCGGGTATCCAATTTGGATTCCGTCAGTTCTGACAAGTCACTTTCATCTCCCAGGTCGTGTTAGAATGATCGGCACATCGATCAGACCGGTATTTCAGATTTTAGACCCCCGGACCAGACTTGGGAGAAATTTAAACTAAGTGTATTTAGAAAATGCACTTTTGAGCGCTGGGGCCAAACCGGATATCCGATTTTGATTCCGTCAGTTCTGACAAGTCTCTTTCATCTCCTAGGTCATGTTGGAATGATTGGAATGTCGATCAGACTGGTATTTCAGATTTTAGACCCCCAGACCCGACTTGGGAGAAATTTAAACTAAGTGTATTTAGAAAATAAGCTTTTGAGCGCTGGGGCCAAACCGGGTATCCAATTTGGATTCCGTCAGTTCTGACAAGTCACTTCCATCTCCCAGGTCGTGTTAAAATGATCGGCACATCGATCAGACCGGTATTTCAGATTTTAGACCCCCGGACCAGACTTGGGAGAAATTTAAACTAAGTGTATTTAGAAAATGCACTTTTGAGCACTGGGGCCAAACCGGATATCCGATTTGGATTCCGTCAGTTCTGACAAGTCACTTTCATCTCCTAGGTCATGTTGGAACGATTGGAATGTCGATCAGACTGGTATTTCAGATTTTAGACCCCCGGACCCGACTTGGGAGAAATTTAAACTAAGTGTATTTAGAAAATGCACTTTTGAGCGCTGGGGCCAAACCGGATATCCGATTTGGATTCCGTCAGTTCTGAAAAGTCACTTTCATCTCTCAGGTCATGTTGGAATGATCGGCATGCCGATCAGACTGGCATTTTAGATTTTAGATCCCCAGACTCGACTTGGGAGAAATTTAAACTAAGTGTATTTAGAAAATGCACTTTTGAGCGATGGGGCCAAACCGGGTATCCGATTTGGATTCCGTTAGTTCTGACAAGTCACTTTCATCTCCCAGGTCGTGTTGGTATGATCGGCACGCCGATCAGACCAGCATTTCAAATTTTAAACCCCCGGACCCGACTTGGGAGAAATTTAAACTAAGTGTATTTAGAAAATAAACTTTTGAGCGCTGGGGGCAAACCGGGTATCCGATTTGGATTCCGTCAGTTCTGACAAGTCACTTTCATCTCTCAGGTCGTGTTGGAAGTATCGACATGCCGATCAGATCGATATTTCAGATTTTAGACCTCCGGACCCTACTTGGGAGAAATTTAAACTAAGTGTATTTAGAAAATGCACTTTTGAGCGCTGGGGCCAAACCGGATATCCGATTTGGATTCCGTCAGTTCTGACAAGTCACTTTCATCTCCCAGGTCGTGTTGGAATGATCGGCACATCGATAAGATCAGAATTTCAGATTTTAGACCCCCAGACCCGACTTGGGAGAAATTTAAACTAAGTGTATTTAGAAAATGCACTTTTAAGCGCTGGGGCCAAACCGGGTATCCGATTTAGATTCCGTCAGTTCTGACAAGTCACTTTTATCTCCCAGGTTGTGTTGGAACGATCGGCACGTTGATCAGACCGGTATTTCAGATTTTAGACCCCCGGACCCGACTTGGGAGAAATTTATAGAGGTATGATGTTGCAGAGGTGGGAGAAAGTTGAACTTTGAATTCTGGTGGTATCTTCATGAAGAGGAAATCATGGAGTTTGTGATGTTGCTGCTAATGATTGTGGACAGAGGATGCTTGGAGGTGGATGAATGATGGCAGCTTTTTAGTTAGATCGGTATACTACTTTCTTGGTGAAGGAGGGATTTGCTAACCCGTGAGGATTCAACGTTGGTACCACTGCTTGCCTTTGGAAGGTGCAGGTCTTGTTGGGCCAAGAGAAATTGTGATATCTGTAATGGGTAGGGTTGGGCCATTTAGCAAAATAAGCAGATTCAACTTGTTCTTCTGCTTCCCTGCTTTGTTGGTCCATCCAATAGAGGTTCTATTCATTTCTGGACGATAACTGATATTTTGCTCTTCTCTTAACTTGCTACTTGCTATTTACCACACAACATCTTGAACTAGTGTCGTATTTGAGCGTTGGGCTCAAACTGGATATCCGATTTGGAATCCGTCAGCTCTCACAACTCACGTCTACCTCGCCAGTCGTGTTGGAAGGATCGGCATGCCGATCAGGCCAGTATTTTACATTTAGGACCCTCGAACCCCGGATTTTCTCAATTCTTCTAAACTAAGTTAGTTTTGAAAACTAGGGAGTTTTGAAATTTCAAATGAACATAATTGAGTAATTCCATCAAAATAAAAATATAATAAACACTCACCTGTGCGGCCTGTGCTGTGGTGGTGGTGGATCGATGAGGGACCATTCCAGCATGGGAGAGGAGGCCACTGATTGCCTGCAAAATGGTTGCTGGCCTTCTGGCTAGAGATCTCCTGTTGGAACTACTGCTGATGCCGCTGCAAATCAGAAATCTGCGATCGGACGATGTCTATGATGTCGCTGGCAGAAGTACTAGGGCAGGTGGAGGTATAGTGAAAGCACTGCTACTGGTTTGGGCAGAGCTTGAACTCGTATACGATGATATCACCGCGCTAGCGTCCAGGCTCTCCCCCAAACCATATAATCGGCCATTCTTCGGTACGCCAGTTGCTGCCACCCACTCCACTGGATCGAACTCCGACTGCTGCGTGTCTCCCTCCCCATACTTCTCTGTCACTGCTTTGCTATATGTTTCCTACAAATTGAATAAAATATCTAGTCAATTTCATATAAATTTCATGCCGATTTAAATGAACGGTTGTTTGCGACCGCGGGGAGTCACTTGTCGTTTTGTCCTCGCGGCGGGGGTGTAGGCTCGCCTTTTACGGAAGGTCAAGATAGGTTGACTGGGCACGCGGGGATTCTGGGGGTATTGAGAAGAAGGCAGAGAGAACGATGGGAACGTATTGGAAGGTATGCCGTATGGTTCATCATTCTGGGAGACTGGGACAGGGATGGCTGGGTAGAATGCGGGCGTGCCAGCCGATTTCTCGACAATCACCTATGGAACCAAGGATTGACTGGGGAAGCGTCGCCAGGACGTGGCACGTGGCTCAAGGGATCGGGCGACACGTGGATAGAAGGGGTTCCACGGGTGCGAGTGCGTAGTCGATTATGGGGATTCGTGTACTGGACGTCTTTCCCCACCGGTCGTAAGCAACCGGTGTTTATTTTACATCGGATTGAATCTGAATACCTTTGTTTCTACTGCCGAAGAAAGAGTCAGGGACCCTGGTAGCCGTGACGTCGGGAGGGCTTAGCCCGTGCAATAGCGACAGGGCAACACAATACAACAGGGATAACTGGGGGTAGAGAGACTGGTTCCGAGGAAGAGGGGGATCCGCTCCCTGACTGGATTACATGACTTATATGCCATGAAAGGCATTTATATGGGGGCGTGAGAGCCCGATTACAAGTGCTTGCAAGCCACGGGACAAATCTATCATTTGTGACGATCCCCGGGTCATTGCGTTATTGCGCGGGTAGTTCCGTATCTGTACATGGTGTCCGTCAGAGGACCTGTGACTCAGCAGGATGGCGCCCGAGGGGCGTCACAATGTATTCCCGACATGAGAGAGTGTCGAGGTCTGGGCAGTGGGGGTGCCATAGGCATCAGTGTGCTTGGGAAGTTGAGTGGTCGGGTGCCGCGGGCCCCGATGTGACTGGAGTAGCTGGCAGTCGGGTGCCGGGGGCACCGTTGTGACTGGAGTTGTTGGCAGTCGGGTGCCGGGGGCAGCGTTGTGACTGAAGTAGCTGGATAGTCGGGTGCCGGCGGCACCGTTATGACTGGGGTAGCTGACAGTCGGGTGCCGAGGGCACCGTTGTGACTGGAGTTGTTGAGTGATCGGGTGTCGCGGGCCCCGATGTGACTGGAGTAGCTGGCAATCGGGTGCCGGGAGCACCGTTGTGACTGAAGGAGGCGGGCGCCAGGAGACTTCAATGGTCGTGCTCGGGGCCCGATGTGACTGGAGTCGGGTGCCGGAGACACCGTTGCGACTGGAGTTGTTGACAATCGTGTGCTGGGGGCACCTTTCTGACTGAAGGAGGCGGGCGTCGGGAGACCTCGATGGTCATGCTCGGGGCCCGATGTGACTAGAGTAGGGTGTCGGAGGCACCGTTGTGACTGGAGTTATTGATAGTCAGGTGCCGGGGGCACCGTTGTGACTGAAGGAGGTGGGCGCCGGGAGACCTCGATGGTCATGCTCGGGGCCCGATGTGACTGGAGTCGGGTGCCGGAGGCACCGTTGCGACTAGAGTTGTTGACAGTCGGGTGCCGGGGGCACCGTTGTGACTGAAGGAGGCGGGCGCCGGGAGACCTCGATGGTCGTGCTCGGTGCAAGATGTGACTAGAGTCGGGTGCTGGAGGCACCGTTGTGACTAAAGGAGGCGGGCGTCGTGAAGAGGCTAAGACCCGAGTACCGGTGCATGTGTTCAAGTGGTTTCATGCTATATGATAGCCGCGTGGGCTTTACAAATGGGCCGAGGAGGCCGAAGTACAATGGGCGCAAGCCGCAGGATAATTCCGACACGTGGGTTGGTCCCCGGGTCAATGCGGGATAAAGCGAATATCTGCGTGTTTTACAGAGGCTCCCCGTGAGGAGATCGAGACAAGCCCGACTGCCTAGGTGGCAGGGGCGGTCGTGGGCTGGCGCCTGACGGAGGTTGGACGCGGCTCAAGGTGAGCGGTTGGGTCCGGGCCCCGGAAGGCGAATGTCGTCATGCTGGGGAGTCGAGGCCGGCCCCGAGATTATTACTCCCAGGCCAAGGTCCGGCTAACTCAAGTCATCAGTCCGAGCGGTCGGCGGCTAGGTCAGAGCGGGCGGTGGGCACGTAGTTCCATGTCGAAAGTAGGGCCGGCATCAAGGCATGTGTATAGCCATCGTGGGTTGTTACACACGGGCGGACCCGGGATGCGGGTGTATTCGCCATCGTCATAGTGCCTTTCGTTCGATGGGCATGGACTTGTGTGAGATGGCTAGACGCCGCGTGAGGGAAGTACGTATGACATGCCCTCAGCGTGTATAAGCCGATCGACAAGCCAACCACGCGCGCACTTAGTTCCTCGCGTCCCCGACCCTTGCCGAAGGCCTCGTGAGTCCGAGGGCACAGCAGTTAGGTCGGAGGGTGTTGCATTGCATCCTTCATTCCATTTCCCATTGCATTCCATTGCATTGCCTTGCATGTTCGTTGCCCCTTGAGCTCCTTAGGGGGGCTTTTATAGGGGAAGATGAAGGGTCATGGGGGGTTTAGGCGGACCAAGTTGAGGGTCCAACTTGGTCCGGGTAAACCCCCTAAACAGTGACATTTTTATTTTATTTTTGTATTTTTTTGTGTGCTTTTTGTGTGTGTAACGGAGTGGGGAGATGGGGTTTAGGCGAACCAGCCCAAGGGGCTGGTCTGGTCCGCCTAAACCCCTCCCCCAAGTGGGGTTTAGGCGGACTTGCCCAAGGGGCTGGTATGGTCCGCCTAAACCCCTCACGGAGGGGTTTTTCTTTTGTTAAAAAACCTTTTTTTTAATTTGGATGGGGTTTAGGCGGACCAGCCTGGGGCCAGGCTGGTCTGCCTAAACCCCTCCCTAGAGGGGTTTACGCGGAGTAAAAAATATTTTTTTTTATTTTATGTGGGGGTTTAGGCGGACCAGCTTTGGGGGTGAGGCTGGTCCGGGTAAACCCCTCCTCATGGGGGGTTTAGGCGGGCTAGGTTGGGGGTTGGAGCTGGTCCGTGTAAACCCCTCCCCATGGGGGGTTTACGCGAGCTAGCTTGAGGGGTGAAGCTGGTCCGGGTAAACCCCTCCCCATGGGGGGTTTAGGCGGGCTAGGTTGAGGGTTGAAGTTGGTCCGAGTAAACCCCTCCCCATGGGGGGTTTAGGCGGGCTAAGTTGAGGGTTAAAGTTGGTTCGGATAAACCCCTCCCCATGGGGGGTTTACTCGGGGTTGACTGGGAGGTTTAGCAGGGTTTGACCAAGGGTCTGACCTGGGTTTGACTGGGGATTTGACTAAGGGTTGATCGGTGGTTTGACTGGGAGTTTCACTGGGGGTTGATTGGGTCTTGACTGTGGTGTTGACTGAGGGTTTGACTGGAGTTTTACTGAGGTTTGACTAGCGTTTGACTGAGGGTTTGACTGGGTGTTGATTGAGGGTTTGACTGAGGGTTGACTGGGGGTTTGACTGAGAGTTTGACTGAGGTTTGACTGATAGTTTGACTGGGGGTTGACTGAGGGTTTGACTAGGGGTTTGACTAAGGGTTTGACTGAGGGTTGACTGAGGGTTTGACTGGGGGTTTGACCAGCTATAAATAGGTCGATCTGCGTGCGAGGCCGCACGATGGTGGTGCATGACGCGGTGGGTTACTAGGAGTCCTGAGTCAAGCTCTGACTTGTTGTAGGGTGGCTGGATCATACGCGCCCACCAGGTGCTCGGGGAAGTTCCCGACACGCATGTGCTTGCCATGTAAGGGTGTTGTGAGCTTCTAAAGCTTGCGGCTGGCCTTGACGTGTCTTCCTTTGACTATAGAGGGCTGGAGGGAGGCGACTTGAGGGTAGACCCCAACCTCATTGCTGGGTGCCACATGGCGTGGCTTGTAGTCAGGGCACCTCCGGGTCGGCTCCGGTGGCTATGTTGAACGCAGGTAAACCCGCGAACTGAGTGAAACGGGGTGGACCCGATCGATCGTTGATGTTACCGTGGGTCACGGCTAGCTGGTTAGTACCCCTGGTTGGGCCCGGTGACTGGGGCGTCGACATGATGATGCCATTTGTCTGGTGATCGGGGTGACCCTTGCTCCTTAGCGAAGAGTCGTATGAAGCGGCATGCTGTTCTGAGTCCCGAGTTAACCTGGTTGTTGAAGCGTCGGTGGTGTGATACTGTATATAAGATGTCCGGGGGTGATCCCCGAATCTTCACAGAGTGCCGTAAGGTACGGTAGGTTGTCCCGAATCCTGAAACTGACCCGGTTGTGGAGAAACTGGCTGGCATAGTGCCATTTGCTCGAGCCGTTCCCAGTTTGTTATGTTGCGCCGCTTGACAAGGCGACACGTCTCGATTTATGAGCACAACTCAACTGGCAGAGCAACTTTGGTGATGTGCCGTTTTGCTCTATTCAGGGAGTATTTCCCTATGCTTAATCCTTGATTAATTCGAGGAAATAAGACAGTGCCAACAAATGCCCCCCACGGGTCGTGCGTCGGAGGCGAAGACGACGGCGTGCGGCCCGTGCGCCTTTCAAGCTTGATTTCTCCCGGCCCTGTTGGCGTGTGGGAGTTACATGCTCTGAGGGTTGACGCACCCGTTGTGATCTTTCATGCGACGCTGGTGCGTCTACAGATAACCGTTGAATTTGGGAGGTTATAGAGCTGGATTCTAGAGGGATTCGAGTGGCTGGTGGGCAATTTACCGAAGCCACTGAGGGCATGGAGCTGATGAAGATGGCATGTATTGGATACATGCGTGGTGCTTAAAGTTGTAGCCCGCTATTTGTGACTTGGGAATTCTATTTTCGTTTGTCTCGCGTGTTGGGCTTGTGGCAGAGGTGTGCAGGGCCCGCGTCGCGGGAGTAATCTGTGTTGCATCCCTATGGTTTTGATGATATCTCACACTATAAATCAATTTGTTTATATCGCATTATTGCAATAAAGGTCTGTGCATTCTTTTTCCTATTCATTCGCGTTTCAATAGATCAGTGCATGCCTTACTCTAGACGTGGTAAGTGCTTGCCTCGGTGCAAGTCCTTGTTCATACACAAGTACTGTCGTTCATATTCTGTGTCAGTGCATTTTACTGGGTCGTGTGCACCAAAGTCCGTGCACATCATGTCTTTGCATCTCACCTCTCGAGGTCGGTGCAATTTTTGGGTCAGTACAAACCTTGACTAGAATGCAATGTTTACTCTGCTTATCTCAATGCAAATCCAACTCGATGCAAGCTCTGTCTTGCATCTTTCTTTGTTCTATGCAGTTCTCTCTGTCATCTCGGTGCAGCTCTTGCTTGGACTGCATATCCCGACTCGGTACATTCTTTCTCTTTCTGAATAACATAAAGTCAGTGCATCCTTGTGCTTTATGGTTTCTTGTCTGTGCATATCTGTTGCACAATTTCTGTCGTCATGCGTTTTTCACAAGTCAGTGCATCTCACGCTTTTGCTCACTTCACTCGGTGCAACCTCTTGTTCACCTTGCAATAAGTCAGTGCAATGGCTGACTTGGTAACTCCTACTCAGTGCAGTTTATGTTTACTTACTCACTACGTCGGTAAAACTTGTACTAAGTATGTGACAAAGTGTTCATTCCTCTTCTGACAGTTTGTTTGTGCATTCATCAGATGCATGGCACGTGATCCGAGGAAGATGGAGGTCCAGAATATTTCGACACGTGCCCCAACCTTTCAGGCGGGAAACATGGTATCCATACGCCTAAGTTTCTGGAGCAGACATATATATATGTGCTGAGGAAGATGGTTCGATAGAAGGGGATGGAACAGTGAAAAACAAGAGCAGCGTGAGAGCAGTGGATCAAGAGAGAAAACCAGAGACAACCCACTCCATCCTAAGCTAAGAGAAAATTCTGAGAGAGAGAGTTGATTGTGAATCTGAAGATCTGCTTCTACGGAAGCTATATTGTTTTGGTTTAGAGAAAATTGTCTTTCATCGATCCTTTTATTTTCGAGTTTCTTCCATTTTTCATTCCATTCTGTTACCCTCCACTGTTCGGAGGAAGGGAGAAGTTCTCCGGTTTCCCTCCATTGTCCTTGGAGGAAGAGAGGTTTGTTCCTCTAGTTGTGTGAGTTGCTTGGGAGTAACTTCACAGGGTTCCCTTTGCTGCGTGCAAAGGAAGGGAGATTTGTTCTCCAGTGGTTCTTCTGGTTGATCAGAAGGCTGAGGAGAGTGTTCCTCAGGGCAAGCTGTTTGGCAGCGGTTGTCGCAGACTGAGTCTGCTGTGTGTGATTGTTCATTGCAAGGAAACCTTACTCTTCTGAGTAAGGGGTGGACGTAGATTGCGGGTAGCAATCGAACCACCTAAAAACTCCCTGTCTTTTGTGAGTTTGCCTGGTTACTTTATGCTGCTCTCCATCTTCTTGATACATTGCTTCATCGTGAGTTACTTTCTCGATCTCATTCCATAATCTGAACATCTCTACTGCCTGTCTCCGAAGTTTTCTTCACTATATTTTGAAGGATTGAGTAATCGTTACTGAGTTTATCGAATTTGGGAGTGATCTATTCATCCCCCCTTCAATCTCACTTTCCGTTGTGCGTATCAATTGGTATCAGAGCAGGTTTTCACCATGTGGGCCAACGGCCAGGGTAATCCTAATGGTCCTCGAAGCTTCATGGCTGAGGGACAATCTATCAGCCGCACTCCTTTCTTCGATGGTAACAATTATCTTTTCTGGAAGAACAGGATGGAAGTATTCATCAAGGCGCAGAGCCACAAGCTTTGGAGGGTGATCACCACAGGGCCATATGATCTGCCACCGAACGAAGATGCGTGGACAGATGATCATGTCAAGCTTTCGTCACTCAACTGGACGGCCCTGAACATCATCCAATGTGCAGTTCATCCAGACGAATACGCCCGCATCTCAGCATGCAAAACGGCCAAGAAAATGTGGGATGAGTTGGAGTTAATCTACGAAGGTACATCCCAAGTGAAAGCGACAAAGGTAAATCTCCTCACCTCTGAATATGAGCTGTTTAAGATGAAATCGGAGGAGACCATAACTGAGATGTATGCCATACTGTCATTGATTATGAACAGTCTTAAGGGGTTTGGGAAAGAGATATCTGAGGGAGATATAGTCAGGAAAATTCTTAGGTCTCTAACCCCTACATGGCACACTAAGGCCACTATGATAGAGGAATCAAGGGATCTGTCAAAAATGACAGTCACCGAACTTATAGGATCCCTAATGATGTATGAGATGAATTTCAAGAGGAATGGTGAAGAAAATGACAAGAAGGACAAAAATATTGCCCTCAAGGTGTCCCGCAGCAAAGGGAGTAGCAGCAGCGGGAGTAGTAATTGTGAGTCTGATGGGCTGTCAGACCTCGACCAGGAGGAGCAAGCGATGCTCACTCGTCAATTCAGAAAATTCTTGAGGACTAAGGGAAAGACCTTTCGAAGAAAGAGGTCATATCCCTCTGGTAAGAACTTTGATTCCAGCAATGATAAGAATAGGAATACTAAGAAAATCACATGTTACCATTGCAGGAAACCTGGACACATGAAAGGGGATTGCCCTGATCTTCAGAAGAAGGGTCCCGACTTTCAGAAGAAGAGCTCCAAGGTGCAGAAGAAGAAACCACAAGCAATGGTCTGCACGTGGAGCGATGAGGAAGAAGATCCAAAAGCCAACTCCTCAGAGGAGGAAGAAGAAGGAATTTGCCTGATGGCAAATAGTGATGAAGAGGTAACTAACATTTTCAAAAAACATTCTATCGATGATTGGGAGGACGCCTATGCTGAACTGTTAGATAAGTTCAATTCACTGAGTAAAGAGCATAGGGTTCTGAAAAGAAAATTCAATGCTAATATTGAAGAACAAACTCAAATCAGTAAGGAAAATCAAAAATTAAAGGAACAATTAGAAGAAATGACTTCTCTGAAGAAGGAAAATGAAAAGCACAAATCAGATAACCGGGAAGTTGATGCGGGACGGACACGAAAGACCGACTCTATATGATGCGGACCTCGGACTCTAGATGGAGATGCGACCAGCAACACAAAAATTGGAGAGACTTCGGCCCGACACTAAGAGCTCCTATGGGCTATACGTCGCTAACAGAAACGCAAGCTCACTAGTCGTCCCAAGCGAGGGAAACGCGGATCGTGCGCGGTTGAAGAACCAGCAGAGTTCAAGGGTAGTCTGACTCACTTCCGTACTCGGGTCGAGTCACGGGACGGGTCACTCTCACACTCACAGCGGTGACATGGACTCACGGGCTAGAATCCTACGCTCTCGCAGCGGCATACGACCATATACTAGCTAAGCAAATAAAATGCCAAGAAGTTTGACCGTTACCTCCACGCACCCGGCGTGGGGAAGACAACCCCGGCCGATCTCGGACTCCCGGTTAAACACTTTTTACAGCAGTACAATAATTTGACCCACTCCACGCATGGAGGTAATAGGTCACATGTGGGGCCCGGGAGTCACGACAATCGGGTTGACGGGCAGCATCTTGATGTCATCTCGGCGGTGCCGAACCCGCGTTTCCGTGCTGTCCGGACGGCGCGATCTACGGGTCCGTGGGGCCCACGGACCGCTCCAACCTCCGGTTCTGGTGGGGTGGGGCCCGCTGTGATGGGGACCCCTGGTGGCGCGCCTCCCTGGACGGCAGTCGGCCGGAAACACCGGTCGGAGACCGATCGGCTCCGTTCACCAAGTGGGGAAGTAGCTGCCCACGGATTTTGGCTTCTGTTTTCTGGCGCGCGCTCCGGTGAGATCGGCCGCTACGATCAATCCCGATGTCGGATCGGGGTACAGGAGCTATCGTTGGAAAGCTCTCTTGAATTACTTCAATCTAGGACTAGAGGGATCGACTGGATTTCCCCGGATCATGCCTTAAACTATTTTTGAAGTTTATGTTGAACAGTACCCGAAATCTCAGAATACTCAAGAATTTTCCTGAGAGTTGCCTTTGACCGTGGGGTAGACGCCCGATTCAGATCTTGAGCTCTTCATCAAAGTTGTGGAGGGGAAAGATAGAAAAATGGAAATAATTTATGTGAAGGGATTGGTGGAGGCTACGATTTGTTATGTATTTTACACTGACTGGTGGTCGGATCTAGACACTGGCTGACAAAACTATAGATGGATCTGAAAGGGAATTTCTAAAAATATGAAATGGGCTTTAGAAATTCCACGAAAAATTAGGGATGGAGAGGAAGGTGGACAGAACTCCCAGTAAATTTGGGAGCTCCTGGAAAAATCAAAAGAAGGTCCGAAGACTAGAAACTCAGGGTGGAAGTGGATCTGGACTGAAAGCAGCCAGATATGGAATGAAATAGGGAACGAAAATGGCAAAATGGATTTCGGAGTCTAGAGGTCAAACCAATTTTTGTAGAACATGGAGGGGACCTCTGGAACACGCCCTAAAAATCCCAGCTCAAGAAGAATCCGTGGTTGAGAGCAAAAATTCGAGGAAGGGCCTACTATCACCCGATTGACAGAATTCCGACGAACACGATGGCGGTGCGATGGCGGCACGGTGGCGGCGACGACGAGCTCCGGAACTGATAGGGGAGGCTTCACACCTCCATAAGTCAACCTTCCCAGCTGCAGTAGGGGGAGAGAGGAGAGAGAGAAGGGGGCGGCCAAGGCTCCTTCCAACAATAATCAAGATTTCTTCTTCATTAATTCTTCTAAATTGGGAAATACAAGCCATTTATATGAAAGGCCAAAAGACACAAAATACCCTTGGACTTAGGGTTTGGGGAATAAACAAATGGGATAGAACTAATTAGTTCTAATACCATTTTTACAAAAAATAAAATGCTTGATGGTGAGAGGGGGGCGCCCCCTTGACTATGGTGTCAAGGTTGGTGGCCAACCATAACATTTCAAGTCATTTGTCCCCCACTTGGCCCACCCTTCTAGAAGCCCCCAATTGACATGTTGACTGACCTCACATGGGCCCTAGGGATGAGGTGGATCAATGGGAGGAGGTCTGGGGGGCCCGCGGGACCCAGGTGGTCCATATTACACATAAACCCCTCTTACAAACCAAATTACAAATCGAATAAAGACAAATAAAAACACACTACACACATATAAAGTCCCAGTAAATGTGATAAATGCCGAGAGTCAAGGGGGAGTCTCCAGACTGTCTCCGAGCCAGATGGACGCCGAAGTGGTTCTGGTGGTGCTCCGCGTACGGTACCGGTGGCTCGGCGTATCATGCTTCTCGATCGCGCGGGTGTCCGCACCAATTCTCCCCGGGTGGGAGAAACTCGACCCTGTCGAGTAAGGGTCTGCATCACTGTGG
This sequence comes from Amorphophallus konjac, assembly GCA_022559845.1. Taxonomy (NCBI): domain Eukaryota; kingdom Viridiplantae; phylum Streptophyta; class Magnoliopsida; order Alismatales; family Araceae; genus Amorphophallus; species Amorphophallus konjac. Next base: position 16,361,795 of record CM040124.1, read on the forward strand.
TACCGCTCCAGTAGGTCCTGATCAATCCACTGTAACTCTCCATGGGTGATCCACGTATCCTCGGTGGCGGGCCGTCCTCTCCATCCCACTAGGTAGCGCGGGTAGGATCCAGTCCTGGTAACTGTCACCTGCTCATCCAGTATATGATCTATATGCTCTCGCTGCCGTGGAAAAGGGGTTGAATGTGGACACTCAGGTGTGTGATCACTCTCAATGGGAGGGGATGGCTCAAAAGGCTCACTAGGGATCACCGACGGGTCCCTATATGTAACTAGATCTGATACATTAAAAGTAGAGCTTATACCATATTCCTCAGACAGGTCCACAACATACGCATTGGATCCAACGCGTTTCAACACTCTAAATGGACCGGCTTCGCGAGCTTGCAGTTTCTTTATGGTTCCAGAGGGAAACCGTTCAGGTCTTACCCTGATCATGACATATTCACCCTCTTGGAACTCTCGGTGGTGTCGATGGGCATCGGCTAGCTCCTTATACCGTGCATTGTTGGCCTCAATGTGACGACGGATGTCGTCATGCAGACTCCTAACATGCCTAGCAAACAACTCGGCAGACTCCGACACTCGTGCATGGATGGGCATGGGGACAAGATCCACTGGCTTCCTAGGCCTACGACCTGTGACAATCTCGAATGGACTCATGCCGGTAGACCTATTAACTGAATCATTATATGCAAAATCTGCCATGGGTAGAATGAGATCCCAATCCCCTATGCGGTCCCTAACAAGACACCTTAAAAGGTCGCCCAGACTCCTATTGACCACTTCGGTCTTACCATCTGTCTGAGGATGATATGCAGGGGAAAACTTGAGGTGAGTACCCAACATATGCCACAGTGTCTTCTAAAAATAACTAGTGAATCTAACATCACGGTCAGGCACTATGGTACAAGGCAACCCGAACTTGCACACCACATGAGTAAGAAAAAGGTGGGCTACCCTCGAAGCATCCGAAGTCTTCGAGCAAGGGATAAAAAGGGCCATCTTCGAGAATCGATCAACAACCACATAGACCGAATCATGCTTCCTGGAGGTACGTGGCAATCCCAAGATAAAATCCATGATAACATCCTGCCACGGGGCATCAGGCACGGGGAGAGGCGTATAGAGGCCCGAGCTTTGCTTCTTCATCTTGGCCGTAGCACATGTACGGCACTGAGCCACAATGTGAGCAACATCGCGCTTAAAGCTCGGCCAATAAAATCTATGCTCAACTGCCTCAATAGTCTTGTTCCGACCAAAGTGGCCGGCTAGACCTCCCGCATGTAGCTCCCAGACTAAGAAGTTTCGAACCGAAGTTCGGGGAACACAAAGCCTGCCTCCTCGAAAGAGGTAACCCTCCTGGAGCACATAATCATCAAGGTCTCTCGAGGGTCCGGCCTGCAGAGTGGTATAAATCTGACCGAAGTCAGGACAGTCACCATAGGCCTCTCTCATTTTCTCTAACCCTATGACCTCGGTACTTAGGGTGGTAAGCAAACACGCTCGCCGACTCAAGGCATCGGCCACCTTGTTCTCCACTCCAGCCTTATGTTTGAGCGCAAAGGTGAATTGCTGGAGATACTCAACCCAACGACTATGACCCGAATTAGGCTTCTTTTGGGAATGGAGGTATCTCAAAGCCTCATGATCGGAGTATAAAACAAACTCCTGATGTAAAAGATAGTGCCTCCAATGCCTAAGAGCCTGAACAACTACGTAGAATTCTTTGTCATAAGTGGAATATCGTAGTTTCGCGTCATTCAGCTTCTCGCTGAAATATGCGACCGGGTGGGACTCCTGACTCAACACTCCTCCTATCCCAACTCCCGACGCATCACAAGAGACCTCAAACACCTTCGAGAAATCAGGCAATCAAAGGATAGGTGTCTGGGTCATGCGCTCCTTGATGTCCTTGAAGGCGGCATCTGTGGCCTTCGTCCATACAAATGTGCCCTTCCGGATATAATCTGTGATCGGGACAGTGACGGAGCTAAATCCGCGGATGAAGCGATGATAGAACGTTGCAAGGCCATGGAAGCTGTGGACATCATGAACCATACGGGGTTCCGACCACTCAACAATGGCCCGGACCTTCTCCGGATCAGCGGAAACCCCAGTACTAGACACAATAAAACCCAAGAAGGTAAGCTGAGGTGTCATGAAGGCACACTTCTGTGGGTTCGCAAACAACTGCTCTCGCCTAAGAACAAGACAGACATGCCGAAGGTGGTCTAAGTGGTCCCCCGTGGTGCGACTATAGATAAGGATATCATCAAAATACACAACCACAAAGACTCCAATAAACGGTCGAAGGACCTGAGTCATGAGTCGCATGAATGTCCTAGGGGCATTGGTCAACCCAAAAGGCATGACCAACCACTCATATAGACCATCTTTGGTCTTGAATGCGGTCTTCCACTCATCACCTGGTCTAATCCTCACCTGATGGTAGCCACTCTTAAGATCAATTTTTGAGAAGATAGTGGCACCAGCCATCATGTCTAGCATGTCATCTAGGCGAGGAATAGGGAACATGTACTTCACGGTGATTTTGTTGATGGCACGGCTATCAATGCACATTCTCCACGTGCCATCCTTCTTCGGGGTGAGTAATGCGGGTACAGCACATGGACTCATGCTGTCCCGAACAGATCCTCTCTGCATCAACTCATCGACATGTCGTTTAAGCTCGGCATGTTCCGTGGGACTCATGCGATAATGAGGAAGGTTGGGCAATGAAGAGCTCGGAATAAGGTCGATGGCATGCTGAATATCTCGCATAGGTGGGAGTCCCTCGGGAAGATCATTGAGAAAGATATCAGCAAACTCTTGCAGAATGGGAATGACCTCGGGTGGGAGTTCACCCTCGGAGTCTCTCTCTACCTCTCGGACCGCAATGGCAAACACAGGGCAGCCCCGACTAGCCTCCCACTCCATTTCCTGGGAGCTAATCAACATCAATCTCCTCGTCGAGGGCTCGCCTGGGCCAGATGTAACGGTCAGAGCCCGAGCTGGGGACGGGGTACTGGGCCCGGGAATGTGAGGCTCCGGAGTACTAGGGCTAGTAGGACCCCTAACTGATGGACTCTTGGGCCGATCAGGTTGGAGAGTAATCCGTTGGCCATCATGGTCGAAGGTACAGGTGTTCGACCGGCCATGGAGTGTGGCATCCCGATCAAATAACAACAGCCTACCCAAAATAATGTTGCCCACCTCCATGGGTAGGACATCACACCATACATCGTCACGGTAGGCATAGAACTGCAGTGGGACCAAGCACCGCAGCCTGATCGGAATGGAAGTGGAATCCACCCATGATACACGATAGGGGCTAGGGTGATCCACGGGTGTAAGACCAAGACGGGCGACAGCACCCGTGGAGATTGCATTGATGTAACTCCCGCTATCGATGATCACTTTACACACATGTTTGCCCAGCCTATAGAAGGTATGAAAAATAGTGGTCCGACGCCAGTCATCACTGGCCTGTGGCTGGGTGAGAATACACCTGACGACCCCAATGTGGGCATCATCGGGATGTGGGGCATCCCAGCCGTCACCTTCAATCTCATAGTATTCGTCAGCTAACTCCTGATCGGCTTCATAGGTGACTAACTCGAGGCCCGCAAGGGTGGTATCCTCGGCCTTTGTGTCCCCAATGATAAGAGATGGGCGGGTGGGACACTGGTTGGCGAAATGGCCAAACCCATTGCAGCGATAACACTGCTACTGTGATCCACTAGGCTCCCCAATCATGGGTCCTTTCCCTTTATCCTCCCAACAGATAGGAGGTGTAGGTAGCAAAGGACGTGCAGGAGGTGCGGGTGCCAGTGGACGGGCTATGGGTGCCGTAAGATGCTGGGGACGAGGAAGGTCCCTCGGGGGTGGAGGGCGAGGCCTAGGAGAAAAGGGCTCGTGGCGAGCAGGCTCCTGAGGTCGAGCCATGGGGGCCCTAGGATACGTGCCAGATGAGCCACGGGGCTCGACACTACGAAGGGGGAAGGAGCCCAACCGATGGGGTGACTCAAACTCGTATTCGAATTGCTCCAATTCGAGAGCAACCTGATACGCCTGCTCCAAAGTGGTCGCATTGCGGCGAAAGAGTTCATATTGATAATTGGGCCGCAGACCTCTTCGAAAGCGAGATATAGTCATGGTGCTCTCTTTCGTGACTCCACACCGTAAGTAATACTCGTCAAACTCGGCGGTGTACTCGGTCACGGATCTGTTCCCTTGGGAGATGCTTTGCCATTTGTCTATGAGACGTTGGCGATATGAGGCAGGAAGGTATTTCTCCCTCAACTTGGTTTTCATATCATCCCAAGTACCGATTTAGGGTTGACGTCGCTGGTTGAGCAGGCTCTCCACATTGGTCCAATAAGTTTGGGTCTGCCCTTGCAGCTTCATCTTCGCGTATCAGACTCTTCGGTGGTCCGTCATCTCAAACCACTCGAAGTACCGGTCCATGCCGGCCTCCCAATCTAAATACACCCTAGGGTCCAAGGACCCGCTAAAAGTGGGAGGGTCCGCACGCACGCCCCTAAGAATGCGATCGTCATCATCGTCATCACGATTCCGTCGTTGATTCCGACGACCGCAACCCCCTTGATCATTGTCAGATGCATAATCATCCACCACATGCACCTGTTGTCCCCCAACATTCTTCGCCTGAGCCCTTGGTGCAGCAGGTTGCTGAACCGGCTCTTGTTGACCATTGGTCGGCGCGGGTTGCGCCGCCGCTGGGGCCCTCTCAAGGACTGCTATTCTCCCATCAAGACCCTGGATGGACTGGTCCGAAGCTTCGGCCTGATCCTCGAGGGCTTTCATCCGCCCTTCTAGACGCGTCCCTACTCCATCTAGACGCGTACTAAGGCCATCCATACGCGTGTCAAGACGTTCCATAATGGCTCGGAACATCTCAACCGTCGAGGACTCATCGGAGCTACGGGCTCGGGAGTCCGCCATAGGTGGTGGTGGCAAGTATTGGGTACCTCGACGGGTGGGCATGCAAAGACACACAAACTAGGAGACACAAACGGAGGCAAACACCGACTAATGCACCTAGACCTAAACCAATATCTGGTACGTGGCGGAGTTAATCGATCCGAAGATCACTCGCGCAAGTGTGCGACCTTCCCGATAGGCGTAACCTAACGTTCGGACAACACCTTTTAAGATACCGAATTATCGGGATGGAATGCAATTTTAAAACACTTTTTTCTTATTTTGAAAATAATGATGGTCCTAGACTTGACTTAGGCCATGATGCATGCAAGACTTATGTAAGACTTATGCCATGACTACCCTAGACTCGACTCGCTCTGATACCAAACTGATGCGGGACGGACACGGGAGACCGACTCTATATGATGCGGACCTCAGACTCTAGATGGAGATGCAACCAGCAACACACAAATTGGAGAGACTTCGGCCCGACACTAAGAGCTCCTATGGGCTATACGTCGCTAATAGAAATGCAAGCTCACTCATCGTCCCAAGCGAGGGAAACGCGGATCGTGCGCGGTTGAAGTACCGGCAGAGTTCAAGGGTAGTCCGACTCACTTCCGTACTCGGGTCGAGTCAAGGGACGGGTCACTCTCACACTCACAGCGGTGACATGGACTCACAGGCTAGAATCCTACGCTCTCGCAGCGGCATACGACCATATACTAGCTAAGCAAATGAAATGCCAAGAAGTTTGACCGTTACCTCCACGCACCCGGCGTGGGGAAGACAACCCCGGCCGATCTCGGACTCCCGGTTAAACACTTTTTACAGCAGTACAATAATTTGACCCACTCCACGCAGGGAGGTAATAGGTCACATGTGGGGCCCGGGAGTCACGACAATCGGGTTGACGGGCATCATCTTGATGTCGTCCCGGCGGTGCCGAACCCGCATTTTCGTGATGTCCGGACGGCGCGATCTACGGGTCCGTGGGGCCCACGGACCGCTCCAACCTCCGGTTCTGGTGGGGTGGGGCTCGCTGTGATGGGGACCCCTGGTGGCGCGCCTCTCTGGACGGCGGTCGGCCAGAAACACCGGTCGGAAACCGATCGGCTCCGTTCACCAAGTGGGGAAGTAGCTGCCCACGGATTTTGGCTTCTGTTTTCCGGCGCGCGCTCCGGTGAGATCGGCCGCTGCAATCAATCCCGATGTCGGATTGGGGCACAGGAGCTATCGTTGGAAAGCTCTCTTAAAGTCCTTCAATCTAAGGCTAGAGGGATCAACTGGATCTGCCCGGATCATGCCTTAAACTATTTTTGAAGTTTCTGTTGAACAATACCCGAAATCTTAGAACATCAGAGAATTTTCCTGAGAGTTGCCTTTGACCACGGGGTAGACGTCCGATTCAGATCTTGAGCTCTTCATCAAAGTTGTGGAGGGGAAAGAGAGGAAAATGGAAATAATTTATGTGAAGGGATTGGTGGAGGCTACAATTTGTTATGGATTTTACACTGACTAGTGGTCGGATCTGGACACTGGCTGATAGAACTGTAGATAGATCTGAAAGGGAATTTCTAAAAATATGAAATGGGCTTTAAAAATTCCACGAAAAATTAGGGATGGATAAGAAGATGGAAAGAACTCCCAGTAAATTTGGGAGCTCCTGGAAAAATCAAAAGGAGGTCCGAAGACTAGAAATTCAAGGCGGAAGTGGATCTGGACTGAAAGTAGCCAGATCTGGAATGAAATGGGGAATGAAAATGGAAAAATGGATTTCGGAGTCTAGATGCCAAAACAATTTTTTTAGAACATGGAGGGGACCTCTGGAACACGCCCTAAAAATCCCAGCTCAAGAAGAATCCGTGGTTGAGAGCAGAAATTCGAGGAAGGGCCTGCTATCACCCGATTGACAGAATTCCGACGAACACGATGGCGGTGCGATGGCGGCACGGTGGCGGCGGTGGCGGCGACGACGAGCTCCGGAACTGATAGGGGAGGCTTCACACCTCTAGAAGGCAACCTTCCCAGCTGCAGTAGGGGGAGAGAGGAGAGAGAGAAGGGGGCGGCCAAGGCTCCTTCCAACAATAATCAAGATTTCTTCTTCATTAATTCTTCTAAATTGGGAAATACAAGCCATTTATATGAAAGGCCAAAAGACACAAAATACCCTTGGACTTAAGGTTTGGGGAATAAACAAATGGGATAGAACTAATTAGTTCTAATACCATTTTTACAAAAAATTAAATGCTTGATGGTGAGAGGGGGGCGCCCCCTTGACTATGGTGTCAAGGTTGGTGGCCAACCTTGACATTAATTTGTCCCCCACTTGGCCCACCCTTCTAGAAGCCCCCAATTGACATGTTGACTGACCCCACATGGGCCCTGGGGATGAGGTGGATCAATGGGAGGAGGTCTGGGGGGCCCACGGGACCCAGGTGGTCCATATTACACATAAACCCCTCTTACAAACCAAATTACAAATCGAATAAAGACAAATAAAAACACACTACACACATATAAAGTCCCAGTAAATGTGATAAATGCCGAGACTCAAGGGGGAGTCTCCAGACTGTCTCTGAGCCAGATGGACGCCGAAGTGGTTCGGGTGGTGCTCCGCGTACGGTACTGGTGGCTCGGCGTATCATGCTTCTCGATCGCGCGGGTGTCCGCACCAGAAGTTCACACACAGCTCAACGAACTCAAGATAAAATTTGAAGAAAGACTGAATGAAAACAACGTGGTCACAGAGAAGTATGAAGCTGTTAAGAAAGTGAACATAGAACTTCTAAAAAATTATGAGTCTATGCAGAGAGAGCTGGAAGACAAACAAAAAGTTTTAGAAAAATTTGTTCAAGGGAAAACGAATCTGGATTCTATACTAGGAATAAGGGTAAACTTCAACAAGGAGAGTTTAGGCTATGACCCGACTAACAAGAGACCCTTTCAGTTCAAGACTACTACCTTCTGCCCAGAAAAGGGAAAAGAAAACCTAGACACACCATCCAGCTCAAACAGCAATCAAAACATTCAACGTCCAAAGGAAAATTCAACAAACAATGCTGGACAACCATCTAAAACAGGAATGAACTTTGTGAAACAAACTACTTAGCCTACTCACCAGAATAGAAATGGTAGCTGGACCAGGCAGATGTATCAGAATAGAAGCTGGAATGAATACAAAAGAATGGGCCCAAACAGAAGTTACTGGGGAAATAACGTACACCCTCAAAAATTTGTTAATCAACAAGTGTACAGAAGATATCCCGGGGATGAAAAGCCTAATAACTGGAATAAATTTCACTTCTCCAGACCAGCTGGACATAACTTTGGTCACAGTTTCAATAGACCTGAAAATAAGATGCAAGAGAAAAACAAGCTGAAATAATTGTGGATTCCCAAACACCTGCTTAAAGATTTGAATGATGTCTTTGGACCCAACTTATCTTGGGTTCCAAACCACTCTGCTTGATTTCCTTTGTGTAGGTTTGCCTGGCAGTTGAGAACAATAAATGGTACCTTGACAGTGGCTGCTCCAGGCACATGACAGGAGATCGATCCAAGTTCAGCAAGCTTGAAATGAAGGTAGGGGGTCTGGTCAAATTTGGAGGAAACAACAGAGGTAAGATCATTGGGGTTGGCACAGTTGGTAAGTCCTCCACTAACTCAATTGAGAAAGTTTTACTTGTGGAAGGTCTTCAACACAACCTGATTAGCATCAGTCAATTATGTGACAAGGGTCACAGGGTTGTGTTTGATAACAACTCATGCAAAATCTATGAAGTAAATTCTGATCTTGTTAAATTTGTAACCAACAGGACCAATAATGTCTACATGGTAGACTTAGATGTTAAGTCTGAATCTAATCTTTGCTTGTCTGCTAATTCAGAAAATAATGCATTTGATTGGCATAGACGTTTAGGACATGCTAGTTTTTCTACTTTGAATAAATTGATCAAGCATGATTTAGTTAGAGGCATGCCGAAAATCAAGTTTAATTCAATCTCAAAAATATGTGATGCCTGTGCTCTAAGCAAGCAAACATGCAAGTCATTTAAGCTCAGATCTGAGCCTTTATCAACCAAACCAATGGAACTCTTGCATATAGACCTTTTTGGTCCAACCAGAACTCTGAGCTTGAATGGGAAAAGGTTTGGGTTCATTATTGTAGACGATTTCACTAGGTTTTCATGGCTATTTTTCTTAGCAAATAAAAATGATGCATTTCAGAAGTTTGAACACTTTTTCAATAAAATCAAACAAGGAGGTTCTCACTGTATTTCAATAATTCAAGCTGACCATGGAGGTGAGTTTGAGAATTCTTTATTTTCAGATTTCTGCAATAAGGAGGGACTGACTCACAAATTTTATTCTCCCAGGACTCCAGAGCAGAACGGAATTGTTGAGAGAAGAAATCAGACAATCATCGAAATGGCCAGAACTATGCTAGTCAAAAGTCAGCTTCCCAGGAGATTTTGGACAGAAGCAGCCAACACAGCCTGCTACACAATTAACCGAGCAATGGTAAGACCTGTCCATAAGAAAACTCCCTATGAACTCCTTAAAGGTAAAAGGCCAAATGTCTCCTATTTCAAAATTTTTGGCTCAAAATGTTTCATCCATAACAACAATAAGCGGGACCTAGATAAATTTGATGCTAGAAGTACTCCAGGAATCTTTCTGGGATACTCTGAAACAACTAGGGCCTATAGAGTTTTCAATGTAACAGACCAAACTGTAGAGGAAACTCCTCATGTCATAATTGGTGAATCATCAGATGCTAACAACCTTGATGATGATGACAAGTCTTCAAAACATGATGGAGAATTTCTTGAGGAGAAATTGAAGGATGAAAATGAGCAACCCAAAGGACAAACCGATCAGAATCATGTAAGCTCAACCGAACCAGGTGTAAGCTCAACAGAACCAGCTGTAAGCTCAACCGATCCAGGTGAGTCCTCAACCAATGTTAGATTCTTGAAAGACCACCCTGAGAATAATATCATAGGAAATTTAAGGGATCCCCCTAGGACCAGGTCCCATTTCAAAAATGTTCAGAATCAAGATTTAATTGCTCTGGTCTCTCAAATTGAACCAAAATCAATAGATGAAGCCTTAAACGATGTATCTTGGGTCAATGCCATGTCTGAAGAGTTAGGTCAATTTGATAGAAACAATGTCTAGGAACTTGTTCCAAGACCTGAGAACACTAATGTGATAGGAACCAAATGGGTGTTCAAGAATAAAATGAATGAAGATGGAATTGTTTCCAGAAATAAAGCCAGACTAGTAGTCAAAGGCTACTGTCAGGAGTTTGGAGTTGACTTCAATGAGTCCTACGCACCTGTTGCTAGGATGGAAGCTATAAGAATATTGTTAGCATTTGCATGCTCCAAAAATATAAAACTCCAACAAATGGATGTGCAGAGTGCGTTCTTAAATGGAATTATCAAGGAAGAAGTCTTTGTTGAACAACCCCCCGGTTTTCTATTCTCCACTAAGCCTGACCAAGTTTTCAGATTGAAGAAAGCCCTGTATGGTTTAAAGCAGGCCCCTCGAGCCTGGTATGAGAGATTAACAGAATTTCTGATCAGCAAGGGCTACCAAAGAGGTAAGGTAGATCAAACCCTTTTCATAAAAGGCTTTAATGAAGATCTCATCATAGTCCAGGTATACGTAGATGACATTATCTTCGGCTCAACAAGTATTGATTTATGTAATAAATTTTCAAAATTGATGTCAGCAGAATTTGAAATGAGTTTGGTAGGCGAACTGAAGTACTTCCTTGGCCTACAGATACAACAGTTGGAGGAAGGATGCTTCATCAACCAGACCAAGTATACATTAGACATTCTCAATAGGTTTGGCATGACCAACTTAAAGCACATTACAACACCAATGGGTACCAATACCTCATTGGATGCAGATGAGACAGGTAAAGAAATAGATGCCAAGCTCTACCGAGGTATGATTGGATCTCTACTCTATTTGACAGCTTTAAGACCTGATATACAGTTCAGTGTAGGAATGTGTGCAAGGTATCAATCTAGACCCACTGAATTGCATCTAGCTGCAGTAAAAAGAATTTTCAGATATCTATCTGCTACTCACACCCTTGGTTTATGGTTTCCTGCATCACACACTCTAGACTTAATTGCATACACAGATGTAGACTATGCCGGGTGTAAACTAGATAGAAAAGGCACTAGTGGTCATTGTGAATTTCTAGGTGGGTGTTTAGTATCTTGGGACTCCAAGAAACAACATCATGTGGCCCTCTCCACTGCAGAGACTGAGTATGTGGCTGCGGGGAGTTGTGGTACACAAGTAATTTGGATTAAACACCAGCTTCAAGACTATCAAGTAGACCTGGGGTGTACACCCATTTACTGTGATAATACCAGTGCCATCAATCTAGCCAAGAATCATGTCTTTCATTCCCGCACCAAACACATAGAAATAAGGCATCATTTCATAAGAGATGAGATTTCTAAGCACACCTTTGAACTGATTCATGTAGGCACTGCTAATCAAATTGCTGACATCTTCACCAAGCCTCTAGACAATGACAAATTCACCACTTTAAGGAGAGAATTAGGCTTATTTAAATTATCTTAATTTCTAATCTCCTGATATTGAATATTCCTATTGGCAAGAGGTTGTGAGAGAAGTCTGCCCTAACCGTGAGGGGGAGTTCTGTGTGTCTACTTATTAATTTCCTATGTGCATTGTTTGAGGGGGAGCTAGGCAGTTAGTGAAGCTTGACAGATTCAAAAGGTTGACCAGATGTGTGTCATTGCTGGCACTCATGATTGAATGAGTGCGATTTTCCCTCATACTGTAGAATCTCATTCATCTTTTAAGTCTATAAGTTTGTGCAACTAAAGTCCAGCTATAATCTTTTCTCTAGTAAACTATCAGTGACTTGGATTGAGTGTCCGAAGTATATCTTCCTACATTGTTCATATTCGGGTTCAGGCTAAATCTTGTATGTTTTGATATATGTCCAGAACAACTTGAAATTTATACTCCATAATTCATTTCAAAGAAACGGTTCCTCAAGTATTATCTTCAAGCACCTCTTCTAAACGATGTAAGGGATCAACCAAATTAGCGAAGTTCTATGGTTTGATCACTGAGAAACTGGGAGCTTCATCAATGAAATGAAGTCTTTCCTATGTCATGAGGTGTCAAATTCAAAAATTATATTATTCTTGCAAAATAAACTGAATATTTTTGACCATCGCATAGCAATGGTGATAAGGTGGTGAGTAACTGGGGACTCTGGCCTCTGAACAAGGTCTCTCCTCACGAAAAAAGCCATAATTACTAACTCTGTTCTCTAAAAAGGAGAGGTAATGAGGTTCTCACATTGAGTAATTGGGGATTCTGGCCTCTGTTCAAGGTGTCTCCCTAATGTCAAAGATGTGATTTACCAATTTACTTACTGGTCAAAATCTTGAAAATCTCTACAATATCCTTTACATTTGTGCAAATTACTGGAATGCTTGTCCTCAATACTTTGAGCACACCTTCTCTGCTTTTGTCTCTTGTTGTCTACTTCGTAGAGTTGTCAGTTCAGCTATGTCTTGTCATACTTGTTCATCCCTGCTCTACATCATATACTCTGTATGTGGATAAACTTGTCTCTCATTCTAACTCTCAATTGCTTACCAGAGTTAAAGAATCTTCTATTGAGTTTAGCGCCTCACTTATTCTCTTAAGATATGCTCATGAGTCCTTCTACACTACGAAGACACTGTATTTCTTCCTCATGTCTCCAGTAACTGCATATATCTTTTATTTCCTTTTGATGATGTCAAAGGGGGAGAGGGATCTGAGAGCGAGATAGGGGGAGAGAGGTCATCTGAGAGGTTTAGGGCATCTGAGGCATCTAGAGCGAGATAGGGTGAGAGAGGTCATCTGAGAGGTTTAGGGCATCTGAGGCATCTAAGGGTGAGTTGTAGGGAAGAGAGCGAGTTGTAGGGGAGTGGTTTTGGAGAAAGAGAAGAGGTTGGCTTTCGGGCTTGTCTGTATGCACTTCCTTTGGTTTGAGCTCTTTCTGGTTGGCTCTTAATTGTTTTTGTTTGTAATGACTTGACATTGTTTGATTCATAGTGTTGTCATCATCAAAAAGGGGGAGATTGTTGCATCCCTATGGTTTTGATGATATCTCACACTATAAATCAATTTGTTTATATCGCATTATTGCAATAAAGGTCTGTGCATTCTTTTTCCTGTTCATTCACGTTTCAATAGATCAGTGCATGCCTTACTCTAGACGTGGTAAGTGCTTGCCTTGGTGCAAGTCCTTGTTCATACACAGGTACTGTCGTTCATATTCTGTGTCAGTGCATTTTACTGGGTCGTGTGCACCAAAGTCCATGCACATCATGTCTCTGCATCTCACCTCTCGAGGTCGGTGCAATTTTTGGGTCAGTACAAACCTTGACTAGAATGCAATGTTTACTCTGCTCATCTCAGTGCAAATCCAACTCGGTGCAAGCTCTATCTTGCATCTTTCTTTGTTCTGTGCAGTTCTCTCTGTCATCTCGGTGCAGCTCTTGCTTGGACTGCATATCCCGACTTGGTGCATTCTTTCTCTTTCTGAACAACATAAAATCAGTGCATCCTTGTGCTTTATGGTTTCTTGTCGGTGCATATCTGTTGCACGATTTCTGTCGTCATGCATTTTTCACAAGTCAGTGCATCTCACGCTTTTGCTCACTTCACTCGGTGCAACCTCTTGTTCACCTTGCAATAAGTCAGTGCAATGGCTGACTTGGTAACTCCTACTCAGTGCAGTTTATGTTTACTTACTCACTACGTCGGTAAAACTTGTACTAAGTATGTGACAAAGTGTTCATTCCTCATCTGACAGTTTGTTTGTGCATTCATCAGATGCATGGCACGTGATCCGAGGAAGATGGAGGTCCAGAATATTTCGACACGTGCCCCAACCTTTCAGGCGGGAAACATGGTATCCATACGCCTAAGTTTCTGGAGCAGACATATATATATGTGCTGAGGAAGATGGTTCGATAGAAGGGGATGGAACAGTGAAAAACAAGAGCAGCGTGAGAGCAGTGGATCAAGAGAGAAAACCAGAGACAACCCACTCCATCCTAAGCTAAGAGAAAATTCTGAGAGAGAGAGTTGATTGTGAATCTGAAGATCTGCTTCTACGGAAGCTATATTGTTTTGGTTTAGAGAAAATTGTCTTTCATCGATCCTTTTATTTTCGAGTTTCTTCCATTTTTCATTCCATTCTATTACCCTCCACTGTTCGGAGGAAGGGAGAAGTTCTCCGGTTTCCCTCCATTGTCCTTGGAGGAAGAGAGGTTTGTTCCTCTAGTTGTGTGAGTTGCTTGGGAGTAACTTCACAGGGTTCCCTTTGCTGCGTGCAAAGGAAGGGAGATTTGTTCTCCAGTGGTTCTTCTGGTTGATCAGAAGGCTGAGGAGAGTGTTCCTCAGGGCAAGCTGTTTGGCAGCGGTTGTCGCAGACTGAGTCTGCTGTGTGTGATTGTTCATTGCAAGGAAATCTTACTCTTCTGAGTAAGGGGTGGACGTAGATTGCGGGTAGCAATCGAACCACCTAAAAACTCCATGTCTTTTATGAGTTTGCCTGGTTACTTTGTGCTGCTCTCCATCTTCTTGATACATTGCTTCATCGTGAGTTGCTTTCTCGATCTCATTCCATAATCTGAACATCTCTACTGCCTGTCTCTGAAGTTTTCTTCACTACATTTTGAAGGATTGAGTAATCGTTACTGAGTTTATCGAATTTGGTAGTGATCTATTCATCCCTTCCTTCTATCTCACTTTCCGCTGTGCGTATCAATCTGGTCTGGATGCCGAACTCTCCATACAAGTGGTCACTTCGGCGGTTGATGATATGACTGGGCTGGACGCCAATGCTGATGGCGTAATAAGGCCGAGGGAGCCCGACATAACAATGCTTCTGGCTTTGTTGTCTATATCTGGGGCCTGCCTTGCGCTGCGGGCTTTATGGATTTTCTTAGGAGAGGTGGCTCGGTGGAAAGGACCCTCCCCATTAGACATCTGAGACAGGGGGAGGCTAGGACTGTCGAGCCCATCCCGCCTTGTAGGGTGGCTGGCGAGCAATGGGAGACCCCTTATGGCTCCCCTTTCATCATCTGAGGTTGCACTGGCGGGAGTCATGTCTTGCCCCCGGAGGTGGACTTGTAGACTGAGATTTGTGTTTTCTCAGGTTTTCCACCTTGTCTGAGTCAAGGAGTGCTATGAGCATTTTTCACTCCTTGGCATGTTCCCCTTTGATTGTGACCGTAGCCGACGATGCTGCGAATGGGGGTTCAAAATTTCCCTATCTTGGGAATTGGAGGGCCACCTATCCCTCAGCTCCTGGGATTGCTGGTTGGCGACGAGATGACCGCCGCTCTGACCGAGGCTTCGTAGTGAAGCCTGTGGTCGGTCGCTAGTAGTCTACCACTGCTATGGTGGTTAACTTTTTTGTGGGGTGCTGGCATTGTTCGTTGACTGCCCATGGGGGCGCATTAGCCAAGCTTGGCGCCGACCGTCCTATGGGACGGGCTGGTCATACCTCTGAAGCGTTGTAGCTGGAGTTGTGTTGTAGCGCTTCCGCAAGTCATCAAGTCATGGTGTTGGAGGCCACTTTGTCGTGGCTAGATGTCGCTGGGATTATAGCTGGTGGGTTAGGAGTTATAGGGGGAACTGGGATCATAATAGGGCTTTGAAGCTGAGAGATTCCAGCTCCTGCCAGGGCCGCCATTGCACGGCCGAAATGGTAGGGGCCGGTTGGTTGGCTGGTGGTGTCAGGGTATCCGGAGAGGCCGGAGTAATAGGGGGATGGATGACGTTAACTGAGAAGTGGGCAGCTACGGAGCAGCCGCGGGGACCACACCCAAGGAGTAGGGTGATCCAACGATTGGGGCGAAGCTGTCGAAAATAATTGGTGTCATAGGTGTGTTGGTCTGATGCTGCTGGAGGCAAGATTCGGCGAGACATGTTGACCTGGTGTTGCTAGGGGTCGGCCTTGACAAGGGCCGTGGACCCGGTGTTGTTGAGGGCCTGTCTCCGGGAAGCATGCCAGCCTAGGGTTGCTGTATACCCGCCTCGGTGTGGCATTTTGGTCTGGAGTTGTTGAAGACCTGTCTGGGCGAGGCATCTCGGTCTGAAGTCGTTGGATACCTCCCTCGGCGAGGCGTCTTGGTCTGGAGTTGTTGGAGACCTGCCTCGACGAGGCGTCTTGGTCTGAAGTCATTGAAGACCTAACTCGGCGAGGCGTCTGGGTCTGAGGTTGCTGGAGACCTGCATCAGCAAGGCGTCTTGGTCTGAAGTTGCTGGAGACCTGCCTCGGCGAGGCGTCTTGGTCTGAAGTTGTTGAAGACCTGCCTCGGTGAGGCGTCTTGGACTGAGGTTGTTGAAGACCTGCCTCGACGAGGCGTCTTGGTCTGAAGTTGTTGAAGACCTACCTCGGCGAGGCGTCTTGGTCTGAAGTTGTTGAAGACCTGCCTCGGCGAGGCATCTTGGTCTGGAGTTGTTGGATTTACCCCCAGAAGGGGGTGTTGGCTTGGAATCGTATTCGTCCGATCCTCGCGGTGTATGGCTGAATGTTGATGCTGTCGGCTGACCATCATGGTGAAGTAGCCGAAGTTGAGGTCGTCTGACCCTTTAAACAGTACAATGATGATGGGAATCGACGCCGAGCATGTACTTTTTCTTTTGCATTTATGTCCTTTTAGTTTGTGTTTATATCCTTGGGAAAGTATGTACGCAAATGTAAGGCTTTATAAGTCAATGAGTCATTCCCATGGATTGTGTGGGTTTTTATACAATTATGCAGTAGGTCCAGCTAGGGGGCCCTCAGCCCTTTCCCATTGGTCCACCTAGACCATGTGGGGCTGGTCAACCATCCTAGGTGGCCATCTAGAAGGTTGGAATGCCAATTGACCACATGGGAGACAAGTGGTTCAATTTGTCCAAGGTAGGCCACCTAATTTTCCAACCCCATTAACCTTGGTCAAGGGGGCGCCCCTCTCCCCTATTATTTTATTATTTTTGGTGTGTTAATCACACTTAATCCCAGCCATCCAATCCCCACCCCTAGATCTAATGGTGTAGATTAGGTTTGATGTAAGGCATATAAAAGGTTGTATTTTTCATTTGTTAGCATTAATGAAGAGAAAATTGTTAGAAAATCAAGAGTGATTCTTGAGCCCCTCCCCTCTCCCCTGGTGTTCATCTCCTCCAACCTCCAATTCTAGAGTGGTTTCTACCTCCTATCCCCTCCCCTCTATCTCCGGTGATCATCTGTGCCGCCGTCGCCGCCGTTCGTGCCGCCTTCGAGCCGCCGCGAAACTGTCTTCGGTATTCTATCCTACTGGGCAGAGGTGTCTTCCAGAAATTCCTGCTACCAGCCACGGCCTCTTTGTGGTCTGCAATTTTTATATTCAAAAATCAGAACAAATCACAGCCACCTCCAAATCCTTCATAAAAAATAGTTCTGGTTTCCTAGCTTGATTTCCTACAACTTTGCTGAAGACCACCACTTCAGATTCGGACGTTCACATATCGGTCAAAGGCAGTTCTCAGACAAGTTCTCTGCAGATATGAGAGTCCGGTCACTGTACAACAGCAACTCAAAAATTCATTAAAGCCAAGATCCGTGCAGATCCAGGTCTGATCTCCAGGCTTAGGTTGAAGTATTTGAAGAGAGCTTTCCAACGGCGCTAGTTTCGTGTCGATCCGACATCGGGACTGATCGCAGCGTCCATTCTCGCCAAAGCGCGCGCTGAAAACCAGAAGCTGCAGATCCGTGGCCGGTTATTCCGACCGGCGCCGAACGGAGCCGCCCGGCCTCTGGCCGGTGAACCAGTGTGCCGCCAGCCCGGGGAGCGCTTCCCTAAGTGTCCCCACTACAGCGGTGCCATCGGGTCCCACACGGCCCCTCCGGACAGCACATGGGCCCCACCGTCACTAGTTCGGGTGTTGCCGAATCAACGCGAGAAGCTGCCCGTCAACCCGAATTCGGTCCTCCCGGGCCCAGTTGTGTAGCCCTTTACCTCCCTGCGTGGAGTGGGCGATATTTCATTATTGTCATCATTGTGTAATATTTATCCCGGGAGTACGAGTTTCGGCCGGGTCCGTCTTCCCCACGCTGAGCGCGTGGAGGTATCGCATTCGCTCCCTTACTTGGCATTTGCTTATTTTCATATATACTTGTTTATGCCACTGCTAGAGAGCATGTTCTAGGATCGTAGCTCGCTTTATATTTATATCACCACTGCTGCGAGAGAGAGCGTTACCGTCCCGTGACCCGATCCGGGCACAAGTGAGAGCCGACCACCCTAGCTCACTGCCGGTTTCTCAACCGCGCACGTCTGACGCTTCCCTCATTAAGGGACAGTCACGAGCTTGTCGTGTCCGTGGTCCGTCCCGCATCAAATGATCACAAATGATGTTAGACATACAATCATCATAATATGGTGGATGGTACATGTTAATGTGTTGGTTGACCGCCGAGGTGTATCGACTAGGATGTCCACTCGGCTGATTGCTGAGGTATATTGACTGGGAGCCACGATCAGCTAATAACTGAGGTGCCGATGAAGGGATTGTCGTTGGCCGACCATTAAGGCATAATGATCGGAGTGTGTGATAGACCGACCCTCGGGGGTGCGTTGGTCTAGGGTTGTTGTAGACTGGCCTTCGAGGCGTGCCAGTCTGTAAGGTGTTTGGATTTGTTCATGTGGTTGTTGTTGTAGATCCGCCTGGCTAAGGCATGTTGGTCTATTACTGGGAACTGGAGGTTAGAGGTTGGAAGCCAAGGATTGAATACTGGGACTAGAGATTGTGACTCAGATATTGGAAACTGAGTACTAGGGCTGGAAACTGGGAACTGGAGACTAGAATCTGGCTACTAGGTGCTAGGATGGAAGGCTGGGACTGGGAACTGGGTGTTGGATATGGCAACTGGTAATTGTATACTGGGTGCTGGAAGTGGAGGCCTGCCCCTATGAGGCGTGCTAGCCCATTGCGGGAAACTGGAATTGGAAATGGGAAATAGGAAATTAGATGATGGGAACTGGGCATTGGAATCTGAGGCTGGAACTGGAAGCCAGAAGCGGAGTCCTGGTGCTGGATACTGGGAATCGGGGTACTTGAACTGGATGTTGGAGGCTAGGTACTGGAACTAGGCACTGGAAACTAGATACTGGAAGCTAGATTTTAGAGTTGGGTATTAGACATTGGATACTGGAGGCTAGATACTGGAAGATGGGTACTGGAAATTGGGTACTGGAAATTGGGTACTGGAAGCTGGATATCGAAGGCTGGGTGCTGGAGGCCTGCCTGAATGAGGCATGTTGGCCTAGATGACTGGAGATTGGAAGCTGGAGGATAATTCATAAGGTGGTGTTGACCCAGAGGACTGGGGACTGGAAGCTGGAGGCTAACCCGTAAGGGTGTGTTGACCTGTATTGCTAGTGACTGGAGGCTAGAGGCTGACCCGCGAGGGTGTTTTGGCCCACGTTGCTGGGGACTGAGGTCGACCCGTAAGGGTGTGTTGACCTATATCACTGGGGGCTGGGAGATGGAGGCCGACCCGTGAGGACGCTTCGGCCTATGTTGCTGGAGACTGGAAGCCGAAGGCCGACCCGAAAGGGTGTGTTGACCTATGTTGCTGGTATTGTTTAGCCTGGGGAGTTGGAGTTGAGGTTGGCTGGCATGCTATCATGGTGGCGTAGCCAGAGACTGGGACTGGGACTGGAGCTGGTTGGCTAACCGTTGAGGTGTTGTAGCTGGATACTGGGACTGGTGACTGGAACTGGAACTAGGCGGCTGGCCTGTGGAGGCGTTGTAGCCGGAATACTGGGACTGGTGACTGGAACTGGAACTGGGCGGCTGGCCTGTGAAGGCGTCGTAGCCGAAATGTTGGGACCGAAAATTGGAACTTGAACTGGGAGGCTAGCCGGTCAAGGCGTTGTAGCCGAAACTGGAACTGAAAACTGGGCGGCTGGCCTGTGAAGGCGTTGTAGCCGAAGCTGGGACTGGAACTGGGCGGCTGGCCTTTGAAGACGTTGTAGCCTAAATTGGGACTGGTGACTGGGCGGCTGGCATGTAAAGGCGTTGTAGCCAAAACTGGAATTGGAGGCTGAGCGGCTGGCCTGCAAAGGTGTTGTAGCCGAAACTGGGATTGGAGACTGAGCGGCTGGCCTACGAAGGCGTTGTAGCCGAAACTGGGACTGGAGGCTGAGCGGCTTGCCTGCGAAGGCGTTGTAGCCGAAACTGGAACTGGGAGTTGGCGGCTGGCCTGTGGAGGTGTTGTAGCCGAAATTTGAACTGGGAGCTGGGCGGCTGGCCTGTAGAGGCGTTGTAGCCGAAGTTGGGACTAGTCGGCCAACCGTCGAGGTGTGTAGCCGAACGTTAGAGCTGGAATTGGCGATGACCGACCCTCGGGGGTGTAATGACCACCATTGTTGCGGAGTGACGCTAAGGTCGCCGTCGGCAGGATGTCGTGGTCGACGACTTTCATGACTGATGAGTAAAGAGGAAGAGAGTTTTTTTTTCTCTTTACCAGCTATACCGCCCTTGAGGGTTTTTGCTAGAGCTAGCCCCCTTTTGCTTTTTCCGGTGCGCCCTTGTGGGTTTTCACACCGAGGGGTTTTTCGATTTTGCCTGAGGCACCCTCTCGGGTTTTCACCTCACCTGGGTTGGTGGCAATTTTTGCCCCCAGTCGCCTCGCAGATGGAGTTGACTGAGGTCGCCGAGGTATCTCTATTTTTAACCCCATTTTTTTTTACCTGGGATCCTTGTGGCTGCCGTCCGTAGCGTGCTGCTATTAGGGGACGTGACCTGGAGTTTGTGCTGTTGATGGCTTATCGCCGTCATAGCTATGGTAGTGGCTTTGGCTGGTTACAGAGTAATCTACAGTTTGACAGGTGATCTGGGAATCGGTGAGCCTTAGTAGCGTATTGTTGGAATCCTGACTGGGATCTGGGGACTGGTATGCCTTTACAGCGTATTGCTGGAGTTATGACCGGGTTCATGGTGACTTGACTATGACGAGTAGGTGACTGGGAATCATGGGTTGATGGATTCTCATGATAGATGGATCCAAGGTTGTTGTGATGTAGAGGCCAACCGAGGTGGCGTGTAGGCTGAGGTTTGCTGGAATGAATGATTGGACTAATGCATGAATTGCTGGTGTATATGGGCCGACCGTGGAGGTGCGAGGCCAGAGGAAGTGTGAGCCAGCTGGGGTGGTGTATGACTAAATGGGAAGTGTAAGATCATGAGCTAGTTAGCCAGGGACTAACCAGGGACTGGTATAGGCCACCAAGGGAGGGTAGTGGCCCGGGGAGCTGGTTTAGGCCGAAGGTGATGGTATATGGCCGAGAGGGAGGTGCAGGATTTATAAACTAGAGCAGGGGATTGGTCAGGGACTGGTACAGGCCAACTGGCCGGGGATATGGTTGCTGGAAGGTGGGTAGCTGGTTGCCCTCAGCTGAGGGAGAAGAGAAATTTTATTTTTATTCTCTTTACCAGCTCTGCCGCCCTTTCGGGTTTTCGCCAGAGCTGGCCCCCTTTTACCTTTTCTGATGCGCCCTTGTGGGTTTTCGCATCGAGGGGTTACCCAATTTTGCCTGAGGTGCTCTTGCGAGTTTTCACCTCAACCGGGTTACTGGCCTTTTTACCCCCAACCGCTTCCTTGAGAAAAAGGGCGACTGAGTCCGCCGGGGTATCTCTATTTTTAACCCCATGTTGTTGTTGTTTTTTTTGTTTACCCGAGAGCCTTTCGGCTATTCGGTGACTGGCACAGGGTGTCCTTAGCTTGCTGCTGTCGAAGGACGCTGTTGGTGGGATCATTGTTGTTGATCCTCTGTGTTGATGCTGGGATTGCTTGATGGGGCTTGGCTAATTACCGAGCAATTTGAAGCTTCATGTAGACCTTCAGGCTGGCTGATCCGCGTAGCTTGCAGCTGGAGCTTGAACGGATCGATTTTGACAATCCAAAGGCTGAGGTTCTCGGTTGTGACGGCGTATAAGCCATGAATTGACGTAGGCCGACCAAAGAGGTGTATTGGCCAAAAGATTTGGGACTTAACTGACCAGGAATGTATATTGGTCAGGAACTGGGTGATACGTAGGCCAACCATTATGCTGTTTTGGCTAGAGATCAGGTGTTAGATTGACTGCGGAGGTGTTTAGTCAAGGGTATGTGTAGGTCGACTGAAGGAGAATGACCAAAGTGGAGGCTTGACCAGCCATGACGGCATATAGGTCAAGGGGATAGCGGCCAACGGAGATAGCGTGAGACTAGGAGGAACAGGTAGGTCAACCATGATGGTGTATTGACCTGGATGCTGGGTGGTGACCAACCACGATAGTGTATCGGTCAAAGACTGAGGGTAGGCCGACCGGTGTGGCGTGATGGCTAGTAGAAGGTATACTGACCCATTATTATGGTGGACCGGTCAGAGATTTAGGGCGAGGTGGTTGGCTGTTCCTAACGAGGAAAAGAGATTTTTCTTTTTCTTTTTACCAGCTCCACCGCCCTTTCGGGTTTTCGCCGGAGCTGGCCCCCTTTTGCTTTTTCCGGTGCGCCCTTTCGGGTTTTCACACCGGGGGGTTACCCGATTTTGCCTGAGGTGCCCTTACGGGTTTTCACCTCAACTGGGTTTGCGGCCTTTTTGCCCCCAGCCACTTCCATCTAGAGGGAGTGGCTGAGTCCGCCAGGGCATCTCTATTTTTAGCCCCTTTTTTATTTTATTTTTTGTTTTTGATACCTACGAGCCTTGCGGCTATCATCCTTAGCTTGTTGCTGTTGGGGGACGTTGCACGGGGGTTGCATCATTGGCGACTTGTTGGTGTTGTAGAAGCAACCGTGGATCGACCCTCAACCGAGTAGCTCGGGACTTTAGGGTGGATCTAGAGAATGGCTGGTCTTTGCTGTAGGTGGGTGGGACTTTGACTGAGGTCTGGGAGGTCCGGCCTTAATGAACATAATGGCCGAAGCCACGCTTAGACAGGGTGTCTTGATGTGCTCGACACCCGTCGTTTAAAAATGCCGTGCCACACAAATTTTAAAATTTATAATACCACACTCACTCACTTAAACGATTTTGAAAATACGAGTATATTGGTAAATACGGGTCGATCCCACGGGGAGGAAATAATCTTTATAGATCAATGTTGGAAAATATCCTTATGTTTTGAAAATCAAATTTTGTCTTTTGAGTGCGATTAATACTAAAGGAATTGAAATTGCAACTTTGAATAAGAAGAGAAAAGTGAAGGAAATATTTAGCCAATTGATGAAGAACGCCGTCGTTTCCTCGCCGAGCCTTGGATGAAGATCGCTCCGCCTTGGAAGTCGATGCCGTGAGATGATCGGAAGATGACTACCGCTTTGGGTGTGAGTGAAGAACTTGTGAAGAGAAGGGTTGGATAGAACTAGGAACAAAATAATGTTGAAAACACAATAGAATTCTATTGAAAATGAAGGTTTGGAAGGAAAAGCACAAGTTAAAATCTAGAGGGAATTAGAAAAAATAGACTAAATGAAAGTTGTAGAGAATGAAAATATGAAAAAGTTTTATGAAGAACACAGAAACAGAGAATGAGAGGAAGATAGTGAAAAATGTGAAAAACTCAAGAGCTATCAGTGTGGATGAACAGTAATATGGCAGAAATTAGAACAGTGAAAAATTAATTATAACTCTCAAAATAAGAAGAATTAGAAGAAGTGGTAGAAGAAGAAATTTTAGATCTACAAGATAAGAACAACTTTCATGAAGAACTCAGAGTAAAAAGTGTTGTGCCCCTTAGGCACAAGCATGTGCTATGTTGATTTGATGATAGCAATGCTGTTTTGTTTTGATGATTGCAACACAGTGAGTGCATTATGATATTATGTGTTCTTTATGATGATGGCATGTTGATTTGAATGCTTGAGTGTGTTATATCTGATTTAGTCTGTGGAGATTGCATGAGTGTGCCATGATTGATATCCTTGATGTGTTATATATGATTTAGTGTCTCATGCAGCGTCAACGCTGTGAGTGTGTCTCAAGTCTGCAGCATGCTCGCATAAGTCTATACACTGCATCTTAGCATGTTTGCACAGCACACCATCAAGTCTGGACATTGGTTGCACTCAGAGTCTATTCACTGCTTCATGCGTTGCATTCTAAGTCTAGACAACATTGCACGATGAGTCTTCATATTCAAAGTATGTACAGCGTGTGACTTCATATATGAAGTATGTAACAGCACTGCATATATAATGTCTATACATTGGGAAGAGACGCATAAAGTCTATACAGTGCCTCAGGCTGAGCAAGTCCATACATTGGTCGGTGGAAAGTCTGTACATTTAGAAGTCTGTACATCCACCGTCTTTCTCAGCGTCTCATGCCAAGTCTGTACATCACTGTAGCTGCATCGTCTTGGTCATCGTCTCACTCGAGTAAGTCTGTACATTGGCCTTGCATCGGCAAGTCTGTACATTGGCTTCATATGCTCCTAAGTCTATACATCGGTCCTCAAGCGTTACAAGTCTGTACATTGGTTCAGACTCTTCAAAGTCTGTACATTGGGCCTTCAAGCTTTTGAAGTCCATACACTGTCTCGCTCACATCTTCAAGGGTGATTGAGCATCGTGAAGTCTGATTGAGCATCGTGAAGTCTGATTGAGCACTGTGAAGTCTATTCAGTGGATGAGCATTGTAAAGTCTATACATTGGTTAGGCTCGATCATGCAGCGTTCATTTCATGTCTATACACTGCATTTTACAGTATGAGTTATAAAGTCTATACACGCATTCACTGTTCATGCATTCACAGTGAAGTCTGTACATCTGTTTGGCTATGCATCACTATCCACCAAGTCTATACATTGGTAGAGTCTGTACATCAGACGCGCATACTCGCATGTCCCCCCGGATGCTCTCCTGGGACCAAGTATGCCCTCCAGTGACTGCTAATGCTTCCCTAACTTTGAGGATGCTCCCCTAAAGCAGCGATTGCTCCCCAGAGACAGCATGTGCTCCACATGCTCCCCTGACGCTGGTGATGCTGTCCAGAGGACATAGATGCTCCCCTGAGACTTCATATGCTCCCGTGTGACAACGCATTTTACATTACAAGTCTATACATCATGATCGTCTTTACAAGTCTATACAGAGCTCTTCACTTAACCTGATATTCCGATACTCTGTCTGACAGGTGTTCTACTCGTGGAGGCTAATGAAGGGCACGTGATCCCAGGTTGGAAGGGTAGACAGGATCGTGACACGTGTGCTGAAGCTGGCTGAGAGACTGACACGTGGTCCAAGGTTTTTGGGCGGGAGATGTGGAGAGTACACGCCCTGGCTGTTGCTGCTGCTGCTGCTGCCGCTATATATACAAGCCTTCATCCTCAGTTGAAGGTTGATCGAAGCCTTGAGAGCAGAAGCAGAAGTGCAGAGACTTCGATCCAGCAGAAGAGAAGAAGAAGAGTAAAGAGAGCAGAAGAAGAAAGAAGAAAGAAGTAAAAGAGAAAGAGAGAGTGAGATCGTAAGAAGAAGAGTGTGAGAGAGGTTGTCTGAAGATCAGTCTTCACTGGACCGTGGATCAAATCCAGGCCAGTCAGCTCTTTGAGAGCCATATTGTGCTTTATGTTTACAGCTTTCCGATTGCTGTTCATCTTGTCTTTTGTTTCCTTTCTATACTTTCCTTCAAGCTATTAGCCAGCGTTGCAGAGGAGGACTCCTCTGGACAGCAAGCTGTGTTGCTCAGCGGGCAGTGGAGGATTCCACTGGACGGCCAAGCTGTATTGCCCAGCGGTTTGCAGAGGTGCTGCCTCTGGACGGGTAAGCTGTAATCCCCAGCGGTTTGCAGTGGTGGATTCCACTGGACAGCAAGCTGTGTTGCTCAGCGGGGCGAGGAGGATTCCTCGGACGGCAAGCTGTGAGGCCCAGCTGTTGTATGGCAAGCTGTGATGCCCAGCTGTTCAAGCTGTGAGTCAGCAGGAAGCCACACTCGGGTTGAGTGTGGGGTGGATGTAGGTCTGCTGGACCGAACCACCTAAAAACCCTCTTGCATTATGGTTTGTTTTGTTCTATTTGTGCTTCCGCTAGATGAATGCATAGGGGCGCTCAACTGTCTGCTTATAGGTTCAGTAGATGAGTGTTCTATTTTGTCTTGTTAGCATTCCAATTTTTAAGTGAGCGAAATCTTATTTTGGGTGAAGGTTTTTAATTGGGCGAATTTTTAAAGGGCTATATTCATTCACCCCCCCTCTGAATACTGCACCGAACCCAACACTTGGTATCAGAGCGGGTCTCTGATCTATCAGATCTAACAATCTGCAGAGGATCCTGCTAGTTTTGGTGCACATCAGAGTGGGCTTCTTCTGCTCGTTGATTTGTTTCACTATCTTACTGCTTTACTTTGATCATCTGGTTTAGTGCATTTCTGTTTGGTGCATTTCATAGTGTGCTTTTTGTGTTCGTTATTTTGGCTCTCCGACTCAGTGCCTTGCCTTGCTCATTTGGTCTAGGTGCTTCAGTTTTTCTGTGTCTTCAGATTATTTGCAATGGAACCAATCGTGCTGAAGGCTGGCTCCAGCAAAGCAAACAGATCCAGCCACAGTGGATCATTAAGCGAGAAAAGCAGCCTCTCGCGGTCTGAAATTGATGGAGACATTGAAAGGGTGATCAGTGATTTCAGGAAATTCCTAAGAAAAAGAGAAGGAAAGCATGGTGATGGCAGAAGGCAAATAAGGTATAATTCTAATCCTGCTAAGAATATTGACACTAACGTTTGCTACAAATGCAGGAAGGTTGGCCACACGAAGGCTGACTGTCCAGAATTCTCGAAACTCAAAGGGAACACCTCGGACAGTGCTGAAGAAGGAGAAAAGTCAGTATGCTTAATGGCCAATCGGGGAAGTGATGATGAGGAAACCTCATCTCAGGTAAGCTCCGAATCAGATGGATACACTTTTGATGAATTGATAGTAATGTATGAAGATTTGTTCAAAGTATCCAAGAAATTAAAATCTGAAAATAAAAAATTGAGAAAAGACATGAATCTTGAAGTCACTCGTTTGAAAGCTGAAAATGAAAACTTGAAATCTGACATGAATAAAGAAAAAGATGAGTTGAACAAGTTGAAATCTGAGAATGAAGATCTTAGAAACAAACTCATCAGTGAAGATAATTCTTGTAAATCATGTGCCATTCTCGAAGACATGATTAAGGATTTTGATTCTGATGACAGTTTTCAAAAAGAACAAATCAAATCTCTAAAAGAAGAAAATGTCTACTTGAAAGATCAAAATAAAAAGTTGATGGTTCTTAACACTGTTTTCTCTGAAAGATGGATGACGATTGAAAAAGAGAGATCAGTATTGAAAGAGTGTATCAATTGCAGTGATGAAGAAATTGCTAGTTTTTTAATACACACTGATTATTTGGAAAATGAAATTGTGTTATTAAAAGAAAAACTGGCTAGTTGTGAAAAGGAGAAAGTTGATTCAGAAAATCTTATAATCTCTTTGGAAAGTAAAATTACTGAGCTGAATGGTACTTCATCTAAGGTTGCTAGGGATAAAGGCAAAATGAAAATATCCTCGGAAGATGTAGTAAGTGATCAGTGTGAGGAGATTGATAACATTTCTGAAATTAAGCAAGTTAAGAAGAACCAGCTATACACCACTTTTATTCGTAGCTCTGGTTTAGCTAGCACTTCAGCTTCTTCTTCAAATATGCATGCTGCTAAGGAAATTCAAAAACGAAATAAAAATCAGAAAACCCCAAAAACTCAAAGGAACAATCTGCATGCTAAAAACTCATCTGATAAGTGCCATGTTTTAAATAAATCTAATGGTTCTTGTTCTTGTCATTATTGCGGTAAGCATGGACACTTTATGAGTGAGTGTTTTGTGATGAAACAAGATGACAGAAAGTATGCTAGAAAAGTTCTGTATGATCAGAAAAAGGGTAATCAGAATGTTAAAGAATTTCATGCTAGAAATCATGATTCTAGGAGACAGAATCTAAATTGTTTTTGTTGTGAGAAGTTTGGCCACATTGCTGCTCAATGTTGGCAGAATCCGAGAAAGAGATTCAACTCTAAACCTGTTAATTTTCATGTTAACAAAAAGATGTTTGACAGGCATAACCTTGGCTCCAAAGGTAAGCACCCAAGGTGTTTCGAATGTGGGAGGCATGGCCACACAGTCAAGGACTGTTGGCATGCTCAAGGAAGTAGATTTAATTCCAAATCTGTAAAATTTCATGCTCCCAATGCTGCTAGTAAGAAACAAAATGTTCATGTAAACAACAGAACATTTCATGCTAAGTTTCATAGGTCTCATGCTGCTGTTGATATGCATCATAGGACCAGACAATCCGTTGTTTCATGTTATTACTGTGGAAATTTTGGACATTCTATGTCTGATTGTTTTCTAATGGAATTTGATGATAATGCTGCAAAAAGAATGTTTAGAACACCTGTCAAGGTAAATGCAGGACCCAAAGCTGCTTGGGTCCCTGCAGGATCAAAATGATCATAGTGTTACAGGTGTGCCTTGGGTCAAAGAATAAACAGGGGTTAATAGACCAAGGCACTCAAATGGAAACCCCAGGATCCTACCTTTCAGGTCAGTTCTGAACTTTGTTTTAAATTCATTAACTGAAATTGTAGAATTATCTGCTTGATTTATGATGATCTCTTCATGTCTAGCTGATCAGTCTGTATTCCAGACTCAGCTATTGAATTCAATTCTGCATATCTGATGCTCTTCTCTTGCTATATGTTGAACTGAATTTGAATACTTTTTTAGTGTATTCAGTTGATGCACTATATAGACTTTGTGTCAATGCATGTGTTTTGTGTTAATGCATTGCATGCTTGTTGTTAAATGCATAACTTGCTGATTGTGAATGGTTCATTTAGTGTACACAGTCAATGCATGTGTCTTATGTCTGCATACATCATTTGCATGACTGTCATTGATGCTGTTCAATGCATGTAGGACTGCTTTATGTTGCATTGTCCTTGTTAACCCTGGTATATCAAATGGTAAGTTACTAAAAGGCAGGAAAATCTGCCCGGAGGTTCCTACCATGTGTGAGATGGTCTTTGAGACCAGGTTCTCCGCTTAGTACCATGGGTCTAGTCTGCATGTAGAACAGTGTGTTGAATAGCATAATCCTTGCATCATGATGTCAGGGGGAGCTGAGAGTTTTTCTGTTCAATTCATTGAATCCTTGCTACTTCTCACTGTCCCCATTTAGTTCTTTCATATCTTTTGACATCAGATGCCCTTGGACCATAATGCTTATTGCTATCCTTTCTCCATCTTTTTCACTGAACAACAGCAATTGTTTCTGGTTTAGTATATTGAGCTGTGATTAATGCAATTGTTCACTTATAAGAATCACTCTTACAAATTGAAAAGAACTAAAGGTTTAACCTTTATAAATTGAAGAGTCAAATGTCTGCCTTCAGAATTTGAGATAAAAGAAAACTTTTTATAGCTCTTAATCTTTGTCTCATGGCTAAAATAGAAAAAGTTTTTTGTAATGCCTAAATGTGTTGAACTGGAAATGTCTAGAACAGGTGAATAAGAGTATGTAATGATTTTTTAAACAATCACTCTAAAAGAAATAAGGGCAGCAGTAAATAAGATCATAAATGTAAAGAACTGAACATTCTGACAGAGCAATGGTTGATTGCACTGAGAAACTGTGAACTCCTCCAATGAAGCAGGAATATTCACATGTCATGAAGTGCTTCAAGCTAACTCTGTTCATAGGGTCAAATCTATAGGGGGAGTCCTCATCAAGTAACTGAGGGTACTGGCCTCTAATTAAGGTGTACCCTTAATGTCAAAAGTGAAGACTGTTCCTTGTAGGTCTTGATCTGAAATAGATCTAGTAGTTTATGCCTAGTAACTGGGGGTACCTGCCTCTGATCAAGGTGTACACCTAATGTCAATAGCATAAATGCCACTGGTCTATTCACTTAGTTCAGGTTCAGAAATTGAAAAATGAAAATCAAACTACTGTAACCCTTTGAAATCAAAAGTCAATGAGTGCAAATTATTTTTCTCAATACATATTCAAGTTGCCTTTCCTGAAATTCCATGTTTAATCACAAAAGGGTATTATTTCTAACTTATCTATTAATACCATGTGCCCTAGATTCATTGCTATAAATGGAGTCTATAAACTCTTTTTCAAGGGTCAGGTGTTTTACTCTAGATTTATCACTGTTAAACCTGAATTTTTGAAAACTGTATGTTGCTGATTCTTATACTTTAACAGTTATTTATAATCATGCTTCCGTTCTGAACCTATGATTCAGCTGTTGTCTAGTGACCCTGCTACCTTCTCTACCTTTGAATTATCTGTTCATATTCCTTCTCAAAGGGGGAGCAATTATTTACGGGGAGAAATAATTCAGGGGGAGTCATACCTTCAGGGGGAGTTTATTGCATGCATACTGCACTTTGCACTCTTATTTATACTATTTTTTTTTCTCTTTTTAATTATGTCAAAGGGGGAGAAAATTTTGTGTGTGACTCACTGTCACAGTGTGTTACCATCATCAAAAAGGGGGAGAATGTTGTGCCCCTTAGGCACAAGCATGTGCTATGTTGATTTGATGATAGCAATGCTGTTTTGTTTTGATGATTGCAACACAGTGAGTGCATTATGATATTATGTGTTCTTTATGATGATGGCATGTTGATTTGAATGCTTGAGTGTGTTATATCTGATTTAGTCTGTAGAGATTGCATGAGTGTGCCATGATTGATATCCTTGATGTGTTATATCTGATTTAGTGTCTCATGCAGCGTCAACGCTGTGAGTGTGTCTCAAGTCTGCAGCATGCTCGCATAAGTCTATACACTGCATCTTAGCATGTTTGCACAGCACACCATCAAGTCTGGACATTGGTTGCACTCAGAGTCTATTCACTGCTTCATGCGTTGCATTCTAAGTCTAGATAACATTGCACGATGAGTCTTCATATTCAAAGTATGTACAGCGTGTGACTTCATATATGAAGTATGTATATTGCACAGCACTGCATATATGATGTCTATACATTGGGAAGAGACGCATAAAGTCTATACAGTGCCTCAGGCTGAGCAAGTCCATACATTGGTCGGTGGAAAGTCTGTACATTTAGAAGTCTGTACATCCACCGTCTTTCTCAGCGTCTCATGCCAAGTCTGTACATCACTGTAGCTGCATCGTCTTGGTCATCGTCTCACTCGAGTAAGTCTGTACATTGGCCTTGCATCGGCAAGTCTGTACATTGGCTTCATATGCTCCTAAGTCTATACATCGGTCCTCAAGCGTTACAAGTCTGTACATTGGTTCAAACTCTTCAAAGTCTGTACATTGGGCCTTCAAGCTTTTGAAGTCCATACACTGTCTCGCTCACATCTTCAAGGGTGATTGAGCATCGTGAAGTCTGATTGAGCATCGTGAAGTCTGATTGAGCACTGTGAAGTCTATTCAGTAGATGAGCATTGTAAAGTCTATACATTGGTTAGGCTCGATCATGCAGCGTTCATTTCATGTCTATACACTGCATTTTACAGTATGAGTTATAAAGTCTATACACTCATTCACTGTTCATGCATTCACAGTGAAGTCTGTACATCCGTTTGGCTATGCATCACTATCCACCAAGTCTATACATTGGTAGAGTCTATACATCAGACGTGCATGCCCGCCTGTCCCCCCGGATGCTCTCTTGGGACCAAGTATGCCCTCCAGTGACTGCTAATGCTTCCCTAACTTTGAGGATGCTCCCCTGGAGCAGCGATTGCTCCCCAGAGACAGCATGTGCTCCACATGCTCCCCTGACGCTGGTGATGCTGTCTAGAGGCCATAGATGCTCCCCTGAGACTTCATATGCTCCCGTGCGACAACGCATTTTACATTACAAGTCTATACATCATGATCGTCTTTAAAAGTCTATATAGAGCTCTTCCCTTAACCTGATATTCCGATACTCTGTCTGACAGGTGCTCTGCTCGTGGAGGCCAATGAAGGGCACGTGATCCGAGGCTGGAAGGGCAGACAGGATCGTGACACGTGTGCTGAAGCTGGCTGAGAGACTGACACGTGGTCCAAGGTTTTTGGGCGGGAGATGTGGAGAGTACACGCCCTGGCTGCTGCTGCCGCTATATATACAAGCCTTCATCCTCAGTTGAAGGTTGATCGAAGCCTTGAGAGCAGAAGCAGAAGTGCAGAGACTTCGATCCAACAGAAGAGAAGAAGAAGAGTAAAGAGAGCAGAAGAAGAAAGAAGAAAGAAGTAAAAGAGAAAGAGAGAGTGAGATCGTAAGAATAAGAGTGTGAGAGAGGTTGTCTGAAGATCAGTCTTCACTGGACCGTGGATCAAATCCAGGCCAGTCAGCTCTTTGAGAGCCATATTGTGCTTTATGTTTACAGCTTTCCGATTGCTATTCATCTTGTCTTTTGTTTCCTTTTTATACTTTCCTTCAAGCTGTTAGCCAGCGTTGCAGAGGAGGACTCCTCTGGACAGCAAGCTGTGTTGCTCAGCGGGCAGTGGAGGATTCCACTGGACGGCCAAGCTGTATTGCCCAGCGGTTTGCAGAGGTGCTGCCTCTGGACGGGTAAGATGTAATCCCCAGCGGTTTGTAGTGGTGGATTCCACTGGACAGCAAGCTGTGTTGCTCAGCGGGGCGAGGAGGATTCCTCGGACGGCAAGCTGTGAGGCCCAGCTGTTGTATGGCAAGCTATGATGCCCAGCTGTTCAAGCTGTGAGTCAGCAGGAAGCCACACTCGGGTTGAGTGTGGGGTGGATGTAGGTCTGCTGGACCGAACCACCTATAAACCCTCTTGCATTGTGGTTTGTTTTGTTCTATTTGTGCTTCCGCTAGATGAATGCATAGGGGCGCTCAACTGTCTGCTTATAGGTTCAGTAGATGAGTGTTCTATTTTGTCTTGTTAGCATTCCAATTTTTAAGTGAGCGAAATCTTATTTTGGGTGAAGGTTTTTAATTGGGCGAATTTTTAAAGGGCTATATTCATTCACCCCCCCTCTGAATACTGCACCGAACCCAACAAAAAGAAGATTGGAAAGACTTCAAAACAGAAGAATACTAAAAGAAGTATCACCTCGGATGAACAGTAATCACGTAGAACAGAACTTAGAAAGACGGAAATAACTTTCAATCTAGAAGGAATTTAGGGAAATGCTAGAAAGAGAAGTTTAAGAACACTTATAGATGGACAACTTTGTAGAAGATAATAAATTGAAATAAGGATCACACAAGCTTATAAATTGACTATGAAGAGCCAAAAATGGCTAAGAGTACAATGAAAACATTCAATACAAACTAACAACAAACTCCAAAACTTAAACACAAAGCTCTCAAAATTTCTCCTCCATGACTTTCCTTAAGGCCAAAATGAACTACAAAATATCAAATGCTACTCTACTCTACTCTACATCCTCTCTATCCTCTCTATTACAATGGAAGCTCCCTCCCCTTTTATAGAGTTATTCCCCATGTGAACACTTTACCAATGTGAATCAACCCATTGCTGCTATTTTGACCCAAAATGGTGTGCCAACATGTGTTGCACACTTTTTTAATTTTTTCTGATTTTTTCCAATTTTTTCTAGCCTTTTTTCTCTTCTTTCTCTCTTCTTTCTCTCTCTTTCTCTCTCTTTCTGGCCGCGTGCGCCCGTGCGCCGCGTCGCCTGCGCGTGCGGCGTGTTGCGCCGCCGCTGCGTCCGCCGCGTGCCGCCTGCGGCCGTCTGCCGCGTGCCGCCCGCATGGGCGCCGTGCGCCCACCGCCTCCGTTGACGCGCGCTTCGCACGCGTTGACGCGCGCCCCGCCCCCCCTCGTCGCCCGTGCCGACGCGAAAGGGGGGCGGCGTCCTCCGCCCTTTTGACCTACATAACAAACAGTGCACACACACACATATTAATTAGTTTAATATATATATATATATATAATATATATATTACATAATTGATATATATGTGTATATATCTCATAAGAAATCCTAAAAATATCTAATAAATTTATTTTTTTTCTTTTTATTTTCTTTTCTTTTTGCACAAGTCCATGGACTTTTGGCTTTTATTATTATTTTTAAGTATTATTATTATTATTTTTTATTTTTATTTCTAATTACTTTTCTCGTACCGAGTGCCTGCATAAATGAGTAAAAATCGTTATTAAAATTATTTAATTTCAAAAAATTAAATATTTGATTCTAAATCAACAGTAAATGTGATACGTGTATATTTATTATTATTTAAGCTCATAAAAATGTGTATAATCATGAATTAATATGTAAAAATACACACTTATCACACCCCCCAACTTACTCATTGCTAGTCCCTTAGCAATGCAAATAATCTCAAAATTTAAGGACTAACAAGAGTTTATAAAGTTCATGCCTCATTTCCAGATCATCGTTCATAGAATCTACTAAAGATTAGGAATCTGGAATCATTATCACATACTCGCCTTATGTAGGAAATAGGTACATGATCAAGAGGTCAATTTAAAGGTCAATTAGCACTTGTGCATGTGTAATACTAAATTCACAGTATAGACAATTGCGTCCTCCAGTTGCTATTCCTCACAAATACCTTTCAATTCTGCACTTCTTAATTAGAGCGTTCAGCATACTAGCTTTTTTGTCTGCCTTATTGTTTTGTCCCTTTTGGGATCTATATTTGTTTCTTTTCTCTTTTTTTTTCTATACACACATGATGCTGCACTACCCTTCACTGTTTTACGCGAACCTCAACACGTCTTAGGTGAAGTAGGCCCGATTACACAGATCAAAGTTCCCTTTTCCTTTTGACACGAACCTCAACACGTCTTAGGTGAAGTAGGCCCGGTTACTCAGAATCGGAGCATTTTTCATGGTGTTTTGCTCAAAATTTTATTTTTCAATAGATAACATGGCAGAAAGCTTCTATAAGATCTCTTCTTCAAGAAGTGCAGAATATCAAACATTATGTCTAAAATTGTAGAAGGCTTGTCCTACTTATTTCATTAGTGTGCAACGTGATTGTATTTTTCTAAAGTGCGTATGAACTTTAAAGAAATTCTTAAATCAGTTTTCCATGGCTAGATTAAATAAATGTTCCATCATCCTTCTCCCTAATCTTTTCCATTCCAGAATTACTTTTCATGAGACATGAATCAAGAAACTCAAAATGGGGAAAACTTTTGTTTAGTGTGACAACTCATGATTGCAAGAAAAAAAAATTTCTCCCCCCCCCCCCCCGCCCAACTTAAATGACATTGTCCTCAATGGCATAAGCATGAGACAGATCAGAGAACAACTAAATAGATAATATGGTTGGGTTGGAAGGATATAACCTGATGGTCGGGGCAAAATGACGAGGCTTCGTTGCGTTGTGGCCTGACAACTGAAAAAGAAACACACTAAAACAAGATATCAAATTACAAAAACCGTGGGTTGCCTCCCAGAAGCCATTTATTAGCACACGAAAGTCACTAAAACTTTGGGTTGCCTCCCAAGAAGCGTTAAATTTTATGTCGTCAGCCAGACACAAGGTAGATCACTAACCAACGTGTGGCATTCAGAATGAGCCACCACGTGATCTTGTCTTCCTTCAAATTCCAGCCCTCATACCATTGGAAGACAAGAGTAACCATGTATGGATTGGGGCTAGAAATATGCGGGTCGTGCACTTTATTGAAGTTTTCTGTAACCATAAGTGTGAGCCAATTTTTAATTTTCGGGTGCATGAAAGGATCAATGGCCAATAATAGGTCAAGAGTGAGGTGAAACCCTTGCACAAAATCAATCCATTGGTCCTCTTGTCCTGTATCGTCTCTCCTGACGAGCCCTTTAGGAACGACTTCCTCCATGGTAACTTGTTCAAGCCCTGGTAGCTTAAGAATAAGATTGTCAGCTTGAGCCACTTTCCTGTCAATAACAACCTTATGAACTTTAAGGGCATTGATCAACTTGTCTTCCTGAGATGATGTCAAATCAAAGGTGAATGTGGTTGACACATCCCCCTCAGGTCCTAGAATGTCAAATTGGAGAGGCTCAACTGGCAGGGGAATCAAAGTAGAAGGAAGCACTGGCCCAGTATCTAACGCATCCACAGATTTAGACTTCATTGGATAGGCTTCAGGGGTCAGATCAAATATAAAATTTTCTAATGAAACCCCTTCATCACACTCATCACTCATCTGAGGATTATTAACCAAATTGCCCAATAATGGGGTGGATAGATGAAATGTAAATGAGTCCAGCCTGGCCCTTTCATCATAGGTTAGATCAAATGTGAATTTCTCTAAGACGAGCCCATCATCACACTCATCACTCAACTGAAAATTATCAATCAAATTTTCAAGAAATGGGGTCGGTAGATGAAATGTAAATGTTTCGAATAAGGCCCCATCATCATGTTCTTCCTTCCCATCTTCAAAGAGGGTTTCATCAAATTCGGGGAGAGACATGTGATTAAAGATTTGAGGCTCAATATACTCTTCCGCTCCCCCTAACTGGAGATCATCCACCTCTCTAGCATTATCCTCACAAGAATAATCAAGCATAGGTTGATCATTCACTAAGTCATCACCGTCATCAATTTCTTTTCGAAAACATTCCTCATTCCCCTCAGAGTCCTTAAAGTTTGCATGTAAAATCTGCTGACAATTTCTCTCCATAATCCCTTCATCTTCGGAATCAAATGTTATTTGAGTGTTATGAGATTGAGGAATTAAGGATTGATTACAGTCAGTGCGAAGGACTTGATGAGTAAGATTGGATTCAGAGTAATCAAAGAATTGATCTCCCTCCATGTTTTTGACTTCTTTAGTAAGTCTATTGATTGGTTCTTGGAGGGATTGACGTTGGAGAATTAACTGAGTGAATTGATCATTTGGGTTATTATCTGAGGGTGGAAGAGATGAATAGCAAGAAGGGAAATAATTTGTATGTTGGGTTGGATCATAATAGTCATTAGAGTTTGGGGCCCAAATATGATTTTCCTTATTCCCTTCTTCTCCCCCCAATTAACTTAGACTCCTTATTATTTGCCTTGGCCATTACAAATTGAGATTCATTAGCTTCCCCCAAATATTCCTGATATGGCTGCTCCATATTATCCTCAGTATCAAAAATTATTGGAGAGGTGTTGAATTGAGGATTGATGGATAGATCAATCAATGTGATATTATCATTAGGAAATTGAATGTCAAAATTTTCCGTGGGGAGGCTAGTATGTTGGTCCATTTCAAGCTCTCTATCACATTGGTCAAGCTGGGCTTGAATGATTTGGCTCTGAGCTTGAAGGGATTGTTGATTGGCCAAGATGACTTGAGTCATTTGATTGAACATGTCCTCGAAATTAGACTTTGGAGGAGCTGGATAGGTTGGGTGGCACTCAGACTGTGGTAAGTAACAATCTAAATAGAAATCAGTCTGGTACGGAGGTGATGGAGAGTAGATGGGTTGTTCTTCATATGGTGCTTGATTGTAAGGATCATTTGAGTAAGAAGCCCAACCTGAGAAGTGTGAGTTTGAAGGACTTTGAATGGGGTCTTGATAGGGTACCCAAGAAGAAGATCGTTGGTTTTTCCACCTAGGATATGGGATTGTGTAGGAGACAGAGGTGGAAAAATCTGATGGAAATTGGTGTGGCTCTTTGGTAAGAGATGAATTGTAAATCTCATTGTGGGAGAGTGAATGATTTTGATGATAATAGGCAAATGAAGGAGTTGAATTCAAAGTGCCCGCATGGTTGAACATGAAAGAATCTATTAATGGGCCTGAACAAAATTGGATGTGGCCATGCAAAAGACCCAAGAAAGAGTGATGTTTTATTTTTTTCTTTAATGAATTTTTTTTTATTTTGATTTTGTTGTTCTTTTATGTAAAGATAAACAAGTTAGCACACAAATTACCCTAATGACCTAGATGTGCCCTAAACCTACTGATGGGGTTTCACAAAATGATTAAAGTGAAACTTAAGTTCACCCTCAGTATTTCCACCAGCCAGGTAAGGGGTGGGGTAGTGGGAGGCTCCCCCTACTTTCGTAGGGACCTAATTATGTCAAACCACTAGCCCGCTTAAGGCGTTTACCGTCTGACCGTCTTCCCTTAGGCACCGGTTTTCATATGAGGGTAAACCCAAATAACACAAGAACCACAGTGTGATCCTAGGGCCAACGTTTACTGACTTTTATTTATGGCGTAGGTTATGCAGATATGCAAGGAAAATGTGGTTTGTGGGCTAAGGAATGGTGATGAATTCCCCACCTTATGTTATTTAAAGGTAATGCCCTTAGAATATTTTAAAATAAAAGGCACACCACAATTTCAAACAAGGGGTTCTTATGCAATATGCATGTCAGAATAGGATAAGTAGAACGTACCTTGCCCCTCGCAATCTTCAAAATGCAATAACATGAATTAAACAAAGAAAAATTATATGCTAAATGATGCATGACCTAGAACATGTTGTGTGGTTTCTATTCTTGGAATGAAATTTTTTTTAGTTTGATGCAAGTATTTTTTTAATTAATGAACCTATCTAGCCAGAACAAGAAGTTCTTTTGTTTTGATTTGTTTTGATTTTTTATAGAGTTTTCAAGAATTTTTTTTCATATTTTTGTTTTAAATTTTTCAGAAATTGGAAAAACAGAACATGTTCCTACGTTTCTGCCCTTTAGCTTCAGGTATGAGTTTCCTCTTTCACGGATTTTTTGATTTGTTTTCTTTTTCCTACAAAAATGAAAATAGCAAAATCAATATACAAATATACAAATCAAACACAAGAATATCCCAACATTCAAAAATTCCGTCCCCGGCAACGGCGCCAAAAATTTGATGCGCTTGACACCCGTCGTTTAAAAATGCCGTGCCACACAAATTTCAAAATTTATAATACCGCACTCACTCACTTAAATGATTTTGAAAATACGAGTATAGTGGTAAATATGGGTCGATCCCACGGGGAGGAAATAATCTTTATAGATCAATGTTGGAAAATATCCTTATGTTTTGAAAATCAAATTTTATCTTTTGAGTGCGATTAATACTAAAGGAATTGAAATTGCAACTTTGAATAAGAAGAGAAAAGTGAAGGAAATATTTAGCCAATTGATGAAGAACGCCACCGTTTCCTCGCCGAGCCTTGGATGAAGATCGCTCCGCCTTGGAAGTCGACGCCGTGAGATAATCGGAAGATGACTACCGCTTTGGGTGTGAGTGAAGAACTTGTGAAGAGAAGGGTTGGATAGAACTAGGAACAAAACAATGTTGAAAATACAATAGAATTCTATTGAAATGGAGGTTTGGAAGGAAAAGCATAACTTAAAATCTAGAAGGAATTAGAAAAAATGGACTAAATGAACGTTGTAGAGAATGAAAATATGAAAAAGTTTTATGAAGAACACAGAAATAGAGAATGAGAGGAAGACAGTGAAAAATGTGAAAAACTCAAGAGCTATCAGTGCTGATGAACAGTAATATGGCAGAAATCAGAACAGTGAAAAATTAATTATAACTCTCAAAATAAGAAGACTTAGAAGAAGTGATAGAAAAAGAAATTTTAGATCTACAAGAGAAGAACAACTTTCATGAAGAACTCAGAGTAAAAAGAAGATTGGAAATACTTCAAAACAGAAAAATACTAAAAGGTATCACCTCGGATGAACAGTAATCACGTAGAACAGAACTTAGAAAGACGAAAAATAACTTTCAATCTAGAAAGAATTTAGGGAAATGCTAGAAAGAGAAGTTGAAGAACACTTATACATGGACAACTTTGTAGAATATAATAAATTGAAATAAGAATCACACAAACTTACAAATTGACTATGAAGAGCCAAAAATGGCTAAGAGTACAATGACAACATTCAATACAAACTAACAACAAACTCCAAAACTTAAACACAAAGCTCTCAAAATTTCTCCTCCATGACTTTCCTCAAGGCCAAAATGAACTACAAAATATCAAATGCTACTCTACTCTACTCTCCATCCTCTCTATCCTCTCTATTACAATGGAAGCTCCCTCCCCTTTTATAGAGTTATTCCCCATGTGAACACTTTGCCAATGTGAATCAACGCATTGCTGCTATTTTGACCCAAAATGGTGTGCCAACATGTGTTGCACACTTTTTTAATTTTTTCTGATTTTTTCCAAATTTTTTCTAGCCTTTTTTCTCTTCTTTCTCTCTCTTTCTGGCCGCGTGCGCCCGTGCGCCGCGGCGGATGCGGCGGCGGCGGGCGCCCGCGTGGGCGCCGTGCGCCCACCGCCTCCGTTGACGCGCGCTTCGCACGCGTTGACGCGCGCCCCGCCCCCCCTCGTCGCCCGTGCCGACACGAAGGGGGGGCGGCGTGCTCCGCCCTTTTGACCTGCATAACAAACAGTGCACACACACACATATTAATTAGTTTAATATATATATATATACAATATATATATATATATATATTACATAATTGATATATATGTGTATATATCTCATAAAAAATCCTAAAAATATCCAATAAATTTATTTTTTTTAGTTTCTTTTCTTTTTGCACAAGTCCATGGACTTTTGGCTTTTATTATTATTTTTAAGTATTATTATTATTGTTTTTATTCTTATTTCTTGTTGCTTTCCTCGTACCGAGTGCCTGCATAAATGAGTAAAAATTGTTATTAAAATTATTTAATTTCAGAAAATTAAATATTTGATTCTAAATCAACAGTAAATGTGATACGTGTATATTTATTATTATTTAAGCTCATAAAAATGTGTATAATCATGAATTAATATGTAAAAATACACACTTATCATGTCTACCTGGGTGTTGCTACCCCTTGGGACATAATAAATATCGAAGGGATAGACCTCCCACCAGGGTTTGCTGGTAGCCACCGGTGGGGACCCGATGGAGCTTCGCCGACATCGCCAATTGGCGTTGGCAGGGATTCCACCGAGTCGTTACCTGATGCATGTGGAGTTTCTTTGGAGCTACTGGGCAGGTGTCGGCGGGATTCACCCTCTTTCACTCTGTTGGATTTTAAGCTTGGTACCATTCTGGTGAGTGGAGAGACCTCTTGACTCGGGACCTCCGGATGGGTTGGGCCTCTTTTCTAATGACCCATATTCATTCGAGGGAGGACGGACGCTCCTCCTTGGAGTTGCCCCCATTGTCTGGGCTTGGAAGGCTGGATACTGGACCGGGGTGATTGCCCCCAGTGTGATACTGGTGCATCGGCTTCTATGAGCCTCACCTAGTCTTTTGGACGCTGGGGTGGCGGCGGTGGGTCACCCATTTTTATAGCCGCTATGGCACCCCTTTTTTGTTTGCAGGGCCGAGGTTGACTCAGCACCAATGTGGTGGACCGAACAAACCCGGTCCGGGGTTGTCTAGAGCATGGCATTTCTGGTGAGTGTCGGTGTAGTTGGAACTCCGGAGTGCAGTGCCCGAGCTGGGGCCGACAGAATGGTGACCTGGAACTTGGGGTTCACTTGGTCCATCAGAGTTGTTGCTGGAACTCGGGGTTCGTGACCCATGTCGTGAACTGAGGATGTCAGAGGGATGGTGACCCAGAGCTTGACGCTCGTACTGGGTGTTGGCGAAGCTAGTGCCCGAGGCTGAAAGCCTGTGTTGGGAGTTGATGAAGCTGGGATCCGAGACTGGAAACCCGAACTGAGTGCTTGACGACGTTGGGTTCCAGAACTAGAAGCCCATCTTGACTATTGATGGTGTTGGGACCCAAGACTGGATGTCGGTCTTGGGCGTTGTTGAAACTGGAACCCGGGGCTGGAGGCCCGTCTCGGGGGCTGATGGAGTTGGGACCTGGGGCTGAACACACGTCTTGGGCGTTGATGGAACTGGGACCCGGGCTGAACGCCCGTCTTGGGTATTGATGGAACTAGATCCCAAGGCAGGCGAACCGTCCTGGGTGTTGATGGAGCTGGAACCCGATGCTGAACGCCCATCTTGGGTGCTGGTGATGCGGGGATACTGGGACCCAGGGCAGATCACCCATCTTGGGTATTGATGTAGCTGGGACCCAAGGCGGCAAGCCCATCTTGGGTGTTGATGTAGTTAGGACCCGGGGCTGGATGCCCGTCTCGGGTATTGATGTATCTGGGACCCGGGGTTGAACGCCCGTCGTGGGTGCTGCTGGAGCTGAGACCCAGGGCTAGATGCCCGTGTTGGGTGTTGCTGGAACTGAGACCCAGGGCTAGACGCCCATCTTGGGTGTTGCTGGAACTGAGACCCAGGGCTAGACGCCCATCTTGGGTATTGCTGGAGCTGAGACCCAGGGCTAGACGCCCGTCTTGGGTGTTGAGGTGGCCTTGTCCCGAAGAGGAAACCCTTTGCTGGGAGTTGGCATTACTGGATCGTAGGGGTAAAGATCCCGTCGTAGAGCTTGGAGGCCAGGGGCCCAATGCAGAGAGTCTGCATCGGGGACCGACCTTGATGAGACCCGGGGTCATCTACCTGACCCAGATACTGGGGAGCCTCGAACTCGGGGTTGAAAGCCCGTATTGAGTGCCAGCTCATCGGAGACTCGAGTCAGAAGGCCCGTATAGAATACTGGGAGGCCTTGACCCCGGGGTGGGAAACCCGTGCTCGGGGTAGGCTTGGCTGAGACTCGGAGCTGAGAGCCCGAGTGAGGTGTTGAGGAGTCGGAGACCCGTGGCAGAAAGCCCGTGTAGGGTGCTGGCGGAGCTGGGGACCCAGGGGTCAATGACCGCATGGGTCTCTGTTGCTGGAGGAGCAGAGGGGCCAACTGCCTGTATGGGTAGTTGCCGGACTGGGCTTCTTGTCAGCCATGACAATGGCGCCCGAGGATCAGGGCGAGCCGAAAGTCGAGGCAGCGTTGCCAAACATGATTGGCGTTGCCAACCGTAGGTGCTCGGTGTGGATGGCGATGACGATTGGACCGTAGGTCACTATCGCCATCGGGTTGTTGTTGCTGTTGCCGGTGCATGTTGGTCGCTTGATGACAACCGGTCGCATGTTGCATGCTGGACAGGGGGCCTCCTCTTCCTCTCCGATAAGAAAAGGTGAGGGCATTGCGGCGTACACTTGACAGGTGTGACTCTTCTTCGGCAGAAAGAAGAAAGGTAGGAGACGTCCCACCGGGCGTGCCATCCTTGTTTGTGACCGCGGGGAGTCACTTGTCGTTTTGTCCTCACGGCGGGGGTGTAGACTGACCTTTTACGGAAGGTCGAGATAGGTTGACTGGGCATGCGGGGATTCCGGGGGTATTGAGAAGAAGGCAGAGTGAACGATGGGAATGCATTGGAAGGTATGGCATATGGTTCATCATTCTAGGAGACTGGGACAGGGATGGCTGGGTGGAATGCAGGCATGCCAGTCGATTTCTCGACAATCACCTATAGAACCAAAGATTGACCGGGGAAGCGTCGCCAGGACGTGGCACATGGCTCGAGGGATCGGGTGACACGTGGATAGAAGGGGTTCGACGGGTGCGAGTGAGCAGGCGATTATAGGGATTCGTATACTGGACGTCTTTCCCCACCAGTCGCAAGCAACCGGTGTTTATCTTACATCGGATTGAATCCGAATACCTTTGTTTCTACTGCCGAAGAGAGAGTCAAGGACCCCTGGTAGCCGCGACATCGGGAGGGCTTAGCCCGTGCAATAGCGACAGGGCAACAGCAACACAATAGGGATAACTGGGGGCAGAGAGACTGGTTCCGGGGAGGTGGGGGATCCGCTCCCTGACTGGATTACATGACTTATATGCCATGAAAGGCATTTATATGGGGGCGTGAGAGCCCGATTACAAGTTCTTGCAAGCCACGGGACAAATCCATCATTTATGACGGTCCCCGGTGTAAGGTTCCACACAGCACCATCGGGCAACGCAGCGGATAACAAAAATTTCATATGCCCGAATCCCGCTACATGGAATCCCATATTTATGCTTTGATCGACGTTTTAATCACCCCAACCCCTAACTACGGGTTGCGTATTTATACCTTGCGCGGAACGACGCTATCCGCAAAGCCCGATACAGAATACCGAGTCACACATATGCACGGCCTCTAGAGCTGATCCACACTGATCCTTGTGCAGCGACGGTACCCCCCCGGCACGACCTTCCCCGACCCTTTCACCTTCTGGAGAGAGAGAGAGCAAGAGGGAGGAAAGGGGGAGGAGCTAATCCTCCTCTCTTAAGCTTTAATGCTTGATTAGCCAAGAGGAGAGGAGAAGCTCTCGTAACATATCTATATATAGGGTTTTGGCCATTTTTAAAAGAACCCATAAGGATCGAAATCGTATATATATCCTTTTATTATTGTACATATATATTAAGCCCTCTTTTAAACTCCTTTCCAAAAGGAATTAAAGAGAATTAATATATGCATTTGTACAATAATAATCCGTCACCCAAGAATCCA
Source organism: Amorphophallus konjac (assembly GCA_022559845.1). Lineage (NCBI taxonomy): Eukaryota > Viridiplantae > Streptophyta > Magnoliopsida > Alismatales > Araceae > Amorphophallus > Amorphophallus konjac. The sequence goes on from CM040124.1 coordinate 16,406,177, forward strand.
TTGTGAGTGATCCTCTAGGCCCTTAGTCACTCTAGTTTAAGGCCCATTAACTTCTAATTCCCAATTAGAAGTAAATTAAACTTATTATTCGCTTCTACTAGAGTCGAATAATAATTTAATTTATTCCGAACCTTTGATCACGTTGGGTCAAGCAAATCCGCGTGATCCTAGAGGACGTCGGGTTTAAACCAGCCGATCTGGTACCTGTAAGTCCACAGTTACCGCATCGATATAATCCCTCCCCCCTTCTATGAGTCTGGTACGATCGAGGGTATGGTTTCTGTCAAACCCCATGATCGTGCCATTTGACTATGACCTCCTTAAAGTGTATGACGTCCGTTCTAAACGAACTCACACGACCCTGGCCAGGGATTTAACAGAGCGTTAATGTCATGACCCATTAACTGTCTGATATATACCCGACAGTGAGCGATCCCCTCTTGACCATTGATGATCTTCACACGTCTCCTGAAATAGTTAATGACTCGGTAATTCATGACTTATGGTTAAAGTCACTTAGCCCAGTAATTAAACCATTCCAGTCCTCGTGTAAGATCCGATCAATGTCTCAGGTCAAAGGACCAACGATGCTACTGAGACAGTTGGATCTTCAGTTGACGTTAGGTATAATCAACCATCTGAAGATCCAATAGCGGATCAGTTCAGTGCACTTCCTCCCAGAACGTACACTTACACATATGTGTTGGTGCCCCGCACCAATGACCATGAGACTGGTCACTAACACATCATGTGTACTGGTTTAATAGGTAATCAAAGTCCCCGAGTGATTACCCTCCAACCATGAACAGTTTAAGGTATGCGTCCATGTAAAGTCAGTCTCATGTTCGAGATCCCATCTCGAGCTGACTTTACAACCACATATCCTAGGGACATCGTAAAGTAATACACAATCGCATATTTACGTTCAAATATCATTTTATTAATAATAAACAAGATCGTACATCTATCGGGTCTACCCGACCCTAAATTGGCATGTAGCACACCAATACTAACACCCGGGTCATTGCGTTATTGCGCGGGTAGTTCCGTATCTGTACATGGTGTCCGTCAGAGGACCTGTGACTCAGCAGGATGGCGCCCGAGGGGCATCACAATGTATTCCCTACATGAGAGAGTGTCGAGGTCTGGGTAGTGGGGGTGCCATAGGCGCCATTGTGCTTGGGAAGTTTAGTGGTCGGGTGCCGCGGGCCCCGATGTGACTGGAGTAGCTGGCAGTCGGCTGCCAGGGGCACCGTTGTGACTGGAGTTGTTGGCAGTCGGGTGCCGGGGGCACCGTTGTGACTGAAGTAGCTGGATAGTGGGGTGCTGACGGCACCGTTGTGACTGGGGTAGCTGGCAGTCGGGTGCTGGGGGCCCCGATGTGACTGGAGTAGCTGACAATCCGGTGCCGGGGGCACCGTTGTGACTGAAGGAGGCGGGCACCGGGAGACCTCGATGGTCGTGCTCGGGGCCCAATGTGACTGGAGTCGGGTGCCGGAGACACCGTTGCGACTGGAGTTGTTGACAGTCGGGTGTCGGGGGCACTGTTGTGACTGAAGGAGGCGGGCATCGAGAGACCTCGATGGTCGTGCTCGGGGCCTGATGTGATTGGAGTCGGGTGCCGGAGGCACCGTTGCTACTGGAGTTGTTGACAGTCGGGTGCCGGGGGCACCGTTGTGACTGAAGGAGGCGGGCGCCGGGAGACCTCGATGGTCGTGCTCGGTGCCCGATGTGACTGGAGTCGGGTGCCGGAGGCACCGTTGTGACTGAAGGAGGCGGGCACAATGAAGAGGCTGAGACCCGAGTATCGGTGCATGTGTTCAACTGGTTTCATGCTATATGAGAGCCGCGTGGGCATTACAAATGGGCCGAGGAGGCCGAAGTACAATGGGTGCAAGCCGCGGGACAATTCCGACACGTGGGTCGGTCCCCGGGTCAATGCAGGATAAAGCAGATATCCGCGTGGTTTACAGAGGCTCCCCGTGAGGAGATCGAGACAAGCCCGACTGCCTAGGTGGCAGGGGCGGTCGTAGGCTGGCGCCTGACGGAGGTTGGACGCGGCTCAAGGTGAGCGGTGGGGTCCGGGCCCCGGAAGGCGAATGTCGTCATGCTGGGGAGTCGAGGCCGGCCCCGGGATTATTACTCCCGGGCCAGGGTCCGGCTAACTCAAGTCATCAGTCCGAGCGATCGGCGGCTAGCTCAGAGCGTGTGGTGGGCACGTAGTTCCGTGTCGAAAGTAGGGGTGGCATCAGGGCGTGTGTATAGCCATGGTGGGTTGTTACACACGGGCGGACCCGGGATGCGGGTGTATTTGCCATCGTCATAGTGCCTTTCGTGCGACGGGCATGGACTTGTGTAAGATGGCTAGACGCCGCGTGTGGCGACTCGGATTCCGGATACCAGATATACCCGGTAGGACAACCGAATACACCTGATACCACTTGGAACCCGCGAGGCCTCCCAAGAGCGGTAAAGCTCCGAAGGGAAAAAGGATTGTCGTGTAGTACATTGAACTGACAGATATAACAGCAAGAATTAAATTTCATTAGATCAGTCTGCTAAAGTAGCAGAAATAAAATTACAATTTAATTAACATATTTTAAACAATTATATACCAGAGTCAAGTCCAAAGCTAAAGACAGCAGTCTAGTAGTACAGTCAACAGAAAGAAAAGACGTACCAAGAAGTCGGGGGAAGCCCGACGGAGGTACCAGCCGGCAGCTACGACTCGAACTCCAGGATCCGCGGAAGCAGAACGAACACATCACCCCACCTGAAAAGCAGGGGTGAGCCTCGTGTCACTGGCTCAGTAGAGGTCACGCGGATCCCCACTGAAAAACACGCAGTAACACGGAACAACGGGGACAGCAGTAAGAAACAACACTAGAAAGCTGCAAAAGAAAGGGAAGCAGGAGTAGGGAACAGGTAAGGACGAGGGGAATAACCCGAACAGGCAAGCGGGCCTAGAAAGGGAAAGAGGAGTAGGGAGCAGCAAGGAAAAGAGAAAAAGCCAAACAAAACACCCCAACCTACACCTACAACAGGCATGCAAAAGAAGGCCTAGAAAAGACCTAGACAGGCACAGGCAACACGACCGGAGTGTAATGCACCGGACAAGACACAGACCTCGAGTACATCCACGGAAAGGCCAACCCGGACAGGTCACGACAACCCCACTAGTGTCTTGACCAACCGCTGCGTGCCACCGACGTGAACACGGCCGAGTCGCAGACCCACGCGGAACCACAAGTGTCTCAAGCAACTCGCAAGGCTGGGAAGCGACAAGCGAGAGGTGAAACAGGAACAAATCAAGTACTAGCCAGGGTCACACCCATCGGCGTCAGTCCTCTGCCCCTGACCACGTGTCCACACACTGGCTCTTGCCTAGAGGCAGGCCTCTAGCTAGTTTTCTCCCCCCGTAGGACGCTACGGTAACCGCAGGAGCCGACGGAAACTAGCTTACAAACCGTATATCGGGGTCACCCCTCGACTGCAGGACATCTAGGGCGACGAGAAGAGGAAGCTCGAAACGCGGCCCTGAAGTACAAACAGATAAACATGCACTGTCACCCGTACCTCAAACACCGAGGGCAGTACAAGAAACTGTCGACAGACTCGGAAACGTAGTCTTAGCCTTCATAGGAACATCGACCGACGTCCACGGAGAAAGCGGCCAGACCACGGGAGCGACCGACAACACCACAAACCTACCCCCAAACAGCCCCTAACATCACCTAGAATGGACCCACAACACACGGCCGCACACCGAAAAGCCCAACGGCCATCACGGCCACAACAGAACTGTAACGGCCTAGCACAGGCGCGTTACACGAGCTGACGCACCAGGGCGGGCACGTCAGAGCCAACAGGCTCAAAAGCAAAACACAAACCACGTAACGCACCAGGGCAGACGCGTTACAGCGGCCTAACGCACGAGCGCAGACGCGTTACGCCAACCTAACGCAAGTCTGAAAACTCAGACAAACAGCACGTAACGGTCCACGACGCACGCGTTACAACACTGTGACGCACGGGGGCAGGGCCATTAGAGACAGCCGACACAGCCACCCAACACAGCCAAAACAGGGTGTAATGCCCTGGGGCGGGCACGTCACATAGCCTGATGCACCAGGGCGGGCGCGTCAGAGGAACCGACTTAACCAAAACACAAGATGATAAAATAGCCGTGACGCACACACCGGGACGCGTCAGAGGGCTGTGACGCACCACACCTGGACCGTCACACACCCACAGCCACGAAAAATTTAAAATGAACGAACGTTGTGGCGGTCTATCGTAGGGCCGTCAGGGACCCCTGACGGTCTCTGATACGACCGCTACACCGACCACGGCGGGAAAACAGAGGAATGGCCGAATCGGCCTGTTCCACGCCCCATTCACACCGAAGCGCAGGGGAAACAAAGGCAAACAACGAAAAATAACTTCCGGAGGCTAAAAAGCCCACATGCACGCATCAGAAAGCGAGATCGGGGCGATTCCGACGAATCGACCCTAAACGAGTCACCGAGGTTCCCAGACTCCTACCGGCCTCGAATGACAACCGATCGACACGAAACTAGCATGGATGAGATCCAGACATCCCAGCGGTCATTTTGACACTAACTACGTCGCGAATGGTTGCCGTTTTCCAGCGAACCCTGAAAACCCCAAAAACTACGGTTTTCCCCAAACAAGTCCGATTTAGCCCTTTCTAGCGTCAAACCACGCACAGAAGCAGGGGAAACGTAGAGGACGAAGTGGTGATCCATCTCCCTACCTCCACCGAAGAAACTGTGCCCTGAAGGGACTAAACCGCGCCGAAAATTGCGTCGCGAGCTCAAACGCCGGCTTTGAATCCACCGTTCGGGATCGCGCCAAAACCACTCCATCCTCGCCCCGTCGCGCACCCAACCAGCTCCACAGCATCCCCTGCACTCGCCCCTAGGTCCTCCGTCTGCAGCCGGAGCCGAGAAGGCGAAAATGGGAGAGAAACGGGAGAGAGAGACGGCGGTGGCGAAATGAGAAGGAGGAGAGAGGAAGGAAAAGAAAAAGGAAAAGAAATTATGAATTTTCCTAATTTCTGATAAATCTGATTTTTGGCCCTATCTCCGAAAAATACGCAAAAATAGTCAAAACGATCGGCTCGACGAGTACATCGCCAATGTGTCATCCACGAGTCGATGAATTGAGAAATAAACTCACCGCAGGGTTCCGTAACTAGTACAAGAGAAAAACCCACACGGATTGTAAAACTCAACTCGGGAGCTACAAAAGCGAACCGAAATTCACCGAAAAGGATCCGAAAGACCCAATAAGGATCCAACAAAGATCCGGGACATTACACCGCGTGGGGGAAGTATGTATGACATACTCTCGGCGTGTATAAGTCGATCGACAAGCCAACCACGCGCGCGCTTAGTTCCTCGCGTCCCTGACCCTTGCCGAAGGCCTCGGGAGTCCGAGGGCACGGCAGTTAGGTCGGAGGGTGTTGCATTGCATCCTTCATTACATTTCCCATTGCATTCCATTGCATTGCCTTGCATGTTCGTTGCCCCTTGAGCTCCCTAGGGGGGCTTTTATAGGGGAAGATGAAGGGTCATGGGAGGCGGACCAAGTTGAGGGTCCAACTTGGTCCGGGTAAACCCCCTAAACAGTGACATTTTTATTTTATTTTTGTATTTTTTGTGTGTGTTTTGTGTGTGTAACGGAGTGGGGAGATGGGGTTTAGGCGGACCAGCCCATGGGGCTGGTCTGGTCCGCCTATAAAAAACCTATTTTTTTTATTTGGATGGGGTTTAGGCGGACCAACCTGGGGGTCCAGGCTGGTCCGCCTAAACCCCTCCCACGGGGGGGTTTAGGCGGACCAGACCCAAGGCTGGATCTGGTCGCCTAAACCCCTCCCCGGAGGGGTTTACGCGGAGTACAAAATGTTTTTTTTATTTTCTGTGGGGGTTTAGGCGGACCAGCTTTGGGGGTGAGGCTGGTCCGGGTAAACCCCTCCCCATGGGGGGTTTAGGCGGGCTAGGTTGAGGGTTGAAGCTGGTCCGCATAAACCCCTCTCCATGGGGGGTTTACGCGGGCTAGCTTGAGGGGTGAAGCTGGTGCGGGTAAACCCCTCCCCATGGGGGGTTTAGGCGGGCTAGGTTGAGGGTTGAAGTTGGTCCGGGTAAACCCCTCCCCATGGGGGGTTTACGCGGGCTATGTTGAGGGTTGAAGCTGGTCCGGGTAAACCCCTCCCCACGGGTTTACGCGGGCTAGGTTGAGGGTTGAAGCTGGTCCGGGTAAACCCCTCCCCATGGGGGGTTTACGTGGGTTTGACTGGGAGGTTTAGCGGGGTTTGACCACGGGTCTACCTTGGGTTTGACTGGGGATTTGACTGAGGGTTGACTGGGGGTTTGACTGGGAGTTTGACTGGGGGTTGATTGAAGGTTGACTGAGGTGTTGACTGAGGGTTTGACTAGATTTTGACTGAGGTTTGACTAGGGATTGACTGAGGGTTTGACTGGGATTTGACTAGGGGTTGACTGAGGGTTTGACTGGGTGTTGACTGAGGGTTTGACTGAGGGTTTGACTAGGTGTTGACTTAGGGTTGACGGGGGGGTTTGACTGGGGTACGACTGAGGGTTTGACTGGGGGGTTGACTGAGGGTTTGACTGGGGGTTGACTGAGAGTTTGACTGGGGGTTGACTGGGGGTTTGACCAGTTATAAATAGGTCGATCCGCGTGTGAGGCCGCACGATGGTGGTGCATGACGCGGTGGGTTACTGGGAGTTCTGAGTCAAGCTCCGACTTGTTGTAGGGTGGCTGGATCATACGCATCCACCAGGTGTTCGGGGAAGTTCCCGACACGCATGTGCGGGCCATGTAAGGGTGTTGTGAGCTCCTGAAGCTTGCGGTTGGCCTTGACGGGTCTTCCTTTGACTTCAGAGGGCTGGAGGGAGGCGACTCGAGGGTAGACCCAGACCTCGTTACTGGGTGTCACATGGCGTGGCTTGTAGTCAGGGCGCCTCCGGGTCGACTCCGGTGGCTGTGTTGAACGCAGGTAAACCCGCGAACTGAGTGATCGGGGGTGGACCCGATCGATCGTTGATGTTGCCGTGGGTCACGGCTAGCTGGTTAGGACCCCTGGTTGGGCCCGGTGACTGGGGCGTTGACATGATGATGCCATTTGTCTAGTGGTCGGGGTGACCCTTACTCCTTAGCGAAGAGTCGTATCAAGCGGCAGGCTGTTCTGAGTCCCGAGTTAACCTGGTTGTTGAAGCGTCGGTGGTGTGATACCGTATATAAGATGTCCGAGGGTGATCCCCGAATCTTCACAGAGTGCCATAAGGTACGGCAGGTTGTCCCGAATCCTGAAACTGACCCGGTTGTGGAGAAACTGGATGGCATAGTGCCATTTGCTCGGGGCCGATCCCTGGTTGTTATGTTGTGCCGCTTGACCCGGCGACACGTCTCAATTTCTGAGCACAACTCGACTGGCAGAGCAACTTTGGCGATGTGCCGTTTTGCTCTATTTGGGGAGTATTTCCCTATGCTTAATCCTTGATTAATTCGAGGAAATAAGCCGGTGCCAACAACGGTAGAAGTTGCATATGTAGATAAACTTACCGCTACTGACTTAGCTGTCTCACTCACAAATTGATCTGTCCCCTTCTTTTTATGTGTTCTGTCGAACACCTCAAGGAACGACGGAGCTCGATTAAGATCCACAGCCTGTTATATAATTCATAGTAAAAAAAAGTCAAATATATAAATAAAATGTAAGAAGATAAATTGAAACATTACTTACCAATTTTTGTTTATGAGCCGCGTAAGAGATGGACCCACTCGTATGCAAATTTGTGCCCAATTTTGACGCCCTGTTTGCTTTGGATTTTTCGGACTTTTGTATCCACTTGGGGTCGGCAAAATGGTCACAGGATATCTCCCAATCATCCTTCCTCATCCATAGAGGGCGGTGCTCCTTCCACAGCTATCGGTCTTCACTCCCACCACTCAATTTTTTAGCGTGTGCTCGGGCCTCATGTATTTTCCTTCGGTAACTTGACTTCATAGTAGACTCCCAGGCACGACGACATCTCGCCGCGTCATGTCCACACGTGAATTGATAAGACCGCTGTAAATCAATTAAGTTTCACACTTAGTATACTGTTGTGAATTGAGTTTGGAAAATACTTGAATTAAATGAGGTAACTAGTTACTAAGAACATGTTGTACAATGAATCGCGGACGGCCATCGAAAATTCTTTGAAAGACGATACTGGCCTTGGCACATGTGCCAACATGAGTTCGGAGGAATGATGGACAGCATTGTGGGGTTCAATTTTGTTACTGCAATTGCAAATGTCAAAATATTCATATTAGACAGTTGATGGCTAAATAATGAATGTAATAACCTTATAGATTTACCCGGAGACCCAGCACGGGCGACGTCCATCATGGGCCGTGCCTCCCTCGTGACGACTGCCGACATCGTCAAGTGGCTGAGCGGTGGGGGTGTGCCCTGTACAAGTGCGAGGTGGTGGGAGAGCATTGGGACCTGTAAGAATTAATTTTCATAAGTAAAATAAATATTAGGAACTTTAAATTAAAATATACATACCTGCAGCGGGAGGTGGTGGGGGTGGCGTCTGCACAACAGGTGGGAGGCCACTGAGACCTGCAAGAATTAATTTTCATAAGTAAAATAAATATTGGGAACTTTAAATTAAAATATACATACCTGTAATGGGAGGTGGTGGGGGTGGCGTCTGCACAACAAGTGGGAGGCCACTTAGACTTGCAAGAATTAATTTTCATAAGTAAAATAAATATTAGGAACTTTAAATTAATATATATATACCTGCAGCGGGAAGTGGTGGGGGTGGCGTCTGCACAACAGGTGAGAGGTCACTGAGACCTGCAAGAATTAATTTTCATAAGTAAAACCAATATTAGAAACTTTAAATTAAAATATACATACCTGCAGCGGGAGGTGGTGGGGGTGGCGTCTGCACAACAGGTGGGAGGCCACTGAGACATGTAAGAATTAATTTTCATAAGTAAAACGAATATTGGGAACTTTAAATTAAAATATACATACCTGCAGCGGGAGGTGGTAGGGGTGGCATCTGCACAACAGGTGGGAGGCCACTGAGATCTTCAAAAATTAATTTTCATAAGTAAAATAAATATTATGAATTATAAATTAAAATATACATACCTGCAGCGGGAGATGGTGGGGGTGGCGTCTGCACAACAGGTGGGAGGCCACTGAGACATGCAAGAATTAATTTTCATAAGTAAAATGAATATTATGAATTATAAATTAAAATATACATACCTGCAGCGGGAGGTGGTGGGGGTGGCGCCTGTACAGCAGGTGGGAGGCCACTGAGACCTGCAAGAATTAATTTTCATAAGTAAAATAAATATTTGGAACTTTAAATTAAAACATACATACTTGCAGCGGGAGGTGGTGGCGGGTGGCGTATGTACAACTCGGAACGAGCCGACACTTGAACCTAAAAAAATTTCTTTTAAGCTAGTAAATGATGTAAACATTTATAAAGCTAACTTTTTTAATAGATATATCTGTGCTCGAAGAAGACGCCAAAGAGGAGGGAGATCTGCCCCTGTCACTGTCCTGTCTCCTCCCACTCCCAGTACGGCCTCCTAGAACCATTTCTTTATTACTAACAAAATAATTAATATATTTTAATCCTCAATTACATTAGGCTAGAATCTATGTTATTAAAAATTATGCAAAAAGGTAAGGATATCTCACTAAATTATCAAAACGTGCCTCCCTCATGCTGATGATATATCTAACTCATCATCATCTTCGTCATCCATAGCAGCCTCATCAGATTCAAACTCTTCATCTTCATCTGATTCTTCCTCCCCTCTAACATCAACATTTAGCTCCATCGGATCGACTTCTTGCACTTCATCTCCCGTACGTAATGATAGTGGCTCATCAGATTCGTCCAGATTAAACCTCGAGGAACCGACAACGCCAACTTCGTCTTATTGATAATATTCAGCACTAGCAACCTCCGAGAGATCTTCACTCATATTTAACTCATAAGTGGGAAAGAGTTTTAAATTAACCCTGCAAACTGCCCACCAATCTTTATTCTTGGATGATAGATAGCTTGAATAATACACTTGATGGGCTTGTGCGGCTAAAATGAACGGTTCATAGGTCTTAAGTTTAGACCTATGTTTGACATCGACAATTTCATAATTTGTGTCATATCGAACAGAACTAGGATCAAACCAATGACACTTAAATATGTATACATGATTGTCTCGTCCCAAATACTAAAGTTTTAAGACTTCTTCAAGAATACCATAGTAGCCCAATTCCACTTCATTGTATAAACTTCCCTTAACAGATACGCCGCTATTCATCGTAGACTTACTTCATCCATAATCACTTGTATGAAATCTGTATCCATTCACAATATATCTTGGATAGGCACGTGCAACGTTTGAGGGGCCATAACTTATCTGGTGTACTCTTTGATAGTAATGAGACCTTGTTCAACCTATATGTAAATTGGAATATTTAAAATAATAACAGTGGCTCAACATACATAAATACAAAAAAAATATACAACGATCGGCACTAACTCGATTTCTCAGCCATTTGGCAAAAAACTTCTTGCGTTCTTTTTCAATCTCTGATCCCTAGATATTTGGACATTTTTTAGCTAATTCTGAATCGAATTGCCTGCAATATAAATACACTACTACTTTAAATGAACTACAGAAGAAGGATGAACAACTTATGGACTTACTGGAAATGTGAGTTAAGAACTTACTCAACATAAGGTTCAATCTCGAGACAATTCAGAAGAATATATATCTCAGTGGCATACAACTCTCTATCTTCGAGCGTGCGAGTCAAGCAACATCCGAACGCACGTTCAGGATGTTTAAATATAGAGAGCCGATCGGACGATTCATCCACTCCCCCATCATCATTACGTGGAGGTCGAGTACGACGAGTTAGAATCTCTGGCTCAAAGTGCATAGAACAGAAGTTTAAAATTTCTTCAAGAATATATGCCTCAGCAATCGAACCCTCCACCTTCGCCTTGTTGCGAACTTTCATTTTTAATTCATGCATGCACCTACAACAACAAGTCAGATGGCAACGACATGTACCGGCCATGGATGACATGTAACTTAACAAAAATTCTCACATACCTCTCAAATAGATACATCCATCGAAATTGTACTGGCCCTCCGACAATAACCTCGTATGGCAAATGAATGACAAGGTGCTCTATCGAATCAAAGAATGCCAGAAAAAATATCTTCTCTAGCTTGCAAACGGTTGTGACCACTTTTTCTTCGATAGTTTGTACATCCCGAAGTCTGAGTTCTGATGCACATAAAATCTTGAAAAATTGACTCAGCTCAGCCAGTGCTCCCCATATCAGCTTTGGTAACAAATCACGAAATGCAATGGGCACTAGCCTCTCCATGAACACATGACAGTCGTGACTTTTCATACCATAGATTCCCCCTCATTAACATTCACACAACAGGCTATGTTGGATGCATATCCATCTAGGAATCTCAACTGTTTCAACTACTGGCACACTTCCTTGATCTGTGTATCATGAAGCACGTAAGTTGCTTTAGGCTGTACAGTTTTTCCATTTACGTTTTGTAGTTCCAGTTCTGGACGTTTACAAAGCATCTTTAAGTCCATACGCGCTTTGGCGTTGTCTTTTGTTTTGCCTTTAACATTCATGATCGTATTGAACACATTATCAAAAAAAATTTTCTCGATATGCATGACATCCAGATTGTGTCGTACAAGAAGAGTTGACTAATAAGGTAATTCCTAAAAAATATTTTTCTTGTTCCAGTTGTGATCCTTTCCAAAACTAGGGAGTTGGCATGTGCTACCAGACAATTATACTACATCTGGTAAATTGTGCACCCGTGTTGCCATATGTCGACCCGACACCTGTTGCAAGTCAGCTTCATCCATTTCAACAATATTTTTTTTAAACGATTCTTTTTGCCTTCGAAAAGGATGGTCACTTGGTAGCAACTGCCGATGGCAATCAAACCAGCATGCTTTCCCACCATGTTTCAATACAAATGATTTGGTATCTTCCATACAGTAAGGACATGCTAACCTCCCATGTGTGCTCCAACCAGATAGTATTCCATATGCAGGAAAGTCACTTATTGTCCAGATTAGTGCAGCCTTCATAACGAAATTTTGCTTCCTATATGCATCATAAGTAACAACTCCATCAGTCCATAAAAATTTGAGCTCATCAATCAACGGCCTGAGATATATGTCCAAATTTTTTCTGAGACTTTTTGGACTAGGAATTAGTAAGGACAAAAACATATTTTCTCGCTTCATGCACATGTGCGGCGGAAGGTTGTACGGTGTCATGAACACTGGCCAACAAGAATAAAATGCCACTGAACCACCGAATGGATTAAAACCATTTGTGCATAAACCCAATCGAACATTACGTGACTCCTCTGAAAAAGCAAGATGAATACGACTAAAGTGAGTCCAAGCTTCACCATCGACAGGATGACTGATTATATCATCAGCACAACGTACTCTTTCGGTGTGCCATGTCATATGTCGAGCCGTCTTTGAGGACATATACAGCCGCTGCAGCCTAGGCACAATAGGGAAGTATCGCAATGCCTTGTAAGGTACATCTTTTTGCTTTGAATTGACCCCTCCCTTAGGTTTGAATCTGTCATGGCCACAAATAGAACATGATATCTTATCTGCATCGTCTTTGTAAGATAACATACAATGATTCGGACATGCATCTATTTTCACATATCCAATCTCTAACTCATTAACCATCTTTTTTGCACGATAAAAAGTTTCTGGCAACTTCCCGTCTCGAGGCAACATACTCTTGATCAAGAGGAAGAGACGGTCAAAACAAGTCTCACTGATGTGAAATTCAGATTTTAAGTTCAACAATTGTGACACTGCAGACAACCGAGTGTGCTTTTCACAACCATCCCACAGCGGCTCATCAACATCCCTAAGTAGTTCATAAAATTTTCCGGCTATCTTATTCGGCGCGTCTTCCATGTATGCATGTTCCTCATGAACATTAAAACTAGGACCAGTAGCATCTACAACCATATCCACGTACCCACTTGTGCCTGTAATATTATCGGGCTCGTACCTCAAGAATTGCTCACCATGACACGTCTAATTCGTATAACCATCTACGAACCCTTTCATGTACAAATGAAGGTGCACATCCCATGTTGAACGCCACCTCAAGTTTCTACAACTTGAACAAGGGCATCGAATGTGACAGTCACGGTCTGTTGCTGCAATTCGATTCCCCAATGCAAATTGAATGAAACTCTCAACTCCATGCTTAAAGTCATCTGACACCACCCGGTCAACTATTCTACGATACATCCATGAACGATCTGTCAATATTTTACCTGCACCCAATAAATGTCAATACACATCCTAACTTTCAAATCATTACTTTTGATATTACACCCGACCATTTCCTCACATCGTTCGCCATAGACCATTTGCAGTTGGAAGAGGACTATTAATTAGATTATCACTTTTTAACCTATCCATGAAGGTTTGATCGCACAATCACTTACTATATATGTTGCACGATTTGCTAAAAATTTCGGCAGCATCTCCCCACACTTCTCCGATATACCAAAAATATTTATTGATTTTGAAATTTTCTTAAACACTTACAAGTAAGTGGTTAAGAAAATACTCAAAATCAAAAATGGTATATCAGATAAGAATGAGGAGACGCAACCGAAATTCTCAACAAACCATACAAACACATATAGTAAATGGCTGCCTAAGTGCGATCAAACATTCACAGACTGTCCAAACGGGACAATTCAAGACTTTGAGGTAAATATATACATTCTCATAAACAAATGAGAACATACACATCAATCCCAAAGTCTTGAACGGGAAGGCACATTGACACGGTTTTAACATGCTCTCCTGTGGTGCGTGTAATGTTAGGTCGCACCCACGCACCTCAGCTCACAGGGAATACCCCATGTATTTATATAACATAAAATTAAATAACAACGTAATTATCATTATACATATATCAAATTAAATAACACCTAAATTATAGAAATTTTCAAATGAAGAACATTAAAGCTAAACAATCCACATTTTTGAGTCAAGTCAACATCAAATTTCTATTAAAATCAAATTTATAAATATATTTACATGCAATTAAAATCCACAAAGTTTGAAATCACAAAAGAAAATTTTAATGGCATATAAATAGACATGAAGCTGCCAAAATTTTACCAAACTTTGGTACTTAGAAAAATATGCAAACATGAAGCACACAATGGGCTATGATGGAATGATGATACCGTGGTGAATAGACATATAAATAGAGTTTATCATTTTAATGGCAATAACAAAGGAACGCAGAAGAACAAGAGAAGGCCAATTGAGTGAATAATGAGAGGCGTGACTTTGGAGCATTATGAGCCTTTCATGGTGGTTTTCTGTGGCAAATAGGCCCGGATGTCTTCCTATGTATGAATAGCCGCACCCTTGATTAGAAACTGACCCTTCCACTGAATTTCATCCTCATTTGGAATCAGATTCCACACATTGAATGTGGCCCCAAGTGCTCATCATTCATATACAATCCCAAAGTCTTGTAGACTGCACCTTGAATCTGATCTGGGAAGCTGAGATTCAGAAGATCACCATATAGATTTCATTAACCAGCTCTTTCCTTTTTAAAAGATCTCTTTCAATAACAAAAAGATCACCATATGCATCGTCTAGTTATGCCTCTTACTCAAACCTAAAACACATTGGACTAGGAATATTTAATCCAACTGCCGCCCCCACCACTCGCACCCTTCCCCCGAAAATCCACTCTCCAAATTTAGCTTATCCTTCGCCCCTGGTTCTACAAATTGAGCTCTTCTAGAAAAAGGGAGTATGACATTGTTAAAATTAAGTGTCCAAACCCAGGACTCATTTATGTTGACCCACTACATGCTCCACCCTACCTCCATGTGGGGTCTTTTTTGCCGTGCCAGCCCAAGAGGGGCACCAAATGCCTGTGGCGCCCATGTGAACCGATACGTGCTCGCAGGATTAGCTACCATGTGAATCCTTCCACACCAGGCTCCCACTCCCTCCCACGTCACCGATAACTCATTGGCATCCCTCTCACGGGCTGCACTGTGTGACAGCTCGTGATTGAGAGATCCCCCCGACGGCCACCTGCTCCCTCCTTTGCCGCCGCCAGCCCCACCACCAGCCGGCTGCCAAAATGCTATTGAAGATAAATGTACAAATCCTTTTACTAACTCCAATTTGATGCTTAGGTCCTACTGAAGATAAATGTTTGTTTTATTGCCGTCTATATACTTGTGAGACATTGGCAACTACAATGGTTGACACATAGAAAATTGGCATATACACATGTTATATAGTTAGAAGATCAACAAATGCGCATTTATTTCTAAAGAGTCTAAAAAACATACAAAGAGAAACCTGAAATATTTGGAATACAGACCATGATGAAAATGAGACACATCATTGGCAAACACCGATCATCTCCTTAAAGCACAAAAACAATAATTGTTCCTTGTCAAATGCATTCTGAACATGAGATTCTGATGTTCACCAATAAAACCACCTATGAAGGCACCCTCTACTTATCATAACTTAATTTTTTGTCTGATTTGAATTTCCTTAATTTTTATGAAGGCTCGGGACGGGAACCGACCCTCTACTTCTGGATCGGTCGTGCCACGCTGAGAAAGGGAGAGGGTCGCTGAGAGAGGGAGAGAGCCTGAGAGGGCCTGAGAGGGAGAGTGGGAGAGGGTCGGTGAAATGGGTCTGGTTGTCGGTGAGAGGGAGAGGGCACGCCGGTGAGAGAGGGATGATGATAGAGGGAGAGGGCCGAAGAGGGAGAATAGGGCTGGAGAGGGAGAGTGGGAGATGGAGAGCGCCAGTGAGAGGGAGAGGGCCAGAGAGGAAGACGTCGGAGAGAGATCGACGATGAGAGAGGGAGAGTGGGAGAGGGAAACAGTGAGAGAGGGAGAGGGCCGACCGGAGAGGGTCACTGAGAGAAAGAGAGGGCCGGAGAGGGCCAGAGAGGGAGAGTGGGAGAGGGTCGGTGAAATGGGTCTGGTTTCCGGTGAGAGGGAGAGGGCGCGCCGGTGAGAGAGGGATGGTGAGAGAGAGAGAGGGCCGGAGAGGGAGAATAGGGCTGGAAATGGAGAGTGGGAGAGGGAGAGCGCCGGTGAGAGAGGGAGAGGGCTAGAGAGGAAGACGTCGGAGAGAGATCGACGATGAGAGAGGGAGAGTGGGAGAGGGAAAGGGTGAGAGAGGGAGAGGGCCGCCGGAGGGATACCTGGGCGCCGGAGCGAGAGCTACTACCGTCGTCGATCTCCGATCGCCAGAGGGAGAGCTACCGCCGTCGCCAATCACCGATCGTCGAGGGAGAAAGCCGGAGGGAGACAGCTAGAGGCAGGAGGGTCGGTGATGGTCTCCTGATGGCAAAGGCACGGCGAGAGGGTCGTGCTTGTGTGGAGGGAAAATAAAAAATTTTCCCACGGATTTCACACGGACTGCTCCATCCGTTTGAAATTTCAGACAGTAATTCAGACCATGTATAATACCGTGTGCAATTTAAACTAAATGTCATCCGTCTGAAATACAGACGGATATTCCAACGGAAAATTTTCCGTGTGAAATTTTCGTCTCTATTAGCGCATTTTCTGGTAGTGTTTCCTTCTCGGAGCGGTCACGGTGGTTCTCGTCGCGTCGCTCTCGCTTGCCCCGACCCTCTCGTGGTTGGTCGGCGGCTCTCTTCCGGTCGGGCTGGTCGGTCTCGACCGCACGGCGTAGGGCCGCGATGTTCTCCTCGCAGTGCGCGTGCTTCTGGGCCAGCACGAGGAGGTCTGGAAGGGTCATCGAGGCTTCGACTCCGAGCGCGCGCTGGAGGATGTGGTCCCGCGTCCCCTAGGTGAGCGTCGTGGTGGCGATGCCGACGTCGAGATGGGGAATACGGAGTGCCTCCACGCGGAAGCAGGAGATGAAGTCCCATAGCGCCTCTTTCTGAGCAGGGTTACAACAAACTTGGCTACCTTTCGGCAGCCCACAAAGTTCTCCTTGAACAGCTTTTTGAGATGTTGGAAGGAGGAGATCATCCCGGCCGATAGGGACTCGAACCATGCTCGAGCGTTCTCTCGGAGAGTTGTAACGAACGCCAAGCATTTCACAGTGTCGGAGGCCCGGTGGAACACCAGGTGAGACTCGAAACCGTGCAGGTGGTCGGCCGGGTCGGTGGTGTCATCGTAGGAGGCGAATGACGGCAGCTGGACCTTTGGCGAGATGGGGGCTTCCATGATCTCCCTGGAGAAGGGAGCGTGAAAGTCCTGATCGTCGTCGATGAGGCCGCGAGTCTTGGAGGCCAGGAGGACGTCGTCCAAGTACCGAAACTTATCCTCCATTTCGTCAAACCGTTGGAGCCGGCGGTCCATTTCTGGGTTGGAATAAAGTGGGCTGCGTACCTTAGGCGCAGGCACGCTGCGTGACCGTCGGGTCCTTGCGACGAAGGTGTGGGATACCTCCCGTACCTACCGAAAGTTTTCTCCAGCCTGGCCTCATTCGCCCTCCCGTCGCTCGGGTGGGGCGTATTGGGGCCTCTGGTCTCGGAGCTCTCAGTAGAATTCTGCCAGGGCTCGGACTTCCTGGCGAAGCTCATCTAGGTCACCCGGGGTGACCTCCTATCGGAGGCGTGCGAAAGAAGCTTCCTGCGACCCCCGGTGAGAGTTGGGTCCCTGATGGGAACCTCGCCCCCGATTGTTGGCGTTGCAGAGGCTTCCACGGGGCACCATAGCTTTTGGCTCAGATTCCTACAGACGGCGCCAAGAAGTGTAGCGGCTAAAAAATGGTTCCTAGGCCACGTACCACCTTCTCTATTTATTTGTTGGGGAAGTCGCATCGCGCCCGTGGAGGCCTGCACACACCAAGAAACCAGAAGGGCGTCAGAAGGAGTCCCGGGTGTTACCCCAGGGGACAACCCTCCGATGCTTAAGTCAGCAAGGGATCAATGAGCAATAGAAAAGAGCAAGGTAAGAGAGAAGTAGAGGCCGTAGTAGTCGATCCAGGAGTCGTGTAGGTCCTCTGCACGTGTGCTCGCCACTCCTAGTGGGCTCTCGAAGGGTGCTCGCTGGGTGGTAAGGCCGTGCAGAAGGAAGTGGCTCTCTGGACGTAGCGGATGGCCTCTCTGTCGTAGTTGTAGGTCGGGTTGCTCTCTTCTCAGTAGGAAGCTCTAGTGACAGAAGTATCCACCGTATCTTCTCTTGCGTAGTAGTTTAGTAGAAGAATCTACCGTGCTCTCTCTCTTCTGTCGATGTTCCTTTTATATAGGTTGTCTTGGAGCGAGGGGCCTCATCCCTTGATAGGGAAGGGTCCGTTTAGTAGAGTAATGTTCCCCCGCTATGTTGGCAGGAGTTTCCCATTGGAGGCCGATAGCCTCGGCGGCGGCCGGTCCCTGGGCGAGTCTTACGGCACTCATGGCGCGTGCTCGCCCGTTACGGGGTCAAGGCTGACGTCGTGGGGGCAACGGTCGGTCGTCGGAGTGTCCTCTGGCGAGAACTGCGCTTGGTCCAGCTTCATCGTGCTTCGTGGAATCCAATGCTCTACTGGGCCGGTCCTCTTCTTATTGGATTGAGCATGCATGTTCGCCCTTGCCTGGGCTTTGCTTGCCCAAACCTTAATGGGCCGCTCGTGTTTGGGCCGTGTCTGGGTCGAACCATTTTTACCCTCCTCACCCGCCGTTCTCGATTTTCTGGAAGGCTGGCAGTCCTTCCAATGACCGCTACTTCCTGTTGGCGGTCTCCATGCGACCGTTTTTGGCGTCCCATGTGTGGGTTGGGCCTGGCGGTCACACGATCAACCGCCAGAGCCCATGTGGCGGCCGATAGGCCGACCGCTAGCCGAGTTGGCCGGCGTGGCCTTCGAGGTGTTTTTGACCATTGGATTTTTGACCATTGGAGGTTTTGGGGTCTAGCAGCCGTAGGTACTACCGCCTTATACCCATTGGCGGCCCTATATAG